>JAOXNO010000013.1:109431153-109469564 GCA_028565335.1 Limnodromus scolopaceus | reverse complement strand
TGAACAGTGGAGGGAGTATGGGATGTAGGAAAGCAACAGACTTTAACTGGTTGGTCTTAGGAGCAATATTTGAAAATCTGAAGTACAAGATCTTGTCTCTTTCCAACAGAGCTGGAGTATTTCAACAAACTTATCTGCATTCAGCCAAGGTAAACGGCAGGTCAGAAGGCAATGGAAAATATAACTCTTCTGCCCAAGAAGCCAAAACAACTTCCTTCGTGGTACAGCGTGTGGCCATGGAAAGAGTACAAAAACTGGGAACCAAAACCAGGGTTTCTGCTAATGAACTTCAACTGGTTGCTAATTTTTTTTAATTCCTGATAAGCAGTACTGCTGCCTAGACAACGGCTCATGGGACCGTGGAGGAAACTGGCTGGGTGATGATATCATCTCATTAGCCACACTGCTTTCTGTTTTGCAGCATATTTTATTTTCTAGTTTGTCTGGGAGAGAAGTGCTGGTTCAAGAAAACAGAGAGATCGATTTACAAAGCACTTTGGAGAAGTGCAAATTGATTCGACTTTTCTGAGTATGACATGTTTTTCTTACCAAATATTGAAATCTGTCTTAAAAAGAAACATATTTCTGTGTGTGCAGCTCATTTGTTACTGTTTCCATAAAATCCTTCACCTGGGCTTGACTTGCAATGTGGGTAGCACCTGCTGGGGTAGAATTCCTCATGAGAAGGAAGAAGGCATGAAAACATTTCAGAATCTTTCTAAAAACTCAGAGATTTACTCCTGTGGCATTTCTCATGAGTAGAAGGCACGCAGGAAGGCAGGATGGCAGGCAGGAAAGAAGGAAGCTAGGCAGGCAGGCAGGCAGGAAGGGAGGAAGGAAGGAAGGAAGGAAGGAAGGAAAGAAGGAAGGAACCAAAAGCTTTTATTAACATGGTCTTTGCATAGTACCCTGGTGCAACACTGGCTGTGATCAGAGCTATAATGAGTATCTAGTCCTTAGTCAACTTAATTGTTACACATGCAGACTAGACTGCATATAATAAGGAAAACACTATCTAAAATCTGCTTTAAAAGTTATTTAACCAGAACAAATCATCTGGGAAAGTACAAATATTTCTAACTGGAAAAATATTTCTCTATAGCTGAGCTAGGCCTGACAGCAAACCTTAATGAATTATTAGTACCTTTATTGTTTTCTTTGGCCCCTGTGCACTATATTTGTAAAAAAAAAGTCAGTAAAAAAGAGAACAATTGTAAAAAGCAAATATTTTGTACAAAAATACAAAGTTTTAAAAGCTCTTAAAAGTATATTCCATATTATTGATAAGAGTTGGACTATATATATATATTTATATAAAATCTATATATTCGTGTATCTGTATAATTTTCCTACATTTGGGATTTTAGCAAATGAAACATACTGTTTACACAGTTGCTTTATATGTTTTTCTATATGAGTGACCGACAGTTTTACTCAGATTGACAGAATGTCTTTTCTCAGAAGACAACAGTTGCATATGCATATGGTTACTGGTTGGGAAGAAAATCTGTAACAGAATTAGTCCAATGGTGTTTCCTGATGTTGTGGGTTGAAAGGCCTCAAACAATTGCAGGATGCTGGAGAACAGTTGCTGCTGAATTCCTTCATGCATTTAAACCAGTTTTCAGTGCTTGCTTTTGTTGTGGGTTTTTTTCCAAATTTGGTAGGCAATGTAATGTTGCTCTCTCCCAGGATTTTCTTTAGGTAAATTTCCGTAATATGTAGGTACCTGTAAAGTCACAGCCTATTACACTCCAAATATTTGCGCTACAGTATGAGAGAAAAAAGAAAAACAAAAAGAAAAAAAAATATTAAAAACCTGTGAAGATTAAACGCATTTCCAAAAGGAAAACTTAGAGAGATCAAGGTATGTTAAAAATTTAAGTGGACGCATATTCAGATCCTGTAAGTCTTGAGGATAATTATTTGTAAACCATGAAGTTTTCCTAAAATAATAAATGTATGTAGGAAGATGATGGCAAATTACATTGTTACTTACACACAGTCCTTTACTCTGGACACCCAAACAGTGTTATATACACACAAAGCCTATTCAGCACTTTGGTTTTTTTTGGTTTAGAGGGGCATTTTTTACAGATGGGATATAATTTTGGCTCTAGCTGACATCTCCACCTGCCTTCATGGAAATTCAGCCTACATGTTTGCAACGGGAGCAGCCAGGCAGCCTCAGCAATGTTTGAATAGGTTGTATGGAGGAGAGAGTGTTTTGGGCAGAGCTCCCACCATGAACACAAATACCACCTAGCTCTGTGATGATGGGGCTGGGCTCTAAGCAGCCATGTGAACAACCTGCCCTCTGCCATTGCCCGTATAAGCAGAAAGAAACACCCCGTGGCAATCACCGGGGTGACTGCTCGAACACGTTAGCAGTTTATGGATTCTCCAACTGCAACAGATGAGTTGTTTATGGCCTGTGGACCCAGCCTCTCAGCCCCACGGGACATCTGCCACCAGTGGGAATTTTAAAACCTTCTTAGCAGTTGACCAAGCACCTCCTGTTGCACAAACTCTCAAAACAGAGTTCTTTTGGTTTTTGAAGGCTGGTCCCTGAGCCATCCTAAGGCCAGCCTTCCCCCCTGCATGGCCACTGAGCCTATAAAAACAGCTTCCAGTGTGGCCAGGGTCTGGAGCACACGTGCCAAATCATGCTTGAAATTTTAGGTGTGTTTGAAGTCTACAGGAGATGGTCAAGATGCAGGGCATGCTATGCCTACAGCCAGCTTGAAGGCTGCTCTTTTCTTGTGGTGAAAGGGCCCGAGATTTATTGCAATAAAACTAGCACCTGCACTGTGCAGACTATTAGAAAAGCCCACACTGGGCTGGATCTGAGTAGAAGTGCTCCAAGTGTGATTCCCCTTCTTCCTCAACAAGGTACTGCCATAACATCTAGTATTATGCCTGGATCTTCTCCTCTATAGCTGTGGAAAATTTACTTGAATTTGGCCTCCTAGGGGTAGGGTGAAATAATCAAACCAAGCACCTTGCTTACCTTTGTCCATGTCTTTTTCACAAATGAAATTGTTAACATCTTCACAGTAAAAGTCATTCCAGAGCCCAGCATAGATTAACCCAGCGCAATCTTCCCCTGGCCCGTGCCCATGGCTCCAGTTATCAGGTTGCCCGGTTTTCCAGTTTCTTTCAACCAAAAAGCAAGAGATATGATTGCACAATGCAGCGCACATGACAGTTTCTCACCACAAGAAATTAACGAAAACATCATGAGATCTGTTCTGAATGGGAAATACACGTTGAAACAAACAATACATAACTCTTGTTGAAAATGGAAAACAGATGTATTACAGAGAAGGGAATCTATTCGGCCTCAGGCTGCCAAAACTCAGAGACCTAAAATTAGACCGATGAACTTTTATTTCAGTTTCTGAATGTACATGCACATACAGTGGGAGTGCTCCATGCTCCATGTGCATTGCTCCAATGCCACAAAGCCTGCGCACTGCATTCCTGCCGGCAGATGGGACTGAGAAGTGCCGGCGGGCTCCTGAATGCTGCCCAGGATGCCCACTCACTGCAAAGCCCTCCGGCCACACCGAGACGGGCCTCTCGGGAGGCACAGCAAGGATTTATCTGTTTTATGGACCCACACTTGGATGGGAAGTGAATTTTTGGACTTAGAAGGAATGTACAAAGTATATATACACATGTATCTTTTGAGATCGTTAGCTTTGATGGTGAAACTTAATGCGGCATGTAAAAAGCTTGCAGCAAGTGTTTCCTCATCCTGTTTTTGTTTAACAAGTGAGAAACGCTTCCAACCTTGGGACTTAAAAGCTCCTTTTTTTCTGAAGAAACAGGTTGTTGAAGGGAGCTTGTGATTGCTGGCTGATACGGTCCATGCTCAGCTGAAAAACATGCCTGCCTGACACAGGCACCTGGGAGGACACACAGCTTTCCAGATGTAATGAAATACTTTGAAAATCAGCAACTGACAGCTCTGAGGTTACAACAGGGCACCTAAAACCACAGTGTAGTGGAAACCTATTGAAAGCAGTGGCTGAAGTGGGAATCAGTCACAATGCTGTCATAAAGAGAAAGAAAGATGAAAACAGGGAGGGAGAAAAAGGGAAAAATATTATGGCTCATTTGAAATACATCTGACTTTTTCCATGTTTCTCATCAAAATGAACACCAATGAGATCACAGCTAATCATTTCGTAACATCTGACTGACTGTAGCCTGTTTTTCTGGAGCACAGCATGCTCAGCTCTATAAACTCTGTAGTCCACTCCTCAGTATTAAAAATTTGGGTGGTTGCAATCTGTTCCATTTAGGACAAATTAGGTGTAGCCCTAGGATTCCTGGAGAGCTGCCAGTTCACTTCTCAGATGGCCAAAGCTTAGACACTCTCATTTCATGCATTTTCCTTATGTTTAATGTTTTCCACTTGGATTTGGGCTTTATCTAAAGGCTGGTCATTTTTTATCAGAACGAGCACTCTATTTATAGCTAGTTGTAATGCAAATAAGGAAAATTCAAACCAAGACAGCAAAACTGTCTGTGCTTTCCATCTCAACTTTGTAATAAAAGTCAGGAGCAAATGTTTTGGCAAGAAACACTGTGCTGTGTAGTTCTGTGATTCTTTCATTCAACATTCAGTTTTCTTCCTGGCAAGGAAAGAAAGCCTTGTGTATTGAGAAAGGAGAGAGAAAAAAACAGTTCAGCAGCACCCTCCGTAACGAATTGTTTCATTGGCATCTACAACCCTCTGGATCCATTGGATAATTTGTAGATGCTGCTTGTCGAAGTGTCAGCAAGAGTGATAGCATCTGCAGAAAATAAACAGCATTGCTTTTTATTTACGTACGTGTAAACTGGTAAGGATCCATCCAGCCATCTCCATTCATTTTCCTTCTCTGAATCCGTTAGTCCAATCCAGAAGCTGCCTTTCCCAAAAATCTGCCTTTTTATCCATTGCTGTGGAAGAAAGATCATAGTCCATAACAAACAAACACAACCTTCTTTGGATCAATTAGCCACTCTGGTTTCATGATCATCTTTGTTATCAGAGCAGGAAGGGCCAGAGAAATTTTTCTAAGCTGAAGATATGTTTCAGGACTTAGCTTTGTGACCCCTTGCCCACCTTAGAATCCACCAGTGTTTGCATGTGAGATAGACAGCTAGGCATGAAAATTAGGTTGACAAAAAGTCACAGCCAACGTCTTATAAATACAAACTGAAAAACCCAAAGAGCAAGCAATTGTACCTTGACATCCCCGCTGCTATGTAGCCACAAAATAATTATGTTGAACATTAGTAAAAGTATAGCTAGATTAAAAATATTTTTGGGTCACAGTAGTCTTAGACTGCATGTATTAAATCAGAAAACTAAAAATTAAATTAAATTCACCACTGCAAAAACCACATTTTGGTTAAAGACTCCATTTTTAAAGGTTCAAAACTCCTACAATTCTTGCCAGCCTTCCTGGCTGCCCTGTGCCCAGCACCAGCTCTAGTCACACTGCCCTTCTGCACATGGAGAAGCTGCTGAGCAGGCAGAGGATGAAAAAAATGCTAACTGAAGTAAATCACTGTGTTTACTTCATTATATGAATTCATGATGCTCTTAGCTCCCCACTTGCCTTGTGGCTTCCACATGTTAAATAACTTCAAACTCTTTCCTTGAATAACAGAAAGAGAAGGTAATTACCTGCTCCTCTTTGTTGTTTATGATAACCAAATGTGATGCCTTCTCTTCACAGAATAACTTCGCCTCTTCGAAAATTTCTCTTTCAATTGAAAAGTAGTAGCACTTTTCTGTATAGTTTTTCCAATGAGGAGAACAACCTGTGGTGTGAATTTTTTGTGTTAAATCTGTTACTGATAATTCAATGGGTCAGTGGTAACTTTCTGCATAGGGCCAATAAATAGTGGAGGATCCCATACTCATGTACAGCATATTGCCACCTAAAGTACTTACATATAGTTTGGGAATTTACTTAGTAGGATCCTGATTCTGTGAAATCAAGACTAGACTGTGTGGTCAAGGGGATTAGTTATTACTCATACTACCGCTGCGTTTTCTTTAGCCGTAAACATTAACTTAAATCAGTTTCAGGTCATCAGAAGGAAGACCAACAGGTTTGGCTTCACTTAACAGAGTCCTTTATGATAAATCCCAGAGACTTAATCTAACGTAGCAGAGGTTATCTGAACCAATAACTACGTGGTGAGCACCCTCTGCTACATATATTTGTATCTCAGTAAAAGATGCATGTGGTGTGTTGACAGCTTACCATTAGCCTCAGGCACTGATGTTGGTTCACTTTGTAGTGCCATTGGCATCCCTGGACCTGGTGGCCCTGGTGGTCCAGGTGGGCCCTTTGGACCAGGCAGCCCAGGGACTCCAGGTAGCCCAGGTAGTCCTCGAGGTCCTGGTACCCCTGGTTCTCCAACAGTTCCTTGCAGGCCTTGAAATCCTGGTGGGCCTTGTGGCCCAGGTGGACCATCCTTGCCTTGTGGACCTGGTGGCCCTGGGTCTCCACTTGGTCCAGGTAGACCCGTCTTGCCAGGAGAACCTCTCTGACCTTTGGAGCCAGGTGATCCTCTTGAACCTTTCCCTCCTTTTTCTCCTGGTGGCCCAGTTGGCCCAGGTGGGCCCTTTTCACCTGCAGGTCCTGGTGGTCCGGGCTCTCCTTTCTCTCCTTTTTGTCCTTTTAGGCCAGCGGGGCCAAGAGGACCTTGAGGGCCTCTGTCACCTTTAGGTCCCCTTGGACCAGGAGGGCCTGAAACAATGTAAGCATGCAAAGTGGGGATATGGACAGAACACAAAACAAAAAGCCAACATGGGGTCTTTGTGTAATATATCTCAGACCAACAACATTGGATGTTCAGCACTGTGAAAACTGGACTAACAACTACTTCGATCAGTGCTTGTAAAAGTACATCTGCTTCTCAGGCACCACATACTACTACAGCTCTTTCCTCAGCCTCCATGAAATACAGGGTACAGAAGAAAATAATCTGATGCACCTTGTCGTGTGAACTGGACAGTGACACCATGCTGCAGGTGACCGGCTAAGGTGCAGTCCCTGCAAGACACACTCCGTGCTATCAATGCACACACTCCTGACTATTGATGCTCTTGTTCCCTCACTCTGCTGCGCTTCCATTTGCTTCTAGCCCCATCTCTCTGCTCTTAGACTACAGGACTCTTTCTCCTGCAATGACCCTGTTTTCTGCTCTGTCAATAACGGGTTGTCAAAACAAGATAAAATGATGGATAGCGAGCAAGAGGGCAACTGTGGGAAAGACCAGACATTCTAGTTGCTAATTGGCCAGCTACAGCAGGAAAGAGAACAATACCCACAATAGGAAATGGGAATATTGTGACAGAAATAAACAACAAAATAAATTTGGATTCTGATCATGGATAAGTAAATGCCTTGCCAATACCACCCTCCCCTCCTCCTCATCCTACATCATTTAAACTTCTCCAGAGATAAATTCCTAACCTGGAGTCGCTTAGGCCTGGTTGAAATGAGAAAGGTTAAGGTTACTGACATGTAATCTTGGCTCTATATCAGCCTTAGTTTATTTGGAGCAATGGATTTATATTTGTGATTAGAGTTTTAGGCCTGACTGGTTCACATCAGGTTGGAAATATGAACGTTCTTTTCATTTGGGATAATGCTTGGCTGGGAGAAACCTCCTAAACTCAATGCTATTTATTTCTGGAGAAAATAAAATATCCCAGGATTAAAAACTAAGCAAAGTAGGATGTTTTCTGGCAGACTAACAACTGGCTTAAAGTGAAATAGCAACTTGTTTTTCAGTAAGGGTGGACCTTTCTGGGAATAGTCCAACATATATTTTTTAGCCATTTCCTCCGTAGCAGGGATTGGTTTCTTGAGGCTCCACACCTTCACTAGCTTATTTTAGAAACTAAATCAAAAGCAGATCCAGCCAGTCAGTCAGTCAGAATAAAATTTTGCTAAGTCAGAACCTACTTTCATAACATCCCTATTCTAGGTATGTAGAGAAGGCATAGGAAAATTTGTAAGTAATATCCAAGCTACATTTACATTTCCAAAGTTTAGGATTAGATAATGGAAAACTCTGTACCAGCATGCACTAACTAACTTCCACATAACTAAAGAAGTAATGCAAGCAGGCATTCAGCATAAACCATTATGGGTATCATCACAGAAGCTGCATACCTTGTAGGATAGTGAAGTTCTTGATGAGCTGGCCATGTTTGGAATCCACCAGCTTCATTTCTTCCATGATTACTGACAAATTGGCAACTTCAACATCTAATCTTGACCTCATCAAATCCTGTTGCACCTTGAGAGATGCAGAGTCTAAGCGAATATTGGCTAGTGTGCTGTTCATAAAAATAAGCTCATCTGAATGTTTACTTAAGGTGTCTGTACAAGTTGTCCTGACCTCATTGAGATTGCTAGTCAGTGTCCGTAGGTGATGAGCAGTGTAGCTGATGTTGCTAATGATATTGACTATATCGGTTTCGAAGACTTGGAACCTCTCTTCTAGCTGGTTGAATTTGGCAGAAGTTCTGTTTTCATATTCTTTATGCTGTTCTTGGAGATCCTTTAGATTTTGTTCATTGGCTTGGGCAATTGTGGTGATATTCTCCATTTGCCCACTGAAGGAGCTGAGCTGATTGTTCATGTCTTCAAGTGTATCATTGTTAGCTTTTGCCAATGCTGAGTTGTTGGCGGCCAAAGTCTGCAAATTTTGTACTTTTTCCTTAAGCCAGTCAGTGTCCTTCCGGGCTTGAAGGACAACCTGCTGCAGATTTTGAAAGTCATTCTTGATTCTTAGAATAGCTAAGCTTGTGTCTTCCATTGACTTCTGCAGGACACTGATAAGATTTCTTTGCTGTATTTGTGTCAGGTTTAAGTTGTTCAGGTTCATGATGACCACATTATGAGAATGCACTTGGTTTTGCAAGTTTGTTTGAATATTACTTGTGTCTTGTTGAAGATTGTTGATATAGCCAGTATATGCCTGAAGAGTCTTATTGACACTGATGATCATAAAAGAGTTACTATCTAAGGCACTTCTCATTTGGTTCTGTCTATCATCTAATACATTTCCAGACTCTTGCAGCTTCTCCAGTGTATCTTTGTTTCTGGTAGTTTTCTCTGCAATGTCATGAAGCTGCTGACGAAGAGCCAGTATGTCAGATCTGAAGCTAGACAGTTCAGTGTTAGTATTCATGGCTTTTTGTCCAGCTTGGTCATCTGTTGTACAGGAAAAAGATTTAAAAGCTTTAGGATGAGTATTTTAAAACATTGTATAAAAAAGCACAGTCTATTTTAATGACAGGCAGATCATCAAAATGTTCTGTCAACAGAACTTCTATGCTATCGATTCTAGAAAAGAGAAAGCACTACGGAAAGTCCTGCCACTAGACAGAGAAAAAATTAAAGAGACAAAGACCTTGTGTCTTGCTGAGGAGGACAAAATGGTGATTCTGTTATCATACACAAGAAAAACTACCATTAGAAACCAATGAACACACTCAGACAAGTGGTGCTTATATTCTCAATGAAAACTGAATTGTAAGCAGAATTCAAAATATTATAGAGTTATCAGTAAGTTTATGATTTGAATTTACAACTGGCTATTGCTGAAAGCTCAGAGGTAAATTTTAGCTGTTCATATTTTCTTTCTCCTTTTCCTGGCAGATGAAATATCTTCACTGTGATTTAGTACATACAATTTCATTTTTTAAATTCTTGGGTTTACTTTTAAAAATTTCCAATATCTATTTTAAAGCAATCTGGGTTAGAGAGAAAAGCTTTGCCAGCAGGCTGATCCAGATATGACAGCATACGATGTATTTCTGTTCTTTTCTCTAACATACTACTATTGATTTTAATGACATTTATTTTGCTATTATTGTTTCCTCATGTTCTGAGTTTCAGGAAGGCAAAACCTTTAATCTTAGAGGAACATCTCTGTTCTTGCTTACACTGCCCTACAGTATACTTCTGGGAGCTTGCCTGAGTATGATTAAGCTTTTGAAGCAGCACAGCTCATCAGGCAGGACATGGAAACCAAGGAAATAAGCAGTCAACACTCACTCTCAGGGAAGATTCCCTTTCTTGACCTCAATCACTTCCCTCTCCTACACACAGTCCATATATTTTTGTCCTCATCTAAGTATAGCAATATTTATGAATTATGCAGTCTGAAGTCCATTATTAAAAATGACTCCAAGAGAGGTCAGAGTGGTTTTCATAAACTACAGTGAATACAGCTCTGTATGGAGACTTCTTCTAGGGTATCTGAATGAGTCATGATGGTGAACATCAAACGGTGGCTTGTGAGTCTTTAGTCTGAAATGTTTATGGAGTCTTTTGTGGATGGACATCTTCCTGAGCACAGTTCCTCTCCCTGCCACTTGTCTGACTCCAGGATCTTCTCAGCTATGACTCTATGTTGACCTCTTGGTTACAGCTCAAATTTTATTGTGTTCCTCACACAGCTCTGACAACTGCCAGGTCCACATATAGCTAATCCCTGAAGGCCTGTCTTTCATTCACCACATGCTGTTACCCATCTGGCCCTACAGCAGTTCGCTTACCTTTATGCCTCCCACACACATTGCCTCATAACTTTTTTTACTTCCTCCATGGCACTTCCTCCACTTAAGTGGGAACTGATGGTTCTGAGCATCTCACTGGCCATCCGTCCAGCAGCATGTAAAAATGTGTGGGTGTGAATGAATCAAAGGTACTCCAAGTTGTGAAAATTTAATCAGCATAATATAATAACCCAAATATAACCTAAAAGGTTGCATGTGCTTTAAGGTGTAACATTTACTTCTGCGTATGTATCAGTAAAAGTACATGTCACTGAATTACTCTATGTCCTTGAACTAAATGCAGCATGAAAGCACTTCAGAATCCAGCTATTTTTTGTGGGGAACAAGTTGTAAAAATTTATGATCAAGCTGCAAGCAAGTAATTTTTCATAGAAATACATGTCTCAATATATGGTTTATGAAGCTAAACAAAACTTATTTCAAGAAACACATGCATGTATGTGCATATTAATATTTATATAAAAAATAACTATATAAATTATAAGTCTACGTATATAAATTTATAACAAACAACTCTGCTTCCTTTCCAAACAAGGAACAAAAGTAGAAATGTACACTGAGTGAGTAGAATCCTTAACCATGATCTTTTTCCATCTTCCTGCAAATTGAGAACTGTGATAGCACTTGGGAGACCTGAACTCATAACAACCTTGTGTCCTGTATTCCCTGAGATGATTAAGAAACATTTTATAGAAGTAATCAACTTGCCTCAGACGTAAGAGTTTTCAACAGCTGATTATTTGTGTAGCCCTTAAAATGGCCTTCAGGTTTGAATCTTGATTGCTAAACCAGCCTCTATATGACTGGGAGACAGATCTTCATTTTATGTAGAATCTCTTGTGCTGTGGAACGGCTTCTGCTATGTTTTACATCTCTACCTCAGAAAAGACTCTCTCCTGAGGACAACCTTTAAGTGTCTGTTTATTTTAGTATAAATGATTTCAGAGTGACTTCAGTGGGAACTGTAAACACTGAAGTATGCTTAAAATGCTGTCCTAAATAGAGCTGATCTTAACTTAGCTGATATTTTAAGTGCTTTCCCAAGTACTTGAGAAATTGAAGTGCTGTATCTTGTCATAGCCAGAGATTTTTCAGACACATTTCCTGCCACTATCTGCCAGAAGAATACCCCAAAGCCATAAGACAAAGGTCCTTTGCTTGTGTGTAGATTACCTAATTTCTTCAGATCACTCTCCACCTCTGTGAGCTTTTCTGTATATCTTCTGTGGGATGTTTCCAGGCCACCTGTCACATTGTCCATTTTTTCTACAACTAGGGGAAAGAGAACAGTATGTTACTGAACATACTGAAGAAAGTGAAATTATGAAAAAGTCTAGTAAACAATAAAGCAAACAAAAAAAAATGCCACTGCCATCAAACAAAAAAAGAAACCACCTTGAAATTGCCTTATTTGACACTACACTCTGCTGTTGCTCTGTGAAATGTTGGGAGGACAAGCTCCTATCTGCTGGTGGGACCCAGCATTCTTCTAGTTCTTCTGTCTGCCAACAGCCCCCAAACATTTCTTTTATCATGAGGAATCTCTCTCCTGAATGAGGAAATTTCTCTTTGTGGGTTTTCCTCATGAACCAAGTCCTTTTCTTTTAACAGTATTTCCATGCTCCAAGCACAGTGTTGTGTGGCAAAGACCGAGTGATTGTTAAAGGTTCAGATGCATGAGAGAAGACTTCCTCTTATTTTGCTACGAGCCATTTCTCCTTAAAAAGAACACATTTTTCCCCCTATGCCTTTTAATTATTAAAAAATGCCAGCTGGCTAGCAAACTTTGGTCTGAGATAGCAGTTCAAAGATGCCATTACTAAATGTTTTGGGGATCAACTTTTAAAACATCTTAATAATCGTACAGACCACTCAAAATGGTCTTGAAACCATTGTGCCTCATTAAGCTTGAAAGGATGGTGATTCAGCAAGTGCAGATTTATGGCTGATGTGCTCTTTGTTTTGTAACGACTGAGTCATTTTCTTGTCACTGGGACAATCTGATTTTTTGATGGAATTGATATGGAAACGGAGAAAGCAGAGCAACAAATAAAGAGCCCGGAGTGGCTTACAGTGACAAAAATGTGAAATGCTTGCAAGGTTAGAGGCACTCTTCAGCTTCCACACCAAACCTAGTCTAATGTGCTTTTACATTCAAACCACAACCAGGGCAGAAATTTCTTCTCATCAGCAGATTCTTTAGACCTTTTGTTACACTGGGAGCAAAACGGATCTGCACCAACCCTGGGAGAGGTTACATGAGTTATTGTGCCAGCCCCCCCATTTAAAAGAGAAGAAATAAGGTGTTTCTCATATCTTGAGATAGTGAAGCCAATTCTGTAAACTTGTATGGGGTAGGGGGTACTGCTAACTCTTTCTGACCGTGGATAATTTGCAGATAGGAAATAGCCTCATAGAAGTTGTTGCTATGTCAAGATTTTATTTTTTTTTAACAAGAAGTGGAAATTTAGAGATCTTACACTGCTCATGAGAAACCACAAGAATCCAGAGTTTCAAAGGGTAGTCCACCAAGTGCTTCTTCTTTACTATTTTTTGCCCTTCTTTTTCTGACTCTGGGTGCCACAGTTACACAGCAGGCTTTCATTGCTTCCCCAAAACCAATGGGAGAAACATCAGTCCAAAATTATCTCTGGTGCAATTGCACTGAGGTGAGCCTGTCTCTACAACAGAGAAAAAGTCTCGAGGTGTTCAGAGAGACCAGGTGCCCTTTGGTGAATTACCTGCCTGCTCCTTTCTAAACTGCTGACAAGCCAGTAAAACAGAGACTACTGTGTATATAAAGATGGAGTCAGAGTGCGTTTGGGACAATGGCACATGGCTTGCTAAACACCAGATCCAGGCTACAATAACTGCTTTGCTTTTTCAGAGGGACCACCGCTCAACACCTTTTGCTTTAGGAAGCATTTCATCCCACAATATAGCACTAATGTTTCACTGGTTCTTCTGCCCATTAAAGTTATTTGTCAAAATGCTGTATGCCATTTTTCCTAAACGAAGCCAGAACAGACTCTCTGTTTGTCCTGCCCAACTGTTTTCCAGGCTGGAACCCAGATCAGCAAAGGTCTTTCAGTTACTGCTCACACTCCACTGATGCATGCCTATGCATCACATGCAGCGAGCGTGGGGATCACACTTGGCTTTCCTTCTGGCTAGCTCTAGGCAGCTCCTTGTTCAGGCTGAGGTGTTCTGCTTTGTTTCCGAGTAGTCATTGTGAAGGACGTGGCTCATTCTGGGCACTTAAACAGAACATTGTGAAAGCATCTGGATTTAAAAAGTGGGCCTACTCCAAGTGTATCTGCTGGACCCGTGCCTCAACTAACAATGTAACATCACCTAGGGGTCTCTTTAATTCAGATTTAGTGTAATATTCACCTGTTTTCTCCAGTTATACAACACAGTTGGAGTTGGCAAATGAATATATATTATCAATAATGAAAGGAAAATGTAGTTTCTTCCTTTTGCTTTTTAAATGAATGCTAGTGTGTACTTCGGATCTGAGGTTTCAAAAACTGAGATTTTATACTGTCCTATAACAACAAGAATATTTTCATGGTTGAATGAAATCTAACACTGGAAACTTGGATTAAAATATTCCCCTGAAGACTCCAAAGCAAATGAAAATAGTAGAAATCCTTTCAATATATAGTAGTCTGTACTGGCAGTAAAATGGAATTAAAGATATAACACTATGGTATTTTCATTGCTGAAAGTAAAAAAAACCAACACCTCCTCACACTAAAAAGGACAAAGCTGTTCTGTAGCTGTAGTCATTCTTTGTGTGTAATACCCCAAAAATTTGTCAAAGCAGGACTTTTATCAGAAGCCTTACTCACAATCGGAATCTGCACACTTTAATCAGAAGCCTTATTGACAATTGGCAGGCAGGGACGAAATGTGCCATCTCACCAGGGTGTGTTGGCCCTAGGTAATGGCAGGCAAACTCTGTCTGAGAGACAGATAATAGAAGTAGATGAAAGTCATGGTGGACATTAGTCAAGAAACTTAAAAACAAGGACTGATCAGAGAATGAGAACTACCAGAAATTCAAGCTGAGAGCATAGTAGCTTCCCTCATTGGCGTGAGTCACAGGAAGATCATTCACCTTCAGTAGGCTTATCCAATACCGGCTGGTGTCAGAAAAATTCTAACTTTGTATTTTGCATTTAAGAAAATGTGTAAAAAATTACAGATTGCTTTATCAACATTTTTAACAATCATTGAGTATGTCTTCTCAAAGCAAACTGATAGTAAACTTGGCTTGTTATTCCTTCATGACCTTGATGTTTAATTCATGTTTTGGTTTCAGGTTTCTCCAGCCTACTATGTAATTTTTACCACCAGTTTGGAGGTTTGTTCTATGTTGACTTTGCCTCCCATTGAGTTATTTTTTTGCCTGCCATATTTAATCCACTGATTAGTAGTTTTAACGTTTTAAATCACAAAGGATATCTAAATACCACGTAGGAAATGAAAGTTTTAAAAGTAGTTTTGGGCTTTATAAACATAAGTGTGGGAGGCAAATTTAATGGAAACTTAGCTAAGAGACTGAAAGAATCCCTGATGCCAGCAGAATTCCTTCTTTCAGTGTAATATTGCAATAAAAAAGACAAGCCAAACTGATGCAGAGAGGAGAGTTGAGAGTTCAAGAGCTCTATAAAATTTTATTTTGAGTTTTGTTCTTCCTTTAAGGCCTAATTCCTTCTCAACAATCAAAAATATTGCAATAATTCCTTTGAATATGTACCACCAGCTGGGGTTTTGTCTAACTCATGCTTTCCCTGCAAATTAGCACTTAGACACTGTGGAGACGAAGCTCTTAAGCTGCAGGTTAAAAGGGCAAAAGTAATGCCTGACATAAGACAATTTGCTGCTTGGTGTTACAGAAGGGATATCTTGGATTAAACAGGACTTTTCTCCAGCATACGTGTTTCCCCTTGGCATTCATGTGGAGCAGTCACCAAGTCAGTGAGTGGTGGAGCAGTGGTCACCAAAATGTCTTATGATCTGTGAGCAAGATGGGCATTATCCATCTTTCTATAATCTTTTCCCTGGCTTTTTTTTCGTGGGAGAGGAAATCCTTTTGTACTTGCCCTGGATAGATGTGGCTTGGTACTGTGATGACAGAAAGACTAGTCCCTAGTCAGGCACCAAGGACCACCCAGTACAAGAAGGAGGTTTAGAAATCAGAGTAGTAAAGGTGGGGCCTCAAGATGACAGCAAAGTCTGGGGCAAGTGGTAGAGGCCCCCATAGAGAAAGCAGATTGAAAACTGGGGACTGAAATGAGGAAGAGAAACTCCCTCTCCGAAAGAGATCTTTTGGACAGTTTCCCTACTGCTATTACTTCCTACACACACATGAACAAACGTTTGCCGAAGCAAGATATAGAACAACAGTCCTTCCAACTTGATATGCTGTTTCTGATGCCAAGTGAGGTCTGAGTCTTCTGGTGCACCCCACAACTGATGGCCTTGTGTAAAACTCTCTTGAGGAAAATTCTGCTAAATGCCAGGCGTTTAGTGGCTGGGTGATAGCCCAGAAGGATCCCATCCTCATCTTCTGTAAGCAGATTTATGTCTTCAAAAGCCTAAGTTTGTCCTCCCCTAGTCTATATAACCAAATGATCTTATCTTTATAGATCAAGAGCAAGTTTTTGAATCCCAGAAAGTCTTTTTTCCTCAGAATCTGACTTTCAGGGATCAGTTACACATTCTTCAGGAGAATGTCTGATCAGTTATATATGTTCTGCATTTCTTTACATTTGATTTTAATTTGCCACATTCCATCTGCTTTATCATGAAAAAGGAATACCTATGTGTTTCTATCTGTCCTTCACATTCTCTCATCTCCCTGGCTAAATCTTCCATCAAAACCAAGTAGTTTTAATTTTCTTCCCACTCAAAACTGTACCAAATCCTCTTAAATAAGTATTTATCCCTTTCTATTTCTACAATTTCCTTTTCTTTCACTGGCAAAGGACCAGAGGTGATGTCAGCTCTGCTACGAGTGCAGCTGTTGGCAGCACAGGACATACTGCATGCTAATCACATGAATATTTACCCAGCTTCTTGGAGGGATTTTGAAGCTACTCTCAGAGCCATACTCAACCAGCTAGTCTAAAGCTAGCTTGGTTTTCTCCACAACATGCTGCGATGTCCTGCTATAATACTCACAATGATGTTACTCACTTTCTTTTTCTTACCAGAAACTCATGTCTTATTTATTTAACTTATTACAGCTGTGACTGCACAACAACCTGGCATTGATATCAAAACATTCATAAGAATGAATAAGTGGCTACAGTTAATTACTGCGATGCATAGGAATTCTAAGCCGTGCTTCCCAATGTGCCCAATCAATGACTTGCACAAATGAAATTTTCTCCATTAACTAGGTTGCCCAACTACCAGAATCCTTGAAATAATTGTCAAAAGTGTCTAAGCATCTTTGTTCATCAAAATAATTGTAGATAGATACTCAATACATTGGGTATTTCAAAGTAATATTGATTCTACACTTTGTTCCTGTGATAAATTTTACATTAGTAAGACTATTCCTGGATCTCCCATTAAGAAGGGCATTTACTCTGGGGAGATGCAATATATGTAAAAAAGCTTAATGAAATCTAGGTATATCACATGTTACAGAGCTTTGAGTCTTCCAGTTAGTACTTCTTCATGGTGGAAGAATGATCATTTTGTTCTAACTTTTTTATTTTCTTTCAAATGGCTAATCTAGTTTCAAAAATTCATAATTGTTTGAAAGTAAAAATCTAAGGTTGTAGTTTGTCATTATGTGTGTACAAAAAGCCAGCATTGACAAGGTATTGATATTGAAGGTGAGATGTGATAAATTGCCTATCTTATATGCAGAAATGATCTTAGATGCTTGGCTGAAAGTGAAATGTTGGGCTCCATGCATACATACCTTTGTATCCCAGAATGGCTACTGTGATTGTTAACAGGGCACATAAAACATATAATAAGATGATGGAAAACTTCAGTGCCCAGTTATTTTTACATTTGGTACATTGAGTCCCCTCCTGAATACCTGCAAAAGAAGATTTTAAGAATTTTAAAACAATGGCAAAGAACACATTGCTGATTTTATCTCCCCATTTCCTCTCCTCCATTTTCTAGAGAACAAATTATTTACGTAAAAGATATTTGGGTGCCTATCTGCCTATTCTGCCAGGACAGCTTCTATAGTGGTCAAAGCATCAGCTTAGTGATACAATCACTTTGGGATTTCAGCACGTGGAAGAGAAGTAGGTTCTGCTTCACTGGAAAACCTGTGCCTTTCCTGAGAGACAGGACTATTTTCTGACTGTGCTAACAAGACTACGGTGAGCTTTGGAAGTCAAATGTTTATTAGCATCCTCATTGTCAGGCATCACTCTTAGCATTCAGACTCCCTACAGGGACAGTAGAAGACAGTAAATGCTCTGGCAAAAGGATAATATAGAAATAAAATAACATTGTGAAAACCTGGTAGGGGTACTGGTCCTGCTTCGTAACCATTACCACGAATGGTTACCATGTGAACACTTTCTTTCCATACTAAGAGATATTTTTTTTCTTATTTTTGGGGGGTTTGGAGAACACTATTTCCACATAAAAGAAAGGGGTGCTATACTGGTAAAGCTAGTGGTACATCTATACCGACAGAAAAATGCTGGTGAATCTCCCTTTGTGGACAAGTTTAAGGAAAGGGGCCTCAAGCTGATGAGTGAAAACAGGCCTTTACCATTTTATATTTGACCTTTTTGAGGAATGGTTTGATACCTTTGAGTCTATTAGGAAAGCAATGTTCCTCTTTTCTTCATGTGCTCCTTGGGAACAGCTCGAGAGTGTTGGAAGTGTTGGTTAAGTTACCAAGAAATTCATCAGAAACACAAACATGGAAAAACATGAAAACGGGACCACTGTGCTGGAATGAATGGGTGGGATTTATTCCTCCTTCTGATGTGTGTTAAGCAGGCCAGGATTAATGTAGCTTTCTGTGTCTGTCAGAAAGTGCATTTCTTTGATATTTTACTCTATTTGTGTACTATTAGGGGAGTCCCACAGGAAAGCTTTAAGCTCTAATAAATTCTATGTACCAGATTACTTAGCTAATCAAAACTTGCTCCGCAGCTTTTTATGAGTAACTTATATTTCCCCTGAGGTCTAACCCACAGCTGATTTTACTTTTCCCAATTCCTGACCTTCTGCAGAGTGTTTTTTTATTTTTCATTTTTTAAGAGAAAAGCATGGGCCACTTCCCGTTCGTTCATGGAGGATGGGTGACTGACCCATCAAGTTAAGTCAACTGTATTTCTCTCTCCCAAAGCACTGCATTTTCCAGTGACTTCCTTAAGCCCAGGGTACTTGCAGGAGGGATTACCATACTGGAGCAACTCAGGAAGAGGATTTATACAAAGTTTATTTGACAAGGCATTTTCCTCAATTCCCTCTGCACGTATAGTAGCTGTAGCTAAGGCAGAAATGCATCTCTCATAGGTCAGCCTGCTTTCCACATTGTCATCTCATGTTTTCTCTAAACTTTTTCAGCTATGAGGTCATGTTCTGTTGCCATGTAATGAAAGTGATGTCATAGACTTGGGTCTGTTGGGCTTCAGGTACAATGTCACTGGTTCTTTTTTTTCCAGGAACAGGAACATTAGGGGAAAATAAGACAAAACTTGTAAGTACAAACCCAAGAACAGATACGCCAGAGGGAAAAGGCTTCTCTCCTGCCTGTGCAGGTGGGAAGGAAGGGAGTTGGCACAGAGATGAGTAGTTGCTTAGCCCATTTATTGGTGACTTGGATTTGGAAGGATGATAACTTCTGCACCACAATTCAATAGTCAAGTTTGCTTATGAATCCCAATGTGTGGGCTGGTTTTATTTGGTTGACAGTCTCAAGGAGTTTGCTAGAGGGGAAGCTTTGCCTGCTGAAAAAGCTGGAGAGGGCAAGTGCAGTTTTCTAGGGGTTTGCATCGGGTATTCAGAGACTGAAATTATTTCACAGTGGGGACTCGTGGTGTCTGAAGCACCACTTTGCTGCTGTTAGCTAGTACTAGTGGGCTCTTTAAGCCTCTGTGTGCTCAATGAAAGGTTCCCCTGCCCAGGGTTTTAAAATTCAGATTCCAATCCTGTAAGTCTTTGAACATCCCACATATCAAAAAACATGAGAAGCTTGGGCCACAAAGCACATCACATTCATCTTCTAAATACACGGATAACAGAAAGCTTGATCCTCCCTATTTGAACGTTAATGGAAGCAGGGACAGATCTGTAACTGGGAAGACTGATAGACTGCAAAAGTACAAAGCACAGAGAAAGGCAGAAACTAAAATAAAACCTTTGACAGCAACTGCACATAGAAAAGTTTCACTTGATTACAGTCTTATATTAAGATTACTCATTTTATGACATGACCTGTTTTCTGTCACTGTACTCTGGCTTCCTGTGTAGTGTAATGAGCTGCAACTTCACTGATGTCACTAGATGTACTGCAGTTCAGCATCTAGCATCATGTATGTTCCAGAGCTTCGTAAGGATCTTGTTTCACTTGCCTCAGTCCTCTCTATCGCTGGTTCAATAAAACAGCACTTTGGCTTTTTGGAACTTTTACTTTCTGCATATTTCAAACTGACATCAGAACAGCACCCCAACAAAAACCAGACCTTTCCATCCTTTAACAATCTGGTGCTGTTGGTATCAGTAACATAAACACAGCATACTAAAGCGATCATACAGGCAGGAGCGATCCCATTAACTACGCTGGGCTAGAACTGCGTATTGCATTGCCTGTTGGCACTTTCTGTCTGTCAGCTTAAAACTGTATCTGACTGCCATCGAAATCCCGCTACCTTCACTCAACGTGCCGCAGGTCCACGGCTGGAGTCAAAACCCAGGGAGCTCTAACAGGCTCCTTTGTTTTCCTTTGCCTAGAGATGGACACAGTAAAGTCTTTCAGAGCTATTAAGTTTACTCTTTATTGCAAATACAACTGACTGTCTAGTTTACTAAACGTATAAAAAATACTAAGGATTACTAAAGAGGTACCTTGAAGGAAAGATTTGGAAGACTCATTTTTATGTCCTTCTGTGCAGTTAAATAATCCAGGCTATGAGCAAAGGTAAAAGCCAGGAATGCAACCCTCTCTGTATAGGGATGAATTACAGAGTAATCAGGGCTCCACAACCTCCCCAAGCACAGAGCCTGGTTTCAGCTTGCCCTGTTGCTCTTCCCCAGTACTCTATTTAAGGACCAAGCCCAAATAAGATTGTTCTGATACAGGAGATGCATTTAGTCTGTGCTGTGAGGACACATTTTTATTGAAGGGTTGCTCTGAAAAGACATGATAGCCAAAGCATTAAGCAACAACAGATGGCAGAAGTTGTGATTACACAAAACCCAACAGGTTGGCATAAAATTATACGGGTTTATCACAAAAGCCGAGAGTCAGGACTTGAAAAAGCCCATGCTTGGGCTTTCATTTGACAAAACTTCCCAGTTTTACCCACTCAACTGCTTGCTTCCGTGGCTTACACAAAATGCAGTGTTCTACCACGAGAAGTGTAACCTCTTATCTAGAAAGCTGCAGAGTAAACGTACAGGGAAAGACCCTACACACCCACGCCACTGACAGAACATATGTAAAACCTGCAAAAGGGGGTTCTTGGCTAAAGTCAGCTCTTCTCCATTTGTTATTGTTGCTCCCAGAGCAGCACACTCCTCCCTATGTCCTGTACACGTGTTTTCAATGTTGGTCTGCTCCCAGACATTTGTCACTCACTTCCAAACCCAGGGAGCCCGGGTCACTTCCGCATGATGTGCATTTCTCACTGCTGATTTGATCAACGTTTAATAAATATCAGATGGGACACAATGTGCCTCGTTTTGCTGGACACATGCTTTTTTCCATTCCTTTCCCCAACTTATTTTAATAAGAGCTCTGGTTTTTCTATCTCACTGTTGGGAAGACATCTGGCTAAACAGACAGCAACCTAGTACAAAGGGATCCTGCTGGCTCACATGCTTTGGGGACCCCCTTCTCTGCAAACCAAGATGGTCACAAAAAAATATGCAAGTGAGACATCCCCCTGTTACCAGGCTTTGTAGTATTTGTTTTTACAGCATTGCATTCCAGTGACTGAAGACTTTGTTCTCAAGCAGGGGGTATACATCTGCAGATTCCTTTTGGGCTCCAGATAAGCAGAGGTTTTGCTGGAGGAGGAGCTGGTTTTTTTAGTTGGACTTTTTGTTGTTGTTGTTCTCTGTTTTTTTAATGGGAGACTAAGTACCTTTGCTCTTTGACATGGAGTAACCACCATACAAAATGCCTGACTACTCAACTATATTACGCTTCAGGAGCACATCTTTGAACACTCAAATATGATATGCACACACATTTTTTTGCTGAATAATTCTTTTAGAAGTATTTGCCTCTGTGTCCTTTTCTTGGCTTTTACTGTAGGTTCTTAGGTGGCCTCACAGTATTTCTGCTAGCAGATCAGTTTTGACAAAGATGCAAGGTTCCCTTTGTAGCCCTGACAAAAGATGTACTGATAAGATGATTCAAGAAATGTAGTGCAGGAAATGAAAATACATACATTAGCTAGAAGGGGTTTTCCCCAGTGTGATTCATTGAAAAGAGGTAACATTCCTTGAATTTTGGAAGGAGGACTGCAAGCTTTGTTTGCAGTCTTCAAATGATAAATTTCTTAAAAATAACATTTTCAGAACTGATGATCTAATAGTTATATTTAAAGGGGCCTGAACAAGCTACATACATCTAGTTCCAACCCCCCTGCCATGGGAAGGTATCCCTGCTGATGGCAGATGGGTTGGAACTAGATGACCTTTAAGGTACCCTCCAACCCAAACCATTCTATGATTCAATGATTCAACATGTAGGTAGGAATAAAATACTGAGAGCTGCTTAACCATGCAGAGTTGCAACAAGCTCCCAGTGGGTGCTTATCTCACTAGCAAAAGTAGATGACATCATGAGGAACCCCTGTCTAGGTTTTAAATAACTAAATGCCTTGAAAAACCTGCTTAACTCCAGGCACCTAAGTGTAAAATGGTAGTTTTCTACTAACATGCATGACTAGCCATTAGCAAAGTAAGTCTCTCTTAGGAGAGATAGGATTTTAACATCAGGGTACATAAGCATGTACATATACATACACATATACACACACACATATTTATGCTCAAATATACAGAAAAATACATGTGTGTATATGTTTTTTACAGAGAAGCTTTTGTGTTGATACCAAACCAGCATATTACATTTGCACACTCAAATCAAAAGTGGACGCATCGTTGCCAACAATAAACGGTGTATAGCTTTGAGATTACTGGATCCACCCAGCCACAGAATTCAAAGTTGAGATTTTTGCCTTGTCTTCTCTGTTGTGTTACAGGTTATTAACTTTAACTGTAAGGAGGCTGCAGCCATGGGAAGCACAGCATGTACTGGGGCTTCTCCGAGCAGCTGCCCCTCTAGCCACTGCACAGTGCCCCAAGCCCCTCTCCAGCTCCATGACTTAAATACTGCTTGGGGGGGCACTCTTGCGGGGGATAAAGTGTGGCTAAAAGAGCGAACATCATGGTTATTGCACAACAGGCCTGCAGGAGAGTGCTAAGCCCTTAGATTGTAGTTGTAAAGTGCCTGGTTTGGGAGAGCCATGCTGCTGCCTTCATTCAACCCAAGCCAATCCTCACGCCACAGCTCCCTCACATGTCCACATCCATCCCCAGGGCTTGGTTGGGAAGAGCTACCAACGAGGCAAACCAAGGCCCCTCATCATACATCTACGGGATATGCGTGGACAGGTTTTGGTAGTTGGGGGGGCGATAGGGGTAGCTTCTGTAAGAAGCTGCTAGAAGCTTCCTCTGCATCTGATAGAGCCCATGCCAGCTGGCTCCGAGATGGACCTGCTGCTGGCCAAGGCTAAGGCCATCACCGATGGTGGTAGCACCTCTGTGTGAACATATCAAAGAAGAGGAAAAAAACCTGGGAAACTGCAGCCAAAGAGAGAATATGTGAGACAAACAACTCTTCCTGTCCTTATCTCGACTCACGAGCCTTTTACTGTATTTTCTCTCTCCTGTCCAGCTGAGGAGCGGAGTGACAGAGCAGCTCTGGTGGGCACCTGGCATCCAGCCAGGGTCAACCCACCACAGTACATCATAAAACACGGGTGATACTATGGAATTATGTCCTCTGCTACCCTCTTCTTCGTGCCTTGCTCAATCTCTTGCCATGATTTCCTTTCTGCTTGGCCCTGGGGGGCATGTGAGTGCCAGCCTTCCTCCCACACCCACAGCCTTCTCAAGCCCTGTCTCCGCAATGGCAATGGTCCTCCTCACTCAGGCGGTGCAGTGCTGGCTTGTGGGCAGGTGGATTGCAACAGCCTGCTTAACTTCATTCTCAGATTTTTACAATGCCATTGGAAAAAACATTTAGCACAAGAATGCTGTCATTTGTTCCGGAATTTACTAGCCTTGCTTCTGGTTTTGTAATCAAATAGGGAAAAATGCAAGCTATGCTTGTTTTGAAAAGGTTTCTAGCTATTTACTAGGAAGCAATTAAAGCAGCAAAACTTGAAATCTAAGCGGTGGGTATGTACTTGTCTAACGTGCCAGTTTTCCTGCACCAGGTGGAAAATCATGAAACATGGCAGCAAGACAGTAGCTGAAACAGCCACTCTATATTTCAAGTAAACACTGCAAGACACAGAGCCTCTTTCTTCATAAATTAATAAATAAATGGACCAACCCCAACCCACTCCATCCTCACAGGTTTCTAACAGTGTCCTGCATAATCCAATTGCACTGTTACGTAGCTGACGGCTTGTATGAATAACCTCTGGAGAGGCAAAAACACACTTCAAAAGCCTGGTCTGAAAATTTATGCCTCAAAAGAGCTGTGTGACTCCTGCCGGGGCCAGTGGTGCCCGTGATTTTATCCTGAGCTTCACACCATGGAACTTCTTTTCCACCTCGATGTTCCTTTCTTGCAGCTACATCATTATGAGAGACTTTTAGTTTGCATTTTAGGAGACCAGCATATTCCTAGACTGTTAAAAAACAGAAAGGCGAGGAGCAGTTGTTCCTTAAGGCCAAAGGTCAGAAGACAATAGATGAATTTGTCATTTACAGGATTTTTCATAATCCTGCCCCTAGAGAGATGCTGTCACCACTGAGGGGGCAATGCTGGGGCTGGGGCCAGCAGGGCTTACTATGTCCTCATCCCCTGAAGCTGGAGGTAGATGCGATGTAGGCACTTTTTCCCAAGAGTCCAGGGTATTTCAGTGGAAATGGGTGTTTTTCTTCTCTGGGAAACCTTGGAAAAACCCTTCAGGTTGCAGGCTGAAGCAGGAGAGGCTGGGCAAATTCTCCTCCACCAGACTGAGTCTGTTGGAGGCAGCGGCCACTTCCCGTAAATCCAAATCCCACATCTGACATAATAAAGAGCCTCAGAGGGCCAACACTATTATCTCTGGAAAGCTTTCAGCCTAAGAAATACTTTATTCTATGTAATGTACACAAACCCTTTCATTAAAGGAGGGGAGAACCCTCATTTTCAGCCTGACCATCATCTCTTACTTATTTATATAACCCAGCCAGCATTTTCTCCCTGGCTTTGTTCTTCTTCACAGTAGACCAGAGATTCACAATGAATTGTCAGAAATCCTAATTATACACTTCAACAACCATCACCATTTAATTATATAGTATTACCAAACAATGGCCTACTGTGATTAAACACTAAATATCTTAATTGAAAGGATACAAAAAGCCCAACCACAACACAGGCTAAGCAAAGACTGCTGAGTATCTGAACTGTATGTTAGGCAAATATTACGAGCAGAACTGAAGGACCGGCGTGGTAAATTTTAAGAAAAATATCCTGGATTTGCAACAGTTTAATGTCCAGCCATAGCAATGTGGTAAGGATATCGCACCACCAGAGGGTCCAACTTCCCGTAGACTATTAGATTTAAATACACATCTAGAGCTTAACTCAAACCAGAGCAAAAACCAGCAAGTGCTGGTGCTTTTAAACAACTGTCTGGAACAAGAGATATGCGTCTGTCCTCAGTTACTGAAAATCAAGCAAGGGATCTCTCAGTGCATGTCTCTGGAACTAAACCCCAAAAATCTAATTAGGATGTTCAGAAGATGAGAGAAAAACTAGAACACTTAAAAGAAAATAAAAATCATATATGAATTAAGGACCTGTTCAATGACAGGCCAGACAGCCATGATACATCACAGCAAAAAGTCTCGCTCTCAAACTGTATCACAATAGAGAGGAATTTAGACTGACTTGCATGAAGATATACAGCCAGATATATGGGGAGATCAAAGCCAGATCTTCGGTTTGTGCAACAGCCTCCTAAGGCAACCTGAGGATATTCCATCCAATGAGCTAATTAAAACTAGAGTGAACAAAGCATAGGTAAAGTCACATCCTTCTGAAATACGGCGCTTAGCCAGATGGCGAATAACGCCGTTTCTGTCTAAGTCTGGGCCCTCCATTTTTAAATAAACAAGCTTTCCAATGAAACATGGCTCCGAATTAAGATGGTATAATTTGATGATTAATGTACACGATTTTTAGTCTTAATTGAAATTACATTTGACTGAAAGGCAGAAAAAAGGAAGCACACTCAAAGTGTCTATTTCCCCTAACATTCTCTATTTTTACAACACGGATGTAGGTGTTAGTGACCCTAGTAATGGTGTTGCATCAACTTCTAGGTAGAAAAAATAATAAATCTGTGCCTCGTGGTTTTGAGATACATGTCTTTAAGAGGAAAACATGATCTTTTCTGGGCCTGTGAGTGTGGTAGGTGCTGATACTGCTGGCAGTGACACCTGTACTACACCCAGGACATGGTGAAGTCGTCCAGAGCACAGGTGGAAAAGCCATTCTCTTCACAGGAAGCTTGCACCCTCAGTTTTACTAACTTATTCTGGAACTTTTGACATTATGCTAAGGACAATGCTAAAAACATTGAATCACTGGTTTAAAGACCAAAGAAAAGCTTCCCCTCACCAAAGGAAGACTCCAGCCATGCACAACAGGGCAGCATTTCTGTATTCACCGATGCTGTCACAAATGCTATTCCAGCTATCTACAGAAATTAAACTTTTTTATGTGCCTGCACAAGTCAAATAGGAATACTCAAGACCATCTGTTACCTGGATGTTTCTGTGCGGGTATGTACGTGCACATGTGCATGTCTAATTTAAGGGCATTATAAAGTCCTACATGTCTCTGCACAGTGTGCTTTTAAACGCTTGTAACTCATATGAATCGAAACCAATTTTAACTAGGTAGTCAGAAGCACACTGGATGCCCTTCTCATTCATTTATTAGGTTTTTTCTCTCCTCCGCTATCTGGTGCAGTGGAACAAAATAAAGTTTCAAATATATTTGATGGCATAAAATCTGTATTTCTCATGTTCCATTAAGGAAAAATACAAAGTTGCTTTTTGATGAGTTCTTTCATCAGGAAAAAATAATTGCCTGCAGGCTATGAACAAGTATGCCCGACTTCATGCAGGAAAACAAAAGTTTGAGAAAGTTACAGAGTTACAAAGACTGTGATTTCTTAGCATTAAAATGCAGATGTATCTGCATCTACAGGCTTTGTTATGTGTTCCATCTGGAATGCTGTGATGATGAGCTGACATTAAGAGAATTGAAAAAGTTATTAAAGATTTGATGCCTCAAATTAATATATAGACCTTTATCCAGCCTTCACTGGACTTAGTGGTAAGGCTTCTGTTGCCTTCATGAAGAAGCATTCTAATATAAAAATCGCCTCTTTTTCCAATGGAAAAGTATATCCGAGGATGTTATTTGGAATTTAAAAGACTTTTGTCCACGTAAAAGAAGAAGTGAAGGTGTTTCTATTAGTGCTGGCTACTTAACAACAGGCATCTTTCTTGGAACATGACCATGTGAATGGACTTACACCCAAAAACTGAAGAGGGCCACGAGGAAGAACACAGTAGGACCTCACAGCAGAAAGTGAGTGCAAAAAACATAGTATGTCTTTGGAAGCCCATTATACTCATTTATTTAATTACGGCTGTGAGTGCAAATTGCCACTTCTGGCTAGCCTTGTCCATGATGATACCAAGGCTGCCTGGCTGAGACACCATCACCAAACAGAGAAGAAAGGCTTCCCACAGGTACTGCATCAAGCGAAGCTCACAGTCACAAATCCACAGGCTGTAAATTCTCTCCTAATCTCCTGAGGCTACATGCTTAACTGCAGGAGAGAAATTATGTCCAGGTATAAACACTGCTCCTCTGGAAATGTGCTGTCTTACTCCCCTTGGCCAAATTGAGAACACGGCATTAAATCACCTCCAAAGGAGAGGGGCTGGCAGGGCTAGGATTTATTTTTCACCTCGCTGCCCTTCTAAAACCACTTTCTAAAGGTAGGGCTTTTTCTTAAGAAATATTGCGGGCTTGATGGCAGAGACAATAAATCCTGTTCCCATCCTCCAACCTAACCAACCTCCCCCAACCTACCTCAGCCTCTGCATCCTTTTCCTGAATATTATCTTTTCAAAATAGATGTTTTCCCCTCTGAAGTTGGATTTCTAGGCTGAGAGGAAAGACTGTGACCCAGCGCAGCTATGATCTTTCAGTTTTCTCATTCTACTCTCCCCTTTTCCTTCTCTCCTGTCTTCTCTGTGTCCTGCAGTATCTCCGTGTCTTGAGCTCTCCCCATACCTGGCTCATACACACCTTACTCGTGTTCAATTGCCTGGACAAAAAGCAGGCTTAGAATGAATTCCTCAGGTATTCAGAACATTTTTCACACAGTTGTGCCAATGTGCAATTGCTGTACAATGTAAGAAGCAAAAAGCCCCAATAAATGGATTTTTTCCACCTGATGACATCACAATTTCTGTGATTTTTTCCCTGCTTACTATTGACCTGTATCTAGACAGGAAATTTTTATTCCATAAATTACTAAAAGAAGTTTCTTTTGCAGAGGTGGAAGTAATGGCTGATGAACGTGATTCCTCCTAATAAGGCAATAAGCAAATTTACACTGTCTTGACAAACACTGGAAACTGCTGAATTAAATCTGCTTGTTACAGGTGAGGAAAAACAATGCAGAAGGGCATCCAAAGCCCTGTAGTCACAGACAATATATGTGACTAGCCAAGAGTACAACAAATATACTACCTACCTACATAGCACCTAACCACTGCCTTCCTAATGTCAATGCAATCACCATGTTAAGTCGGTGAAAACTCTACTGCAATCATGGAAATACAGAAGTTGACAAATCCATTAAAATCATTAATCTACTAAATCTTTAGGGTGTACCTATGCCTTGTAACAACCTGACATTTTTTTAAATCATGGGAAATGTATTAGACCACCTCCTAGCAAAGCATTAAATATGTTGCTACAGTTACAATAATAATATTATTAATAATATCTGCAATAATAATAATCTTCTTGAAACATACCCCTTGCTGATTTGGCTAAGAAGAATATCTATAAACCTTTGCTTGGTAGCTTATGAAATAATGGAAAACTAAGTATTTGCAAAATATTTTTTAATGGAGCCAAGGAGTTTTATGTCTCCATAGCAGGATCCTCCAGAGCAGGATGAAGGGGAGGGGGCTGCCATGAGGCTAGGAGCTCCTCTGATTCCACATCTGCAGAGGGAGGACTCAAGACTTACCAGACATTTTGGGTTCACTGCTACAAGTCTTATCAGGAGAACCAAATGCTTATCTTATCCAAAAAACTAAATTAAAAAAATTAGAAGTTTTCACTGTAAACTTTATGTGTTTTAATGAAGAGAAAATCCCATGTACTAAAGTACATTTTAATTAAGAAGGAGTAACATAAATCTATAGCTACAGGTGAGATTTTGGCAAATTTTGTTTTAGACTAGAAGTTATAAGGGAGGCCTGTGGTTTTTTTCCTTAATTTATGTGTAAATATACTATTAAAAGTTCTTGAGGAAGTTATAATCCCATATAATAAAAAACCCCAACAACAAATCTTAGCCTGTGTTTCAGTGAAAGCAATTCCAAGGTAGCTGAAATAGTGTTTACTTCTTTGGAGGACAACAGTTCAGGAAAGAAGGAAAATTTGTAAATGTTTTTATTTTGAAAAATTATTCTTCCTGAAGGCAATGCCAAAGACTTCCAGACTGCAAACCTAAATATCTGCCTTATAACTTTTCCATTGGTCTCCAATGTTCTTTTAGACTTGTAAATTTATCATATCTGTAACTTTTTGAAGAATGTTTAAGTCCTTAAGTAATATTTGCAATAATCAAGTTTCCTTATTTTGACATAACATACCTCTGAAAATAGGAGAAAAATGCTTGCGTTCTGTACTTATTGTAAAAGGTGGTAAACGCTGAGGAAGTTAATAGAATTGAACACAGCTGTGTCAAGCCTGAATTTCTTTTTCAATTCTTATTTTTTGTGAAATACCAAGATTTAGCAGTCCTTAAAGGAAAAAAAAAAAAAGACTCAAGCAAATCTGGGGTCAATATTTAACTGCAAGGTCAATACATCTCGCTTTTTCACTCTCAAAGAAGTCAATATCTGCTGTTATTTATGCCATACTCTGCAGCTGCTCTTTTGAACTCCAACAGAGGAGAGCATCACACCCTTGACCCACAGCCTTTCAACTTAAGTGTAGAGCCACTATAATTTATTTGCTCAATGCAAGTGTCAAATGTTTTCAGCACTAAACCTCACTAAACACTCTTGTTACTTATCACAATTTCAGTTACACAAGCGTAACCTCTCTGACTTCCATGATGTTATGTGCAATTTATATCAGTGTATGTGTATCACTCAACCAGGGAGCTGGAAAATGTCTTTTATTCCACATTAAGCTACAAGCATAGAAGAGAAGAGTAGGTGAAGCAGCCAAAGTGGCAGCCCAGTGGAAACTTTGGATTGAAAAAATTAACACTATAACCTATTTAAGGAAAATCCAATAAACTTCAAAATAACTCTTCCTTGTGTCTTCAGAGTCCACAAGAACTGACTTCTCTGTATTCCTCTAAGAATTACAACTAATAGGCTTAGAACTAATTTTCACATATTAAGAGTGAAAATATTTTCTAAAAATGTCCGTTTCTCAGCAGTTTTATTTGACTTAGAACACTTATTTCTTGGCTGGTTCCTTGTATGCCAAACTTCAGCCCAGGATGAATTTTTCCATGGCTGAACTATATACTCCTGAAAAGCAGAGCTGGAAATGTTGAAAACCATACACTACAGCTAAAGGCACACACCACAAACAGGATTATGAAAAGCAGAGCTTTCACTGTGAGCAGAACCTTCTTTTTTAAGGAAAGATGTATTTTGTTTGCTAAGCATACTTCATACATCACCTCCTGGTACTCTGACTAAATCTTACTCAAACCTCCACAAGGAAGAAATGTTTGGACACATACTATGTAGCCTTTGCATTTAAGAGACTAATGGGTTTTACTACTTTGCATACTCTTCTTGTTCTATACTTCTGGCCTGATCCACAAGAAAAGTGGTGTCCTGTTTGAATGATGCATTACTCTATTTAAATAGCTTAGATAAGACTTTCTTTAAAGCTGCAAAAGCAAAAACTTTCAAAAATGTTTTTAAGGTGAATGAATGGATTCAGCTCCTTCATATCCTATTACATGAATAGTATTTTTTACTGGCAAGATCAATGTCTGCACAATTTTAGAAGATGTTGTTGTTACTAATGCACCCCTAAAATAGATTAAACGGCTTGATAAATATCCTGGTAGCTCTTCATCAAAAGACAAGGGAGGATATGCCCAGTGAAAGTATGATACTCATGTAGAAATTTTATGGGTAGCTTAATTTTTTATGCAGGTTCTTCTCTCTTCCACTCCGTGTTTTGTTAAGGGCTTTGTTAAAGAAAAGTTAAAAGCACTTACGGAAATTTCCTCTAAGTGTTCTGCCAAGGTGCATGAGCAAACTCAGGTCAAAATTTTGCTGTACGTGGACAGAAGCCAGACGACAGAAGAGCACTTCATTTTTAATCATTATTTCATTAGTTACTAAACTGCTTAGCTGCTCCATAATATTTTGTGCTGTCTGAAAATGGCATCCAGCTTTGTGGGAGATCCTTGGCTTCTCACGGCCATGGATGCAAACTTTGTAAGGTTTCCAAAGGAACACAAAACTTAATGCATAACTAATGTTGAGTACAGGGCAGTCATTCAAGGAAGCTGAATCACAGGATAAGCTGGGTCCGGTTACAAAAAGTGAATGTCAATGTAGCTAAGGGTATGGTGGGAACAAAAAGCATAAACCCTGTGTGCTGTGCTTGGAGAGAGCAGAGGCTCCAAAAAGGGTAACAGGGGTGAGATGACAAGAAAGCTACCAAAAAGTAGACATTAGGGCAAAAAGGGCAGGTCCAGCTTCCTGCCTTGCTGCAATGAGCTGGCAGTTGGCAAGGTCTTGGGCACTGTAACGTTGATGGGTACCCAGCTAGACACAGGGACCCCGAAAGTGCAACCTATTGCTGTGGCTCTCCAGCCATGCTGGAGACAGCACCAGGAACCTGGACAACCTTGGACAAGCTCAGCAGCTCAGGGCCAGGCTGATCATGCAAAGGCCAAGAAAAAAGTTTTCCTGGGGCTAGTGACCAAGGGCTTCTAGGCCACTGGCTGCAAGGTAGCACATACAGGAGGAGCTGCTATTGAGCTAAAGATCCTTATGCCCATAGTGGGCAGGTTGCAAGTCTTACCAGGCTTTTCCCCCACTATGAGTCTTACCAGGTGACTGGGGTTTAGAGTGAGAGGGTTAAATTGAACCAAATGCTCTTCTTACTTGGAAGAAAACTTAAAAAAAAAAAAAAAAAGAAAAACAGAAGACTTGGCTGCAGATCCTAGGTGTTTTAATGGAGCACTGGCACTAAAGGGCACTTTTATGAAGAGGCAGAAGGAGTAACATAAGCCCCTGGCTACGAGTTGGAGGTAGAACGATGCCTCTTGGAAATGAAGCAAAAATTCAAGCAGTGGGGGTGACTACAACTGGAACAAATTACCATCACAGGGGATTCCCTGTATTTTAATGTCTTTAGATCAAGCCTGACTCCTCATTTAAAAGATACGCTTTAGCCAAAAACAAAGTCATTGGACTTCATACAGGAGTAACTGGATATAACTGTATGGCCTATCATACACAAGAGGTCAGAGTAGTTAAGTGTTTTGGCTGTAATCCCCACAAATGGAAATAGGTGTGTCTCTGCATTGGCCTGCTGCACAGAAAATATGTCTTTAGGGGAAATTAACGGTGATGACAAGGCATCTTACTGCCCTGAGGGGGATGTGCCTTTTGGATCCAGCTGAGCTCAGAATTAAGACAGGGAGTGAGCAGATAATGCTTCCAGATGTTTTATGACACTGGATGGGGACAGCAGATGATAAGGGTCAGCGTAGCTCTGTACGCTGGAACACCAGAGATATATTTTTTTTCTTAAAAAGCACGTAGTAAGTCTATTCAAGAAACAAAATAGAGTGAATCAAAAGGATTAAAGGCTGAAGGCTAATTAAAAGCTTGTTTCTATTAATACAATGGGAAAAACTGCTCAGGGACAGTCCATTATGTTGAATCATGGCCCTGTAATACTGCCAGAAAACGCTAAAGAGCTTTGGTGACTTGTCTTCAGTCCTGTTTGTTAAACACTGCTGCTGAGAAATTGCTCTGTTGCTTTCCATGAGAGCGGGCACTATCTCCAGTGTGTGACCTCATCATCGTCAGCCAGGGTCTCCTGTCATTTCAGTATCCATCTGGAGAGACAGCAACCATGGCAATTATATGTCTCTTACCTAGGGGTGAAAGGACACATTTCTCATCTTGGCTCTTTTTTTTTTTTCTCTTTTTTTTTAAAAATAAACATACTGAATCAAAGTCCTAAAGAAGGTCTGCAGAACCTTCTTCAGAGCTGCTTACCAAATTCTGGAGGTAAGCTCTTTTTGTCCAAGTGCAACTTTTTCCTTGAAGCATAGACAAAGCATATGGAAAAGTATGAAGGAAAAATGATGCTTCAGTCCATTAATACAGATTGGGAAAAGATGGGAAAAGGTAATAGTACCAAACTTCACATATCATGACTACACAAATCAATGAATGTTTGATGACAATGCTAGCAACTACTAAAAGGCACAGTATTGGAAATAAAGATTTAGGACCAGGATGTGAAACAGGAACATTCTCTAGGATGCTGGAAAGTGCTAACTTTCACAGGGTTGTAGAAGCTATTTAATGAAGTACTTTTAAGACAGAGCTCACTTGTTATTCACAGAAAACTGCTGAGATTCAACTGGTTCCTCCAGTCCCTATTCTGAGCATATCTTCTGTTGTATTTGCCCCCCTTACTTATGGCAATAAAATTAAATGTTGCATTTCAGGATGATCTGAATACAACCAAAGAAGTATACTGAATGATATAATAAATCAAATACTGGAAGATTGCTAGAAGTACTGGACATCTGTGCATGAAGGCTTAAGCATTAAAACCTATTTTCTTGCAAACTTTGCTTTATCTGCATCTCTTGGGATGGTTCCCATAACTTGTAAGAGAACAGAGACAAAAATGGTTTTTTGTCAGCTTTTCACAGCATAACGGGTAATCAACACATCAGTCTTTTACAGCCAAGAAACCAGCCTCCCTATGAGCTGTAACTTGAATCATTCACCACGTTAGTCACAGCCGGGGGCGACTGCGTTCTGCTTCCAGCCACGACTCCCGCACCGGGAGAAGGGGTAAGGGTGCCTTTGGGAATCTGCACTGACTCCGTCATTGAAGGGGGACTGTCACTGCAGAGAGTATGTGGCCACCTCCGCTTCAGGGCGACACTCTCGAGGGACGTTCACACTCATGTTGAGTTTTTCTGCAGCCTGTAGGTCTATTACTGGTTTTTTTCCCCACTTTTTTCATCTAGTAGGCAGCAAAATGTGGAAAGCCGAGCACCCAGACATACTCTATTATCCAGTTTGACACCTATTAACAGATAAAATGCCATTGCAGTACTGAGGGTGGCTCTTAAATTAACGGTGTTGCACTTCAACAAGGATGCTTAATGTGCTGCAAAGAGAAAGACTGAAGCCCTGAGACTTTCTAACTCATCTGGCAATCTTACATAGTGAAAAACATTGCCTTGAATTTTCATTAAGAGTCAGTGTTTGGATTCAGCGCCAGTTCTCATTGGCTCACTCAGTCTTCAAGATAAGTCACAGATTTAATTTATGTTACTTAATTTATTTTACTTTCTTACAGTAGCGAGGCCAAATTATCTTTGTACCTGCTCCAGTAGAGCCTCACAGAGTTAATGCCATCGCATAAATAAAACTCAGATAAAAATTTGGTGTGCTGACTGCTGTCCTTTCCTTGCTTTTCACCCCTTTCTCAAAAAAAAGAGGACAGCCCATCCTTCAGTTATGCAGGACAACTACCGAGGACGCCGATTCTAAAATTTATATTATTACTTCGTTTAATCAAGACTCTCTTTGGTGAATGTACATTTATTTAAACAGATTGAATTCACTTAGCAGCTATTACAGACTGAAACTCAGCTCTAAAAGATTATTACCATGAATTAAGATAATTTTCTGTAGTGCAAATTCACCTCATAAATCAAGTCTGGTATTCATATGGCCCTGCAGATGTGCCAACTCACTTGCACCTGTAGGCATTTGGAAACTGGCAGAATTTGTCCCTAAATCTGCAATTGTTTAATGACACAATTAATGTATTATGACTTCCAAGTGAACAGATTATTTAAAGATGTTTTGTAATACAGAGTTTCAGGTTATCTAGCACAAAACACCAGTGCTGGTAAAAATGAGGAGAAAGTGGAAATTAGTGGGTTTTTCTAGTTCTGCCCTCACTGCAGTTTTTCAAATATATCTTCCTCAGCCTGTGACACAGTGGTCAGCAGAGCAAGCATTTCTTCAGTATTGATATACCATTCAGCTCTATGTGGAATACGAAAAAGAGATGCTCTCGTGCCACAAGAATGTAAAGCACTTCCAGGTCCAGGGAAGTTACTAAATAAACAGCCTACATTTCACAATTACCTGGCAGCTCCTATTGAAATCGGGACCATTCATCAAAGGAAATTTAACATTAAATACATGAGTAGGAGGCTAACTGAAGTGGCTGGTGGTTCAGCTCTTTTGAAATTTGGTCTATTATTACTATTTAGCAAGTGCCTTCATTGCCAAGATCCCTGTTTTGAAGACTTCAAATTAATCCCACTTCTTTACTTATTTTTGTCAATCAAAACTGACCGGACTTTCTGATTTTGGCCGAGCAGAGTGAAACAAAAGCTCTAGAAAAAGAAACGTACATGTTTGATAAAAACACTGAATTCATGAGAAAAAAAATTCTATGATTCAGCAACCACAGAAAATAGAAGAAATTATTTTTTTCTATAATGCTGTCATTTTTCCAATAGAAAATTCTTTAGTCACAAAAATTTTGCCTCAAATTTAGATTTTTAGCATAACCCAATTTTCAGCCCTAAAATATTCCATGTTACCAGATCTACAGTATTCTGTTAATTTGGCGGAGAAATTTTTACTCTCTTTTTCTATATTTACGCCTTTTTCTTTTAAATACAGACTGCCAGTCATGCTGTCTACCTTAAATAGCACAGGAACAAAAACTCACTCCCAGCAGGTAGTAGTTTGAAATATCTGGTGCTTGTACTGCTGAGATACACCAAGATAAGTCATAATCACATGTTTTCCACAGAATTTGCTGCCTTCCCAAGCAAATTTTTCTTCTGATTTGAATTCTCAACTTGTACATCAGTGCAAATCAGGATAACTCCAGGGTAGTAACTGTAGATCTAAATTGGTACAAGTGAAAACAGAACAGCATCTGAAGCATTTCAGATATTATTTGTTGAAATAAATTGTAGAAGCCGTGACCAAAAGCTCTGGCTTTGTTGTTTTAAGATATTTTGTGGGATATCCAAAGGGACTTCAAAAGAGGGGTCATTGATTCAGAACAAAAATTATGTTTAAAATCAGCTTATATCTTCCCAGGACCAAATCTTTATGCAGTCCTTCCTGGCTCCCTGTCAAGGCAGTGCTTGCAGTGCTTCCAGGAACACCCTTGGGGACTTCGAAAGCATGCAGTATAAAGTCTGGGCTCTGGGAGTAATATCATTAGGAGAAATTAATGCAAAGCAGAATCTCTCTGCAAGATCACCATGCACGGTTGTAACGCCTCCAGTACTTAAACTATCTTCCTCTTTTATGCACGTTGTATGTGAGAAAAATCTAAAGTGTTGCTTAACACTTTCAGCAAGTGATCTGCATTCAGAACACCTCATAATAAACAGCACATCATTTAGTCAGGTGGGTTATTATGAAAGTGAGAGGTTCAAGAATAATGTGATCCCAGATCACATGCCTCCATCCTGACCCAGCTTTCCTGGTGCTCCCAGGCCTCTCTTCTAATGTAGCTAGTCAATTTGGTAGATACCTGAGACAGAGGAACCAGACCGGGATAAATTAGTCCTCTGAAACTAGAGTTTGAATTTTAGCCAGATGAGATAAAAATTGAGTGGCTCACATGTGGTGCAATAACTCACTATTCAGCTATCTTCAGTCTTCCTCACACATCCATATCTTCCCCCTCATAAACATCCTGAGAGCTCTGCAGGTCTCTGACACTTCCCTGACAGTACCTATCACACAGCTAATTTCCCCTGTATGAAAATATATACAGCTAGGTATTGCATACCTCTTCTGCTGGTATCCCGTCTGCCTGTGCGGGATGTTTCTCACCTGCTCAGCAATTCCAGCTCTGCCTGTCATACCTAAAGCCTTGTGCGACGTGAGATTAAAGCCACCAAAAGCCCTTCCTGTAGGTGTTTCCAACAATGTGTTAATTTTCCTGTTTTTTCAAAAGAGAGCATGTCAGTGGTTCATTCCTTTCTGGTTTATGAATATAGCTCAGATTTTTAACTCAGGATGAAGCTGTCATTAAAACTAACAAGGTCTTTCTTTAAAAGTTTCTACAATGAGCTTTCCCCACATTCTTTCTGCTATAATTTTGAACCCTAGGCTGGCCACCTCTTGACTCAATGATTAAAATCCCCTTGCCACTGGATTCCTTGCATTTCTTTCTGACCTCCTCTAGAAGAGCCCCGAGGTGGCTGCTCACCTCCTTTCCCCCATCTGACTCCATCGTATTTTCTGCATCCCTCTGTTACGTGCCCCTTTCCCCACCTCTGCAACACACGCATGGGTCTGCTGGTGACTCCAGAGGTCTGTTCCTAGCCATCCCCCAACTCCCTCCCACTCCTCAGGTCTCTCTTCTCACACTCCGGCCTTTTTCCCCCTCCTTTCAGTTGTAAAACTTCTGACACGCAGCTGGAAGTTGGGTCTCCTCTCCATCTCATGAGCAAAGCAGCACCCAGTCCTTGTGCACGGAGCCCCAGCCCTGCTCCATCACATTCTCCTCCCTCCCAGTCCTCTGCAGAAGTCCCCGGTACCCTCAAGATTCAGAGCCTGTACTCCAGTGTCTGCCACCTGGCTGCCTTCTGGGTTTGCTCATGCCACATACATCCCTGTCTTTAACGGGGAAGCAATTCTGGGCAGGGACTCTACTCAACATGTTACAGTTTGAATGGTGCAGCCTGAAGTACTTTAGTTCTAGAGAACAAGTCCTATGAGGAGAGGCTGAGGGAACTGGGCATGTTTAGTTTGGAGAAGAGGAGGCTGAGGGGAG
>JAOXNO010000013.1:109372016-109431053 GCA_028565335.1 Limnodromus scolopaceus | reverse complement strand
GTTTAGATTAGATATTAGGAAGAATTACTTTACTGAGAGGGTGGTCAGGCACTGGAACAGCCTGCCCAGGGAGGTGACTGAGTCACCATCCCTGGAGGTATTTAAGAAATGTGTAGATGTGGCACTTCAGGGCATGCTCTAGTGGCCGAGATTGTGGGGGTCTTTTGTGTGTGTAAGGTTGGGCTCGGTGATCTCAGAGGTCCTTTCCAACCATGAAGATTCTGTGATTCTGATTCTGTGATTTTGTGATAAATTACTTGGTGAATATAGTATTATAGATACTCCACCTGGAGTCTGACAGTGAGGGCTTTTGAAATACTACAGAACAAAATTTGTTAAAAAAACCCCCTCCAACATACCCCCAGTCCCCGAAAGAGCAGGAGACACAGTAATCCAGCCATTTCCATGGCAACCCCACCTCAACAGAGCCTCAGAGGAATATCTGCTTTCCCCAAATCACATCACGTCAGATAAGAAGGCTGTGGCAGAAACAGATGTTGACGGTATATCAAAAGACAGTTACCACCGTGCAGATAAACTTGTTATCCCAAGGCTGCAGTTGTCAGAAGGACTTTTTTACTGACCTCAAGCCCACCTGGCTGTTGAAAGAGGACACATCAAAGAGGTGCTGAGCCAGAAACAGCCCAATCCTTTCAAATGGCAATATAATCTCCAACAAGATACGTGAGGATACAGAGAATATGTCTGTGCAGCATAAAATAGCTGGCGACTGTGGTGGGTACTTAGCAGGGTTCACCACAGTCTGTGGGTCATGGCTGAAGACATCACCAGAGGACACCATCTTTGGAAAGTACAGATGAGTCAGACTACAAAGCAGCTCAATTGTGAGGCAATTGACTTCACTCAGCCAACATTGTCTTTTTTTTTTTTTTTTTTTTTAATTTTGCCAACTAAATATACAAAGCAAGAGCCCAGCCATGTAGGAGGGATAGGTGACTGTGTTCCAGCAGGCGGTGAAGGCAGTGCGGGTAACAACCAGAGCCTGACAACAGGACTGAAGAGAGAGTAAATGCAAGGGCCGGGTGTATAAACAAGATCAAAGATGTGGTATAACTGTGTCTGGTGATGTTACTGGAATAGTGTAGGCGATTTTTGCATCTGCTCACTGAAAAACTGAAATGCAGCAAAGGCTTGGGCAGTACAGATGAAAGGATGATAAAACCTGCCTTAAAATGAGGGGCTAAAGAACTTAGCAAACTCTTAGTAAACTAAACTCAGTAAAGGAGCTTTTACTGAGTTCAGGAAAGATGAGGCTAAGCTGACGTATTCATGTTTTGTTCATAAATGAAACCCTTTCTGATAATACAGGGCTTTCTAGTAAACAAAGTCATGATAAGAGCCAATGTAATGGACAGGGAAGTGAAACGTATTGCTTGTAGACACAAGCTGATGATTTTTATCGGAGAAGATGATTAACCACAGGAAGCAGTGAAAAAGACATTTAATGGATTCTCTCTGTCACATGAAGTTTTAAAATTAAGACTGGATGTCTTTTTAAAAGATATACCTTAGCTCCAGAAAAAAATTTATGGGCATCATTCAGCAATTACTCTGTCTTGTATTATGGAAAAGGTCAGGATGCACCATCATAATGGCCCCCTCTAGTTGTAAAGTTATGAGCCTATGCATTTTTAAAGCACTCTAAGCTCTCAAAAACAGTTAATTGCACCAAGCTATGTGATTATAAAATGAGTCACTGTCTAGATGGAGAGGCTGAAGAGGGTATCTCGCAACAGCTAGTAACCAGCTGCTATGCTTATAGGAAACGGATTCAACTGCAAAAAGTGGACCACAAAAGATACCACATGGATGTCTGTGCAAAAGGCTCCCTGAGGGCATAGAAGCTGCCTGAGCCACGTTGGGTTCTTCTTTGGGTTGAAGGAAATCAGAAAGGAAAATATTAATAATATATGATGCTTGCTCCCTTTGTGAATTTGAAGAGCTTTTTATCTGAACTCAGTTTTCCTGTTGCACCAATAGTCACCCTGCCTACCTCTCTCTCACATGTAGTAACTGCCCTTGAGTTAAGACTCGTGTTTGCAAAGCCAGGTGGGTCAGGCTGGTCATGTTCATACTAGCCAGGCACACAGAACGCGAGTGTTGCCAGAGCCCCACTGTGCTATAGCCATCCAGCCTGAAGACCTGGCTGGCTCTTTCCACCCTCAAACCAGGTGCAAGCTCCCGCATAGGCAGTGTGTATCACCAGGGTACTTCGAGGTTCAGCTCTCAGATAGGGAGCTAACATCACAGTACAGACTGGCAGGCATTGCTCGGGAGGAATCGCTGCATTTCTGTTGGGAAATCTGGGAAAGTGAAACCAGAGAGGCACCAGACACATAGAATAGCTTGGAAGGGACTTTAAGGATCATCTAGTTCCAACCCCCCTGCCGTGGGTAGGGACACCTCCCACTAGATCAGGTTACTCAAAGCCCCATCCAACTTGGTCTTGAAAACTTCCAGGGATGGGCATGTACAACTTCTCTGGGCAGCCCTTTACAGCGTCTCACCACTCTCACAGTAAAGAATTCCTAATATCTAATCTAAATCTACTCTCTTTCATTTAAAAACTGTTACCCCCTGTCCTATCACTTATATTCCCTAATAAAGAGTCCCTCACCATCTTTCCTACAGGCCCCCTTTTAAGTACTGGAAGGCTGCTATAAGGTGTTCCCAGAGCCTTCTCTTCTCCAGGCTGAACAACCCCAGCTCTCTCAGCCTGTCCTCATAGGAGAGGTGCTCCATCCCTCTGGTCATCTTCGTGGCCCTCCTCTGGACTTGCTCCAACAGGTCCATGTCCTTCTTATGTTGGACGCCCCAGAGCTGGATTCAGTACTCCAGGTGGGGTCTCACCAGAGCAGAAGGGGAGAACCACCCCGCTCGACCTGCTGGCCATGCTTCTCTTGATGCAGCCCAGGATGCCATTGGCTTTCTGGGCTGCCAGTGCACATTGCTGGGTCATGTTGAGCTTTTCATCAACCAACACCCCCAAGTCTTTCTCCTCAGGGCTGCTCTCAATTGATTCTCTACCCAGCCTGAACGTGTGCTTGGGATTGCCCCAACCAAAGTGCAGGATCTTGCACTTGGTTCATGAGGTTCACATCAGCCCACCTCTCAAGCCTGTCAAGGTCCCTCTGGGTAGCAACTGATGAGCCCCAATATAGTTTGGTGATGTCTTTTCATTTCTCTCCCTCTCTCACCTCTCAAAAAAGTGCAGGGAGAAACTCTTCCTCTTCCTTTGCTGTTTTAGGAAAAGGCTTTTTAAAGTATTATCAAGGTAATATCAGTAATGTATATTTATAAAATGCTTTTTAAAGTATTAACAGTACTAAAGGCAACTCTTAAGCAACATACAGAAAAATTTCTTTTTAAAAAAATCCATCCCTGCAAATATTCCAGCACGTTTCAGAGGAGTCACTGTGGACTGCAGGCACTTTTCTTCCTAAAAGGTTCACTCTCTCCTTCAACACCTAAACAGCTCTCACCTCACTTTTCAGTTTGCTGGGAACTCTTGTAATTGAGAAAAATATTGACATATCCTTTGGCTTTTTAAATAATTCATTTTACTCTACTTGTACAGTATTAGCAAACCTCCAAACTTCCCTGACAAAGAACGACTGACCTGTTGGTAACAGCCTTTGACTTGGGAGACAGATTTCCTTTGAGACCTCACAAACCCATCATCCTACAGGACTGCTGTTGCATCTGTCTTGCTAATGTGAAACACAGCGCTGAGAGTCTCAGGTTAACACTGACTGTGACCCTGGACTCACAGCACTGTGGCATTACTGCAGCTATGCCACTGAGCAGCACTGCTGCACCAGTGTGGGCACGTGAGCTCAGCACCTCTGGTTTGTGTCCTGCTGCCTGGTGCGGTGAACCGCATCCTTCAACACTTAGGCACCATTTACATAAAAAAAAAAAAAAAAAAGACTTACACATATGCAAGTTTTGAGAAAGCTTTTGGAAAGACAATGGCATAATGTAAAATGGATTTTGAAATCGTACAATATTCCTAATTGTGCAAAATTTTGTCTTCAGGTTCAAACTCACAAAAAGTTTTGCCTACAGTATCTCACTAGCCCTCACAAGAACTGGTTTAAAACAGCATTACCTTCAGCGCATACAACTGAGTTCCTCCCCTGCAAAAAAGAGGAAGCTTTAATGATCTTCAAATATCAGGCTTTCTGAGAGGACCATAAGCCAAAATCTACTTGACTTTCCCCCTCAGCCTCCCTGTCTTGAAAAGCAAACTTCACATCTGCTTGTTATCAGTAGTTATCTCACAGCACGCCTCTGAATCATTTAGAAAACTCAAAGCACATGTTTATCCCTGCTGAGGAACCAGTCATTATGATGCTATTTACAGGCCCTTGGTGACCCAAGCTCACTACATGGTGGAGAAAACTGCCAAAGATTTTGTCTCAGGGGTTCTCACTGCTGCTAGGTTTAATTACTTACCATCAGCTTTTCAGCCATAAGGCTGCACTCCCTCCTTTCAAGCTGCATTGAGGCATTCCTGTGTGAGGACATGTGGGAAAGCTAAGATAAATCAATTAGACGTACGAAGCATGTTGCATGTGAATTAAAGCAAGTTAAGTCCTCATGTGGTTACTCTTATTCAGGAGAATAAAAAGGCTTTCACTTTCCTGTGTAGGCAACTTCAAAGCTGCACCATTTTACAATTGTAACGTCGTGAAAAGCAATGAGGGGCCAGGAAGAGATGCCAATGGTCTTGGGCAAGTGCCTTCACATCTAAAAATGAAAAATGCTGTGATTGATTAGTAACGTGGAAGGATGATATGTCCTCCTGAGACCAAAGTCTTCTTCTCACAAAACACTCTGTACTCAAAGTCCTCCAGGGCCTTTCTGCTTAGATGACCAGACAAGCCTTGTATTCCTCTTAGCACAAGGATAAATAACTACATCACTACAGGATGCTCAAAGTAAGCCTACTTTTTGTGGGATGCGACATTTGATGCAGGACTAAACTTTACTGAAGTGGAAGTTTCAGACATTCAGAGCCTCAGATCCAACTCGGGCCATGTGATGACCGTGCTGAGATGGCAGCTTTGCTCAGTATTTTTGATGTTCAGGAAAGCCATTTAAAGGTCTTATCTCATAGCCAGTATCTAGCTTGCCACTACTCCTTACTATACCAAAGAGAAAATTCCCAGTATCAAATCCAGACACCTTTGCCATTCTGGAGCAAAAGGCTAAGGATATTAATTTCTCCTTGTGCAAAGAGGGGAAATCTCTTCATATTATTCTTATTAACCTTCTTGAAAAGCTGTACAGGGCTACTCCTAAATTTAATTTTTCATGATTTTGAGTCAAAACAGAGCCCTGTGTTTTTTTAGCTTTCCAATGAATACTTTCAGCAGTGATCCATCTGTAGCTTTTTTTTATTACCAAAAAGTGTTTCAACAAGTTAAAAAGTTCTTTCAAAGTCTCTGCAAGACTTCAAGGAACACCACAAATCCCAAGACTGCCTCCTCGTCTTGTTCTGCTAAAGAATATTTTGAAAAGGTAACAGCATCAGATGGGAGACTTGCAGTTCTCACTGCCTTCAGAGAATGTCCCTGTAAGGGGATATACAGAGAAGGGACCTACATAGCCAGAGTCCGAGTCTTACAGTACGCATGTGAAAATTCATCTGAAGCTACTTACTGTAGCATATCTGTGTGATGTACCAATTACAGACAAAGACATCTACTATAAATTCTATAGAGAAGTTATAAGGTGTCTGTCATCTTTTTAATTTAGCTAAGCCCCAAAAAAGAGTAAAAAAAAAAAAAAACCCAAACCAAAATACTTCAGCAGATTGAAAGCAGCTGAAAGTCACTGGGATTTCCATTTCTTCATGTGGAGAAGTATCTGTAGCTGACAACCTCAACCACACGTTCTGCACGCTGCCTCGTTTCACACCATGGGGGGGATGTTTATATAGCCACTCACAAGCCTTATGTTCTTTAATAACATAATATAGAGAACTGAAAAAGCTTAGAGAGAAAGCACTTGGGTACAGATAGGTCAAAACCAAAGTCTAACTTAACTATGCCTCGATTCTCATGTTCCTACTACCAAACTAGTATAATATTTGATTGTAGTTAATGTTTCTGGCTTCATCTTGAGAAAACCATGGAAACTTGGGGTTAGATAAAAAAAAATGCTTCAACTGCATCACAATGTGACACTGGAAAAAAAGTCTAGAGGCAATAAGTATCTACAAAATATCTGTTCTGCTATGTAAATAGATATTAAAACTTTAGTTAACATTCCACAGTGGTTTGACAGAACAGACTTCAAAGCAATCAAATGAGAAATGAAAAATGTGTATGCAATTTATTTTGCCCATCCTAGTGCCACTGGTCCAGTTGAGTAAGTGCTAGAGGGCTGCTGCATTACTCAGAAGTGAAAAGTGTATTTCAAGTCTGCCTCCATTAAAGCACTACAGTGCAGTTTTCTTTACTTCCCCAGTTTCTGGGTTGCACAGGGACCTGGACTGGACTGATTTTTTTTTTTTGCTGAAGCTCGGCTTGACCTGGGATGAAATTCCAGAGGTGTACATCACTGAAATACAGGAGGGAAGGACAGTGATGCACTGGAAGGGTTTTTTTCTGCTGGTGTTGAAGACTCTGATTCTCCTCTCACACAAGCAGCTCATGATTTTGAAGTGACACCACCCTCCTGGTTATCTCGCCACATAGTATTTGCTTCACTGAAGGCTTTACTTCACTGACAGCTTTATAACCTTTTATTTAGGCCCAGGTCCTGCCATAGTTAACCAAAGCTTTCCACTTCTGTTTAATTTTTCTTCAAGATGTAGTTACTGCAATGCACTCAAGCTTGGAGCTACCCCTGAAGATCACTCAGAGGCAACAGCTGCCACACACTGTGGCTTCCCACTTGCTAGGAATTGCTCACCACAGGCAACGTGTCACAACAACGCTTTCAACACACTGTACAGATTCGCATTTCTCATGTTCAAAGCGGCATTAATCTAGACTAGCTGAGATGCAGGGAAGCTGGCATCTTCGCTCTAGCTTGCTTAGGCTGGGAAACCAAGGGCTTGACCCACACAAAGCTTAGGGAGCATCTCACTTTTGGGTACAGTGTATTCCCAAGCCTTCTAGAGCTGCACCTCACTGCTTCTGCCCTCTCCTCTACACCTCTCTCATTTGCTGCTTCTTTATTCCGGGATCATCCTGGTGCTTCCTGCACAGATCTCATCAGCAGGCTCCTCCGGTGCCCCTCTGCCTTCACACTGTCTCTCTTTGCTGGGTCCCTGCCACACAAGGATGAAATGCAAACTAATGCCACCTCCACTGTGGTCTGCTCTGTGTTGTGCCTCGTTGGACTGAGCAGGAGCTGGTGATCCGCGTGTACATTGCTCAGCTTGGGAAATTAGGATACACCTCAGAGGAGGCACCAGGCTGAGCAGAGCAGGGAAGCATGTGTGATTGCATTAAATTACCACCTCTAAAGGTGGAAGGTCTGTGCCAGGTGATGGTTATGTGGGAGCTGTTGTGCTGGACACTGGAGAGCCAAAGCTACGGACAGCTTCTCAGGGCTGTACTCTAACCTCTGGTTCATCTACTGCAGCTCCTCACAGTAAACACCCCAACAAAAGCCTGGCATAACTGAGCAGGCAGAGGGTCTTTGAGACTACAAACCAACCTCTTTTGCGTAAGAATGCAACCATAACTGTTTGAATTTAGCTAGTCCTTGTTTTGCTCGGGACGCAGCCTGTTTATACTGCCTTCTTGTAGTCATTCCTGTGGCTTTGTTTGTTTGTTTACAACAGGACTCAGGAGTTTGGGAAAATGTTGCAAAAGATTCAAATAGCAAAAATGGCAATCATTCCTTAACCTAATGTTTACAGTTTATAGGGGGACTTTAACATGCATTATAATATTGGAAAACTCCACAATGTCTTTGCATAGCATGTCAGTATAAATCTGGGATAATTTATGCAGTGCTGAGAAACAGCTATTTCTAGTACAGCTGTGAGCTCTTGTAGTATCAGGCGCAAAAGATAAATCACCTATACAAAAATGAAGGCAACACTGCCAGAATATTCGAACAAGTTCACTATTAATTAACTTCTACAATTGTGAAAAAAAACCCAAAACCCTGTATAAAAAGTTCTGAGATCAAGAAAAAGAAAAGGAGGTGGCACCACTCTCCTGGTTAGGTCCCCACATAGTATTTGCATCACTGAAGGATTTACATCTGTATTACTTATTTCCATTCTTCCCTAGAATCGAGTAGCCTTTCTGAAGGTGTCCTGAGCTGAGTTTGTATGCTATATTTCCCATACTTTAGTATACATATTCCAAAATTGTTGTTCTTTCCTGGATTTGTCAATCTTACCGATACATCTCACAAAAGAGTCTCAACCTTCTCATAGGGTGGTCGGAGATAATATAGCTCACCTGAAGAAGCAAAGGTCTGGCACCTTATTTAGCAAGAATCAATGTGAAAGTTCAGGAAGGGGGAGTTTTAAGAGCTCTGTGATAGTTAGGAGCTGCAGTCCAGCAGACTTTTAAAGAGGATATTTTGCTTTTTCATTCATTACATCCATACACCTGAAAATTTTTCTTGCCTTCCAATGCAGGGCCCTAAAACCTACAGTTCTGGTACCATGAGACTGAAACGGTTCTTGAAGGGGGATATCAACAGCCTTCTTTCTTTTAACAGCTAAGTATTCTGACACATCCAAACCACAGGAACTTTCCCGCTAACCTCCTTGTGGACACGTGCAGGTGAAATGCTGTCTCCACACCCTTTGCTTCTCCTCCAGTCTACGCCTAAATTACCAGATTTACACAGTGCAGTATAACTTTTTGTTGTGACACTGATGACATTCACTTATTGTGCACAGTGTATTTTCTAGAAGGCACAAATATTTAATTCAAGATGTCTGTTCTCTGTTTCCTGAACCTGTAATTTTCACTCAGAATTGCCCAGGGTTTTGCTTTATTGTCTTCTTGTCCTTTATTTTGTTGAACCTCAGTGTGCTGAGATTTGCAACCTCATGTTCCCCCTCACCATTGAGGATTACTCTGGCTTGTGGTGAAACATCCATCTTACACTTTCATCCCTCTTTGTTCACATCTGGAGCGAGGCATGATGTCATCAGTATGGAATGTCATCTGCCTCATATCCCCTGGTAAAAATGAGGAAATTTGCTTGATGCTCAGCATTCATTCAAGAGTCCTAATGCAACATGAAGCTGCTCAGAGTGGGTTACCCGCTCTGGCTGGGCTGATTTATCTGCCCCATCACACAGCTCTCTGGAAGGATTTTAATAGCCATTGCCTTGCTCTCAGAAAAGCAAGTAACTTGTCTCATTCACAAATTCTTATTCCTCTCTGCCCTTCCCTTGCCTTTAAAGGTGAATTATTTTTTTGTTTCCTTTTCATTCCAGCAGAGAGATGGCCCCTTTTCTGTTTCAATGGGATCCGAGCCTTCCTGCTGCAGCTGCTCCCTCCTGGCCAGCGGCCGACTCTCTCATCCGAGCTCACTCTTAATGTAGTTTATTTTTCTCTGTCTTACTTGTTTCATTCTTTGCCTTGTCTTCAGGCTGGACCTCTCTTAATCAATCTCAGTCTTAGCCCTTTTCCCTTTCAATTCAGCCTTTTCTGCTCTGCTGGGTTTGGGGGTAAGGGAAACAAGGCTTCCTTGAAGTGATTTACTTTCTCTTTTTTTCCCATTTCCTTACTCTTCTCTTCCTCTGCCAGGGAGGTCAGGCGAGCTCTGACCTTGGGTAACAGCACAAACTGGAACATTTGTGGTTGCAACAGAAACAATTCTTTAATTAATTAAACAATCCAGAGATTGCAGGAGGAAGCCAGCAGAGCTCTCCTGCCCGCTGAGACCTGCTGCGCTACATCTCACAGCGCCTTCCAGGATGAACCTCACTCTCAGGGAATAAAGTCATGACTCTGATTCCAGCCTTCCTTGTCAATCAGGAGCACTACAAGTCAGACATATTTATTTATGTATATTTATTTTTACCTTTTAAAAAAAAGTTTAAAAAAGTAACCCTTAAAACTTAAGTTGTGTTGCTGTGAACCCTAATTTTGCTTCATGTGGCTTTTTGACTGAAGAATCACTGAGATAGACTTGAAATACCTGAAGGATTCTATAAGAAACGATGACATGAAATCTTTATTGGAAAGAAGTAGTGCCTATAAAAGAAGTAGCTCCTATGGATGCAGGTAGGCACATACCACTGAGTGCCATGGAAACAGAATGCAGTTTACATCTGAAATGTTTTAAAACAGTATTCCCCTGAATGGGGTCTAAGAATTTGTCCTATAAGTAAGAGAAGAAAGAATTTTTCGTCTGCTTAACACATGTTCTTAGAGATTGAGCCATGCTCTCTAGGAGTGCCGGGGTCACTCAACCAAGAAAATGATTTAGGGAAAATACAGGGTGATGTCAAAGCACCATTTGCTTCCAGGGTAGAGGGTTATCTTACCAGCTCATAAGCATGTAAGCTAACTTAAGAATGCCAGCTGGCATAAAATCTGGAGCTGACCATTCTGACAGAAAACCACGGTGACTGCAAATCATGAATAATCCATGTAGAAACTGTCCTTAGTTAATAATCATATTTCTTTAGAGCCCCAAGTTTGCCATGGAGTATTCAGTAGCCTCCTTTTATGAGTAGCCACACTTCACTGTGCCATCTGCAGAAGAAAATAACTGCATCTAACAGAAGCCTCTCTTTATTTAGAGCTGCAGGGGGAACTAATTAAAGGTAACTGAAACCACAGCTGCTAAAATAATTATATGGCATCTAAACTATTTTGGAAAGCTGTCATTGTTTCTCAGTGTGACATATGCAGAATATGATTGGAAACCTACCATCACCTTAAAAAACATAATTGTGGCAACGTGACTAGAACTCTATAGGATACTACTTAACATAGATACACACACATATTTTGTACATGAACCTTTTTTAGTACTCCTACTAGCTGCGTATAGTCTTCAAGAGAGAGAGAGGTGTATTTGCATTATAAAACTGTAATAAAGAGATGCCCACTTTCTTGCAAAGCAAAGAGTTCTATAATCACACATGGAATTGATTGTTTGGAATTAAACACATTAAACATTATTCAACCAGTCTTCAGTTAAGAAAAATTTTCTTTCAATCATTTTCATGTAACAAAAAGGCTTGCACTTCATATATATACAAAGAATGGCAGTACTGAAGCTTGGAAAAAGAGTTTCAGATGAGGTTTGAATTATTCCAAACTTGAGGCTCAGCGGGGAGCTCAGATTTTACATTTGCACAGGGATGCAGCTGTCAAAAAGAGGTAAAATCAATTGACAAAAAGCACTAGAAAACTAATCTGATTTTGTCATTTGGATCTCATTCAAAATAAATTCTTTAAAATGAAGAAGAGGAAGGATGTGCATTTGAACTCTCTTTAACAGTTTCTCTCCAAATGATGTTCATCATCATAGTGTTTCAGTCTCTTTTTGAATTGATTAATACAATCAGGTCTGCAAAAGGCAGGCACTATCATAGACTGATCCAAAGTTGGATCTGGCTTTCATTTTACAAGCACATTCTTCTCCGTACATCCCATCCAACGTTTGTTATTCATCATACTACATGTCTTGGGGTAACAGTGTTTCCCCAATAAAGCCATGACAAACTTGTGTGGGAGCACAGGGCACCTGAGGGTGCACAACTGCTCTAGCCTTCCAAAGCCCAGCACCTTGGGCCTTTCCAGAGCAATATCCCCATATCCATCTCCATCAGCTGAATTGCACTTAAGTCTTGGGAGAAGAGAATTGTGGCTGTCTAACAGTTATCACAAAGTTTATCAACAGTAAGCTCAGTTTTGCTGATATTTCTGCTCTTCTAAGGGACAGCCCAGCCAACATGCAAATATCTAAGTAGCATTCAGCTTCACAAAACCAAAGTATTAATATTTTGTTATTAAAAAAAATCTAATGAGAACCTTGCTGACATCTTAGTAACAAACATTACTTGGAATTAAGAGTGAATACAAGAAATTAAGTCATTTCCATACCTTGGAAACAACATTATTGTCCCCCTGGAGATGGAGAAAAGGAGATGAGTACACAAATTGGCAGGAGAACAGAAGCATTTACCACTTGAAACAATATATGGGTAGCAAACATCTATTGCTAAAAGACTGAAGTACAAATCTTCAACTCAGACAGAATCATAGAAACATAGAATGGTTTGGGTTGGAAGGGACCTTAAAGATCATGGAGTTCCAATCCCCCTGCCATGGGCAGGGACACCTCCCACTAGACCAGGTATTACTTCTGTCGTCATATGTGGATGTGAAAGATGGAAATCTATCAAAGACATAGGCAGAGTCTGAATGCTTTTGAAAATAATGACTTCAGGAAAATACCAGGCACTAAATGGACTTCAGGGATATACCAAGATATACCAGAGCATCCAACAACTTGTTATGTCTAAAGTAAACTAGAAAAAAACCCTAGCGAACAACAACAGGCAAATGATGAGGAAATATGTAAAGAATGAAGCTGATTTGTTTGCCGTAACAGGCATTGAATAGGGCAGGAATAAACCCTCAGAAGGCCTGACTAAAAGAATTCCTTCCTTCAAGCCTGCTGGGAGGAGGAGACACGCTCAGCACGAAAGCAGAAGTTCAAGTTAGTCAGGGGCTGCAATACCTCTTAAGCGCCCTAAGAAATGCCAAGTGGCTTAAGGAAGGATTCAGATCCAAATGTGACAATTTTCACAAAGTCATTTGCATCATTAATTTTTACTTTTTTAAAAATAATTTAATTTGAATTTTCCACATTGTCCTCTTGTACCTCACACATTTTTCTTGGTACAGCCAAGGAAAATGAGCCCAGGAGCCAGGATGTTGGCTTGGAATGGACAATGTTCTTCTGTTGGCTTCTACGGGAGCTCAGAGCAAGTCATGCAGGCAAAGCATCTTAAAAGCACTATATCACTGAAAGGACTTTGCAGATGCAAACCTTCTGTGACTTTAAAAAGGGCATTAACAACTAAATCCTGCTGAAATAAAAAGCAAAAAACATCATCTTGCAACACTGAAAGCAAGCATAAATTAAAAATGCAAAATTTCTTCAAGATCATCTAGTCAAATAGTCTGTCGAAGCAAAATATATTCTGTACAGTTTCTATTTTTTTTCCCAAGTTGTTTCTCATTGCTGTTCTAATGGACCCTGTGTGAAACCAGGAAGCAAACAGTCCTAAAAGGGGTATATGGAAGCTATAGATAGACTGTATGAGGCCTGCTCTCAATTACAGCAGAGCTAGAAGGAGTGCAAATGAAAACCAGACTGACAGTCTGGGTGTTTTATGTCTCAATGAGACCTGCAAATTTAGATAGTTTCAAGAATATCACACATGAAGTTTGATCAACAAAAGACTCAGAGAATAAATGATCTCAACTTGTAGTCATCTTCATTTTGTCTTGATTGAAAACATCATTCCCTGTCTCAGATGGTATGTGGGTCACATCAGTGGAAGCAGATGAAGTTCACCCTGTTGGTGGGTGCCCTTTCAGATCAAATGTGTTAAGAATGACCCTGACATGCCAGAAGTGTTGACTGACAGTCTCTTTTCCTCAGATGCTGGAGAGGTTATGCAAATCACAGTGTTTATGAGCTGCTACACAAGACCCGAGCCGCTACACAAGACCCGAGCCAAGTTTGGTAGAAACCACCCCTCCATTTCACTGGCTTATGAGCCCACCCAGAGGAGCTGGAAACCTCAGACAGCATTCCTTTCTTACAGAATGAGAAAATGCCGCATTGAATTTGAGAAACTAAAAAATAGATTGACTTGAACTTCTGTGCCAAGATATTTATGTTTCAATTGCCTTTTTAAAGTAACAACAGATAGTAGTTTCCATTTTCCTTGAAAACAGGAGAAAAGGTCTGAAGAGTGAGTTACAGCCTGTGCCAGCACAGAGGATTAAGGCTGTCAAGATACTATGATAAAAATTATGGTACTTTCACATTAGGATTTGAGATTGGAAGTACTGAAAGAGGGCCCTTACAGAGAAACTTGGAGGCTGTCCTCATTTTCCCTGCTATACATTGCTCATAGTTGCAATAAGAGAGATGTTGATTTTGGTTTCGAAATTTTTTAGTTTTGAAATCAGCTCTAAGGCAAGCAAATAATGATAAAATAACAAGATGCACTTGAATACATTCTCCAAAAACAATACAGTGAAAGCACTGAAATGAACGCATGCCCTCTTCTGCAGAAGTAAGGACTGGCACCGCTCAGAAAACAACTGGCAGAGGACACACGTTTGTCATACAAAATAAAGCCATATTTCATCACTCAGCTCTACACTCTTTCCATCTAGTCTCTTCTCCTCTTCCCTTCTCTCCTCTCATCTTTCCTTGTATTTCAGCTACAGCCATACCAATGTTGATCAGTGTAAAGTCTTACTTCAAGTGACAGAGTGATAGCCAACAGTCCTGTTAATGTATCCATGCAGGAGACTGAGGCAGTTCACTACAAGCCTGTGGAAATGTCTGGGCATCCTCCATGCTACATTAGCCATGCACACAGGGAAGGATCAATCTCTCCTTCAGGCTTAGGGCAGCACTCTTTGAAGAGCAATGTTCTTATTCTGGAAGTTCTAACCCACGAGCTCCCACACATCTGCTAACATATTAAATATTGAAATGCATAACCACAAAGATGAGGTAAGAGGAAGACAAACCACAATGAGGTTGTTCAAGGCTGCATCTTTATAGCAAAGGAAAATGGGCATGAATAAGGCAGACTAAACTTGCCCCTGCATGGGCAGTCTGTGGGTTGCTTGTAGGCTCTACGTGAAGAGAGTGTTGGTCAGCATCTAGCTGGCTCCACAAATAGGAACACTGCAACAGAATCTGGCCTCAACCAAACTCAAACCCTATGAATTACTGTAGACAAGAATGATGCTCCAATACATTCATCTACATGAAAAAAATTACATTCTAAGTCTTCAGTACAAACCAAAGTACATTCTCCTGTTGAATGTAAAACTGTGAAGCTGGTACCCTGCATGTGTGGGTAAATTATTAAAACAATCAAAATAATTGAACAATTCAATTATGAAGTCAGGCATGCAGCTGGTTGAGTAACGAACATGTTCAGAGAGAAATATTTCTGAATAAAGAGTAAAAATCTTGCCAATATTTCTGAGTAAAGAATTTCTAATGACTAACTTGACCTGTAAATTAACTCCATAAAAAAAAAGTGATTTGGATAAGCTTGGAAGTCAAAGGAAGTAAAAGAAGCATGCAAAAGTTTGGCATTTAAATAGACTCATAAATAGAAGACATATGGTCATAGATGAACAACAAACTCCTTTAACGTGTCGATTTTCTAAAGAGAAATTTTAGATGTTTTTAGAACAGGCTGCTATGGTTAGGCTCTTCATTTTTGCAATGTAAAAGAAAAGCAAGACATTGTCTAGAAGCACAGCATTATGCAGGTAAATAAGATTTAGGAGTGGAAATTCCTCTTGCTATTGACATTATTAGTGCTTTGTGCACTGAAGAGATTATATTCTTAAAAAGCATAACCTCTCTGCAATGCACAAAGTGTAAAACAGCTGGCACAATGTGCCAGGTTAATTTTCCCTGACTTGTCTCCCCTGGGCCCCTCACCCTGCACCCTCGCCCATGGGCCAGAAGCACCAATAAGCCGAGTCCCAGGACCCCTGTCATGGCCAGGGCTATGGCATTAGCTCGCATCCATCACGCACTGTTCACTTACAAGCCAGCTGATCCCAGCAGCTGGTTCGTAGCTGCGGGCTGGCTAAAGCACACAGAGTCCGTACGTATGTGCCCCACAGGCGTGCTGCGCCTCATGGGCACAAGAGAGCGGGGTCTTGCCCACCCAGATGAGTGGTAAGGCTAGAAAGGGGCTGTTGGAAACTTGGCCCTTCCCAGCTTAAGTGAGAAAGCTAATAAAGAAAGTAAAAGAGACACTAATATATGATAATAATTAAATCATATTCAGATGGTGACAAATGAAAAGGGATGTTGAAGGTTAGAGAAGAAGCATAATTGTAAGGCAGTAGCTGAGCTTCCACTTACAAAAACAAGAGAGACACTATGAAGGATGCCATATTGCACTTGGCTCCTGTCCTAAAATAATTCCACATTATAAATATTTGACGCAGCACTTAAGACTATTGCCTCCACAGGATTTAATGTAGTATAATGTAATACATCTGTTTGCTACCCACATGGTATGAAGAGAGTGAATGGGTAAGATACGAACAAAAATTGCAAAACCAGATTGTGTACTATTACTTCTGTGGTGATCATGCTGTGCTCATTACCTATTGAATTAAGATGACAGAAAATGTTTCATAATACTTGAACAGCATGATCTTTTTTGGGGTTTTTTGATCTACAAAACTACATCAACCCTGTTCCTACCTTGACTTTCTGTACTCATGAAAAGTACCATGAGAAGTTGTGACCTGCACGGGCACCGTGTTTAATGTGAAAAGTTGGAGTACCTGTATGAAAATGCAGCAGCGTAAGACAGGTACAGTCAATTAGCTTAGGGAAATATGCTGGCTTTTTATTTCTTCAATTTAAGTACTAAAAATCTATTGCCACCAGCTTACACTACCTGAAACATTGTATATTGAAGATACGTGTGTTAACCAAGTTATTAAACCTTTACATCAACCACATTGCAGCTAAGTGACACTTTCTTTGAAGACTTGCAAGATTCCCCTATTTTGACAGTTATATCTCCTGTGTGAGTTCCTCAGCTCAGCATCCTTCCTGCTTACAGGGGAATCTTTCTTAAGGGTATCTTTCTTGAGAGAATCTTATAGTGTATCTTTCTAAAATCGTAAGTGCTATAGTCAAAGAAAAATGTTAAAAGCCACAAGTCACATTAACAAGTAAACTAATGTGCGGAAAACACATTGGGGATGACACACCATTTCATCCCTGCAGGTCTGCCAGTCTCATGGTGACAAACTCCATGCCAGCTTTTTGTTCTTCTGATGGCAGCTTAGATTGGTTTGAAAACAAAGCTACACTCAGAAGGTAATTACATCACAACCTTTTGGTTTTCACATGGTGCCATGACTAAAGTGTCCCAATCTGTGGTGCTCCCAAGCTTGACAGTTAAACAAAAAAGAAAGAAATTCTTACTGTGGGACAGAGTAAAACCTTTCCATCCCCAGAAGATGGAGTCTCCATTCATGTTTTACTTTCATCAAAGGATTTTCATGTGGTGATATTTTCAGGATTTTCAAAGGTGCAAACCAGCATAGATGTCCTTTGTCACTTTGCAAATGTCAGCACTGAGCTCCAGAGAGACCACACAGGGTTTGGGAAGGGGCACAGCTCCGTGTGCCTGTGCTCCAGCGCTACCCACCTGGGGCAGCCAGAAAGCAGGAGGTGGCCAGGAGACACGGTTCAGCCAAGAGCTACAGCAGTGCCCAGGCTCCCAAGTCCCACCAGCACTGGCTGGCCCGTTAGTCAGGGTTCTGGGAATTCATTACAATGGATGCACTTTGGTAAGCTCAGTATCTCTGTGACAATCTTTTCCTATGTCTGAACCACAACATTTTGTCTTCTCTGAAAGCTCCCAATGAAGCAAACACTAAGTTTTTTGGGGAAATTGCTTTGGCATCTTGCAGAATATCAAAATGAATAAATAATTTAGCAGAGAAAAACAGACTTAGGCACAGTTTGGCATGCCATTATCTTGATTCCTTTACTATGTAACTTTTCATAACTGTGCCTCATCTGGGAAAAGACACAAATCCATCCTTGTGGGAAGCTAGATAATTAGTCACTCTAAATAACAACTAAAAACTAACCAGACTGGTAAACAGGAATTGCAAGACTGTGATTTTTGCTTCTTTACACAGAGTTTCACACAGATGAAATAAATGCTTAATTCAGCCCTTCTCTAACAGCGGTTCACAAGCCAGGGGTGGTTCATGAAACCACACAGCTTGCTCACGGAGCCGTATTAAACTGTAACATTTCTCACTTCTGTTTGCTTGCACTGGTCATCCCCCCTCAAATTTGGTATTCAGTGGTTTATTTGTCCACAGCTTGGAGATCTATAGGTTTCAGTCAGGTCATCCTAATGAACAGAAATGTTCCCAGGTGTTCATAAACAATTTTCCATGCAAATGCACAAGAGTCTTATTTGGCAGCCCCTTAAGTCAACAGCAGTCCTCCTGCAAGAGCCAAGAAACCAAGGTAACAGCACCTTGAATAAAGTACTAATTTTTTTTACACTGGACAACGTTTAAATTTTTCCTTAGCAAACAACCCATCCATACGTACTTGCTTATAGATGAATTTCTGATTTTACACACACTGTGGGCAAACACTGTGGTCAGAGGTTGTTAGGAGCATATAACTGTTAGTCATCATGCTCTCCTGTCTTTGTAGAGGACATAATTAAGAGTACATAATTCACGTCTTTTGTTTGCATTACAGATGGACCTGGATGAGAGCAGTGGGAATGAACTTGAAACTTGGGTCATGAATGCGGATGGTTACAAGAAGGATCTCAGCTGGCATATTTGATCTCTTGAGCTTGGAGGACAATTAGAGTGAAACGGAGCAGCTTAAGTTTTTCTTTAATTAGCCTCCAGTCTGCAATGTATGGTGGTTCAGAGCTTAAATCAATTCTTACATAACTCATGGTCCTCTTCTCTTTTTCCATGAATATTACTATTTCCATTGAAAAATATTTAGTTTTTAGAAAGGAGGGAAATGTGATAGTCATTTATTGCCCCCACACTGCTAAGAAATTCCATGCTTTTATGTGCAGGAAGCATTGTGTTGATTTTGGCTTCCCCATGGGTTAAAAATCTTGTTTAAATGTTGCAGAATCTAAATGCTCTTTGAGGTTTTTCTGTGTTGTTTTATGGAAAGGCTTCTGCCTGATTATTTACAGATGCTGTCTCTGAGAAAGCCAAAAATAGTCCTTCACTAATTCGAAATTTAAACTAGCATTTTTATTATTTTATTGTGTAACCAAGAAATTCTGCTCTGGGGTCCTCGGTTCAAAGAGGAAAACAGAGCCCTTCGGCTTGCTTGTTGGCATCACAGGCAGCAACGTCCCTGTTTACCTCACGGCAGCCCCATGCCCTGGCAGACCGTAGGGTCCTCTCCAGCAGACATGCAGCCTCCAAAGCATTTTACAGCTCAGACTCCCCAGGTTACACGACCATGAAGGACTCGCATTGTTTCAAAAGTTACTTTTCCCACAGTAGCTCAGGGTGTTTAAAACAATTTTAGGGATTACGACAGCCCTTCAAGCCATGCTGCTTTTCTATGGCCACCTTGGCTGAGCGTCAGTACGGGATTTTTTTCAACAGTTCATGAAGTGCTAAGATACATCTTGAGCTCAACAAGCAACAAATGTTGCTCAGCGAGCTCAGCAAGTAAGGGTTTCATCAGAGGAAACACTCCTCCAAAGTTTCTCTTCCCTTCTCCAAGACAAAGGAGAGTCATGAACAGTAACAAACAGAGGGACTACCCTTGTCAAAGGTGAGCCAAAGAACTTGGATCTCATCCTTGCCAGTCTAAAGACAGATTTTATCCTCTCACCAACCAGCAGCAGAAGAGTTGCACCTGCCTTGCTGCCTCAAGTGACTGCTTTTCTATCCTAGGTCCTGTATATACCTGGCTGGGGAGGTTGTTCCACTGGTCTGGAGACCATGTGTTAGACTACTCCCATCCTATGGATATGAGCAGCTCCAGCGATCCCAGGAAGACACCGGAGAACAGCACAAACAAGCAATATGGGAGGTGGGTTACCAGACATTATTTCTGCCTCACCAATAGCTGCAGTAAGTGCATGGTTCAAAAAAGCCTTCCTGACCGAGGAGAACTCATCAGCCTCTCCAAATCCCTGTGTCATCCAACGGTTAGGAGGCAGAGCGATGTATCAAAAACTCAGCATTGCAGTAAACAAGATGATACATTACTGTTATCATTACAAAAATTTCTGCATAAAATATTGTTGAAAAAAAATTTGCAAATGTAATTTTCTGCCTGTCATCAGGTACTAACACCAGCTGAAGGCTGCTCCTAACTCAGTCTGAACAAACACTTAGTTGCCTACTACAGTGTGGCTTGGAAACAAAACAGGGGCTGTTCGTGAACCACCAGTGGTCTCAACCCACAAGGGAAGTAACACACAGGTACTGGACAAAGTCTGTGGGCCTACATGGTAAACTAAATTGTCTTCTAACAGACTGGCCCACAATCTGGATGATATCTTTCAAACATAGATAGGGCTTGGGAGGTTTGTGTTTACTTCCTACAGTCTAACGTCCTGAAAATGACAGCAAACCCTCTCAGGTGGTTTCTTTACAGACTTTTTTAGTTGGTACAGAATGTGTAGTTGTTGTGCAGTTTCATTTAAAAAAAAAAAAAAAGAAAGAAAGAAAACTGGGCTATGCTTACTTCCTGCAGTTGAAAATTTCCTTCACCTCAGATAGACACAGCTACCAGAGATGACAACAGAATTTGGTACATTGGCAAGTAAATTACGTTCTTTGGATGCAACAAAATATTATCACTTATTTTGAATGGCAAAAACCTCTCTAGAACAATTACCATTTTAAGGTTTTAACTTTTTGGAAACTACAGATTTTTCCCAGATATGAAACCACTTGAGAAGCAAGATCACAAAGTCAAATTTGATCTAAAATTGAGCTCTGATCTTTCCTTCCTGAAACACAGTGGAGCTTGGATTCCTACAGGTTCTGGCTGGACACAACTCATCTCTAGCACTGGTACAACTGGCATCTTTCTCCTGAGCTCTGTGGTCTGCTGTTCTCACAGGCAGAGAACCACACAAACGCTGTAAAGTATGTTTTTTTCCTCCTTACCTTTTCAGATGGACAACACAGGCATTCCCACTAGAGCTAGAAGACCATCAGGATGTCCTGACTCTCCACCTGCCCTGCATCAGAGCTCAAATTAATTGTTAATTGCTCCACAGGTTCCTCAGGAACATTAATCTGTCATGACTGCAAGCAAATTCCTTGCCTCAGTTTCAGTCTCCCCACCTGTACCAAAAGGATGATGATACATATTTCCCTTGTTGAAAAGATCAGTGATCACTGTGAGTCAACCAGTGAATTCCTGTTGGTTTCAAGGAAAAGATTTTCATAAAAACTCTTATTGTCTCCTCACCTTGTTGATGAATATGCAGTTTATCAGTGACACAATACATGAAAAACAAAGATTTGTGCTGAAGACAGAGGGATCTCTCTTTTTCTAATAAAAAAGAGGAGTGACAAGCAAAAATTTTCTTTGTCTTAAGATGTCTTTAATAAGTCAAATGGATGTGCAAGATGTAACTGATCAGTTTCCTCTGTAAATTTATGCTGTGAGAAAGGCATTTTCTGAAGTAGGACTGGGTAAAGAAAATCCCTTAATCAATTTTGAAATCCGCTTCTGAAAGAAAGATTGTAGGATAATGGCCCCTGATGAAACAATAATAACAAAACTACTAATAATCAGGATATTTCCCTAATTCTACTGGTATTATTTTCATCATCATTGCATTCAATACTTGTTCCTGTTGTCCCTAAATCCTACATTGTTTCACTGTGTTGGAACATGTGAGGTATAAAATACACTCCACAGCTACTTTGTTTCTTGCTTATTAAAATCAGGAACCTTCGTTTAACAACATATCAACAAGGAAAGCTTTCACAATTATCTGAAAATCGTATCCTTTTTATCATTTTTATGGTGGAATAAAACTGCTACAGTTGGCCCACAGTATTGCACTGATACTGAGAACACTGAGTGGCAAATTAAGTGCTTCACTTTTGAGGGATTTTCTCCCCTGACCTTTCAACTTACACTTTTATAGGTCTCCAAGTGCTAAGAGGAAATCTGTGCAGAATTAAGTGATAGAGCACAGTTACACTGGCAAGAATTGCATCTAGCCGGAGCCTAAAGCTGATCCCTTATAAGAGCACCTCAGTGGACTGAATTTATTAGCAACCTGAGCTGGGGTGCAAACCACACATTGGATGCAAGTCTGTCAGAAAATGAGTGCTTGGTGGGGTTGGGAACTAAGCAGCCTGCCTTGGACGCTGCTGCAGAAAGTGAGCAGCACTACCCTGGATGCTGTTGGCTATAATTAACATTTGTTTGTCCCTGTATTGCACAGTAGTTAGACAAGCTGACTTGTGAGTGCAGTGCCAGCCACCTGCAAGATGAGGAGTCCCTGTTGGGGTCTGCTGATAGCGACCTGGCTGGCTCCTACTGTTTTGCTACACAGGGCCAGAGGATTCCCCAGGACCTTCACACCTGTTCCTGTGATAAAGCAGAGGTACCAGCCTGAAATATTTTCTGTCTTCTCTTACTTTGGTCATGTGCCAACTATAGACTACAAAAGTCTCCTGTTCTCCTGTGCCATGCCAGGTTTTATTTGCCATTAGTCAACTCCTGTGTAATCTCAGTGTTTCTCTCTCATACCTGCAGAGAACGTTAAGCCAAAATTAATGACCCATGGTAACATGCATCATGGCTAATATGTCATCAGGACTGTATCTCCGCAAGCAGCACACTCTGCTCAGCGCTCTCTGAGTCCTTCTCTTCCTGACTCCGCCGTACTTCTCCATGTAGTTTACTAACTCAGATTACGTGTAACATCTTTTGTTGTTTAACACTAATAGGATCCAGTTGAACTATGCATAATTACATCCAGGTCTCCTTCAACGGATGGCTTGTTCCCTCTGTCAATGATCTAATAAGTACAGAGACAAACCATAAAATGGAGAATGAGTAATGCACACGGAGGTGATTATTATGCTGTGGTGCTCATGCTAACAGCTGGAAGAGATCATGGATTACTGAAGCTACATGGGCTTTGGGATGGTCCCTGCAAAACATTTTCAAGAATCCAGAGTTTCTTTCAGTGCCCAGCTTAACATATCTTTGTAGGCTGCTTTATCCTTCTTCTGAGTGACTGTTTCCTTCACTCCATTTCCCACATCCTGAGCAAAGTTATTTAATCTCTTCATAGAGATATCCTCATGAAAGCCAGGGAGAAGTGGAAAAAGTCTGCAGCTCACAGTCCTCCTTAAATAAGAATTAATGGAAGATCCAGGACGCAAAATTCTCTCTCATCAATACCCCCCTAGTTCAGTTAGCCATGATAAAAGTCATCAATAGGCATAAGCACCTGCTGCTGGGGAAGTTAGATCAGTGAGATGGACCAAGTGAAAATTCCCCAGTTTGACAGGGTTCGAGGCCAAACACAGGGGCAGACCCAGAATGGCTGAACCAGAACCCTGAAGCACAACCCCAGGACCCCCACCACCGACTGCAGGCATGGAGAGGGGGTGAGCTGGAGGCAGACAATCTGCCATCCATCAACATGTCAGCATGATATCCAGAGCTGGAGACAGTGGACCAAAGGAGAGGTCCATGCACTGAATGCTGCCTGGGATACACACTGTGCAAGTCTCAGAAGCGTTATGACCACCCCGAAAGTGCTCTAAATAGAAAAGGGCGCATGCCAAACCACCCTCCCCTCCACACGGGGAGGTAACAAGGGTTTAATTTACATGGAACTGGCCCATGGGCTAAATAACTTGGTATTACCCTCCAAAGGAGAGGGAGCTGCCACAGGAACAGGGTCGCTCGAGATGCACGCTGCTGGTGACAGACGCCAGGAAGTTGGGTTTACATGAAAAAGCTCCTTGTGGCTTGAGAGGAAGATGGAAGGGGGTGAGAGGAGCAAGCCCTGAGGCCAGAACAAGCTGTGAGTGCTCATGCTGGGTGGGGAGGTTTCTTACCCGCTGGCACAAGCCTGCAGCACGTTTGCTGGTGGAAACCAGGACGCAAAGGCTCAAGCAGCCCTGTCACCCCAGGGTAGTTCTTGTTCCCTGAAGAGCTCCATCCCCCCAAGTTGTCCAAGGGTGAATCAACCCCTCCTTTACTACCACATGCTTAGCCAAGGACAGCTACACTTCATTAGCCCTCAGCAGTGAGCACACCCTAAACCGACTCTTACTAACTTTCCTCGCAATTTAATCCCTTACCTCCCCTGACCATTCCCTAGCTCCTCTAAGTTGTCCAAAAACTTTTCAAGAGGAACAGAGCAGGTCAGCCAGAATCCTTCCAGATGTCACCAGAAAGAGCAAAATACTCACCCTGTTCACATTACAGGTTTTGGGAGCTGGGGTGCACAACACCTCAGCCATAAAGCTGAAGCTCACTGTGCAGCTTGCTTTACTGTACCTAGCCACATCACATTCAAACCAATTCAGACAAAAAAAGCCCAGGCAGAGCTGATGAACTCAGCTGCCTGATTAATCCAAGGGAAGACTTTCATCAGGTTCAGCAGGCACCTTGCCTGTCTCCACAGCCGCAGAACAAAGATATAATTGAATATCATGGATTTCTGTCGGGAAGACTGCCTGAGAGTCAGATCCCACTTGCTGCTTTATTCATTCATAACAAAATTCAGTCCGTTTATTTCTGCTGAAAAGGGTCTAACCACATGAAAGCCAGTTCTTTGATGTGAACACATACTATAGTAATAAAAAGTGGCCCCTGCCATAATTTCAGATGACAAATAGAATAAATTAAATATCAGAAAATGCAGTAACTTGATGGTTGTTTTTTTATCAGAGTAAAAATGTGTTTTCAGCAGGTTCTATCGTCTCTGCCTTTACAGCCTTTCAGGAAAAACACTGTCCCTCTGTTCTGGACAGGTTATACTCCTGCTTTGCCACAGCTGCAAGCTCTGGTACCACCCCTGGAATTTGTACAACCTGAACTGGTTTGTTTATATTTGCTTATAAAGAGCCGAGTTAGCTCTCACAAACACTGATGTGGAAGCACAGCGATACCACAGAAGCCTCAAACTTGCCTAACCCCTGCCAGAGACACGGTGAATTAGCTGTAATACCTTCTGTGCTGCTGCTGCAGCAAGGAGTCTGTCAACAAGTTCTCTTGCAGCATGCAACACTCGAGGCAAATACAGCCCTGATCCGTGTGGGAAGCCGAGCAGCTCTGTAGCCACAACCACATCAACTCATGCTAAACCTTTACTGAACTGATCTGTGTCCCCCCCATCCTCCATCCCCCTGCACTGTTCTTCAAGCTTTTGGAGAGGTTTTTATTCTCCAAGGCATATTTTGGATGCATCTAGAAACCATACTTTGAACTCTACTACATATTTTCTTGGTGATTTCTTGACTGCGCATGATAAACTCACATTGTTTTCTGATATTCAAACTGAAAAAAAAAAAAAGAAAAGTCACCAGAAACTTAGAATCACACACAGAATCATTAGTAAAATGTCACTGTGCTGGTTCCAGATTATGAAGTTTAAATGAGATGAAGATGATCAACACATAAAGAGCCTCCCTGGCCTGTACCAACAGACCTAGTAGTTGAAACAAACCAAACAAATGAAAAAAGCCTTTATGAATTTGCTTGGATAATACTTTGACCTCCTGTTTACTAGATGTTTGCAAACAGGCCTCAAAGTAATTGCCTGTTCACAGTAATTTTTGTGGAAAGCAATATAGATGAAATATGTTTTTATATGACAGCTTATAGCAGAACTAATTTACTTATTGCTCATGAAGACTTGAGGACTCAGTCATTCAGTGGGGAGGCTTTCCTGGAATCATGGATGCTCCTAAAACGCTACCTCAACTTTCACTGAGCTCTACTGTCTTCTAGTTCTATGCTGTCTAGATCTCAAGGCTAGAAGTCAGCAGAGTGGATGTGCTAATGGCTGCTATCACATCCTTGCTTTGGCTTGCAGGTTATTAGTACCCACTCTTTGTTTATCTCAACTGCTGAGACCATTGGTACCTGCACAGTTCTTAACATGAATTTGGGTTAGCAGCAGATGCTACTGAAATAAGCACCATGAGTAACAGCAACAGCCCATCTTTTAGACACTGGAAAGGGGACAGTTGCTCACTGCAATCATGAAGCATTTTAGTCACTTCTCAGCTTTTCTGCACATATGAAATACATAGTTTCTATAAATGGAAGGACAGTCTGTAATATTTTTTAGAACAGGGTGCTGCTGATTAAACAATAGTGAAGAATTTGACACTTTTTTTTTAACATTAAACCCAGTGGAAGTTTTTACTAGAATATTGTGTCTATGGAATACAGCAGTTCCATTTGAAAGTTTTAACTTTACAAACGTTTTCACATTTTTCTTTCAGGAAAGCTAAAATAAGCTGTGGATAACGTTTAGATTCTGGACAACATAATTATGATGAACAAGCATCAAAACATTCTGTAAAACTGAAAAATAATATTAGTCAATTGAAATTTGTTTGTTATGAGGTAACAAGAAGAGGAAACAACTGGACAGGATTTCTAAATAAATCACTGTGGTACCCCATGCATCTCTGCCTAGAGACTCCAGCCTCCTGGTGAGAACTCAGACATAATTTATCTAATTTAATCTGTTTCTCCCATGAATCAAAGAGACAAACTTTAAAATCAAACCAGAATAAAGTGGAATAGTTCAGGAATTCTGAAATTGCACATCACCTTAAAATCTCAAAAGAAAGCAGTCTAGGCTTTCCCAAGACGATCCTTTCTACAACTGCCCTTTGTTGGTGGGGGAGTGGGAGATAAATCATATGTTGTCTTTATTCAGGGCAACAAAACAAAAAGTTAAAATACCAGTTTTCTCTGGGACAAAACAGTCAAAAGTTTTTGACAAGGTCTAATATTAGAGCAATATGTCAGCATTGCATTCTCTTTGAACAGAGGTATTTCCATATAAAAACAAACTAATATACTTGGAATTTAAGATGAAATTCAGCCCTGTGCAATGTAGTCGTATTTGCAGTATGTAATCCCCAAAATGAAATCTAAATGATCGAAGTATCTGATGCTTAGAAACTTTCATATCACAAATATACAGGCCACTAATCATGGTGAAAATTGACTGAAAAAATACCCTTTGTACCCAGTCTTTCATTAAGTTCCTGAATTCACTGCTAAAAGTGATGACATATAAAAAAAAAAGTCTACAGGTGAAGCACTCACTTGTAACTACCAGTGTGAAACTCTAGTTGCGTTGAGGACAATATCTAAATCACAGCAGCCCAGAGAAAGGACAAGTTATTTCATGTTTTGCTGAGGCAAACTATTTCGCACCCTATCGCACTCGGTCACTTGTGACAACGGCACTCAGTGAAAGGATGCTGCCCAAGATGGAAAGGCTTTGGGCTGCTTTGGCAACTCTTGCACTGAACTGGACAAGGGGAGCAGCACTCACAGAGTGAAGCCCACATGTCAGCACTTTGTGGATTGACATGAAAGAATTGTAGAGAAAAAGTTCCCTCCCTGGATAAATAAGACAGGAGAACTAGTGACAGCCAATACGGAGAAGGCTGAGGTACTTAACAATTATTTTGTCTCAGTTCTCAATGGTAATTATTCATCTCTTGTTTCTCAAGTCCCTGAACCTCAAAGCAGACACTAGGAGAATGAGGTCTGTCCCATCATAAAAGAAGATCAGCTTTGAGATGACCTGAGGAACCTGAACATACACAAGTCCATGGGATCTCATGAGATATATCAGAGAGCCTGAGGGAAATGGCTAATATAGTTGCTAAGCCACTCTCCGTCATAATTGGAACACTCATGGCAGTAAAGTGAAGTCCTCAGTGACTGGAAAAAATGGAATATTGCACTGATTTTTTAAAAGGGTTATAAGGAGGACCCTGGAAACTACCAACCAGTCAGCCTCACCTCCATGACTGGTAAGATCATGGAACAGATGCTCCCGGAAGTTATGTTGAAACATATGGAAGACAGGCAGGTGATTAGAAACAGCCAATGTCTTCACCAAGGGCAAATCACGTCTGACTAATTTAGTGGCCTTCTATGATACAGTGACAGCATCAATGGACAAAAGAATAGCTACTGATGTCATGTACCTGACTTCTGTGCCATTGATACAGTCCCCCATAACATTCTTGCCACTAAATTGGAGAGATATGGGTTTCATGTATAAGGAATTGACTGGATGGCCATGTTCAAAGAATTACAGTCAACTGCTCAATGTTCAAGTGGAAACCAGCAATGGGTGCTGTCCCTCAAGTGACCGATACTATTTAGTATCTTCATCAATGACATAGTCGGATTGAGTACACCCTCAGCAAGTTTGGAGATGACACCAAGATGAGTGGTGCAGTTGATATGCTCGAGGGATGGAATGCCATCCAGAGGGACCTTGACAGACTTAAGAAGTGGGCCCCATGTGAACCTCATGAAGTTCAGCAAGGCCAAGCGTGAGGTCTTGCATGTGGGTCGGGGCAATCCCCAGTATCAACACAAGCAGGGAGATGAATGGATTGAGAGCAGCCATGCAGAGAAGGACTTGGGGATATTGGTGGATGAAAAATTGGACACGAACTGGCCATGTGCCCTTACAACCCAGAAAGCCAACTGTATGCTGGGCTGCATTAAAAGAATTGTGGCCAGCAGGTCAAGGACAGGTTGCCCAGAGGAGTTGTGGATTCCTCATTATTGGAAGTGTTATAAGTCAGACTTTGAGCAACCTGATCTAATGAAAGATGTCCCTGCTGGTGGCAGAGGGGTTGGACTAGATGATCTTTAAAAGTCCCTTCGAACCCAAACTGTTCTATGACTCAGTGTTTCTATGATTTTAGGTACCCCAAAAACTACCCAAGCACTGAGAGAGTGGGGAATCCAGTGGGGTTCCTGTTACTTGGATATTCTGTGCCATCATGGCTACAGGTTTAGCTTTTGGACACAGACTTGCTTTAAGTCATCAATACTGTCCAGTTATACCTTTCCTTGTGTTATTTCATATGTCAGCCAAGGAGAATCACTGATTTTTTCCGGTTTTACAGGAGCCACAGAGAGCCTGGTTTAACCAGGCTTTGGGAAATCAAATTCAGAGCATGTAATGAGCATGTACACAAAGATGAGGGTTAGTGCACAGGTGACAGGAATAATGTACATCAACATCTGGGTGAAGCAGGCGGTGCATAAGAAGAAAGAACATGACAGGTTATTATTTAAACATGAAAACTGCATTTTGAGAAAGTATTTTTGAAGTAGTAGCTAACCAGAGGTGAAGACCTTTGATTCTATTTGCTTTCTCTAGGAGATGTGATAAATACGTAAGTATTTTGTTTACAGATAGACTGAGAGTATATGGACCCTCCAAAGCAATACCTGAGTTGCCTGATGGGTGTCTGATGAAGACAGCAGCCTATACGCCTTTATTTGTGAAGCCTTGATGTTAAGAAAGTGAAAAATGCAAATCTTCTAGGAGAAACTGTGGTAAACAGAAGAATTTATCAGCAGCTGCCTCCTTCTTGTATCTGAAAAGCTTATGCATTTACTAGTACAATTTTCCCAACAATTTTCTCCTTTGTTACGGTACTCTCCACCACAGCTCATCACTGATCCCAAGTTATGCTAGAACGGCTTGACTGTAAAAAATGTTTGGTGTTTAAGAGGAAAACTTGGTAGAGGATTTGCCATTTTAGCTGCGCTTTATGAATATTGAGGTTATTGAGGACTCCAGTTCATAGATATGCATGAATATGAAGATCTGCCCACAAGTACGGTGTGGCAAGGGCAACCAGAGGGCATGAGGAGCTCTCTGCTCTGGAGGCAGCAGGACAACCAGTTGACATGGATCCTCCTTTGTCCCCTTTCACCAACCATTTGCGATTCTTGCTCTGGGGTCCTGAATGTAGGCCAAAACAAATCAGGAGGAAACAAAATATTCACATTTTGGGACAGGGGCATAAGAGAGAAAAAATTCTCTAGACACTTTTTCTTTTCATTGGCAGCCGCTGGACACTGCTCACAGGTTTGGTATGTCAGGCATGGTCCCAGTGGAGACTGCCCAGCACAGAGGCTGCAGGTGAGGCAGCTGCTCAGCCAGGGCTGCCACCACCACAAATGTGTTTCACCTTTGCCATCTGTTTGGTATTTATTTGTCCTCACTATGATATACACAGCCAGTATTATAAAACAAACAAAATCATATTATTAATATGTTTTCCAAAGCCAGTGATTTATTGTGACCAGAAGCCTGTGACACAGATCCTGTTTGGCCAGTCCTGCCTTCACAGTTCCTTTAACTGCAGTATCACGAGAGGAAAGTACATCACGCTTCCTATTATCTGACTTCTTACATAATAGAGGAAAACAAGCTCGGGCTCAAAATAAACCAAGAACCCTGTACCAAGACACACACATACACACACAAAACCCCTGAAAAATTAACATTCCACATGGTTAAAGAATGTAAACAAAAATCTCACCGCGCAGACATCCAGAAAACTGGTGTTACTCAAGCCGAGCGCTGCCAATTCTCCATCTAATGAGTTGTTGAATCCCGAGACAATCAGAAACAGCTCGTGAGAGCTTAGTGAACAACAGCATTTGTTTTTCCTTCTGATTTCTCCTTATTAAAAGCTACAGGGAAATCACTGAGCTAGAAAGGCTACCTCAATTACCCTTAATTGCTGTCGGTTCTGATTAGCCCAGACCACGGTGATCCTGCAACGAGCAGCACCGGGGACAAAGCAGGTGCCCTGTCTCTTCACAGCGCACTCCCTCTGCTTGCAATGGAAATGCCATCAAGGGAACGGGCATGAGCTCCCAGTTCACACAGCCTGGTGACACCCATGACCACATCTCGTGTTAAAAGCAAGGCTTAAGCCTTCTCGTTTTGCTCAACTCTCCATTTTTTGCCCTACGCATTTTGGGCAGCGCTCCAAGGAATCTTATGAGTGAAACCCCAGGTCTGCCGCCTGTTGCTGGCAGCCCACCCTGACTGAGCCGGAGGGGTGCTGCCGCTCCGATGGGAGCAGGAACACGGCCACAGCAGCTCATCTACCGGGCAGGGACGTGCACATGGCCCAGCGGGCTGCTCACATAAAAGCAACGACAAACATTTTTCTAAAATCAAGACGAGGACAGAGGACTGCCTCAAGGGAGCTGAGTGAATATTGATGCTTTTTTTTTTCGGCAAAATAGAGGAAGTAAGATAAGTCTGGTCCTTGCTATTTCTTCTTTGGTATATATTTGCAAGCCAGTTGGGGCACTACAAGAAGTAACTAACATGGTTCCTTGACCGTAAAATAAAGATTGTCAGAGAACAGAGCTGTAAGGTGGCAAACTCTTGAGGTATCCAGCTGGTTTCTTTTAACCTTTTCCCCAATAAAGGAAGCATAAGAGTGGGATAATATATATTATCAAGTAGAGATGAAGATGGATATTGTTTTGAAGCATAAAATATAAAATCAAGTTAATCTGTTAGCCCATTTTTTACCCAGTCATCTAGGGCCACATTCAACATCTCTTTTATTCATTAAAAGTTAATAATACAACAATGAGAACGTAGGAATGTCCACCTCAAATTGGCTTGCAGTAAATACCAAATTATTAGGTAAGTTAAGGGAAATTGACTCTCTTAATACTATGGCTCAGCGAGAAGATCCAGTACTGGATTTTAAACAAAACATTATTTATTTTTATAAATCCCATAATGACCTGGTGCAAAACTCCATGACAGGATTAGCTTTTTTATTGTAAAACTTTAAGACATTCACTGTGAGATGCAATTATACTTTGATGCTCTTTGGGTCTTAGAAAACACTTGCCTTCGCATTTATATCATGTTCTTGATGTAAGGGGTGAGGACAGAGGACCCTATGTGACTTACTAGATATAATACCATAATAATGTAAACTATCCTCATTTTTACAATGTATTTTTACAAAATACAAGGGTGCAAAATTAAAATGATCCACAAAGGTGTTTAGAATCTTAAACATGGGCATCTTTGATGCCCTAGTTTCTGCAGGAGGCACCCTGAGCTCCTCTGACAGGTGTTAATGGCCAGCACGACACATGCAATTACAGAGGAAAATAGTCCTGTTCACTAAGAGCCAGGCTCTAATTCACTAAATAAAGTGAAAATAAATGATGAGCCCTGTCTTCCAACAGTGGGATGGCACAAACCTAGTCAAGTTGTTTCACATTTCAACACCAGCAGGGACAATGCTGCTTTAATCAGTAGAGTTGTACCTGTTTACAGCAGATTTGTCTGTGACCTAGGAATATAATTTGTGAGAAATAGTCAGAAAATTTTCCACTCTCCTCAGATTTCTAAAATGCATTTAGAAATATTATAAGGAAATGATGTTACAGACGGCTCCTGTCGATTTCAAAAAGAGCCTGAGGCAAGAAATCCCAGGAAAAAACATTTCTTTGCATACTATACTACAGCTGAAATGCATAGCCAGTATTTTAAGGCCTGGGAACTCAGCATGGAAAATCCCAAATCCTCATAAAAAAATGTAACCTGAAGAGAATGACAGTCTGCTGTGGGTATCTCATCTGCACCAGGCAGAGCTGCAGATAGATAAATTACAGATTGTCCTCCCCTCCACCCCATCGTTCACCAAAACCTTCCCCACACCACTGTTCAGATATTTCAGAGAAGCCACTTTGACTTAAATGTCTAGTTTACTGGAAATCTGCTGGCAACATCCTTATGGGTTGGTTGAAAAACAAGCAATGTAATCTGCAAAGCCCTAAACCAGCGCATTTTTAAACGGGGAAGTTTGCCGACTGCTTTTTCTCTCTCTTAGTAGTGGTCAGCTCTGGCAGCAAAACACTTTAAAAAACACACAGGCCATGCTAGAAAAAGATCAAAAGCAGATCGGATGGCAGGGCCAGCTCACATCAGTCTTTCAAGAGGAGAGAAAACAAACAAAATGAGAAGACGAGGTTTTCTTGCCATGCGTCACCCCGCGCTACCCACCTGCACCCGACCCCACTTGATGGCTCCCAGGCACAGCACAGCATCTCTGCCAGGGGGCCTGCACCCACAGAGCGATGTGACCACACTGTCCACCTCCACCCCATCCCTCTCCCCAGATCGATTCATTGGACTTTATTCTGGCAGCAGCCAGGCTTTTCCTTGCAGTAATACTCATCACAGAATGAAGTATCACAGCATCATAAAATGGTTTAGGTTGGAAGGGACCTTAAAGATCACCTAGTTCCAAACCCCTGCCATGGGCACGGACACCCCCCTCTAGACCAGGTTGCTCAAAGCCCCATCCAGCCTGGCCTGGAACACTTCCACCTTCTCCTCACTGGGCTGCCACTCCTGGGGGAGGGAATCACAGAATCACAGAATCATCACGGTTGGAAGTCTGTTGGATTAGATACCAGAAAGAAATTCTTTACTGTGAGGGTGGTGAGGCACTGGAACAGGTTGCCCAGGGGAGTTGTGGGTGCCCCATCCCTGGAAGTGTTCAAGGCCAGGCTGGATGGGGCTTTGAGCAACCTTCTCTAGTGGGAGGTGTCCCTGCCCATGGCAGGGGGGTTGGAACTAGATGATCTTTAAGGTCCTTTCCAACTCGAACCATTCTATGATTCTATGACCATTGAACAGCTGCTAGGGTTCAGAGTGATGGTGGCCCTTCTCAGAGACAGGTAACTGATACACATGTGGGTCCTGGCTGTCTCTGAGGGTGGGAGATGAAACACCACGGGGCTGCGCTGAGTGTAAGCACCATCTGGCCATGTCACAGCTCTCCCTCCCTGCTCTCGCTGCACCACGTGCCATTTTATTTGTTCACATTTGTGAGACTACATGGATTGTGCTGTGCTAAAAATGTGCAAAAGCATGTGGATAATGTTCTTTTTCCCTTTAAGAACATGAAGCCTTCTAAAAGCCTTGGAGGTGAACACGGAAAAAGAGTCCCCACCCAGTCTTAAACGCCATACTCATTTTCTATGGGATTTTCCTAAAGAGCCGTGTGGGGACCCATATAAAAAGCCATGAGTTACATTTATAGCCCTGTATATCCCTTCTAGACCAGCACACAACTGCAGCTGACGGGCAAGCACCCCCTCCACCGTCCGCTCTCCTCCCTTCCACTCTGTTTTCCCGAGCGTGCGGGCAAAGGCGGCCAGCGCCCATCGATTTTGGGCACAGACCCGGCATGGGCTTAACCTGCAAATTGCTAAACTCTCTGCCGAGATTTCGGAGGCTGGCAGTGCTGACGTGAGCAGTGGAGGTGGCAGCATCGCTCCGTGCCCTGCTGACACAGCTGGGCCGGGCTGGGGCTGGTTCTGGGGCGAGATTGGGTTACAGGGCAGAAATCATAACAAAAGCAGGAAACAGATCAGCACTCCCTGGGTTTAACACCCTCTCCGGAGACCCTGCCGGCTTCCTGGCTGCAGAGGGTTTTAACCCTGTCCTGAAACGCGTCAGCCTCTGCGCTGATGAAGTCGAGCCTGGTAGATAAAATATAAGCGATTCGAGGCCGCAGAGGAATGGCCCCGACAGACGCCGGTCAGAGCCGTCTGAAGGGTTTTACACCGCTTTCTATGAATGGGCTGGGAAACATGAATCCTGCTGAACGGCGTCCAAATAAGAGTAGCCAAACTCTCGGGACGGAGTCCCTCGGCTGAGCTCCGGGACGACCTTCTCCCCGTTGTTCCCTGCTGGCTCTGCCTGGCTTTGCCACGCTGCCGAGGGGGCCGGAGCCCCCCCGCAGCCGCAGAGCCTCTCTGTCGCCTTGCAGCCCGGCTCTCCGTTTTTTGCTGCTCTCAGCACTGCGCTTCCAGCACGGGGCGGGAGGAAAACCCCAGCTGATCTCACTCAGCTTTATTGACTCGACTTCAGTGCCCTCGACTGCTTAGTTTTGGCAGCTGAGTTAATGCAAGGTATCCATCGGGGAGGGGACCAGGTAGTCTTTCATAAAATGGATCAGCTCTGCAGGACTGGGAGTATATTGTTTAAAATAGCTCGAGGGAAATTGTGCAAACACATCTCCAACTCCCTCAAGTACTGATTTGCCAACAGGTGCTGGTTTTACACTTTGCAGCAGAATGATTTAGGAGCAAGTCCTACCTGAGGTGTGGTGCTGCCCAGCATGGGGAAGGAGGAGAGCAAGCTATGCCATCTCTAAACTGAAGGTGTTTGGGGAAAAGAGCACATTCCTCACATGAGGACAGCACTATCCTTGGTCCCTGCTGGGAGCACTGACATTCTGGAAATGGCAATCTCAAAAGGTGAACCGCGGTCACTTAGAGTTTACGAATCCATTCCAGATACAAATCCAATAGGAAAAGGGGAGACAAGCACCTGCCAAAAAATCCTTGCTGTGGGTTTGCACAAGTGAAGGCTGCAGAACTCGAGGGGGATCACAGCTTCCTTCCAGCAGAGCTGTCCTAAGGGCACGTTTGCAAAGGTGGTGGTAGTCCTAGAACACACCACCCTGCAAAGCTCCTGTAACTGGTGGAATTTGGAGGAATTTCTTCATTCAGTGGCCACTGTATTAAAAGCATATGAAAACTATTAAAAAAAAAAAAAAGACATAGGAGTAAAGGATTATGAAAACCCAAACAAACCTCAAAACACGCCCACCCTAGAAATGTCTCCCATTCACAGTTTCACTGAGTATTTTCTTTTCAGTCACCACAAGTCTTCCCAGAAGAACAACTGAATAGACATTAGAGATTATTTATTTTTCTTTCTAAAATATTGTTTTAGAATTATTATAGTGCCACATCAGCGCAATCAGCAAGCTCAAAATAAAGAGGACTACAGTGACATAAGAATTCCTTTGATGTAAGATGCTTTTTAAATTTCACAGTCAGCTCTTCTGCTTCCTTTTACAAAGATACTTCCACTTAATCTCCTCTAGGCCACCTTGAACACTCACTAGACATACACATATCCTTGGTAGCTCTTTTGGTTATTTTGTGGAGATTTTTTGGTAATCTGGTTTCATCCATGTGAAAATTCATTCTCTGCAGTAAATGAAAGGCTTTCACAAGGAGTCTTCTTTCCGTTGGAGGCATGACTAGAGGCTCAATTGCTATTCAGACCAAGTGTAATAAAAAAGGGTTTGTTGTGGAGAATACAGCTCCGTTTCTCTGTATTAAAGCACAGAACTACTCACAGTAACCCCTTGCACAGAAGACTGAGAATAAAACCGGCCCCACCACGCTGTATTTCACAAAGCACCTTGCGAAGAATAGGATTTTCTCAGGAGCTGGGGAGGCAGAGCCGCAGCAGAGGAGCAGACGTGGCTGCTGTCGCAAGGTGGGCCCCAGCTAACACCCTCCCATCCTGCGGGTCAGCACGCACGGCGACAACACGCTGGGTGTTAAAACTCATGCCGTCCCTTCATCCATTCCTGGCCCGGAGTCAAGATTTGCTGAAGGAAGAGGCGAGCTGTGAAGTTTAAAGGGGTTTATGGGGTGCCAATCGCCCTCTGACAATGGCAGGCATTTTCTGCAGCTACCAAATTTCCCTGCTGTGTCCTCTTGGTGGGCTCAGTACTGAGCCTGAGGCTGAGATGAGCTTTCTACCTTCTGCTGGACTACTCCAGACCTAACCTGTATGGGCAGAAGGAATGGAGGGAATAAGGGACAGACTTCCAGCTGAACAGCAAAAGGACAGGAGCCACGTCTGCTTTGCTCCTGCTACTGCTTGAAAAGAAAAGGCAGAACACGGGGTTCCCTTCTGGCACCACAGACGGCCATTTCCACAAAGCACATTGTTTTCTGCACCTCCATGAACTAAAACTTGAACTGGGAATGCTACACAAAGCAGAGGGATCTTCCATGGATGTGGCTTCACACGCTCTTTTGGATCCTGCAGAAAGGATGCGTCTGATCTGTGACCAGCAGGGATGGAGCTGAGGGTTGAATTACAGGTCTCTGAAAAATGGTCTTTACTTTGGTTCTGTTTGGTGACCCAAGAGAAAGACAACAAAGACATGCATATTTGGACTCGATGATCCCAAGGGTCTTTTCCAATCGAAATGATTCTATGATATTCCTCCTCCTTTTCCAGCAGTATTTACAGTTGGTTCAGCCCCTCACACACCCCAAACTCATTACTTTGACACCTCAAAGTTTTCTCCTACTTTTAGCTAACCTTGACTAACTATTTTAAAAAAGACACCAGTTTTAAGGTTTTCAATATTTGGGAAAGCTTTTTCAGCTTTTCTGCACTGAGCAGAGAAAACAGATGTTGGTTGTTTGTTTCCCCTTAAAACCGAGCCACTCTGTGTGTTCTCCAGTCCTCGTCTCTGCTGCCTTCTGCAAGGCACTTAGTAAAGAAATCTTGTCTAACACTGAAAAATGCATACGGTCATATTAAAAAATTTGTAAAAGAGGTTAAACATGTACTATCATTAATCAAGCAGAAACTTGCTTTCCCAAGGAGACAAATAAGTTAGGGAGCAATGATTAGTTGGCCTCTTTTAGGAAAGCGTCACTGTTTAGGGTAGCAAGAGGACTTGTGACTGGGGACTTAGAAAAAGGTGAGGACAAGAACCACCTCTCAGAATTTGGGCTTTCCAGACCTGGGGAACAATATGCCCAGGAACAGAATTGGAGCACAAATTTCCAGATGGTTCCTACATGCAGTCTGAATGTCCACGGGTCTGGTGGTCTGGTTTTTGTATATTTGAAGTCAAGCTGTTAGGTAGTCCAACACACTGACCCAAATCCAATCTGGATGCATTCATATGAAACCAAGCACATAGGTTTAAGTATAAACATTTGCACACACAAGCAGTGACATGCAGTAACTTTTGGGGACAAGTGAATTTAGCTGTGCACAGATGCTACGTTGAAACCTTGACAGCGGGTGTTCAGATTATTCTGGCTTCAGGCTGTTCAAATGTTAATTAAGGACAAGAGCTCTCCCATTCTGAACTTGAGTCTTACAGGTCAGATTTAAAATGAAATCATCAGTTAGGTGAGGCATTATATACCCTATTTCCACCTGAAGCAATTAACTTCTAGGGAGAAGGGAGGAACAAAGAAAAATATCCCTTGGCCTCTATGCATTATCATTTTTTGTAACCAGATTGTCCTCCATTGTATGATAAAGCAGAAATGTATGTAAGGAATCTTTAAGTTACCAGTTGTCACTACATACACAGATGGTCCCAAGTTAACCTCTTAGCAAAACATAAAAGGCAAGTATTTTTTCTGCCATTGAGCACTATGGAATGTAGGGTATATTGACCATAACAAGCCTGGCAAGTAATAGCATCCATGGCCATTCCTGGGCTAATTCAAAATATAAAACTTGGTAGAATTTTCCATGTCCCTGGCCAAGACCTTGGTAAGAAGCACACAGAAACACATTACATAAAGCAAATCAGTAAATATTTTCCAAACTTCTAAGATTTCAGGGTTTGAAAGACATGCAGCAAAACCCTGTTAGCAGACCCTAGTGCTGAGACATCCTTAGAAGAAAACCAATCCACTCTCCATCCTCATAGCATTATGAAATGGCTGTCAGAAAAGATGCTATGAAGTCCTGCTATGCTAGGCTTGAATGTCTGCACAAGACTTATAACGCAAAATCTCGTTATGAGCCTTAGCTGGGCTGAAGAGAACTGGATCCCTGTGTCTTGCACTCCATCTCTTACAAAACCTCCAGCTGCCTCCATTAACAGTCACAAGCTGAACCACGAAAAAACACACTCACGTTTTATTTATTTAAGGCATCGATCTCTCTCTCTGGCTGGCTGGATTTTCCAGATGCATTCCTGACGGAGCTGAAGAGTATCTGCAGGACGCAAACCTCTCCACGCACCCGTTGCGCAACGCTTGTCCGTGCCGTCTCCGGGCACCAAGCAAGAGTCCTTCCCACTCACGCCTCCCGCCTGACCCCTCTCCGCTTCCCAGAATCTCAGCCCACTCACTTAACCCAGGCTGAAACAGGACAAATGGATATTTCTTGGCTCTTGGCTGCTTCACTTAGGTTTACCCGTATGCAGAAGGTTAATCGAGACTGGATAAAATTTTATTCCAGCTTTCCTTTGGCTAATCTGTTGTACTGCAGCACAGTGGAGTTTGAATTGGTTTTGACTTAGCAAAGCAACATACTGTTCCTTGTTAGTGTCTGCAACAGGCAAAACCAGCCTAAAATACTTACAGGTTCTTTATTGGTGCTATCCCTGTTACCATTCTCTCTCACTGGCTTCTTTAGGCATTTTTATGCTTTCCCCAGCATTTATATTGGACACAATACAGAGATCTGGAGTTGAAGGTCTCAAAGTAGTAAATAAAAATGACCAGGAATGCAAAGCTCTTGCTCAGCGTGGAATTCCCTCCATGTAGCATCAGCTGCTAATGCCATTTTAAGGCTGGGTGTCTTTAAAGACGTAGATGACTAGGCTCCCTAAAAGTAGGTGTAATGACTCCCACCCTAAGCCCTATATTCAGGTTTCTCATGGAAGTCAATCTTCAGATGTAAAATTTTCTTTCTGAAAACATCAAAAATTTGCCAAGTACAACAATGTGATGTACTACATTCATGGTGTCACCTGTCCCAGGGCACTGGCTGGGCTCTGGGCTGCTGAGTGTGATGGTGGGGGACAGCAGAGACAGCCAGGTCTGGGGCTGGGGCTGGGTCCAAGTTTGGGTTCAGGTCCAGGCCAAGGTGATGAGGTTTTGCTGCTCCCTTGCGCAGCTCCCCTGGGAGCATGAGAAACCAGGCACAGGCAAAGCAGAGGCAGGGAAGCTTGACGGAATATTAAACAACATCTTACATCAAGCCATCGTGGCACTTGTGTTCTAATGCTTCTGAGAGTTCAGCGGACAAAATGCCATACTAACAATTTAATCTGGTCTTTCCCCTTCCCTGGGATGCTGCTGAAGTGGATGCCAGGAGACATGAGTGCTCCTTTACCTGTAGCAAGCAGGAATGTCAACAGGGGCTTCCGAGCAAGGCAGCCAAAGGAGGAGAGGCTTCCCAAGCTGACAGCGAGGGGCTTATTGTACGAGGCAGCACGTGTGTCTGTCAACATGTCTGTCAAGCTATCTTGTACCAACTATTTGCCCTAGTAGCTGCTAACTAAAGCACGCAGCTCTTCGCTCTTAGCATACTTGTTGTTGTTGATAAATTGCTGACGAAGTAACGGCAGCAGCACCGCTCCACGCAGACCGCGTGCTCAGGGGTCTGACTCGATGGGATGCTGAGCAGCCTTTGCTAAGGGCTCAGTGCTCTGCAGAATCAGATGCGGGGATGTCACCTCTGCCACCTCCCTTAACATCGGTGTTAGAGCTCTGGAATGTTTTGAGGAAATTCCCAAGAAATAAAAGGAATCTAGGACAGCAATGTAAGCAGCAGCCAACAGGTATGTGTTTTATTTTTGACTGTTGTTAGATATACCTAACAACATACTCCCAAGGGAAAATAGCACCTCTTTTCTCACACGTCTCTTTCAAAACTGTCACCAGCAGTAAGCAGTCGGGCAACTTTCTGAAGGGGAATGACTCTGAAGTAGGTACAGAAAATCCAAGGATGAATTAGATACATTTGAGCGCTTGCAACCTTATAGCTAATAGCATGCAGTACACAGCAGAGTATAGCGGCAGCTGGGTACAGATGCAGACTTTTATTTTGAATAAGCTTAAGCTTAAGAGCTTAAGAGGAGCCCAGGAGTAATGCTGGTGTGTGCTACAATCCCGCAGCAGTGCTGGGAGAGTCCGCTAACAGGTATTTCCAAATATTTTTTCTTCCTTCTTGTGATGGTTTCTTATCTGAAATTTTCATTTCTCCCACAGTTCTCCTGTATTACTCCTTTGCATGGAAACATAACGGCACCAAGTGCTGAAAATACAATGTTTAGTTTCCTTCTAAGGCATTAATTTCACAGGTAATTTTGTTATGAAGTTGAACAGCCCATAATGCAGCCTAGGTGTTTTGGCAGCAGCTGATGTTACCAAACACCATTATTTGTCCAGTTAGTTTACATGGAAATAAATACAAAATCCCCAGGTGTTGCTTACAGTGTAGCCAATGTTTTTCATTCCATTCATAAAGAAAACATGCTGTTCAGCCCACACACCTATTTTATAGCTCTAATGAAGAATAGAGAGCAAAATTCACACACAATGGTGACCCCACCACCTTCCAATGCACCTCTGTAAAACACAGAGATTGATCAAGCAGGTATTGCTCCAAGCATGCAAATGCAATATATGAAGAAACATGTAAAGAATTTTAATTGTACTAGCTAGGAAAAACCCGTAACTAAGAGAAAATAGATTGCCTACATAAGAGCACACAGCTGGAATGACTTTAGTCCCCACGGCACTGCTAAGAGGCCACTTTATGGGTTTGGATTAGAAGGAGAAGTGCCTTTAGCCAGGCACACCAGGACAGGTTGGAATCGGGCAGCTCCAAACCCATAGACCTGAACAGCTCTTACAGTAGTTAAGCACAGGACACAGAGATCCAATAACTTTTGGATCTCGCTATTACTGCCTGACACTGATGGATTTATCAGGGTGCACCAACTATTTTCCATCTTTAGGAAGACTGGCGGTTTTAAATTCATGGTTTGGATATATCAGCACTAATCCATTTATCACTCAAGCCTTTAACATCGCAAGAGGCAGCAGCTACTGACAGAGGAGGGACATGCTGGTGGCACACAGGCACCTGGACAGCTCGTGAGCACCTTCATGTTCCTCTGCAATGGCAACGCTGCGCACACATCAGCCCTTATTTATTTATCAAGAATTCAATTCCCTGCCAACTGCCCCAGTACTCTGGGTATGTACTGGAAAAGAAAAGAAAGACCTTACATCGGTGGTCCCTCCACATGCGGTCCCTTATGCCTGGGACTGAAGCCCCAACACAAACCCAGGACCCCCGAGGGCGCTGGGCTCACCCCAGGAGAGGGCAGGCTCAGCTCCTTTCCACCTTACTGACCATGGCAATTAAAAGGGTCACTCCAAATGAAATTTCTTGGCCTAAAACTAGCAGCCACACAGGCAGTGCCACTCAGTGTGGATTTAATTACCCCAGGACGCATGCAGACAAAATCCTCATCTGATAAATACGGCCAGATCAGTGAACTGGAAGCAATGCGCCCGATTTCCCTCTGGCTTTGTGAGTATCAGTGACCCCGTGACTTTTTATTAAGCCATATGATTGCATGCTGCAGGCATACATGTGGAAGAATTCCCAGGGAGGGATGTGGCTTGTGGCACCTGAAATCCCTCACTGGTCATTTACAAACCATAAAGAAAAGTTGACAAATTCCTGAAGCTTAGAATTTTCATTTTTTGCTAGAGGCTTAAGGTTTGTGTGGATACAGAACACCACCGGACTGATGCCAGACATGCTTTTTGTGCATGTTATTACAGATGTGAACAATGGCCCAGATTTATCCAGTGATAAGGATACTTGTTTGCCATGATCATGTTTGAACTGTTATTTATAGGCAGAAAAAATTGTATTTTTTAAACCCTTTTCTAAAAAAGCTTTCTATCTCAAAGTTTTCATTTTTCACTGTAAACCATTCATAAGGCTTTTATCAATTGTTACGCTCCCAAACTCCCCAGTTGTGTCCTATCAAAGGTGGAGAAATAATATACAGCTTCTCACTGTATAAAATACTATAAACAATATATAATGAGAAAACAGTTATTTAAATGGATCTAGTTCAGCTGCTCCCAAGCCACTCATCGGGGAAAAAAATTGTATTTTCCAAATATGTTTTTAAATCTTTTTTTTCCCCCCTCACCTCTTTTTACTATAGCAGATTTCATTACTGCATGGCAGGATAAATCATCCATTTCTGGTCCACAAATTCCTAGATGTAATTCTTAGACCTGGAATGACGCTCAGGAGCTAGACTGCCATAACCACACAGAAGGGACATCCTGACCCAGTCATCTCTTGCATATCCCATGGTACATTAAAAAGTACCTACCTTACTTGAGAGGTCCCCAAGTAATTTTTATCCCTCCTTTCCTGTCAACTGTTGAATTAAGGGTGTGAGGAAGACTGGAGGGGACCAGTGCCAGATACCCAGTGATACAAGGGTAGGTCCCCTACTGATGGTTCAGCCCCATAGCAGGGAAACAGGAAGGTGAAGGGGGGGGGAACAACCTCACTCATGATCTAGAGCATGGGGGTGTCCTACTATGGAGGACAAGTTACAGCGTCCAATTCTGGCTGTGCTTCCCAAGGGCAAAGAGTAATTATCTCACACAAGCTGTTTAGTCTTCTACTTATCTACAGTGTACTGGCCCTATCTTTTGATTCCTTGGGAGGTTTCTCTTCATCAGCAGGGCTTTCAGCTCATTTCTTCGAAGCCTGTTTTCTAAAATATTACAAATGTGCCTTGCAGAAGTTCAAAGACCATCCCCTTTGACAGTTCAAAGACAATCCCCTTTGCTTTCATCTGTTACATATTGTACTGTAGCTTCAAACTATCCAATGAATAGCTTCATATTGCAATTTCTACATTAAATACTCTATTCAGTAAAGCGCAGGTTTTAAGTTCTAAAATATTAACATAAAGAAACAAAATTCACTATGATCTCTACATCTATTACCTGGGAATGCCACAAGTTAGGAAGATCAGATCTGCCACCTCAGAGTCCCTTCAATTCCCTTGCCTGCAGCTATGCCCAAAGTCCAAATCTCGTGGGAAGGAGTCAAAACTCTGCCATAAAGAGATCTCATCCTTCTATCTATCATCTAGAAAATAGGCTGAGCTCTCAAGCCTGAGATTTAGCATCTCAAAAGTGTGTAATACCGAATAACAAGTTTTGCCCTTTCCTCATTCACTCTTTCCCAAAGTGGGAAAGAGGGTGTGCCTGGGTGATGCAAACCAATGACACTGAATGATGAAAGAGTTAACATTGGTAGCAATGTGGTAGAGGAAAACCAGTGGAGAGGAACAGCTTGTTATCTGGAGCAGATGACTTCAAAGCAGCCTGAGCAGTGACTGATGATGAAGTAACGGTGATAAGAAACACGTTTCCTCACATGCTTTCTCACTGCAGCAATCTGGAGGCATTGCAGCTGAGCATCACACCTCTGGCAGTGTCCCTGCACATCTGTAGCATCCATTGAGAAGAAGTAAACAGCATCAGTGAGCTGGAAAGAGTCCTTTCCTCCACCTTCCTGAACCCCTGCAGCAAATTTTTCCCAAGCTCAAAAGCTTTTAAAAAAATACTGGTGTGTACTTTCCAAGCATCTTGGAGCTGTCTGCATCTGTATTCATTATTATTTAATATGTCAACATTTAATATTACTAGTTAATGTTCTGCTGACTAAAAAATAAAGTAGCATGATAGATTCTCTGAAATTAGCTTCTCTGAGGAGGAGGGACCAAAAGATTCAGAAAAAGGGGAAGCCGTGCAGGACAGCATGCATTCAGTCCTCTTTTCAAAAGCTTCCTTCCCAAAATGAGAATTGTTGGAGAATGTCTCCTTCCTTCCCTCCGCAGATCTCTTCCTTCCTTTAACCAAACTACAGGCTCTAGCAACAAGGCAGCTAATAATAAACTCTTCAGCTGAACTCTAGGAAAGCAGTTTGGCCAAGGCTTTGCCTGCCAAGTGCTGACCAACACATGTTCCCAGCTGCCAGCAGTGACTCACCGCAAGCCATGTTTTTTACAAACCAGTCGTGCTTTAGCCATCTCCCCCTCAGAGCACGTTTTGCTCCAAACAAAGCCTCCTACTTCCAAATGATGGAGTCAAAGGCACTTGAGTCATGGTCCTCCTACCATGTCTCCTGTCAGCGGGGCATCCAGGGACTACTCTGGTCAGAATATATTACACAACTGCTCTTACACTATGGCTCCTGAAACAAAACACCCATTGCTGCTGTTGTTGCTTCCCAATCCAGCAGGCTGTACACAAGCAGCGCTGGGATTTCTACAGTGCCAGCCAGCAGACGGGACCGGGCTCCATTCAAAATGACCTTTTATCATGGGTTTATATAACAAAACTTGCTTCTTGCCTTGGGCTTCCTCCATATTGCCTTCTCTTACCAGTGAGGACACAAAGCAAAGAGGGACCACCGGCTGGGACAGCAGGCATACCATTTCCTACTGGTCAGGCGGGAGCCTGAACTACTTGGCTGCACTTCAGCCCCAAGAGCAACCTCTGGTCCTTCCCTGGAAATGTTGACCTATTCGGCCAGTGAATTTGGGGTTTTATTTAAAAGATGTGCACATCACCTTCCTGAACTGAGAAGTCTGATGCCCAGTGAAGCAGCCAGCACTGCTGAAGGCACATGTCTCCCGCTCCCTCCAGAGGTTGCTCAGAGGCTGCCTGGAAATGCAGTGACGACTGTAGAAATGGAAACGCACCAAGTCGGGTTTTCTGAGGGAGGGGAAATAACCCCTTTAGGAGCCACAAAAGCATAAGCACTTGCAGGGAAACAGCATGTGTGCTGGTGCAGGGAGGTATGGAAACCAGCCCAGCTCTTCCCTGTGCTGCCCCAACATGCTGGGAAAGATGAGGAAGAGGGTATGGGAGGAAGTTTGGGCTCAAAAATGGTATGGACATAGGCAGCTTCTTGGATCACAACACTACTGAACTACACAACTCTCACCAGTGCAAATGCTATGGCTTCATGACCCCATTCCCCCTTTAGCTGAGGCTCTTCTTCTGTACTGCAGACATCTGGGACACCCCCCTGACCGCAACGACGTTGTTTTCATGAAGGAGAAGTGGGTTATGGTTGTTTCCTAAGGGGTTTCCTTTTGTGGTGAAATCTCCTCCTCCTGCCACTGCCAGACTGCTGGCCCTTTCCTCCCTCCCCCTTGCCCCACTACGTGCAACAGTGCAAGCATTTCGGGAAATGCTCAGATAAACTTTGCACTTCTACAGGCAAAAATGACTCACAAGTTAACACGCAAAAATCCTATCATGTCACAACAGTGCACTTACTATTGGGATAGGAAGGATAGTGGGGTACCCACTCCTTGCTAAAACCTTTCACAGTTCATTGCAAGAGCATGCTGACCAGGGATAGCTAGGCAGTGGGCAACACAAAGGGGAAGCTATTGTTGTATGTGTAAATGAACCCTAATATCTTTTACCCGACTGCAGGTGACAGAAAGGAAGAGTTAACATTTCTTCCCATTTCTCAAGAGTTTTTTTTTTTTTTTTGCTATTACAGGGCCTAATCCAGAGGAAAAAAAAAAAAAGGTAGGAAAAAACCCTATGTGCAGCCTTATGGCAGGACTTTCCAAGCCACAGATGCTGGCTCTGTGGTTGGCTGATCTATCCAAAATAAAGCTCAACAGCAGGGAGCGGTGGAGTAGTTCAAGGGGTAGAAGAGGTCATGCGAATGTGATCCCCACCTCCCAAACGCCGCATCTCCTTACGCTGCCTCCCCCTGCTCCTTTTGGGATGGAGGGAATTGTTGACTTATTTTTGATTTTCAGTCTGCTTTTCCTATCTGTTTGCCAAGCGGGGTTGTTGAAAGTGACTCTTGTTGCAGCCACTTTCCCAGGAGAGAAAAAACAAGGTGAACTTTTATCCCAATGGCTTACATTTGAAAAGGCAGCTAGCAGCTTGGACGATGACCTCCTTTGGTTGCTCCAATACAGAGCTGGCCCTGGGAGGCATTACCTCCCCATGGCCAGAGGGACAGGAGTCAGCCTGCCCTGGGAAAAGCCGTCAGCTGCAGAGACTGAAATGTTTCCCTGAGAGAAAGAGAACACAAGAGCCTTGAAGAGAGGAGCCACAAAGGCTGCTGACGCCTGCGCAGAGATGCCTGGCACCACCTTCTTCATGTGAGAAAGCTGGTTTCAAGCATTGCGTGAACAAGCATAGAGAAAAGGAAAGAAAATGGAAAAAAGGAAAGAAAGTGACCAAGTGTTCTAATTGTTTTTGACATCAGAATGCATTTATACCATATACTTCTTTTTTGAGAGGAGTCCACAATATATATACTGGCTCAGCTGCCAATACAACTCCATGAACCTGCAGGAGGTCCCATGCCACCACCCTCGGGAACACCACCAAACCCTGCTGCACATCAGTCTGTGGGCTGAAGGAAAGCCCAGCTGGGCAGAGGACACGCAAGAGGCATAGATCCTTTTTTACAGCCAGTACATTCCTTTCTGTTCAGGTGTTGGCTTCATTTTCATGACACTAATGATCAAATAATGAAATCAACCACTTCTTCTTTCTAATTAGGGCTATTTCTGAAGCATCATGTTTGCCAAGAAAATAAACCAAGTCTAAAAATCACACTTTCCTCTGGGCAGATATTAGAGTGAGGTGGATAACAGGACTGTACCTATACATTTTGATGCTGCCAGCAAAGAGGTTTTCATAGCAAGTGTTTCACTTACCCTAAGCACTAGGCAATAGTGAGCTGAAAGATCTGCTGCCACTTACCAAACCTTTTGTAGCCAAAGGACTGCACCTCCTCCTCCTCTGCAAAATCGTCTGGAGAAAGAAAGAAAGACACAGCAACAGATTATTACTACTACCACTGGAAAAAGATGGAAAGAAATGTTTATAAGTGCTCGTTCATAAATTATTGTACTTGGAAGTTTAATCAATTTGTAAGGCATGTTACCAATCTTCCCCCCCACTGCCCATATCCCACCTCTGTCCTCGGCTAGAAAAGGCAGTTCAGAGTTGTTCCCCCAACCAGTATTCCCAGCAGAAATACAGACTATAAACGGTTTATCACCTGGCAGCTATCCTAAGGCCTGCTTGGCTGCCTAAGTATAGACCAGAGCAGACATGTCCCTCATCACGATGATGGCCACAATTGTCACCAGCATGCTGTGTGGGCAGGCTCGCCTGGACCACAGCACTTGCTCCAGCCCACTGCCCGCACTGTTGAGATGGACAGGTTCAGGTTATACACGCACCAGCCGAGCTGTTCGCACAAAGTGCTATGTGTAGTTATGCCCAGTAACAAGAGAGGAGTCAGGGGATGGCTGTCCATCCATTCACCACCTCCCATGGGCACTAGCTTGGACTGAAGAGGCAAGATCTGATAAAAAAGGGGAAACAGAACTGGCAAGCTCAAATAGATGAGAAAAATAAAAAACATTTAAGCCCTTTTGTTCTCATCTTCACCAGCTAGTAAGCAGTAAAATGCTAATAATCACATTTTTATTTTGTCAGAAGCTTGATTTCTCCCCACTTCCTTCCAGCAGCAAGGAAAAGGCTGGCATCAGCAGAAGAAATACACCCACGACTTCTTTTAAAAAAAAAAAAAAAAAAAGGATATGTTTGTGTTCAGCCTCCTTCTACCCGCACAACCCCTCTTTCTGCTGAGTTGGGAAGGCGAGAGCCCTGCCTTACCACCAGCAACATCCTCTGCACCACGCAACCGACTGCCGGGGAGGGCAGCACAGCCCAGGCTGCTCATCTCCTGCTTCCCTATTTCTTGGGGGGCAGCTGAGGAGATCCATTCCCCCTCCTGCAAGCACCATTTCAGGTGGTGGGTAAGCCTCTGTGGGGCTCTCTTTCAACAGGACCTAGAACACAGCATCCCAAGCAGGAAGCCTGCCTCCACGCCGCAAAAAGCACCATCGAGGAGTGGTGGCAATCCCTGCTCTCCGAAACCTGTCTACTCCTGGGCTTTGGTTTGCATCGTGGGGAGGCAGACTCAGCACACTGGGGAGCTTCAGTGGCTGCTCAACACCTTGTGCCACCCTTCCAGCACGGGATGCTGAGGAAGTTCATTCACGTGCAGCCTCTCCATCCAGACCTTTCCCTGGCATGAAAGGAGAAGGAAACAGAAGCTCCGTGGCCAGTCAAGGGACTCACTTAAAGAGCAGCGGTGGAAAACCAGGCTTGAAGCAGAAAAAAACAGGCGGGATGGAGTGAGAGGTCTGTGCTCGGTTAGACCTCTGTTGTCCACGGACTTACTGCACATGAGCAGGCTGCTCTGCGTCATGAAACTGGGCTAACTGGTGCCGCAGCTAACTCAGGCCACAACAGAGCCTTGGAGGGTTAAATTCAAAGATGAAGCAAAGATACAGTCCTCATTCAGGCTCAACAAAGTCTAAATCATTTGAGTGTACATTCAGCCACAGATGTGACCTGCACCTCCTTCAGATCTGCAAGATGCCATGCACTGAAGTCTGAGGGAGCAGCAAAGGAGTCTGTGAAATGCATCATTTTGCAGAACATCTTCCTTCACTCAGCACTTTTAACAGAACAGCTCAAAACTCATATTCTTCAGCAGGTACCAGCTATTTTGCTCACTGCCAGAGGGGCTCCTGTCTGTATCTTAAGCTAGACCCGCAATTCAGAGGTGCATTTGAGAAATGGAAGAACCAGTGGACGCTCCTTAGGCAAAACAAACACATCCTGGTTTTGAAGGCAGAAAGAATCCTTTAAAAAAACAAACCAAGCGAACCCCCACAATTGTACCAAATGTTATCTAACGACAAGGTCACCCAACAAAACATGACAAATACTAATAAACCATAAACAGTTGACAACCAAGCTTCTCATCCCCGCAGCCAACGACTCAGGAAAAAAAGTCTTCCCCCCTTGCACAAAAGATAAATGCTGCACAAAAAAAAAGATAGCAGCTCCAGAGCCCTTTGCTTCCTGCCCTCTCCTGCTATCAGGGCCGCAATACAATCGCCTCCTTTGTTTCTCAGGAGCGTAACCTGCCTTATCCTATCCATATCTGATGTGTGCAGCCGGGATGTGTTTAAATGCTGTGGCTTCATCCTACGCCACATCTCCGAGACCTTCCTCCGGGGCTGCCAGCCTCTTCCCTCGTCGTTTGCTGTTTCACGCTTAACCCAACGGCGCTGGCCTCTGGCCACACATTTATAATCATATTTCTGTTTCTCTGGATTTTTCAGTATTTGCAACATATGTGTATGTTTTGTATTTATACACGGTGTATATTATTTATATACACTTTTATATACTTAAAATATATATAAACATATTTGCAACACTGCGTGCTGTGTTTGCTAGGGATGAATTATTTTTCCAAGTTTTTAATAATTTCTAATTATTCATTAATTTCCTAATTTTGAAGAGCACTTCTAGCATTTGAAACAAAGAAGTGGAGATGGGCAAGGCCAGTTTTCTCAACAGGTGACCTGCCTCCCTGCTCACTAAAATCTACAATATCAGCTAAACCCTTTTTTAAGGTTTTCTTAAGGTTTACTAGCAACAGGCAGTGATGTATTTTAGGACAAGTCTATTAAAATTAATTAACAGACTAAGCTCAGTGGTCTTTGAGTCACAGCTGCCACTAGGCACTTCGCTCAAATCATGTATAAATATAGTATTTTACAATATTAACTGTAATGTAACTGTAAATTTTGAGGAAAATAAAGATGGGAGGAATAAATGAATAAAAAAAGTTAGCCTAAATGTTCAGAAATGAACAGCACTGTAACCCTTAGAAAAAAGAGACTAGGATGGGTTACAAGTCCTACTTCAAAAGAAATATCTTTGAAATATTAAAAATGAAGTTGAATAAAAGGCCTATACATTTAAGTCCCGAGGCAAAGCCATGTGCCCCAGGCTGCTCCTCCCAAGCCTTTCGGGCAGGATTGCGCTCACCGGAGGTGGCAGAAACTTGGCTCTCAGCTCCCTGTTCCAGTGCTGAAAATATTACAGTTTTGTCCCAAGTGTTGCAAAAATCTTAAAACTTGGTGGTATCTCTGAATGAGGGAAATACAAGAGAGCCAAAGTTTTCATTGAAAAGGGAATAGCTTTTCTAGAGAAAACTATGAAAATATGATCTGTGATGAATTGCAGAGGTTAAGAAAATACACACCAAGTAGGAAAGCAAATAATAAGAAAACCTCCAGCATGTTTTTGTGCCTTATGCTTTTAAGCAGTATCAGAAATCAGAGTGGAAGAAATTAATGAGTTTTGAGCACTGGTGGCTGATATTACAAAAGGAAATTTTGCATTTTTACGTCAATGTTGCCCATACACTTGAGTGGGGCTGCAACTGGTGCAAGAGGGTTTTGTTTGACATCATGAAAGCCATAAGTTAGAAATGTTTTACTTTCGTTTAAATCCAGCCCTTCTCAGTTACAAAGCAGACTGGAGTAAGTACAATATTTCCATTACATACAAATACATTTACATATAGGAAAGGCCTATTTTCCTGGGTGAAAAATACGAATGGCATACTTCTCCTTGAAGCATACAATAAAGCAGAATCCATTATTATGTCCCAGCCAAAAGAATGAACTCTTTAGTGCTGGAAAGATGAGCCATAATTTAGTTATAAACTGACATACTGAGCTCTCAGCTGTGAGCCGAAAGAGAGGGAATGCAGAATATAAGACGAAGAAACATGAAAAACTAGTTAAAATGTGATTTCTTATTCCACTGACTTCTACTGAGCTCTGGCAGAAGGAAGGTCCATAAAAAAGGTGAACTTTTGGGCAGAACAGAAACACATGTGAGCAACCAATTGCATTTAACCGCTTAGAGGAAGGACCACCGGAGATCTCCTGTTTCATCAGGTTTACAAGAGTCTCCTTGGAGGCTACAACACATTGTCACGCAGAGCTTACAGCAAACCACTAAAAATGAGTGGCTAGCTATAGCAGAGCAGCAGTACCTCAAATATTTCAGAGAGTCAGTACAAAGCAAGAACTCTGATTCAAAAAAAAAACCCAACAAAAACCCAGGCTTTGAGATATTTTGGCAATATCCACACCTCACCATGTACCAATGCCAAATTCTGCTTGCCCTCCAGTTATAAATTATTACTGCAACACCTCTAATAAATACAGTTGTAGAGTTAAATAAGTTACAGTACAATGCTTCAAGGGAGTGGAAATTATAAAAAGGCAGTTCAACTGGGGATTAACACAGTGAACAGAGGGAATTCATTTAATCTAAAACAAATTAGACTCTCATTTGATTAATTTGCTAGAGGCAAAGCAAAAATCTGTGGAGTAGAACTGTGTAATTTCTAGTTCTTGTTCTTAAATCTTAAATAAATTAATCATGGACCACTTAAGAGTCACTCGGAGGTCAAGTAAGAAAAAGCTGGCCTGAAGCCAAAAAGGATGCCAAATCTGCCCCGGGGCTACGTAGGGCCTATAACCACTGCACCGCTCGGTCCCTTCGCTGGAACAGCACCAGATCTGAGGAGCCTTTGGTACAAGGTGATTTTAGGGAAAATGTTTCCGTTTTCTCCCCTTCCTTTTGGGGGCATCATTGTTGGCATAGGGAAGGTGTCACAGAAGGCTGCTAATGTACATGTCCAGCTGTCACCTTTTAGCAGTACACCCTGCTCAGCCATCTAAACATAATTAACTAATGAAGCAAAGTAGACCTCAGAACAATTAAAGATGCTGGGTTGTATGGTGCCTGCAGACATGTGGTATCCAATCATTTGTAGAACTTCTGTGTGCGGTAAACATGGGTTTAAAGTCTTTGTTTGGAGTCTTGAATTAAGAAAAGACACCAATATTCTACACTGCGTTTCAAAATCTGGGGAAATCTATTTCAGGAGAGAATGAGGCATCTGGGTTGAGAATTGTCATGCCAAGTTTCAGCTCAGATTTTAGACGTTCCTTTATAATCCCCCTGAAAACTCGATTTACAGTACATTAGAACTTACCCCTAAATACCACACTGGGAACTCAGGACTAGAAGATTAATTTGTAGCAACAATGACATCCAGTGTAAGAGTTTCCTTTAAAATAAATCTCTCTCTAAAAGAGCTTTAATAGTTAGGGCTCTGCCTTTCCCACTGACTTAATGGGAACTATATAGTTATATCCCAAGTGCAACTGTGTAAAATTCATTTTAATATTATCAAGAACAGATTTTTTTTGGTACCATTTGGAAAGAAGCTATGCCCATTAGTTGAAAATTATTTTATTCCTCTCTTTAACCCATAAAACAGCATGGATGCAGAACCCTGCTTAGAACTGCGTAACAAGTGCATCTCCTTCATGAGGGACTGCTTGCAGTGTCAAAAAGCTACTTCTGCCCGCTCTCTCCATCTCAGCCCTCTCACAGAAAGGCAAAACTTGTCTACTTGTGAGGTTTCTGTAATATTAACAACTGTTCAGACAGATGAGAACAGTGAACACCAATATCTTTCTCATATCACATTTCAAAAGCTTTTTGAGCAGCCACCAGATTTATATGCATTTCTGGTCACTATTAACTGGGTCTACATTCAAAGTGCTGACCTCGAGGTGAAACTGAGCCAGCAGAAGCACAGCAAGCAGCTGTGGCCTTCAGATGTTGATGACTTCATCAGTCTAATTGGTTTCCACTGGTTTTCATAGCTTTTATTCTGGAGAGTCTCCTGCTTGTGCTAACAGGCTGCTCTTTCCCTTCTCTCCTCACAGATGCTTCATTTCACTTGTCCTCTCCTCCTGCCTTTCTCCGCTACTTTTTCTTTACAGCCCCTTTTCATATTCAAGTCTTTCTCTCTGCTTCTATTTTGATAAGCCCTCCCTCATAAAATCCTGCCCCACACTTAAAACCCCTCCCTATTGATGAGGTCCCAAGCTGACATGTCAAGCTCACAGTGTCACCGTTGTTGGTTGTGTGTGTTGTGGCCATATTTTCCACTCGGTCCTTTGACTTGTCAAACGCTAAGCTCCTTCAGACAGGGATTACATGGATTCTGCATTTGCAGAGTACCTGATCTTCAGCGAAGCCATGGCTGAGGTTCAGCTGAGACAGTACTGGAAGACAGCCCACCTCCCCGCATCCCAAAGCATCCTTTGGGATGTTGTTTGAGCCTGGATCCTGGCAACGAGACTGAGGTTTTTCCCTATCTATCTCTGTCCTTCAGGCTGCTGATCTGGGAATTTATCTGCTTTCAGTATTGCAAGAAAGCAAGATGCAAGGTCCCAGACCAAAGATCCTCTCTTAACACATAACCTAAGACTTGGATTGTGTCTCTCAGCACCTAACCCATGCACAAAAGAAACAAACCAAGTATCATGACAAATGGCTGTATTTTAATATTCTGGCCTCAACCTACTCCCCCACTGCTATGCCCAAAAGATGGGAGGGGTCCCATTAACAATGCAAAAAAAAAGACAGAAGATTAAGAAATTCAGAGGTGTAAGAAGGGTGGCTCTAGTTTTGCTTTTTAGGCACAAAATGAAGACAGTAAATAGGGGTGTTTCTTGAACAAAACTTGTTAGCCCTTAAGTGCCGCAGAGCACTGCTACAGTCGTGGGGTCAGGACCAGCTGCGTGGTGCGGAGGGTTGACCTTAGAAGTTAAAAGTTTAAATCATATCGTATTTCAGTGTAATGATTTAAGAGCAAACAGATCTGTTCTCATTAGTGCCCTGAAAAATCGTGCCTCCCTGTCTGTATGTTAGAGGAGGCAATTAACAACAGCATTAAAACGGCGTACACATTCCTAACAACACGCGTCTCTATTACCTCCCATAAGTCATTCACTTTGTTCCCCAGCGACGTCCCAGTCTTCACCTCAAATTTATGCACCGAAAGGGATTGCAGTTTTAGGTGGAAACAGTCAAACTGCAAAGACAATTCATCTTAGATTGCTCCCTCACTCGTAGAGACCATGCTCACATTATTAGGAGGATCAGGTTCACTTTCAGTGCCTGGAAAAAAGCATCTTTATTTTGCTTTCCGAGGGGGAGGGCTGGAAGGGGGGAGTCTCTGTTCTGACACACAGAACCTCAGGATAAGGAACGTTTTGTGAAGCTGAAGATAACTGGGCACGCATCCTTCACAGCACTGAACTGCCTTCATCCTTGACATTTCTTCCAGCTCTCTTTATTTTACTCCGGTTTTGCTTTGCAAGGCCTGATCAGCTCACTCTCTCTGCAAGATTACCTTCCCTCCTTATCCTAGCGGGCAAAGGTGTTTGTTTGAACCTCTGGGCACAATGGTCTTTGAGTGCGGACCTAAGCAAACTGTTCAGCAGCTGTGACAAAAAAGGGCTCTGTTGAGCTCTCAGCTGTAGCAAAATCAGTCTAGAATAAATTTATGTTATCCAAAGTAGGAGAAGAAAGAGCCACAAGAGATTTTAAACAACTCCTTCTTCACAGGGACAGGCTTCCTGATACTATTCTTAGTCCCATGTGGCTGGGAAAAGTAGAATATTGAAAGCAAAGATGAACAATTACAACTTTTTACCCAAAATACTCCTGTCATAAATAGCTTATATGCTAATTCTGCTCAATATCCATTGCAGTTGTACAGTAATATTTCCATCTGTGCAATAACAGATTTCTCTTGTATTTTCACAGCTTATAACACTCTGCTTTCTTCTGTATAATAAGAATATCCTTTGACACATGCACGCATGATCATCTTTCTCATCCATCTGTTTAAAATCCTCCGTGCTACCAACCAATTCAGGATACACGCTGACTGTATAGTAGCATTGCTCAGGATTTGTTCTGCGTTGTATCACACATTTATTATAAGTGCTCATGCCTTTGAACTTCTGCAGTAGGGTCCTGTGACATGTCCAACACACACCACTCACAGCTCCTGCATATGTTTCATGTTTATGTCACTATATTCATATAAGCTCTGTTATAACTGGACTAAGTAAAGGTTACTGGATCGCTCCACTTCTAATCCTTGGTTTTCAGATGCTTTCTGGCTTCTGCAAAATGCTCTGGACTGGATTTGTTTGAAATTTGCAGTTTGAAGTTTCTGTCCAGGAAAGATCTATTTGCAGATGACTATTTGATTTTGTGCACATGAAGAGAGAGACACACTTTTCTCCAGTATTAGAAAATTAGAACATTTATTCTTTTATTCATTAAGTATAGCGGTGGCATCAACACAGTTAGAAAGACAAAATCTGTCAAGAATATAGAATATAAATAGAATATTTATTTTAAGACTTTTCAACGCAGCCAAGAAAGAGCAACTGAATCTGCATGCACACTCAGCTTTTGGAAATGGGGGCTCTACCTGCAGTTTACATCCAGGATCCAAGTTAAAGCACAGAAGGGATGAAGTTAGTAATGCAGGTGATTAGTCACTAATTCTCTGATAAAGTGTGCACTGCGTAAGGCAAACTTGAGGTAAACTCAACTGGCATATCCCGTGAAAGCTGAATGTACTCTATGCACAGAAAACTCTGTGCACAAAGCATGTATAGCTGCTTTTGAGGCAAAGTGGTCAATGCTAAGAAAGCTGGGTGTTCAGACTAGACCATTCCTGAGGCCGTGCCGGCTTCACTGATTTCAGTAGAGCACAGCCCCAGATGAGCCCATCCCACCACTTCACGCTGTGGATCTTTTTCACTAAACCAGAGGAACTGCACAGGACAGGGTGTTTGGTCACAATCCGGTTCTCAGAGTAAAGACACCATATTTTTTGTCCTCCAGCACCATCACTCTAGAAGCGGTACATAGCAAGGTGCCTGTGACAGCAGAAAGGTGGGAGGAGGAGTAGGAAGAAGCAGCTGAGCTACCTTAAGTATCGTAATTAAGAGCTTCTCTATCATCCTGGAGCAACAGTCCCAAAATGACCACCTTGACTTTGTGATTGCCTGATTTTGGGCATTAGTATTAAGTCGTTATCCAAACAATATCCACATTTCAGACGGAAATACTTATCACCAGAACCACCATGATAGAAGTTATTATAGGTACAGTTTAAAATAATAATGACAAAAGATATCACAGATATATAGAAAGAAATTCTCACTCCTAACAACGCTTGTCCCTGTCTTAAATTAAGGGCCAATGTTTTTGAACATGTGGTGGAGTTTGACTATGAGGAAGCTGTTTCCATTAGTTTCCCAGGCAACAAATACTGCTTCATACCCCAATAAATAGCTACAACTTAGAAGTATCATTTGATAAAGATACATCTGACCCTAAAGCAGTCAAGTCCTTGTATAAATCACATGAATTATTACTAAAAAGTATCACGAAGTTTGTGAGCTCAGTGTAGCTTCCTGGAAATAAAACTGCCAGCATATTAAACATAAACTTCAATTTGTTTTACTGATTTAAAACATAACACATTACGAATACCAGAAATGGAAAATATAATTTATTCCTTACAGATATTTAGTGATGTAATTATTTAGATATTCCTCCATTCTCCAGAGATGGCAGATACAGAGACAGCTGCAATCAACAGATCATATTCTTGTTATTGAGAAAAATGTGTAACTACACTAAGTTCTAAAGCCCTACAATTATCACCACCATCAAGTTTAAAGAGAAAACATGAAAAACCAAGTCTGTACCCAGAAAAGGAAAACACAGAGTCAAAATTTGGTTTGGCTCTCTAACTTCCATAACACTGGCAATGGCACTTCATATGATGATTTGTTTAAAGTCTCTCTTTTCTCTTGCTCATAGCACAGTCATTTACGGGTATTTCTTTGCATGTTTTATTACCAATTTCTGTAACTCTACAGGGGAAAGAAATAAGATGGCTCTTATGTGATCACTCTTAGGGAAACAGAAGAGTAAGGACTAGCAACCAGAGTGAAGCATCTTCCTCCTGCTGAAGTGTGGGGCACCAACATGTGCTCCCAGCAGGAGTAACCTCTTCTCTCCAAATGCCGCTTCTCCTCTTTGCAAAGAAGAGCGATGGAGGCAGAACAGAAGGAGACGCAAGTCACATTATACCTGGCCACATCCTGCACCCACTTAAAACTGCAGCAAAATGCTCACTGGCTTCAGTGGGTTCAAAGTCCAGTTCTCACTCTCAGGCATCACATTATGTGGCTGCCCAAAAATGCTATTGCTGTCCTCGGTCCTTTGCATCCCGCCTCCCCCCAAAACCAGCGCAGCCTCAGCCCCAACAAAAATAGAGCATAACTCTTTCATGATAACAGGCATGGGTTTGTATTACTGGAATTCCATTGTTTTGGTTTGTTCCTGCCATTACACTTATGCTGATAATGACAAGCTGATGACAAAACTGTTTGGCATGAGTACCCCATAAATAAAGAACATTGTAAATACATTATTTTTAATATGTTGCGTGGCCCTGAAGAGACACCATGTCACGGTGCCAGAAGTAACTTAAAGCGTGTGTGGGCTTGCAAAAACAAACACCACCACCCCGCCACCCCCCCCAAAAGCTTCTCCTCCCTTCAGGCAGCTACTCTGGCAAGTGAATAAATAATCACATCATTTGGTGTCCTAGACTCTGGAAACTAAGTGTAACTATCATGATGTTTACTGGCCTCCTGGCATCTGGAATCAAACTCTGCAATCCAAGCACAGGCACACTGGTGCCCAAAAGCAATTTTCTTGTGTGTATGGTTTTTTCCTTCCCACCCTTTAAGTTTATTTTTGCCTCTGAAGAAAAACTAGATTCAACTCTCACAAACTCCCAACTACTTCCTAAACTGTCCATAATGTTCTTTGATGTTTTCATTGTAACTATTCCCCAGCGTGTAAAGTCTCTGCCTTTTGCTGTAAGGCTATCAATTTCCATAAACAGAAGGCTTTCTTGCAACCCCCCTAATACATCTTTACTAGTGTAGCAATTTGGCAATCTGCTTTTTTATTTGATTTTAAAAGCGTATTATCTAATACCTCTCAGTCACAACTTTGTAGGACTGGGTCAACCGTTCCACCCATTTAAAACAAAAAGGGGGGGGGAGAAGAGAGAAAAAGGAAAAGAAACAAAGTTTCAGCTTTAACAGATGCAAAGCAAAGACCAAATATTTTCCAGTCGGTGGATGTTGAGGAGAAATATGCCAAATACATTTCACAAGCCAGTTAAGCCTCTACTGGCACCTAATCACTGCCAGATGTTTAGAAGCAACACCGAGAACATCGCAAAACGCTGGCAAAAAATAAACAAGTCAGGGAGAAATAAAAAAAATAAAAGCCTTCTTCTCGGGACGGCGGGGGAGACAAAAGTTTGGGTGCCGAGAGAAAACGTGCCGAGGAGCGCGCAAGTGACGGGCCACACACACACACAGCCCCCCGAGGACACCCCGCTCCCTCCCCGGTCCGGGACCGACCAAGGCAAGCCAAACCGAAGCGCAGAGCCCCGTGTGCGGGGCCGGGGTAGCGGTGAGACCCGCTCTCTGCCTCCCCCGCCACCGGCCGCCCCCTCTCCCGCCGGCGTTCTGCCCGCACCCGGCTTGCCCTGCCTGCAACCTGCCCGCACCCTGCCCGAAACCTCCCCTTGCTGCAGCCCGTCCGCATGGTGCCCTGCCTGCGCCCTGCCCGCACCCCGTCCTGCCCGCACCCCGTCCTGCCCGC
>JAOXNO010000013.1:109345173-109370295 GCA_028565335.1 Limnodromus scolopaceus | reverse complement strand
TCACTGGCAACCACTGAAAAGAGTCTGGCTCCCTCCTCCTTCAAACCACCCTTTAGATACTTATAGGCATTGATAAGTAAGATAAGTTAGAGGTATCCCGATCTGATGACTGTAGGGATGCCCAAAGCAATGGTTATACGACATGGTCTTTCCAGGGGGCCTATGGCTCTGATGAGGACCATAGTGTACCAGAAAGGTCATGGTGCAGTATCGCAGCGTTAGTTTAACACCAGGTCAAAAAGCATTGGAAGCCTATCAGGTATGATCTTGCCTGAGCAAGGGGCGGAGGATTGCATCCACAAAAAGTAACTACTGTAGAGCAAAAATGAAAGAACAGATTTAGAAATCTGAATTCCTTCTGTTGGTCTGATGGCTTGAGTTGACATGTATTTGAGTGCATTTCACTGACTTGGAGACAGTACCTTTAGTTTGGGATTGCCGAAAATACATGAATACCAGCTGCAGTAGCCACTTGCTGCTTTACAGCAAGGCTCAGAGACTTGACTTAGCTCTTAGTTTATGCTCTGGTAGTTGACTGGAATATCTATTTTTGGTACAAGTTGTGAGTAAAACACTTAAATCTGAATACAATCATCAGGTAATTACAGAGATTCTGTAGTGTTGGGTTGGATTAGGACTGTTAACAGCTCTTGCAGTGTTTGTAAGACCGATTGATGCTTGCTCAGTTGTGTGATTTACATTGGATCCTAAGTTAACTAACGATTTTTGCATTGAAGAATCAATATAATTCAGTTTCCCAAAATAAAAACTACCAAAACTCCCATCCAAAGCCCATGAGTATGTTTCTAAGAAGAAATCTTTCCATTAATTCTCATACACTGGATGAAATCAATAATGAAGCTCCATTTCTCCAAAGAAAAAATACTTCTATTTGAAAACACAGTGCAGAAGGAATGCTTTAAAGAGAAAAAGAGGAAAGAAGAACATTGCTTTAAACCTGTGTCATCAGGGAATGTGCAAGGAGCAGGACTGTGCAGGAATTTAGAAAATTCCTCAAAAGGAGTAACTGATAACACTTTTCTAATTTTTCAGACAGTAGCCTTAGAGAACTGAAGGATAGCAACCAAAAATTGCCAACTGACGAGTGATCTGCTGTGTCTGAGGAAAACATGTTCCTTACTATTTGAAAGAAAAATAATTAGCATTTTGAACTCATATGCAGTTTATGATTGATTCATTAGGCCTGAGATCTACCTCCATTCTTGTGACTTCAAAATATTTATTAATATGTGGACATAGTGGGACACTTCATATTTCTAAAGTGAGCTTCTATATTATCTTTTAATCGTGTAAGTTGTATTGCACATTGGACTTCTTATAAACATGTTATACATTTAAATGGCTGATGAGCTTCTACTAATACTACTTTAAAAATCCAGTGTTAGTAAAGAAAGTCAGGAAACTTGTGAACTGTTTCATGTGTCAAATCTTTCCTCTAAACTCACGTATTTTATGTTTTGTTTCCGAAGTAAGCATTCCTTTTTTCTTCCCGCTGACCCATCTCCACCCAGCGGAGGAAGGTATAGCTGTTAGACACTATCACCACCTTGGTCAACCCTGGGGTTAAAGAAGGAGAAGGCAGATTGTTGATGGTTCATGGAGATGGGGTAATTGAGCAAGCATACTTAATGAGCTGAATATCAGTGGATTATTGATACTATGGAGCATACAGTCTCTTCATATAAACCAGTTTGATTAAACAGGAGAGTTCTAGATCCCCCAACCCCCCACCCCAACCACTGAGTGGCATAGTTTAGAAATACCACCTTTAAAAATCAGTGAGAGCACATCCCTTTCCACCTGTAAATGGATTCAGCTCTCTCTGTTTCAGTTGCCTGTATGAACAGCTCTCCAAGTATCCAGGTTGTGTTGGATGAGCACTCTGAAAATGATGCTCTGAGCCACTATGTCCAGAGGAGACATGCCTTATGTTTAGCCTGGCTTCCAACACCCCATCCATCCTACCTGCAGGAGGTGGGTTGTGGGCGTGCAGCCTTTCGTAGGGCTGCTGGTGTCCCCTGGGGCAGGCTACAGCGAAGGTCCGGGGGGACAGTGCTGCCATGGGTGATGCTGACAGAGACCAGTGCCAGTCCCCGTGGCACTTTTTCCAGCCAACCTGCCTGGAATATTTTGTTGTCAGTGGTGTCACAGGTCCCCAGGTTTGAACTGTTTCTTGTTCTAGGTGAAATTAAATCGCTTTACTGGGGCTCCTCAGAGCCAGATGGTGTGGTTGTCCTGTGGTTTGGGCATCTCTCCATTTCTCTTCCCATGCCCTGTGAGCTCTGCCCACAAGGACACTCAGGCACAAGGACACTGGGAATCACCCAGAGACACAACTTTAAAAGAAACTGAGCTCATTTCTCCCAGAATTCATCCCTAGCTGCCATGCAGATATCCCAACACACTTGATTTTGGGTAATCAGCCTCTCTCCAGCCTCCCTCCGCTGCCTAAGTTTCAGACAGATCCTGACCCTGAATAATCAAATCAGGTGCTACTTTCAGACTCCCCCTCTTATTTCTGCTTACATCCGAGCTCCCCATGTATCTGGACCTCCCAGACCTGAAACTTTATCTCCATTTCTTACTACATGGGGATCAAGAGATATTCCTGCTAGCTAGGTAAACCACAGAATACGTACATATTTAGGATGCAATACAGTACATAACAGAGGGTGCAATATGTAACTAGCGTTGCCCGGTCCTGGGCCTTCGCAAGCTTGAACTAGTTATACGCTCTTTATGTTTTTCAAGTTTCATTTAAGCTAAAGCTATGGTGAAATTTGCCAAACACAATTACACTGCCTCTCTGGTTGAAACCACTGACCTTAGAAAAAGTTTCAAGCATATTGTCATATTCTTTTACTTTTAGGAAACTTTAGACTGTGTTCTAGGGAAATCTAATTTTACAGAAGTATTCATTTTACAGACTTTTTTGTTACCCTCATTCAGGACATAAATTATGAGGCCTGTTTTTTCATCCAATAATAATAATATAACAGCAGCTTCCTACCGCAACAGGCTGCCTGTCACAAAGTGATCCCATGTTGCAGCCAGATTCAGACTCAGAGAAGGTCTAGAGGATCTAAACAAATCATCCTTGTTTAGAAATGTTTGCATATTGGCTTAATATGGCTTGTTTATATGGAACTATTACAATTTATTCATCAAATGCTGAAGTAAGTTACCCAAGTGAGCGCTTTGCAGTTGATGTGCCATACTGTGACTTTAAGCTCTTACCAATGACGTGTGTGTTGTTCATTTTTTCCTTGCTACCATCTTCTCTTGAGTATCAAGGAAGTTCATTTATAACAGTTCACACTCACTTTTACTCTGCAGAACATATTCAAATCCGGCAGTAATCCAAAAGAAAAAGATGGAAATTCAATATCCCTGTATGCGCTTCAAAATAAATTGTGCAGACTTTGCTGAAGAGATCTAAAACCAGAGGTAATGTGCTTGGTTCCTCTTCACTTTGATTCCACTTCACAACGGACCATTACCCTCACCTGGCTCTTTCCCACAGCCTAACCTACAAACTATTTTCAGCATTGCTCCTGTCTTCTCCACCCACAAGCTCTTTGGCTATTTGGCGAGTCTTGGAGATGCTGGAGCCTTGGTCCATGCACATGGAGGTATGTGTGGCATTCTCTTTTGATTGGCAGCCTTCTCATTGCCTTAGACAACATGCAGTGCGAAGGGCAATAATTAAATTAAAAAATCTGAAAAAGAATTTCATGCATCACTGAGGAAAACTGCATGTGACACGGAACCATATGTGGAAGATCATTTGTCTGAAGTAACTACCATTTGGGTTCAATATAAAATGTGCATTTGAAAAATAAGGGTTGAGTATTATAACATATTTTAATGATAAATCTTTTTCTCCACAACAATTTCATATTGTTGTTAATGACCATTTTGGACCTGTGCCCAGAGTGAAGACATTATCCTTGGATCTGGGTAATGGGTTTGTAAGTGATCCTGAACAAATGGTGAAGTTATTTACTAATAATTTTGTTAAATCCACAGATGAACTTTTTCTTAATCTGGGTAATTAGCATCATAATGTGAAAGTATTTAGTTATCTAGACTTGTCTTTGACAAGTGAGGTGGGGTTTTCATTTTCCTTTCTTATTTTTAATTAACTGGGAAACTGAAGGAGATTCTGAAAGCAGCAAAACACCTGGCTGTCTTTTCGGTGTGCCAGAGTTACTCAGAGATACAGACTTATTCTAGATATGTTTTGGATGTTGATCATGCAAAGGCCCATGCGCCAGTTTTCTTGTCTTTCAATTGCTGTGCCTTTTTTATTTTACAAACTGGATTTTTTGGAAGGAAAACACAAGACAGCTCTAGAATAGGCTGGACAGTCACATTTCCCTAACAAAATTAAAAGAAAAGCAAACTATTGGAATGCAATTAAAAGTACAGCTATTATGATTACCTGCAGATTATATTTAGGGACCACTGTTTCATATTTTTGATATTTGATGAAACACATCGTTACGGGTTTTATTCCATTTTGAATGAGGAGTGATTATTTCCGGTTCAGAAAGTTTGGGAAATTTTATTCTCGCAATTTACAGACCAATTTCCTTGCACAGTATTTTGTCAAAATTGCCTAAACCAATTTTGTGTTGTGTTTTGTCTGCTGAACATTTAAACCAGTAAAATATTTGACTTTTGTGCTCCAAAATTTCACATAATGAAAAGTAATTCCATTGCTGCTAGACTGCTTAAATGTTGAAGACAGCAAAACCAAGACCAAATAATTAGTGCCAAATTTTATTTGGGTGTTTGCAGAAGTAGACTTTTATACATTAGTACTAATATTTTGTTTGTTCATAGTGTGTGTTTCTTTCAACACACCCAATAAAATAATTCTGATTTCCTCAGAAATAGTTTCCTATTGCCTGAGGTCAAACTTGGTTAGCTCTTTGGCTGGAGCACATCAAAACAATACTGGCCAGGGTTTGGTTCATGTTGATGGGGGAAGGTAAAGATCCTGCCATGTTTAGAGATTGTCCAAATGCCAGTGGGGTTCAGTTTCCAGTTATCTTCAGTCGGAGTCAGCAAGCGGGAACCAAGAGTTGGGCTCTGTCAGCCCAGAGGAGCATCCTTCTGCTGCTGTTACATGCCACACATTTCATCTGGGGTTCAGGGACAGCCAGGGGTGTTCTGCATGCTCTTGTCTAGCTGTGCAGCTTCTCTCAGAAGCAAGGTGATGCACAAAGATGTCTCCATGAGGCCATCTGGCACTAGAGGGAGTGGAAGCCGGTGTAATCTACTTACAGACACTGACATGGCTTGGTTCAGGTGCGTCCACTTCCCCAAATTTGCTGGTTATGGCAAGATATATCCACGTGGCAAGTCCAAATGCATCATGTATGTATGGTCTTCCTCACTTGTCTTGCAGTGCAGACCTAAGAGTCAAACAGAGGCTGAGTATGGCTTGTATATGCTTGGCCACAGGAGAGGAGCACAGCAAGAAAAGCAAATAAAAAGACAGAGAAAACTCCCTACATTAACATTATTGCAATGTATTTTGGCTCTTCAGCCTGGGAGTTACACCCACTAAGACTCCCTGACGCTTCAACAAGTGGGTGTAAGTAGGTCCAGGGGAATATTAAATTACAACCCTTCAGCTCTGAATTTGACCCAAAAAGTACAGAAAAAAACTTTGAAAATCAGGGAACATCATGATTGCAATTGTAAAGTATTTTGCTCAATATGTGGAACACATCTGTAATTTATGTAAATTACTGTTTGTGGAGAAAGCTGAACCTTTGAAGTTTTGCTTGTTGGGGCATAATGACAATAAAAGATAGCCACTCTTATAAGTATTTTTAGTTGTATTTACCAGGTTTACATTGGTCTTGCTTTTCAGAGTAAACAGACTTCAAAAGGAACAAATGAACCAAACGATAAGTAGTGATAAATAGTGCCCTGTATACTGCTTCTGAGATCATATTATCAACAGCTCCTTCTGATGCACTGTTTCTGTCTTCTTTCAGGTAGATTACAGGGCATTAGATATTCACTGAAAATATTAATAAAATCTTTGGAGAGATCCCATGTCTTTTTCATTTTGTCAGACTTCATAAATACCACGTACAAATAATTGTTGTCAAAGAACATTATTGAGTTGGTGAAATCAATATCACACACAAGCTAGGAAATGCCAGGAGAAAGATCTCCCATGTGACATTAACTTACCTGCACATGTTTGGAATCATTGACAAGATATATTTATTCCTACTGGATGTTAGTTTATAATAGTGTATTAATTTTTCTCCAGTGTCTCCACTTATGCGGTACAGAAAAGGGAACGAATTGATTTAGTGAGCACCCATTCAATATTTTATCTTCCCTTCATTGTTCCTCTAGGTCCCATTCACTGCAACATTCATGCTCTGCTCTGGGGATGAAATTATTGATTCTCTCTATGCCTGTCATCAGCACAGCATTTATATATTTCACAAATGTTAATTAAACTTTGAAAGTGATATGGAGTATTATTACCTCTGTTTTATAGCACTGAGCTACAGTAAGATTCAAGTTAAAAGTTATCCTCTCATAAGAAGAGAATTGCTTGAAGTGCTATGATTTCTCAGGGTCCTCAGTGTTGCAGTTGATGTTTACACTATACCCTCAAGGGCACCTTCCACTTTCCACTTTGCAAGCCCAGCTAGAAGTTCTCATCACAGCCCCACAAGACTCAGCTACCCATGATGCTGCCTCTGCCCTTCCTCTCCCTGATTTCCACATATACGAAACCTGAAAAGAGAAACCCTGGCATACTCTGAGCCAAATCCCGCATGCGGATGATTGAGAAGTTGGGACATTCGGTGTGCTGCTGATAGCACAAACCTGGCAATCCAGCAACGGTCCTGCACAGTATTTTACACGCTTGAAGGTGAGATCCCATTGACTTTCATGGCAGGGGTGAGTACTCAGACCTTCTGCAAATGATACCGCAGGGTTCCTATCAGGACTGTGGAAGAAAACATGGGTAGTGATAAACTGGGGTGAGCTGGATATTGGTGAGTTGCTGGGGTGGGTTGAGGCCAGCTGGTGGCAGCTCAGCCCCCACCCAGTTGCTCACTCACGTTCCCCCAGATGGACGGGGGAGGTAATTGGAAGGGCAAAAGTGAGAAAACTTGTGGGCCGAGATGAAGGCAGTTTAATAAGTGAACAGGGGGAAAAAAAAGGAAAAAAAATCCCAACGGATGCAAAAGCAATCATTCATCACCTCCCACCAGCAGACTGATGCCCAGCCAGTGTCCAAGTAGCAGCTACTTTGGAAAAAAAAGGTCCCTGTGTTATTGCTGAGTGTGATGTTACATGGTGTGGAATATCTCTCTGGTCAGTTTGGGTCAGCTGTCCTCTCCCAACCTCTTGCCTACTCACATCCTACTTGCTGGGGCAGCAGAGTGAGAAACAGAGAAGAAAACAGCCTTGATGCTGTGCAAGCACTGCTCAGCAATAGCAAGAGCATCAGTGTGTTATCAACGCTGTTTTGGTCATAAATCTAAAACATAGCACCATATGGGCTGTTGTGAAGAAAATTAACTCCACCTCAACCAGACCCGGTGCAGTTGCTCACATCACATAGGCACTGCCTGGTAGAGTCAGAGTCTTGTTCTCCGGCACTGAAGCCACCAGCTTCAAAAATAAGAATTTTTTTTTCCCCTGTCTCTTCTGTGGCCTTTACAACAAGTGAGGCAGAACTCTTAAAGACTTAAAGTTTTCTTCACTATACAAATCTGGGGCTGACATCTTGCTTCTATGTTGCGCAGATTTCCACTGGGAAAGAGAAAAGGCCATTCCAGGCGCAAGGATCATTTACCCACCAAGTTTCAGGACTGTGCTCCAAAGCCTGGGAAATGAAAGCTTTTAAAAGAAAATGTCTACAAGTCAGAGACATAGACAACAATATATACATTTTTCCCCCAGGTTTTTTCTTGGAAATGTCTGAAAATTTTCCAAAAAAATTATCAAAAGAAGTCCAAACAAAATCAGCCAGAGGCATCCAGCCAGCAGAAAAAATTACAGCTAGAATGACTGAACTTTGGCAAAGCTGTAAGGTCCTTATAATGGAAAGTATTGGGTAACTTTACTGAAAGGCCAAAACCAGTTGAGGAATGAAGAAAGAATGACCATGGTGGCCAGTGATTTTAATCTTCCATTTATCATGCAAGGGAAGATATAAAGCAAAATGTGTTTGGAGATATCTATGGAGAGGACACAAGGGAACAAGCTGATTCTGACCTTTCTTTTGTCACTCCAGGCCATCGGGTCTTCTAGTAGCCCTATAAAGTTTTCTTCCACAATAGAAAAGTCAGTTTTCTCTACTTGAGAAATTTATGAGAAATGAAATATGTGCATCCATATCTCTCTGAGATCCATGTAAAATTACCTACGAGCTTACCTGAGCAATAAGTTACAGACTTCAGCTGGTGTTTCCAAGCTCAGCATTAGCCCCTCGGACCTCCCTAGGCAGAATGTAGACCATCCTTTTCCCCACTTGGAAGATGACTGCTTAGCATGCAGCTGGCATGTACGGTCTTGTGGAAAGGATATTCCAGGCATTTCAGTTTAAAGTTCAGCAAACAAAAGCTGTTAGTAGCCCATTTCAACGCAGGTGCTACAGCGGAGTAGTGGGATTGAAAAAACTCCCTTATGCTCTGGGAAGAAGACATCTGCTGCTGCAAAGAGAGCACAGAGAGGCTGCCAGCTCTCTGCCTCCCAGAGAGGCAAAACCACAGAGACCAAGAGCAAAGCTCCATATTGCTCACCAGCTCTGTTGTTACTGCAGCGACAATTGGGACAGAGGGAAGAATTCTGCCCCACATTTATAAAATTAAAAGTTTAAAATGCAAAGTTTTCATTCTGTCATTTGTAATACTGTTTCCTTTACAGAAAGAGACCATATATGCTTGTTGACAGAGCAATTTTTGGTCAAAACGTGCCAAAATCCGCATGAAATGCAGATCAAGTATATGAACACCTGTTTGTTCAAACTTTTCCCTTAAGATCTGGAGATCTCTGGAGTTTTTTGGGCAATGGAGAACTGCAAGAGCAGGGAGGAGTGTGAAGCACGGAGCAGCAGTAGACACTGTGTTCGGTCCCTGTGCCATATGCAATGCAAGCAAGAAACATTTCCCAGGGGAAGGAAAACAAGACAAGGCACCAGAGTCACCACCTGACCACTGTTCCTGAGGATTGTTTATAGGTTTAAGTATGGAGGGGTTTGGTTCTTCTGTTGCCATTTAATTTTCTGAGTTTAGGAGGGTTGCTAGTTTTGTATTGCATTAGACTTTAAAAAGTATACTTTAAAATTAGTAACAGGCAGCTGGTCTGCTCGTAACATTCTTTTTTCCCCCTTGAGATACTTGCCTTGGTAATAAAGTTCCATTTTTCTGTTTGTTAAATGGATGTTGTCAAAGTACTTGCAAAGAAACAAATACCCAAATATATGCAGAAGTATCAGAGAACAAAAATCACTTGGATCGCAAAATTATAGCACAGAGTCATTTATGTTGGAGGGAACCTCAGGAGGTCTCTGGTCTAGCCTCCTGTTCCAAGTAGGGTCAGCTGTGAGATCAGACGAGGTTTCTCAGTCCTTTGTCCAGTTGGGTCTTGAAAACCTCCACAGGCAGCGACTACACAGCCTTCCTGGGCAACCTGTGCCCCTGCCTGGATGCACTCAGGCTGAAACGTTTCTCTTTATATCCTGTCTGAACCTCTCTTGTTTCAAGTCACGTCTGTTGTATCTCGTCCTCCCACCCATGGACCACTGTGAAGAGCCCAGCTCCACGTTCTCCCTAACCTCCCCACAGGAAGCTGCTATCACCTGTCAAGCTGCTGGGGTGTGTTGCTGGCTCCTGTTCATCTCACTGTCCTTCGCAGCCCCCTCAGCCCTTCCTGCAGAGCTGCTCCCCAGGCACCCAGTAACCAGCCTGTCCCATTGCAGTAGGTTAATCCATCCCAGGAGCAGAAAACTGTACCTGTTCTTGAATTTCTGTTGGCTGATTCCTCCAGCCTGTCTAGGTCTCAGCACTGCTCCTAAGCACAGTGACTACACTCCCCAGTTTGGTTTCATCTGCAGATCTCTTTCAGGTTGGTAATAAAGGATAAAATAGGATAGACCTCACTTGTAACTAGTCTCCAGAAAAGGCAGGGGAACCATCAACCACTACCCTTTGAGCCTAGCTAGTTTTTCATCCAATAGTCCACTCCTCTTGCTCATAACACCCGTAACACTGACCTTGGATACAAATACACTGTGAGAGACTGCATCAAAAGTATTCCTAAAATTGATGTAAGTAACATTAATTGCTGCCCCCTCATCCTCAGGTCCAGCCATTTAATCACAAGGCACTGAGGCTGGTCAGGCATGATTTACCATTGGTTTCCAGTCAACACCTTCTCCTTCATCTGCCCAGAGGCCAACGAGACTTGCTGAAGGTTTTTCTCAAAGACCAAAATGAGGCTTACTGGCCTGTAGTTTCCCAGGTTGTCCTTCTTGCCCTTTATGAAGATGGGTGCAACAGTTGTCTTTGTCCAGTCATTGGCAACCTCCCTCAATCTCCATGACCTTTCAGAGGTGATAAATATGACTTGCAATGACATATTACAATGACATAAACTAGCTCTTTTGGGACCCTTGGATAAAGCCTATCTGATTCCATGGGCTTGTATGCATCAAGCTTTCCCAAGAAACCACTGACTCAATTCTTTGCCCCTTTTTTGAGTTTCCCTTCTCCCTGACCATTGCTGCTAGACACAAAGGCCTGAGAGACCTTGTTGGTGAAGACCAACGCAAAGAAGACATTGCTCAGCCTTGCATCTGCTGGCACTGCTACGTTCAGCAGTGGGTCCAGCTTGGATACTACGAGGTGCTCCTAACAGTGTTCTTGTCTCCCTTGGCCTTGGGCAACGGGCACAAACTGGAATGCAGAAAATCCCATCTCAACCTGAGGAGGAAGTTCTTTCCTTTGAGGGTGGTAGAGCACTGGAACAGGCTGCCCAAAGAGGTTGTGGAGTCTCCTTCTCTAGAGGTATTCAGAACCTGCCTGGGTGCATTCCTGTCCAGCCTGCTCTGAAGGTCCCTTCCAACCCCAATCAATGCTGTGATTCTGTGATTCTGTGACCTTACCAGACAAGTCCTAAGAAGAACCTGTTGGAGATAGGCCCAGCTTAATGTATATTAGGTGTGCGATGTTTGTGGCAATGCAGCAAGGATGCTTTGAGGCAGTTTGCTGCCTCATAGAAGTAATAGTATGCATTGTAGTAAAGGCAGGACATCTGAATGATTCTGTTGTGGAGCTGTACACTTTCTGTTTACCCCTGCAAGCCTCCCTCAACCCAGCCAAAGAGCTTAACTTTATGTTGTTGTATTGTATTTTACATATTGATAGTATTTGTGTTTGCAATTAAAGCAAGCTGAAACTTCTAAACTATTCTCGTGTTCTGTTGTCCCAGATGCTACTTCTTCCGCAGAACTAAAACACAGAATGCAAAATTTTGCTGGTGGTGGATGTAGCCCCTTGGTCCCACAGGAAAAGGGAGGGAAAAGTTTTGAGTCATTCAGCAATAACCACAGGGAAATATAGCCCCATCCACATTCATTTCCAGAGAGGAATTTGAGGTTTGGATGATATAGAAGAGGAATTACTGGGGGGAAAGGAGGCTTCCCAGGCTCTGCTGATAGAAGGACCTTCCAAAGTGCAGATGGATTTTATCGTTTCTGTAATACTTTAACTCTGTGTTTCTCATTTTATGAGTGTGAGCTGTCTCCTGCCCCTTCCCGTCGGACCCATTTGTCTTTGTGTAACCCTGATTCAGCAGCAGCTTGGTGCCTCCTGGGATGAGGGTGAGAACTGGCTGTATTTGCTGGCTACAGGAACAAACATTACCTTGCCTAAGAGGAACCGAGCTGCTGCCAGCAAATACAGTCAGCGAATGGAGCCTGGGCCATAAGGCCTGCAGCCACCTCTCATTACCCCCTCCTGCAGGGTGTGAGTTCCTTCTAACAATGCTTTCTGGTAACTCTTCATGATGCCTCAGACCTTTTCGCAGCCTTGGGGTGAAGGAAAAGGACATGGAAGTGCAACCTCCAATTTCAGAAAAAGTGTTCAAAATTTTCCAGAAGAAGTGACAACTGGGATGAACTGACAGATGGCCAGGCTCTAAGCTTATAGGAGAACGGTACTTGACAAATGTCCCAAGCAACATTGGGACCCTAATGCCCATCTTTTTAGCTGTACAGCTGGGTGCTTATCTGGGCTTGCCATGTACCCACTTCCTTAACATTGTAGCTCCACGCTTTAAAAAAAAGGAAATAATTACAGTACTGCCCCACTTTTCTATGTATTCAAAATAAATGATCTTGTTACAGTGTCTGAAGTATTCATTTAGGTGAGGAGAGTTATATATTTAGAAAGATGGCAGAGCACTAATATCATCTTGGCCCTACTGAAGTCAGTAACAGCCCAGGTTCCACTGATGGCAAGGCATTTCTTGTACATACTAGTTGCCTGTGAGGAACTGTTGGAGCTAAGCTAAGTCGCAAACTTGAGTTTTGCATAAGTTATTTGGAAAAATATGGAGCCTGTAACCCTTTTTATGTCTTCTCACAATGCATGCCAGTCCCAATTCAACCTTAAATCCATGAAATTTGAAAATCCTCTCTGCAGTGATACCAGATAAAAAACACAGTCCTGTGTAACACAGCATGACCACATTCCAGCTTCTTCCATTGAGCTCAAAGCAGACTGCTTCTGTGGGCACTCCATTTTCTACACTTGGGAGCTTCTTTGCTGACTTTGGTAGTTGCCCCAGAAACACAACTGCTGTAGGAGGTGATAAATGCAGGAGATGAATTCATCCACTGACATAGCTTTGTGGGCATATGATCACCAAACGAGAAATCTTGAAATGGATTTCTTATGTGGTGGGGTCAAAATGTGAAGAATAGAGCATTGGGGTATGATCTGCTCTGCTAACCAAGTAGGCCGCAGCATTTTCTACCAGTGGAAGCTTTTTTCAAGGTGGTGGCAGTTCTTATAATGGATTGCTCTTAGCAGAAGGTGACTCTGAATCTGAAAAGCCTTGTGAAAACAAGACTGCAACCAATAACTGCAAAGAATGAAGATGAAAGCTGAAAGTTCATAACCTGTATGTGTCCAGGTGAAACCTTTTGAGTGGATCACTTTGGAACATTTTAAATTATACATTAAAGTCTCTGTTCTTGCTAGTTTTATGCCAACTTCATGCTGGTTGTGCAAAGTACCCTCACAAATGATATATTCAGGCGTATTCACGTGGTTGTAGACCCTGGTGATACAGAATCAGCTGAATGACTTCAGAGCTACTCTCTTCTCCTGCTGCTGCTGATAATCTGTGATTGTGGGTTTTCTGGTAACTGAACATCTTTAACTGTCCTATAACCTGTCAGCAACCGATGGCTGATGTCATTTACACCCAAGCCTGGACAGATGTGCAACCAGTGCGGGGCTGGGGAGCTCGGTGATCGCAGGTGAAGAGCTTCGTTCATGGCCCGATGCGCTAAGCCTTCTGCAGGAATTAATTGGTCGTGCAGCCAATAGTTTTGTTAATGTTTTTCTTGGCAAGAGTGAACTGAAATGGTTTGTATATAATTACACAGCTTTACTTTGACTTGTGCTTCCCGATTATGCTGATGGGCAGCATTTTTGGCTATTAAGAAATCTATATATCATCTTACACTGTACACGGTGATGATATATGAATTGATATTGGAACAATGACCGAATTCCTTCATGGTTTATTAATACCAGTCTGAATTTAAACAGTTTTGATTAAATGCTTGCTCGGACTCATGCTGTTTTATAGCCATGTGGTGCATTTTGGAAAGAGAAGTTTTCTTCTAACTTGTTTGTGTAAATATCAGTCCTGATCAAAACATGGAATTTATGTGGTCAAGAAATTTTGCCATTGAAAATTTTTTATTCTTGATCAACAGAGAAGTGACAATCAAAACCTATTTTCCCTACACCTATGGTACAGAAATTAAGAAACACTATCTATTTAGAAAATGGTAATTTTCTTTTGGAGTTTGAAATTTTGCTTTAAATTTTTTAAACGTTTGCTGTATTTCTTATTTTGTGCTTTTACATTTTTAGATTGATATTACTTTATATCAGTTTTAGTATTTTGAAATCAGTTTATGACTTCACTGGGACTATATTTTATGCTATTATTTTAAAAAGTCATTAAGTTCAGCTTCTATTTACTACCCATTAAAGCATTTTGTTTTCTTAATGTAACTGTCCCCAGTTTCTGTTGGGTTGAAACAGTTTATCAGACTGTTCAGTTCCAATACAAACAGGAAATACTTGGACGGGAGTGACATACCAGTTCATTGCAAAAAACAGGAGACACTGTGATCAAGGAAAGAGGTTTCATTCAGCCTTAGACAGCAGCAGACAGTAATGATTTTAAAAGATAGTACCACCCAGTAAGGGAATAAAATAGTTCATCTATGATGTTAGTGGGTATTACATTATGCTATGTTGTCATGTGCCATCTACAGTAGTGTATAACATGCCATAAGTTATAGAAATTATTTTTAAATGAGTACAAGACAAATAGGAACATGATTTCAGAACACTGAAATGAAGTTTCATAATGTATGATGAATTTTATTTTCTTGAAAGAGCATTTGTGCTGAAAGACTTTGGGGGAGGAGTTCAGTTTTTTTTAAATGTTTTTAATTATTTTTAAAAAATATTTTAAAATACTTCAGTTTTGATGAAAAGAGCACTATTGCATTGGAAAATATTTTGGCAGAAAAGTCAGCCAGTATTTTAGGTCCTGTTCTGAGACAGGACGGCAATTTATTAAAGCCTGTGTTTGAAGGAAATGAACACATTTCAAGGACATATGCAGATGTGGATGTAGATATTGCTGCTTGTTTCCTGAGAGGTGGACTGAGCCACCATTAAAGTCAATGGAAAAGATCCTATATACTTGAGTCAGTATTGTTTAGTTCTTTAAAAGCTATTAGATAGCTGCTTGAACTTCAACTACTCTTTGAAGATGCTCTTTTTAGAGCAGTTTCACTACTTTTGCTCTTTCTGATGGCGCTAGCTCTAGAAAGCCTGCTAAGGCGGCATCTTTACAGACATCCTTTGCTTTAAACTTCCACATTCAACAGTTTGGAAGACCAGAAGCCGTTACTGAAATCTTGGCCCTTCTGAAGTCAATGGGATATCTGCCACCAGTTTCAGCGGAGCCAGGATTTCACTGCATGTTGAGAGGATTACCTTTTTGTGTGTTTTATTGGCAGAAAGGGAAGCTGTGCAAATCCAATACAGTTAAACAAACATATGATGGGGTTGGATGCGTAACTCCTCTTTGTATCCGTATTAGAGGCAAATTGTGCTGGAACCTGCCCGAGGTCATTGCAAGCAGGCGGCAGAGTCATCGCTGATTCATAACAACACGCACCGTTGCTTGGAAGCCAGAATTTCCCACGCGTGCGCAGGAAATAATGCTGCAACTCTAGCGACAATCTAATAAAGATAAAGGCAAAGCTATATAGAGGAGAAGGTGATTTTTGTTTGAAAAACTGAACAAATTTCATTCATACTCACACTCTTGTTCTCGTAAGCTGATGCTGACCAGCACCAGCAGAGGTGTATATACCCAAATCAATGCATTCAGGCATCCGGATGTGAGAATTCCCTGGCAAGCAGGACAAGGGATGCCAGCTACGAAGTCCTCCCCAGATCTCCTGATTTATTCTTGGGTTGGTGATGACGATCTAGTTTTGTATGTACCTCTTTCCTACCATCTAGGAGCTGAGAGCCAGTTACTCCAGATTGTCCCACCTCTGTGTCTCCCAGTCTGGGTGTCCTGGGAAGTCACACACAGATCAGCTGGGGTCTTCATGGGCTGCTAATCCAGGCACCGTCAGCAGCTGCTGTACTCATGAACCTTCCCCTGCTGCTTCTTCAGGTGGTCGCCCACTCTGACCTTCCCGCTCCTGCTCCATTCATACCAGTCCTAATGTTTCTACTGCAGTTCTCTACACATCGATGCAAAATTCAACAGGCTTTCTGCGTTTGCAGCTTTTTCAAGGTCAATACAAATCTGAGCTACTTGTGAACAAATACAGAACCCTTTTCTCTTATTTTACTTTGAAAATGGCTCTGTTCTGATACTATGATTAACTTTCCCTCTCACTAAAAAGATCCATCTTATGATGGATAGTTTGTTAAGATTGCAAAACTTCACTGAAAAATTCCTAAGTTTATATATATTTCTTGTATTACATCATAGTGGGAGGTCTTGACATATTTTTGTACGCTTATGTTAAAACGAATCATGTTTTTCAGCTTAACTGCTTGGGTGTGTGATTAAGAGACACCCATTTGATGGGGCCCCCTGGTGCTAAACCCTCTAAGATGAGTAGAAGACATTACTTTCTGTCAAATTGTAAACAGCACATACTTTAAAAAAGGATCTCAGATAAAGGAACAAGACAGTAAGGAAGTATCTTAAATCTATTGTCCAATGGTTAGTGCAATTTTTGTCTTTTATAGGCTGTTGCATGTGAAGAACTGTGTGAAGTTGACCAAATTAGAAACAAAACAGATAGCTTTCTATTGCAGGAATGAATGAAGGCTTTAAAATGAAATGCAAGAACAACCTTCCGCCCACAAAAACCAGTCCAAAAGTAAGATTTTGATTTATTTGATTCTACACATATTTTTGTCATTAAGCCTTGTAGCATATTCTAAACTTTTGCTGCACTGTTATGCATGTTAAGCCACTGAGTCCCACACGGTGAGCTAATGGCAAAGAAAACACTTGTGTCACCACAGCTGAGGAAAAGAGACAGTCTCAGGCGGAGACAGAAGATTTCAATGGTCTCTCAGACACGTTAGGCTATATGGTGACACCATACAGGATTTCTGGGCTCTTCTCCCCTGCCTAGGACATCTGCAGGAGCTCCTGTCAGTCACAGGAGCAGAAGGGAGGACAGAATTTAATGAAGTTACAGTAAGGAAAAAAAAATAAAAATGAAAAGCCAGCTAAGATCAGCTAAGATCTTTAATTTTAGATAGCTGGGCAGAGTTAGCTGTGCAATTTTGGAATAAATGAGTCGAAATCACAGATGGTCATGAAAAAGAAGAAGCAAAGCCGTTGATAGTAACAGCAGAGTTGCATCAGCTAAGCACGAGTGTGTGTGCACGCAAACATGGGGATCCCTAGAACAAGAGCCTGGTACACAGCCCATTCACATCTGCAGGAGCCCCACCGCTGCTGGTGGCTGCCTCTGGTCCCGCCTTTGAAGGCAAGAGGCTCCTTGGACTCTTTCTCTTTTTTTATAAGCAGGGACAACAAATTGTGATTGCTGATGTATATGCCAAACCGTTCTCGTCCTTCGAGTGGCTCAAATGATACTTTTCAGAAGTGTTTCTGTAAGCGCGTGCTATATATAAATTAGGAGTTGTATATATAAATGTTTTATTTATTTATTTATTTATTTATTTATTTGACTTAAAGCTTGGCTGTCCTACGGACTTCTGCTTGCTCAGCTATGTCAGTCCTGGGGCTGAAGAGGTGCAGAGAACAAGACAGCTGCCATGTAGCAGCTCTTTTGCATTTCCTACCATCTGTCATCTGCAGTTTCTTTCAGAGATGGGAGAGGAGGGGTGGAGGGAGCTGCAGCAGCACAAGCCCTTGGACATTGACCATCCTCCTTTGTGCTCACATGAGGGGCAGTTTGCACTATTATATACCAGGAGGTACCCAAGAGGGATGCAATTCCCTCCAAACCAAAGTACAGTTGCAGCTACAGAGATGCCAATCTTCATTTCATAGCAGAGCTCCTTCATCAAAGGAGGCCTACCTCCTCATGGTGGAAGGCCAGAGTCATTCTGTGAAATTCTACTGGCCTACATCTTAGCAGAAAGGAGCATAAAAATAAGCACTCTCAAACCAACAGATTTATCTCCACAAACTCTGTGAAGTTGTTCTGTGAAGTCCTTTTACTGTGTGAGCACAAAACTCCATTTATTGGTGAAAGCTGTGTCTTCATTAAAGGTGTTTGCTAGTGTTTATCCGTCTTCCTTACTGAAGTACCTGATGGGTTGGAGGCAAAAGAAGAAGTCCAAGGATCACCTTGCACAGTGTTGCCAAAATAGTTTTCACTACAACCGAATACCAAGGCTAGGCTTCAAAACCACATTGATTAGTTTTATTTTCTCCCCTTTTGCCTGCTTGCTTGTTTGCATCTGTGGGAATATGTGTGCGTGCGAGTGTTTTTTTAATTTTTTTGCAATTGTTTCACAGTCGCCCTTCTGATGTCTTGGAGACCACACATTGAGGAACACTGGGTGTAGACTAATTGTAAGACTTTCCCAGTAGCGTGAATTTAAGCTTGAAATCCCTTCTGCTCTTTTCTTTTTTCTTCCCACAAGCAATATCAAAATGCCAACAGAGAGGCATTTTTCATATGGGAGCATATTTATCTTGCATCATCCACCAATGTGCTCGCATGTTGCAAGCGTAAACCCATCAGGGTATGGGACAAGCCAACAAGTTACTTTGAAGTAAATTAAGGGCATGAACTTATAGCATGGCTGCGTCCTGGTTCCATTTTCCCTTCATGTGAAGCAGTTTACCTGCAGTCACGGCTGGGTAACCTGCCTTCTGCTGACTGCAAGATAGGAGCCCACAGTAAGGTCATGGCTGGGAGAATTAGTTCACCTTTCCGATTTTTTTTAAGGCTCACCACAGCGGAGGGCAAGATCGCTGAGACACAGGCAAAGAAGCAATGAAATGCCATGGAAAAAATGAAGCAATACACGCTTCACTTAAAATATGTACGTATGTGCTACGTTCCTTCAAAGTAAAGTAAATGAACACACCACAGAAATAGTGCTTCATAATTCTTTTAGATGTGGGGTATTTGTTAACATTGTTAGATGGACACAAAGCCAGATGGCTTCATTTTGAATTGTTATATGGTGTTCTTTTTCCACTGTGCCTAACAAAAAATCATTTATGAAGCACAAGAAAAAAAGCCTCCTTATATTACGTAACTGTTAATTCAGCCTCAAAAAAGAAAAGGAAAAAAAAAAAAGCAGCCATTTGGGATCCCATGGAAATATTACTGGATTGTTGCTGAAAATTTATTGCTTAAGACAAACATTGGATTAAATGACAACTATTATAATGGCACCTTCGTGGCCAGTACATGCATTCATGGGAAAGTGGTTAATATTCCCTGCAAAGCAGCTGAACTTTTCAGAGAGGCAAAAAAAAAATGGGCCTTTTTTTTCAGAGGCAGTCAATGTTTTCTGAAAATTCACGCTGCTAGAGATGCTCTGTAACTCTGGATGACTGTGAACATCTCCTGCTATCGGCGCTTTCCCAATGGCCCCTAGCACCCGGAGCACAGCCCAGACAAAGTCCATAAGGACAGCACTGTTGGGTGGCAGACACTGAAAATGAAGCACAGAGGAGCCGTGCATCACGTACTGTGATGGTGACAGGGCCAGGAATAAGCCTAGACCTCCTGACTCCCTACCTTGTGATCTCCCCACTAGACGTCTTCCTGTTTTCCTTTGAAAATGTTGACAGCTTACTGGAGAGGAAAATCTACAAACATTACACATTCCACTGTCAAAAAAAGGGCTTTGTTATTTGATATAGGAACTCTTTTAATTATTGTGGTAACTTCACAGCATGAGGTCGCAAAGGGCAAATTTGTTAGCAGCATTTATGAGTGATCTCTCCATGGGTAGCACAAAAGTCCAAGAGAACAGGCTTGACACTGGCGGTTTTTTATGCAGTCCCATTCAAGAACATTTTAACAACATGCATCATAACTTTTTTGACTGGAAATAGTGAAATTGGTACTGATCCAGTGAGAATTGACCTGATTTTTCAAGTACTATTTGATTCAACACCAAAAACTGTTCCAGCTCCTGTTTCTTTGGATTTCAGTTTCAGATAGAAACAGATGTACACAAATCCAAAGAGACAGTTTTTCCCTGTAGGAGCCAAGAATTTAAACAAAACTTCATACACCTCCATCACACTGACTGTACTTCAATAGTTTGAGTTTTCAGACAAATGCAAACTTGTTATTAGCAGGACTGATTAGACATCTGGATAGCTAATTTAAATTATTTCATTAGACAGAACATTTTTGTTATTTCTTATGAATATTTCTATTCAATTTGTTCACAATAAGCCATTTTTGCCACTTCTTTATAATGGGAATATTCAAGGGGTTAGAACTAAAATATGTCACAGGCAAAAGCTCTCCCCTCTATGTACAGTGAACGCACAGTAAAAAGTATTCAGCCATATAAAAATGAGATATGAAAACTTATATCCTAAATTGTTCTTGGTCTGCTGTCAGTAACAAAGTTCTGTCATCTTTTTGCCTTCTTCCACTTAATCCTACGAGGCACATCAGATTCAGCACTGGGACCATAGCTGAGAAAATCTGGCAAGCTTTTTTCTTAAAAAACCCCAAACATCAGCCTACATCTAACAAGCCAAAGCACACAACTTTGAGAATTTTGCATCATGCTCAGAATTTGCTCTGTGCCTAAATAAAAGGCACTGGTTTAACAGAGCTGGGACAACTCTGCTCACAGGTTTGCACTTTGCACCACTGGAAATTGTATGAGCTCTGCACCCCTTTTCAAGCAGGTTGTACAGTGACTGTGATACTGCAGTGGCTGTGCAGGATGCATTCTTTCCATGGCTACGTTAAACAAGAGCTACAGTAAGCAGTGCCCATGGAAAAGAGCAACTTCGATGATGACATCATAAACATCAGTTTCCCAAAGGGAGGTATGGATCTGTATCTTCATGCTGGTGATGGAAAAAGCCAACACACAAAGCAGCTTCTTACATTCATTCAAAGAGTGAGAGGTGGGAATTCAGGTACCCTCATTCCCCAGTCCAGCACCGTTCCTATTATTGGCCACAATATTCAATATGTGTGTACAGATTTAGATCTCTTGTGGTGAGCCTGCAATTCAGATACACCACATCATCTGCCTTATCCTGGATGTCAGTAAATCCTCTGCAACGCTCTGGATCTTGCCTCTGCAAGGCTCAGAGGGTTGCAAGGTTAGAGCTCCCAGGCACCATGGGCCACACAGACTGCTGTCCCTATATGACTACTGTGTTGTCCTCATTCAAGAGCATGATGAGCTCTTCAGAGCTTGCTAGTATGACAGACTGCAAGGTCCTGGTTTATATTGACATAGAAAGAGAGTTGCGGCATCTCAGCTAAGCAAACTCTTTGCTACAGACACTTGTCTTAGGTGCCGCCACTACTATGGCATTACATTCAGGAGCACTGGGGCTGCTGGACCTCGACTCCCTGTATGATCCCAGCCTGCCCTGCAAGGATCTCAGAAGACCAGTGGTGGGCCATGCTCAGGCTGTCTGCTCAAGGCTTTTAGCCTAGGTTTCGTAACTCCTTGTCTTGAATACACAGGATGCTAGGATTTGGCAGCCTCAGGTTGTAGGTGGTCCAAAGGGCTCATGAAGCTCTTGAACTTTGACATCACAGTGGCACCAATGTCCTCCTTAAGCACTATATTAGTGGCTCTGAATGTGGCCCACATGTCCTTTCCTGGCAATATGATCTACAAGGGGAGACCTTCATAGTCAACCTTATACATTCCCAAAGAACCTATCGGGGCTACACGAGCTGAAGAGTCTCAGCTTTAAATAGCTAACCCTTGTAAACCTTCATAGCCCTTGCGGATGTTTGTGTGAACATAATACCACACCTTCATAAGGAGGGTTTGTTTTCTGCCTTTACTGATCTGAACACGTGAAATACTTCAGATCTTCTATATCATATAGCAGGGTCAAGGATTTTAATTTATAGAGGGTCACAGTTGCTACTCCTCTTAAACACCAATGGAATTTTTCAATATCCTTGAAGTAAATCCCTTTTGCAAAACAGTAAATGTTAGTATGACAGTATGTCAAACATGGATTTGTTCCGAGATTATTTACTTACAATTAGACAACTGTGCTGGCTCTCAGAGAGACTAGTCAGCAAAATCAACATTATTTGAAAGAGCAGCGGGATGGCCAGTGTTTTAGAATCCAAGGAATGTGGTTTTCATAAATTCCACAGCCTGGTGAGATGCCACAGAACTAACTAATTTGTTCTTTAAAGGTTTTTTGGGTGGCAATTTTGCACATTTCTACATTTTCAAGGGTTTATGTTTTGTGAGTAAAAAGCAGATAGCAATTTCTCCATTTTAAACCTTGTGAGATAGACATTTTTCCATTAAGATCAAAGTATTTTGCATTCTTTTTTTTTTCCTTTTTCTTTGCCATATGTGGTACGTATCACATACACACCTCTTGGGCAGGGCAGAACAGGGAATCAGGTAGTAGCAGCTGCCAGCAGTGAAATTTCCAAACACAAAAAGGCAGTTAGTGTCTTTGCAACTCTGATCTGCTTCATGACACCATTAGTATTTCTGCATGCTGCAGTTTGGATTCTTCTTTGAAACTGCTGGTTTTTAATAAGCATTCCTTGTAAATCCTTGCTGCGTGGTTCACTTGTTCCTGCAAAAGGTAGAGCCTGTACTTACATGTGGGAAAGCAGTTTTTAAGCGGACATTCTTCCTGATGTATGTTTTTAATAAAATCTTAATTATCTTCTTTACTAAGTTGGCATGTTTCTGTCCGTGGGCGCACTGTAGCTTAGCACATAATTTTAAAGCAGGGCAGGGACAGCAAAGAAACTACAACCCCCACTTGGGAGTTTAAAAATGGGTGTTTGGACATCTTTGAAGCGCTGGATTTTGGTTTAAGGTAACCCAACAGAGCGAGGGCCAAGCAGAGGTGGAGCGGCTCTTTGCCTGTACCAGGGAAAGCAGCAGGCAGCAAAGCGGAGAGCATCTGCATGGCGAAATGACGGTGATCTCGGTACCTCCTTTGCCTGGGACACAGCTCTGGACAAACAGACTCACTGCTGCTTCTGCTACAGCCTCTGAGGGGGCAGTTTTGGCAGGGGCAGCCCTCCCAAGGAACCCTAGCGAGACCCCTACCCGCCTCTGGCTCCAGAGGAGCAGCTGCTCCGCTATTCCCCTGCTCACCACACCAGCCCTGCTCCTCCTGCCTCCTCTTTGGGACTGTCCCTGGCCTCTCTTTTTCATGGCAGCCTTGCAGAGGCCTCAGTGCCTCCGCTTGGCACCATATATTTGCACAAAACAACTAGACGTGTGGGTATGAAACGTCTGTGTGTGTGTGGGACAGGGCTCTGCAGGTCCACATGGGCTGCAGATAATCTTTTTACAGGGATGCAAAGTTTGAAGGGGAAGGTCATCAAAGAAGGAAGATGTTTTAAATGACTTAACTAGTATGCTCTCTATCTACCCATACCGCCATTCTTTAGTTTTCTCTGCAGAATAAGGAGTCTGTATCCATTGCATGAGATGCTGCGAATATAAGCAATATTCTGGGAGCTGCCACTCTTTTTCAGCTTTATTAAAAATAGTCCTTGAAATCCCTGAAGTCTCTTCACGATATTCCAATGAGTTTAACTTGCTCTTTTCAAAATTTTCCTGAGACTTAAAAGCTGACTTCAAGATCTCTTTAGTATTTCTGGTTTGCCTCTTAGAGATGAATTCTGTGAGGTGCCACATTCCCTCCATCCCTTCACCCGTTACCATCAGAGAAGACTGGGCTCTAAATGGACAAGAGCAGGTAAATGAAGTATCAGCCAGCAATACTTCACACCAGGTGTGTCAGATAAGGAGGTAAAAAAGGGAGAGGAAATCAGAAGTTTTTTCATACATGTTACAAGACCCTTTTCAAGCTCATCCTAATTGGACAAAGGGTCACTGAAAAAGACAGATTTACAGATTCGTATTTACTTGATAAGCTAGGTAGAGTCTTGCTAAAACATTAAAGACATTTTTGCACTCAGTGTGCACATAATGATGTGGAAACAGATGCCAGAAATAGTCTCAAGAGAGGAAAAAGAAACAGTGAACTAGGAAACCAGGCTCCTGTTAGGGCAGATAATTAGAATATCTGAAGAGTGACAAAATTCCAGTGCCAAACCAGCTCCATTTCACATCATGGAGGAGGTGCCAGGAAGATGAAATATAACAAAGACACTAGAAAATTGCCAGTTTCTGTTAAAATTGTTGCAAAGAGCCCATACACTGTGAAATTTGCTTCACAAGCATACTCTCTTCCTAGTCTTACCCATTTATTCAGTTTGTGCCTTCATTACTTTAGTATCTACCCTTTAAAAACTTTCAAGTAGCCATTGTCTACTACAGGGATTTACACCACCTCGAGCACATGAAGTTTTATGTGCACCGGAACTAGACCACACACAAGAACCAGACCCAGACCAGCACCAGAGCTGGCTGTAGACAAGAAGGCACCAGCGCTGCTGCAACTGCCTGAGATCCACTCCTACAAGTTGGCTATATTTTTCATGAGGGGACCTGGGTGTAAAATGACCATCAGAACGTATTTTTCCTTCAGGATCGGTGAAGACTGCTAGTGCAGATACTCTTCTTTACACTTGGTTGTGTAAGGGAAAGGGGAGGAGGAGGCATTTAGCAGCAAGCAGCAGAAAAGCAGGAAAGAGGAGGGGATGTGTTTTGCTCTGCTCCATCGGGTAGCCCTGCCCTGGTCCATTTGTTGTGCAATTTAAAACTGCCTGTCAGCAACGTTATTTATGGCAAGGCACGGGCTGAGTCTCAGAATTAGGAAGCCAGATCCAGCTTTCCTGATGTCATTCTCCACCCAGGCTATTAGATTTTTAGCCTTCTTTCAGAAGAAAATGATATTTGCAGCCTATTTGTACGATGATTGGTGTGTCTTCTCTCACGCTTTTCTTAAGAACTTTGCAATGCAATTCACTTTGTGGCTTTGATTAGATTCGGCAGGAGGGCACAGGGCTCAAGTTGTTTGGTTCCCAAATGTCTGATTGAACCATTTGTCCATGTAGAGAAATAAGAGCCAAAGGAGCATCTGTTCCTCAAGGAATGCAGACAGAGCTCAGCCTTTGTTCAGTCTGAAAGTGGC
>JAOXNO010000013.1:109303329-109345073 GCA_028565335.1 Limnodromus scolopaceus | reverse complement strand
AGAAATAAGAGCCAAAGGAGCATCTGTTCCTCAAGGAATGCAGACAGAGCTCAGCCTTTGTTCAGTCTGAAAGTGGCCACTTGACCCATCCCCACGTGCATGCTAGCCTGTTGGCTGGCACGCACCTATGTCCCAGGCAGCCACAGCTTGTGCTGTTCAGAAGATTTAGGGGCACTGAAGGACACTGGAGGGGATTATCCATATTGCAATGGTAGGAAGAATGGGGGACATGAGAAGAACTGAAGTTATGGGGCAGAACCACATGTTGATGAGGACACAAAGAAGAAATGGGACAATTCATGGGACAATTCATGGGACATTCATAGACGGTATGGGGTGCAAGTCTGTGGTAAGCCACTTCCAGCCCTTGCAGAGCACCGTAGCCATTGCAGTGCTCCTGGGCTCAGTGCAGCCTTGCACACATCCAGCTGAAGTCTGAGAGAAGTGGCGAAACATCGAGAACCGAACTGAGCACATTTCATGACATTCTGTGTATTTCCTGGCATAGAAAAATGCATTGGAGATAAACCAGATGATGCATAAATTCACAGACTGTAGTTTAAGAAGATTAAAGAAATAGGGCTTTTGACTTTATAAAATAAAAGACTTGAAGGAACCTTAAGGTTGGAAATAGGAATAGGAAGAGTCCAAAGATATGTCAATAGCAGAGATGATTGCATTCCTCATAATAAACCAAGAGGCCCTGATTCAATCTATGGAATGACCAGACACAAAAGGAATTCAAGTGGAATTCTCTGCCTGCAGAGCAATGGATAGAGCATACAGGAAAAACAGCGAAGGAAGAAAAAGGTGTGGTATGCAAGTATGGGCTAAAAAGTATTGTGGAATTTTTCTAGAGACCCAGAAAGGGGCACACTTAATTAGAAAGGTCTCCTAGTTTCCCTCTGTCCCAAAACGTCTCTCATTTGCTATTAGCAGCTCAGCGGGGGTGGCATGATACAATTACCCATTAGGTAAAGGAATTTCAAACCTTTGCCCTAAGAGGAGGCTAAACTTGTCACTCAAGCTCAATCCTGCATCTTTTCATCAGCCTGAGCAATACTTAAACAAGGATCACAGAGCCGGCCTTTATTTTTGGTTTGTTGTGAGCGCTCAGGATTTGAAATGGAGAGTTTGCTCCTGGTTGTATGTGCTGTGCTATACTGCAGCTGTCCTGCACCCACCGTCCTCCCGCCTGCTACGTGGGCCTGAGACAGGCTACTCTTATCTGCCTGAGCTCATTTGCCTCATGAAATGCATCAGCTACAGCCTCTCCTTTTCTAATGAAATCATTAGCTGTGAGTGCAATAACCATATTTCATAATCTGGGCAGAGGGGAAGATGCAGACAATGAGGTTATACAGCTTCGTGGCCATGTCTGCATGAATGATTAATCTTTTCTATCGTCTTACTGTTGTTGCTGTAGCTTCTGTGGCTTAAGGTTACAAGAAAGGTACTATTTTCTATTAGACTGAATGACTTAATTGGAAAAATGGGCAAAGCTTTTAGATTTGTGTCCTTTTTTCCCAACTACAGCAGCTAGGTTAATAAAAGATATTTCCTTCCTCTACAAATCTTGCTTTTCTGATTAAATCTCTACAAACTACTGCACTGACATGCACCACATTCGACTTTATCCCCGTGTGTCACTCTTTTCAGTAACTAATAAATAAAAATATCAAGTTAATGTACATCAAAGGCATTTAGAAGAAAATCTTCAAATTAAACAGGAACATATGTAGCTCACATATCTTTATTTGAATAAAGAATATGGAAAAACTAACAAAGTGTACTATTTCAGCTGATCTGTTTTCCTCAGAAAACTTTGCTGAGTAAGATACTGAAATGTTAAACTTTGTTTCTCTTTCCATTTCTGTTGCTTAAGGAATTTTCTACAATACTGTTGAGTGTGTGTGTTGGGAAAATAACACCGCTTTAACATTTTTTGTAAGTGACTTCCATTCTCTTTTGTTCTGCCAGAGATTTAATGTTTCTTTTGACATCATAGTGGCTGTTTTTGCAAGGACCGCTTGGGTCAGCAGCAAAGCCATCTTTCTCACTTCTGTCGTCACGTACAGAACAAAAAGATAGATACTAATAGATACCAAGCAGTTTAGACGTATGTTCAGTGGATAACAAGGAACTAGCAAAATCCCACAAAATTCTCAGAAAGTGACTGAAAGAAAAAGGAAGCGAAGGTATCCAGAAATAACACCGTTTAGTTTGTGACCAAACTGAAGAGCAGCATCTCAGATTTCTTTGGGAGGCCACTGCCTAGGATCAGGTGCTCCTACGGTATGTACTCTACAAGCCAAGCTTTCTCCCCACATCTTGTGCGTGGGACTGCCTTTGCTTTCCTCAGTGGAAAATACCACCCAACCCATCCAAGGACTGAACTGACCACCTCTGATTTTTCAAGGATCCTTTAGTGGGCAGGAGAGCTATTTCCCCTAAGAAAGTGGGTAATCGGTGAGCAAGTGACCCACCCCTCTGCAAACACCAGCCCATTTACAGCAGGGCTACTTTTGCACAACCCTGTGGTTTCAGATGATTTTCACAGAAATCTGCAGCAGGAGGTTCCCCAGACAGTGGACTGATAATGTTCTTTGCTCAATATATTGAAATTCAAGTCTGAGCCTGGAGAATAGGTACTTTCTGTTTCTAAATGCTTCCTTTTGTACAAGTGGTTACAGAGGATTAAACTCCCTTATGATGTTGCTCTAGTTAAAGAGAAACACACTGAAAAAAGAGACCTTGCTTTTTGGAAAAACAGCTCAAAAGTTTTCAGTCAAAATGTATTACCTCCACGATCCAAACGGATAGAAAGAAAGGACATTTAGAAAATGTGATGAAGAAAGCAGTGAAGAAGGTGGCCTTAAACTTGGAGTTACGGAAAATGTGACAATGACCAGAAATGCCTTTATTTCTGGCATGTTAGGCAGTGTAAGTTTTCCTGTCCTGACTAACCTGGAAGAAGCTAAAACTAAGTACAAGTTCAGTACACTGGAACAGCCTGCCCAGGGAGGTGGTGGAGTCACCATCCCTGGAGGTATTTAAGAAACGTGTAGACATGGCTCTTCAGGGCATGCTCTAGTGCCCAAGATTATTGGTTTGTGGGTGGGTGTGATGTGGTGGGGTGTTGTGTGCTTTGCGGTGTGTGTTTTGTCGGTTGGGTGGTTTTTTTTGTTTTGGTTTTTTGTTTTTTGTTTTTTGTTTTTTTTCTGTGGTTGGACTCGATGATCTCGGAGGTCCCTTCCAACCATGCTGATTCTGATTCTGTGATTCTGATTCTGATTCTATACAGTGGCTATTGCTGTATTATGGTCAATACGCCAGGCAAAGGAGAGGAGGCCAGGGCTCTGCAAATACTCTAGGTTACCTGAAGAAGAGCTAACAAGGAACTAGACAATACAGTAAATGCCTCTGTTCTTCTAAAGTTTAGACTTGGTATGTTATCAGATAAGAAGAGGCATTTACTTTTAATTGGTACCTACTGGCAGGCTAAATTCCTCTAGTCCTTACTCATATTTGTTGTGCTTGGTGTTTTGCTTGTGTAGGGTTAAACAAAAATGAAATGCCACAAAATACAATTTATACCCAAGTGCTTTAGTGGAACAGACAACACCTGCCTTACTGTGATCATATCAGCAATATGCAGCCATTGCAGTGTGCTAGCATCAACAGAGAAGCATTTAGGGGCAGGATGGTGAAGAAAACATCCTGTTCAGTGAAAGAAATCAGAAGAGCTAGACAAGGACGTTGTGTTTACCTGTGTAACGGCATTTGGTCAAAAATCTTCATCCCTTGTGAAGACAGACTGCTCCTTTATGGGCAGGAACATAGCACGGTCTCTCACCCAGTGGGTAATATTGCTATTGCAGCCCAATGCCATTCCATACCATGCTGCCACCTTGACTCAAAGCATTTTATAAGGACTATAAAGGGTAGGAGATCTCATGACCACTTCTCTCAGCCCCAGGATTTCTCCAGCAAAGTCTTCCTCCCTGGACAATGTGGTCCTTGCGCAGCTTCCTTTGGCTTGGAGGGATTAGCTGCAGCTCGCGGTGAAGGAGTGAATCATCCTGCCAGTGAAACTACAAGAGAACATTTGAGAAAAACTTTTGGTTGGGGAGGCTATGAGCGTATCTTGCAAAATCTGCATTGGCAAACACAGCCACATAACTGGATTCCTAATACAATTGCCTCCAGTTGCATATGCAAATAGGGGTTTTGTATAATAGCAAAATGGGAACTGTCTGTCCGTAAATCTCTTTCACTTTACCGTCAGTTTCTTGGCTACTTGGAACACAATGAATAAGAAATGGAAGAGCAAGACCTTAGAGGACCTAGTTGAAAAGTAAGAAATAGAAAAATTATGTGCTAAGGATATAACTTGGTATTTCTGGCAAATATCCATATTTAAGTGGACTTTTCACATGATATGGATAAATGTTGTGAGTTGTTGACAAATAGAATTTTTTTGTTTTCTCCAAGACATGAAAAATCCCTTTTCTGTTTTTGCAGGAAGTTGAAACACTGAGGGTTATGCTTAGCAGCAAATGCTACTTAATTGCAAACAAACATTACAAACATAAGTTAAGTTTACATGTTTTTTGTTTTTGTGCAAAAAGCAGCTGCATTAAGTGCATATAAGAAAGTGAATGCAACTGCTCATCTGCTCCCACTTGGAAGACTGTTGATATACATTTCTCTTTAATATTGACCAGTGTTGAAATAAATAGATTATATGGTTTTAGCCTCTAAACTGCTCTCTGCTCTGGCAACAGTTACAAGTCAAGATGCATGAAGGATAAGTGAGCACATTATATGACTGTCCCAGTCTTAATTTATGTTTACTGGATTTTGGAAAAGCATCCTTCTGAGGGGGTTATACATGTGAAGATTCTCCAGGTATTGAAGATAAACTCGTGTTGGTTGCTCATGGCCTTTGGGCAGAAGTAAAAGCATTTTGTTGAAGAAGTTTCTGTCAAAATATCTTTAAATAATTTCTCTGAACAAAAAAGAAATATCATCTATTAGCTCTGAAGCTAGAACAGGAAGGAAGCTCTTCCTCTAGCTGAAGGGAATGGAAGGAGAACTTCCCCATATCAAATTTAAAGGAAGGAGTGAACAAAGACAGTAGTTATCAACAATTGTGGGTATAAAAGCGTGAAACTTAAAAAATTTAAATATTTATACCTGAACACTGAAAACACCTGAGAGTACTTAATCTGAACAAGTTCATACCTCTGAACATGGTGCAAAAAGAAGTACAGATACTTCATTTCTAAAAACACTTCATTCTTCAAGAAAACTGGAAGTGGGGTTTGGATACAATCTGACAATTAAAACAACTACTATTTTCTCATGCTGCTATGCGTCACAGAGTGTGACTTTTTATTATGATTTCTTTGGTAGCTGTTCCCTTCTGAATTACATGTGAGTGTGTACACTTCTTCAATGACAAAAAAATCCTAAATCTTTTTGCATACATGAGAACTGAAGCCTGACTTAGACACTACAATACTTGCCATGTGTAGCAAGAGGAGAGGTTAGATGTGGTTTCAACAGTGCTAAATCCTTTGCTAACACAATGACCTGTAACAGAAGTAGGGAGCCCCTACAACTTCCTTATGTGATAGCATCTCTCTTATAAATCCACTCTGCCTTTACACATGCTGCTCTTTTAACAGAAATGTTTCAGACAGATGGGGAATAGTAGTCCGTTTTTTCTCATTAATGTTGCCATAAATTATGAGATGGATCTGATCTCTTCAAGGTCTCAAATCATGGAAATTTACATCTGAAAGATGCATAGATGCCATGAAATGGCAACAAAGGACTGTAGCAAAGAGTAGTAAATGTTTTTATTGAAACGGTGAGACCTGAGTGCCCTACAGCTCAACAACATTATGACAACTGATAGAGGGATGTGGATCATTTATCCATTTGATGCTTCCATTTTACTAACATGAGAAAACGTTTCAATGACAGCATTAATATTTCCGAGCCACACAGGCTAAACCACAGGCTTTTCTCTTATGCTCCCGCACTCTGGGGGGCTTACACAGCTCTTACCTAAACCCCAGATACTTGGGACCTTGGGATGCTTGTCCTAGTTGCTTATCTGTAGGGTTTAGCAGTATATAGATAGCAGCTCTCAGTTGCAGTTTGTTGCCTCAGCTGGTGGCTAAAAGCAATGCCTAAACATCAGTGTCAAATCTTTTCTCTTAGGTAAAGATTTTGTTGCATTTTTGTTTGTTGGGCTAAAGATTCAGAGATGGAAACACTTTCTTAGCAGAGATGAGAGGGAGAAACTGCTGCTGGGGAAGATTTTTCATGAGTAAGTGCCCAGGTTTTTCAGTATTGCTGGTGATCACTTAGAGAAACTATGCACAGAAATATCTAAACTTCAATTCCCTCTTGGAGCTATAGACAACACTTATCACTTAGAGCTGGAGAGGAATCTGTCACAAAAAAGAAAACTAAACTCAAATACTGTCAATGGATGCCCTTGGGCTGACTTGACTTCTTTACATAAGACACTGTTGGGTAAGTGATTCATGTTAGGGATGAAGGAAATGGTGAATACCTACAGAACGTGAGCTTCCAGGTAATCAGTCATAGTTTGGATGTAGCTGATAAATTTGCATTTACTTAATCTGAAAATATAAAACCTGATTTTACTTCTCTTTCAATTTTATATCTTTCTACCATGAGACTGACAAAAAAATCAAAAGTGCATCTTTATTTCCTGATTATCTTAACTGCAAGAGGTTGCATTCAGTGTCCCAACTGAGGCATAATTTGCCTGAGAAGTACTTTATATAGGATGAACAATGCACATAGTTTGACCACAGATAAGGTCATATTCCATAAGAATGACAACATCACTTCAAAGACTCCACCTAGGCAAGCCATAACAAAACAACTGTCCTCTTGCAGAACACAAAATAACAATGTTTTCCGAAAAAGTCTCAATTTCATGTCTCCTGTTTTGTTCAGGCAGCCAGAATACTCCTTCCCAGACTGAAGAAACACAGAATAAATGCCAATTACTCTATTTTAATTTTGGAAAGGTTCATCTGGTTTAACCTCTTCTGTATGGATATATGTACCTGACACAGACAGGTACAAAGCTGTCTATGGAATAATGCTTAATGGAATAATGATGCCACCTTAGCTATTAATAGAATGAGCTCAGCTGATTAGTCAAGCTTAACCTACTTGTTTTGACAAGGTCTTCAAGTTTATTTCTGTTTAAACAAGAATAGAAAGCTTCTCACTGATGTTTATCAAGTATGAAATGATATTTTTCTGTAATGGCAGCAAAAAGAAATGAATAGGTCAGAGGTGCCAAACAAACATTTTAAAGTATACTTTGCAGAATAAGTGACCCCTGTGTGGTTTGTTTCCTCAGATATAGTGAAAACACCCAACTCGCGTAGTAAGAGAAGGCGATCCAGCGTCAAATTCCTTTGTTAGGGAGCAAGAAAGAATATTGTTTTATGCATTTAATAGGTAGAGGAATGAGTCCTATTCACTTTTTAAAATGTCATTTAGTGGAAGGATCTGCATTACTATAGGAAATTATAAGCTGCAACTCTGTATAGTAAATGTTAATTAAATGTTACTTGATCTTGAAGAAAAGAAACCTAAACTCTAAATATAAGTCCAGGTCAGGTGCACACACGACATTTAAGAATACAAACCGCTTTTATCTACTGAATTAAATGTACTGGCCAGATACTTTGTTTTCCACTAGGTTTCCTAAGACCCTTTCTCTGCTATATCCTTCTCCCTCAGACAGTGACAGCTAAGGAGACAATTAAGCCCTTAACAGAGGAATGTCACTGAGGCAGGAGAGGACAGGAGCCCCTTGATTTGGTAACGGAGAACAGTGGCCCGCAGAACAGTTGCCCCCGGAGCTATGTCTCTCAAACTCAAACTGAAATGAGTTCCTGTGGAGCTTCTTCAGCTGTTCCTCATCTCCCTTGGGCTCATCACCCAATTAGTGAAAGTTTTTGTGGCAAGTATCATAACGTGATACATCACACTATGATTCCCTATGTGTGTTTCAGCTTACATCTGTGCACTTATCCTAGGTGCCAGTCCCCCCAGTGGTTGTGTAGGCTGTGTAGGTTGTGCAGGTATGCCAGGGTTGGGTGGACAGGGGAGATGGTTGGTTGATGCACACTATTATCTACTGTCAGTCTGGAAACAGAGCACAGCCTGGACCCAGAAACTGGAAGTGAAGACAGCTCTGACGATAACTTACATCTAGCCCAAGCATCCTTGTCTGCAATGAAAACATTGCTTACCAATCTGAAAAGACACGTAGCTCCATAACAATCTAATTCTATTTCAACTACAGCTCTGAATTGTCAGACTGAGGCTTATCTGTCCTGACTTGTAATAACAACTAGTCTGGTGGAGTGGCATGGAGGAGCATGAGGACTGGCTTCCAGGTCTGGTGGGATGGGGAGCAGGGCAGAGGAGGAGCTGTTTGCGCAGCTGACCACAGGCGACTCAGCTCCTGGGAGAAGCTTGCTGGAGGCAGTTTCTAACATCTGGTTTGAGAAATAGCTGTGATTTGCTGATCTACATAATTGATATGCCTCCCTGGAATTAAGTGTCTCCAGAGGAAACTCATCCTCTGAGCAAATAAGACAACCAGGAAGGATGTGATATTGAGATACATGGAAGTCGGGTCTCCCATCTCTTTGTGTGCTAAACATCTTTCTTGGGTACCTTGTTTCTTCACAGGAGATTTATAACAGGCAGTGTCAGTGCTGCAGCCCCCTGGGATTGCCATGTGGAAGTTAGTAGCTCATGACTAATCCTGTGTCTCTGCTCATAGTATTTGAGCTGAAAGACACACATCCATCTCCCTGTCAGTGCAGAGTTCTTGCCCAGGAAGCATTTCCAGTCCTTTGTCCAGTCTCTATCTTCAGACACCAAATTTTCTCTTTGAATTCTATTCCAGTCCAAAAATTCCACGCTATTTCCCCTTATAGTTAAGTTAATTTTTTGCTACTTTGATCTTTTTGTGCTACCCCACACCCTTATGCTCCCCCACTTAGCTGCTAGCCCCTATGGTGGTGGTCCAGCATTACTCTCCACAATCCTGTATTAAATGCTCAATTTCTCCTTTTAAGCCTTTCCTTGAAAAAGCCTGTTCCCCCGGCCTTTAATCAATATGTATTTTTGATAAAACTCTGTGTGATAGCATTTTTATGTATTCCTGATAAATAGCTGTCCCATCCCAAATGTTGATTTGAGGAGTGAGGGGGAAAGGAGAGATGGAGGAGGCAGGAACCAGGATAAAGGGAAGAAACAATAATGGTAATATTTTACATTCCCCCAAATGCATGAAACTATGCCTATCATTTCACAATTAAAAGTGAGATTCACAGATTCATGGATTAGACAGAGTTTCAGTTGCCTTTCCCCAGAGTGTTTTGAAATGGCAGGCATAGTTTTTGCAGTTTGGAGACTGCTAAGACTTTTCTAAAATATATCATATAGCAAAAGTAGCCTTTGCTGGATTTTTTTTTTTTAAAGATAATTTCCTGTGGAAGTTAATTTCTTATTAAAAAGCAAACACATCACTTCTAATTGTCTTGGCTGCGTGCTTCTGACATATAGATGAAATATGGTTTCCAATTATATGTGCCAAAGTTATAATTTTTCAGGAAAATGCAACAATTACAAATAATATAATTGAAAACAAATGCAAACAAAGCACAACTCACAAACAAGCAGGGGAAAAAAACCCCTGTCTTATGAAAACAGGTTATTATCTTAGTCACAAATAAATTTTCCAGGTTAATCATCTCTCTCAAACACACACAGCCCTGCTATCTGACCAGCTACCACATTTTACACTCACATGTACATACTCAGTGCTTCATGTTTTCTACTGCTTGCTTGCTCAAACACAAGCCCGATGGCCATCAATGTGGTCTCCTCTGCTTGCCAGTGCATGAGGCTGAGCCAGATCTTGGGCTCTCATTTGTGCTCTACATGGGGCCCCAACCCTTCAAGTGATTTGAGGTGATGTACCTTCAACACCTGCTAGGGCGAGGGCAGGCAGCTCCAGAAGACAATCCTGGGTACATCAGTACTTGTTAACTCTGGGGTTAGACTTGTGCTTGAACCTGAATATTGGATCATCCACACTGCCTACATGAATCATCAAGCTCTAGCTGATGTCCCAAGCAAGCCAATAGGCTGACAACTAGAAAAGCCCAGGAACAAGGGAGGAATCGGCCCTTTCCTTCAGACAGTGTAAAAGCCAGTGCTTTGAGACACAGTTCAGCAACTTAAACTCCAAATTTTGGTGTGGCAGAATAGATATAGCCAAGGAGACTTAGACTCTGGAAAAGAAATGTGAGGTAGGCAGCACATCTGAAAATCAGGGCCTTTGTTATCACCCCTGGCTAACCAGCTACCTACCTAATTTAATATACCTGCATTGGGAAAACTGACCCTAATCCTTATACCCTTTAAAATTTTTGGTCTTGTCTGTGGGAATTTTGAATTTCCAAGTAGAGCAAAGTTGAATATCTCAAGTTGCATCACAAAGTCCTGAGCTTTTATATTCCAAGGATGGAAAGTGCAGAAGAAATCCACCCACAAAGACAGAAAATCATCATAAGTAAATCTCCCTTCTTGTGACTATGCATGAAGACAACAACGTTGTTTGTGTTATTGCAACTTGTAAAAAATGAAATGTTCCTCATTCCTCAACCAGAATTCCTAAACACCTTATTATTTAAATGGGGCTATTTAAATGGCAGACAGAAATACTATATAAACATCTCCCTTATGACAATGAAGACTTACTTTATATGCAAATATGCATCTATTTCTCACCGATTCTGTATCATTGCACAAAAAAGAACAGAAAAATCACAGCTTAGTATTTAGCAAAAAGCCTAACATTTAAACTGGGATCATCTCTCTGCCATGAAAGACATAGGCGTCTTAAACTGGGATATTTTGGGGAAAAAGTGCACAGTTAATTGCTCCCAGCACTCTGTTATGTCTTGAGCCTAAAGCTCAGAGCTGTCATACTGGAACTTGCAGGAGATCTGGCTTAAGACTGCAGAAAAATATTACTGCTATGGACTAGATCCTTCGGGTTATACCAGCTGTGCTTCTGGCCCAGAGCACAAGTCTTTTCTCATTTAAACCCCAGCTAATACTCATGTAAATTATGTGGGCTGATCTCAGTTTTGTTTTGGGAAATAGACAAACTGTGGTGAAATAGCTTTTCTCCAGTGGCTGAATCCTGCAGGGCCCTATAGCCTGTGCTACACTCCTCTCCTATAGGTTACTTTAAAAGCTTTTAACTTCAACAGACCCTTCATGCATAAAGCTGAGAATAGCATCTCCTGAAGATATCTTTAGCTAATTGAGCATTCACATATTTAATTTCTGTGAAGATGGTATTAATAGTCGTTTCTGAATAGCTCTGCTTGTGGTCTTTTAGGTATATGTATTTACTGCAAGCTGAGCTGCATTCTTTTGGGACTCCCATTGACTTGAACAGAGGCTGTAGATTGAGCTGAAGTCTTGTTCATGAAGAGTGAAGTCAATAGGAGTATTTCCAGGGACTCAGATGGACTTTGATGGGCCCTAGCCCAGGATAAGAGTTTATAGTGTTTGGAGCCAGAAAAAACTAAATGAGATCATCTGGTCAGATCTCTAGTTAATCACAGGATAATCAAGCTTTATCCAGATATGCCAGTACTTAAATAACATTTTTTTTCCTTAGGAGATTAGAAAGAGCATGCCATGGAGACGAGAAACAGAGGTCCCTTCCTCACGGTGTGCCACCCCGGCTGCTGGGACCTGCTTGGGCAAGATGTTCCCAGGTGACTCCCGCTCCATTGCCAGCCACTGAGATGCAGCCAACTGGCCAGCATGGTGCCCACTTCCTTCCCAAATCCTGGAAGAAGCTGAGGATTATCGGACTGCTGAAGAAAATGTAGTCAATGCTGTTTCCCATCAAACTCACGAACAAAGGTGGTAAGCAGAAGAAGTCAGACTGACATACTTCATGGCCAGGAAAGACTGCAAATACCAGTCAGCCTAATTCTTTCATGATGTGTGTGTACATGTAATACAGTATCAAAAAAAATTATGGCTGTACAAGTTTAAATCAAAAATATGTCTAGCACAGTACTACTTCCAAAAGTAGCAGATGCTTACAAGAAAACAGAAAGCAGGGCAATATAAAATCATCTGTCTTATCATCAGTGGTTTAGGAATCTCTTGAACTGGAGGTTGGACACGGACCAGTATACTGCAATAAACTGGTGGGGAGATCTCTCCTCTAGGAAGCCACTGAGCTTACTCCCAGAATCAGGATTAATCCCCTTTTTCTTTTAATATTCTTAATGTCATTATAAGAACTCTGTGTGAGGGTAAATCCACTTCCTTCTCATAAGCTGTCTCAATATTTTCCTCACAGCTATGAGGAAATGTCTTATTTCAAGGCTGGATTTTTCCAACTCTAACTTCCCGGTGCTAGATCTTATCATGCCTTTGTCAGCACACTTGAAAAAGAGGATCGAAAACAGATTTTTCTCTTTCCCTTCCCCTGTTCTACTGTATCCATTTTTAAGTAATAGTCACTCAGATTTTTAAAATCCTGATCCAGAGGACCATTTAATCGCATGATTTACTTTAAGTATGTAAGTAATCTCATTGACTTCAATGGGACTACTCTCAGGTTAAAAGTTAAATGCGTGGTTAAGTGCTTTGCTTGAATAGTATTTAAGTTCTTTTTAATTTCTCATTTACTCTCATTCCTTGCTTGTGATACTTGATCTGTACAATGTGTTGGAAGCGCAGCATTTCAAGTAAATAGTTCAGCATGGGATCACGTAGGTTACAACACAGCAATTTCCATTGCAGCTTTTGTCTAGCACTGAAGGAATTCTGACTGATGGATACCAAGGGCTTTTTTGATGTTATTTTCTCTGAGGAACTAATGCTCTTCATTCCTGCTAATTCCCTCTGCTGCCTAGTTTATTTGTTCAGCAGTGCCCTAAACAAGAAAGGTTTCCTTCAAACAATAGGCTGCTTTGCACTCTGTGTGTGTGTGGCTTACTGAATCCAGACCTAGGGAACATGTACTGGTCTTCAGCTGGTATGAATCAGAGCTGTCTGTAGAGATGAGGGAGCTATGCTTATTTACATCAGCTAAGGATCTGACCTGTTGTCTACTGTGTCAATATATAAATGCGTGTATGTGTGCAGTTAAACATATAACACCTGAACAGAGGAATAGGCCCTTCAATAATCTGCTCTTGGGATATGAGATATAATATCAGAGGCACAAGGGCTAAAGGCTGAAATGAAAGTTTATTTCTTCCTGAAGTCAGGTATGAAATATGGTATTGTCTCCCACTGCCAATAGCAAAATACCTTTGAATAATGTTTGCAACATATTTACATCTGTATACTATGGACCTTTGAAAGCTTGCTAGCACTTAAGGTGTTTCAAATGAATCTGCATTATTTCAGAATTTTCAGTATTAGTCACTGAGCATTCTTGTGTCCTACATGTACGTGATCAGGGGCTCCGGCTCCAAACAATGTGAAGTGGCCATTTCAGAACAGCCAAGTTAGGAAGTTAAGTATTGCCTAACTCATGGTTTCAATTATTTTCTAAAGGCTTTCTATATCTGTCTGTTGACCAGATGCAGAGCAAACCCTTTGTGTAAGGTGCTCAGAATATACAGTGAGACTACTCCTTAACACAGAGCATTACTCCAATGCTCCAGATTTTTGTCAATATTCCAGAGTAAAATCTTTTTTCATTAAATTTCCTATTAGTAATTTGCATATAGAAAGTATATCGTACATAGCAGAGATCCAGTTCTTAAAGAAATAAATAAAATTCAAATTGAATGAGCGAATGGTTATATTTTTCTGCCTAATTTCCAGTTGGACTTAAGGTGAATATTTTTACATCTTCCAATTTTATAAAAATCTCAATGTAGAGGTGCAAAATAGCCTTGATTTGCATAGGAGGCAGCTTACTTTTCCACAGCTCCAGAAAAGCAGGGTTCCACTGTAATGAGACGCTCTATGAGCAAAAAGGTCACAACTCCAGCAATTTCTGGAATAATATTTTCATGCAATTGCTGATTCAGGCAAGCAAAACCATAAAAAAACCCCTGTACCACTGAAAAATGGTGAAGTATCTCACTTTAGCATTTTTATGAGAAAACAAATACCTTCCAGGTAAATGCACAAATAAGAGCCCACCCTGAATATCCTTCCAGCAGGTAAAAGTTCATGGACTTCTTGATCTGAATTTTCTCCATTGTGCTAAATAACCACAATGAGCCTATCTTTCAAGATTTTTTTTACACCCTATGCCTGTAGGAACAAAATAAACACATCAGCATCAGGAATCCCTACAAGCCACTCTCCAGAAAGTAGGATGCATGATACTGTGCTGGAGACTAATTACAGTGTAGCTAACCCAAAACCTAAGTGGAAATCGAGCATGACTGAAGTGTTCGAGTCTAATCCTAAGTAAAGTATTGTGCTATATCGTGTTCTGTAGGAGTTTGCCTTCATCTTTTATGAGTTTAACACTTTGATTCAAGTTTTCAGAAAGATAATGATTTAGATGTTGCAGCTGCCATCTTGGCTGACTGAAGATTGTCTAGGAAATGGTAGACAGGATTTTGTACGGCTTGAAATAATTTCTAACTTGATTGTGCTTTAAGTGTGAATAATCAGAACCTGTCAACTTCCATGTCTGATAGACGTTGCACGTGTCCTTATTTAGCAGGATATCTACGTATCCCATTTTGGCCTGTATCACACGCATCATAGAACCACAGAATGGTTTGGGTTGGAAGGGACCTTCAAAGATTACCTCATCCAAACCCCTTGCCATAGGCAGGGACATCTTCCACTAAATCAGGTTTCTCAAAACCCCATCCAACCAGGCCTTGAATGCTTCCAGGTACTGGGCATCCACAGCTTCTCTGGGCAACCTGTTCCAGCGTCTCACCACCCTCAATGTAAAAAAACCCTTACTTATAGCCAGTCTAAATCTACGCTCTTTCTGTTACCCCTTATCCTATCACTACAGGCCGTGGTAAAGAATCTCTCTCCATCTTCCTTAAAGCCCCCTTTAAGTATCGAAAGGCCACAGTAAGGTGTCTCCAGGGCCTTCTCTTCTTTGGGCTGAACAACCTCAACTCTCTCAGCCTCTCCTCACAGGAGACTTATTCCAGTCCTCTGAGCATTTTTGCTGCCATTCTTTGGACCTGCTCTAATACATCCATGTATTCTTTGCACTGGGGACTCCAGAGCTGAATAAACATGGAAATCACAGAACTGTTGTGGTTGGCAAGGACCTCTTAAGATCATCTAGTAAGCCCCCCCTGCTCAAGCAGAGCCACCTAGATCTGGTTGCCCAGGACCATGTCCAGCCAGGTTTTGAATGACTCCATAGAAGGAGACTCAACAACCTCTCTGGGCAACCTGTTTCAGTGTCTGACCATCCTCACAGTAAAAAAAGTGTTTTCTTGTGTTCAGATGGAATTTAATGTGTTTTACTTTGTGCCCACTGCCTCTTGTCCTGTCACTGGGCACCACTGAAAAGAGCCTGGCTCCCTCACCTTCATTCTCTCCAATCAGGTATATATACACATGGATAAGGTCTCCCTGAGCCTTTTCTTCTCCAGGCTAAAGAGTCCCAGATCTTTTGGTCTCTCCTCATGTGAAAGATTTTCTAGTCCCTGAATTATCTTTATAGTCCTGTACTGGACTTGCTCCACTGTGTCCATGTCTCTTTTACTGGGGAGTCCAGAACCAGACACAGCACTCCAGGTGTGGTCTCACCGGTGCTGAGTAGAAAGGAAGGATCACCTCACTTGACCTGATGGCAATCCTCCTCTTAACGCAGCTCAGGATGCTGCTGACAAACACAAACAAGCCAGGTCACGCTGAACCTGCATGTCATATCCATGAGATTCATTTGTCCCAGTTTTAGAGATCTACATTTCGGTTAGTCTGCTATGTTCACTTTCTAGTCAGGGGAGAAAACCTGGGTCTTCCAAAGTGCAACTCATCTAACTGCGGTCAAGGACTACAGTAGGTCAGTTAAATTGCATCCTTGGCTACAAAAAACCTAGATTGTTCCCTAGCTGAGGTCCACACTCAAAGCTGGATTGATAAATCCCATAATTCTTTTCTTAGTGCTTAGTATTTCACAGTGCCTACAGATGTATTAAGCAACTTGAAGTGTGGGCAAATCCCCCAGTCCTTGCCAGCATGGTTTCGTAGCAGAGCAGAAGGAAACAGGAGGAACAAGAAAGGACTTCGAGGGTTATATAGCTGTCCTGTTCTGCCACATGTGCATCTTCATGGGCTTCCTACATTTTTGTGTTTGCAAGAACTAGTACGCTGTTGGTAGAGAATATGGAAGCGTATTTTACTTCATATACTTTCAATTGGAGAGGCTGTTCTCACCTGTGTCTTCCCTGACATTTTGATACTTTGTGGTCTTTCCTATCCTACCTTCACTTCCCTTTTCTGCCTTTTTTGTTTTTTGGTTTTTTTTTTAATTCTCCTTTGCTCTGAACCCAGTTTTGCTTTTTTATTCTCCTCCCATTCGTCAGGTCTCTGTAACTAATGTTGTTGTTTTTCACAGTGCTTTCAAAGCTTTGAGTACTGAGGCAGATGCATGGGGCAGTGTACTAGTTATATAAAAGGACAGCTGTAAAAACATGTGTGACAGCAATTAAGCAAGGACTCTTAGAAGCATGAAGTCATTAATTCTAATTGCTGTAAGGCCCTTCTTAGAAATTGTCCCTAATATTTGAAATGAAGAAAAAAGTCAGCTTCAGGCAGCATTCCAGCTTTGCTTCCTCCACTTCCGGTGCTATTGCAAGCAAGGGGACTGCATGTGTCCTGTTATTGGCTATGTTGAGGAAGGTTTATCTTCAGACATCTCTGTTTGGGCTTGCTGTCCGGCAGGCACTGGAGCAGGTTCCACTGTAAATGCAGCAGAAGCAAGAGGCCAAGTTACCAGCCAGAGGATTATTCCCCACCAGAGCAATTTCCAGTTTCTTCATTGAATATTATCAAGGCCCTGTCCTGAATGCCTTCAGTTATGTTTTAAGAAAGAAGCAGATTAGGGCAGTTAGCAGCATCTTCAAGAGTTGTTCAGCACCTCTGATAATTCAGTCATCTTAATTGCATTAAACTCCAGAGCTGTTTCCAACAAGCAGCCACTCTTTTAACTTGCTGATACAGAGCTGAATGACGAAGATAAGCTTAAGCAAACCAGATGAAAACACACAAGGAACCCTGTTCCTTTCAGTTGCAGGCTGAAAGCTGATATATTACATGCCTGCATGCAATAAAACTTTTTTGTTTTAATGTTCCTAGGGAAGCTTGAAACTAAATCCTTGCAAAACATCTGGTTCAAAACTTCAGCATTTTAATATTAAATGCTTCCTGAACTCTGTTTGTGTAACTGTACCATGCAGGTTTGCTTCATAGCTTTATAATAAATTGTTCCTAACTGATTTTGTTATCCTTGCACCGACTTTGATATCTCCTGCTGATAACACAACATCAGTAATACTGCTACTCCAAGTTCAATAGTTAGCTGATATCTCAAGCACAAATTCTGAAGACAACTGCATAATTTTTAGGTTTCAGCTTCATATTGTCTTACATTCAGCTTTAAGGTTTTAATTCTCTGTTCCTTAAAATTAATTAAATTCCTTTACATTACAGATTTGTCTTACGGTGTTCAGTATCACTTACAGGCACAATAGGTTCCTTCTGCAACGTGTCGTGAAGGCGTGAAGAAACTTCGCATGCCTCTGTGAACAACAGTTGTCACATTACTGCTGGGACTGGTATTTAGAACTTTGTGTTAAAGCCCTGGAGGGCTTGAGAAAAAAAATCAGCACTGAAGCAGAAGATTTTTTCCAAACCTAATAGTCATCCTCAGTGTTCATGGATAGACAAGCAAAAGGAAATCAGAAAAGGCTCATACATTTTAAAGCACATTAAGCCTTGTGAAGATGGTCTTGTTGACCTCAAAAGGTGTAGTTTAATAGTTCCTGTGGTGGGTTGACCCTGGCTGCAATGCCAGGTGCCCACCAAAGCCGCTCTATCACTCCCCTCCTCAGCTGGACAGGGGAGAGAAAATATGATGAAAGTCTCATGGGCTGAGATAAGGGCCAGGAGAGACCATTCACCAGTTACTGTCATGGGCAAAACAGACTCGGCTTGGGAAAAAACAATGTAATTTATTACAAATTGAATCAGGGGGGGATAATGAGAAATAAAAACTAAGTCTTAAGACACCTTTCCCCTACCCCTTCCTTCTTCCTGGGTTTAACTTCACTCCTGAATTCTCTACCTCCTCCCTCGAGTGGCACAGGGGGACGGAGAATAGGGCCTGCAGTCAGTTCATCACATGTCTCTGCCACTCCTTCTTCCTCACACTCTTCCCCTGCACCAGCGTAGGGACCTCCCCTGGGAGACAGCTCTCCACAAACTTCTCCAACGTGAGTCCTTGCCATGGGCTACAGTTCTTCACAAACTGCTCCAGAATGGGTTCCTTCCACGGGGTGCCATCCTTCAGGAATAGACTGTTCCAGCATGGGTCCCCCACAGGATCACAAGTCTTGACAGCAAACCCGCTCCAGTGTGGACTTCTCTCTCCATGGGTCCACGGATCCTGTCAGGAGCCTGCTCAAGCATGGGCTTCCCATGGGGTCACAGCCCTCTTCAGGCATCCACCTCCTCTGGTGTGGGGTCTTCCATGGGCTGCAGGTGGATATCTGCTCCACCATTAACCTCCAAGGGCTGCAGGGGGACAGCCCACCTCACCATGGTCTTCACCATGAGCTTCAGGGGAATCTCTGCTCCAGTGCCTGGAGGACTTCCTTCCCCCCCTTCTTCTGTGACCTTGGTGTCCATAGAGTTGTTTCTCTCACATACTCTCACTGCTCTCTCTATTTGCAGTTGCCCAGTTGATTTTTTGCCTCACCTTCTTAAATATGGTGTCACCTAGAGGTACTACCAGCGTTGCTGATGGGCTAGGCCTTGGTCAGCAGTGGGTCAGTCTTGGAGCCAGCTGGCATTGGCTCTGTCATACACAGAGGAAGCTTCTAGCAGCTTCTCACAGAAGTCACCCCTGTAGCCCCTCCACTATCAAAACCTGGCCACACAAACCCAATACAGTTCCAAATAAAGCCACATTAAATCTTCGCGTGATGCTCTAAGTTATGCAGGCTGATTTCGTGCCTTCAGCTGGTTTCATGTTTGTGCTGAGCACAGCGCAGTCCTGACCGGGCACTGCCTGACCCTCCTCCAGACAGGGTAATTGTGTCAGCCTGACTCTGAGCTGCAGGGCTCATGAACTTTGGGATCCTGTCATGCTAACACAGCTGTGCTACTTTTGGGGCCTCAGCTGTTATTTTTGCAAGATGTGTAACTTAGACTAACTGTAGCTATCTAACCTTGGGTAGCCTCAGCTCCTCAGTCTGAGGCCTTCCAGCATGACTGGGAGCACCTCAGGAGCTTGCCCCTCTGTCTGGACTAAAGAAGGAGCCTCCGTTCCTAACTTTGGCTACTCAGGCAGAGCTCAAAGACAGACTAAATACAAACTGAAGGAGGGCTCCAAGAGCCTTTGAAATCCAGGAGAAAGCAGAAACCACGCAGGGGCTCCTGAAGGAGAAAGGATTAAAAACAAAACAAATACCACTTCACATAACAAAAGTTCAATTCTATAGCCTTAAAACCCATACTAACTGTTAGCAAAGCTTTGTGCATGCTTTAGATTAGCCATGTAATTACACTATAAACCCCCACTAGGATTTAATTTCAATTGAAAGCAGTAGAACTAATGGTGTGCTTACAAATAAAGCTAATTAAGATTTTGTGGAACTGGGGACTATTTCATAAAAGTATCAAGAGATTTAACATCAATATGTAGCACTTTGCATGACTCATAGAGTCTATAAATACGTACAGGTATTTTCAGCCTGTTCATTGTATGACTGGCCTAGCTCCGAAAGAAATGTGAAAATACATAGTAGGAAACAACTCTTCCAAATACCAAATAATTGTGTAAAGATATAACTGGAACAAAATCCTACAGCTGATGTATAACACAGGAAATTCCATTTCAACATACTTCTTGATGCTTAATCCTGCCAGGTGGAATGGATCAACAAAAAGGGAGAAGTCAGAGTACATTGTGAAAAAATGTTATACATTTGCAGAGGTCATCCAACAGGACAGAAGGAAACTCCACAAAGCAGCTACAACTCTCACCACTGAAGTTCAGCTAGGTTCAACCTCAATGTCCATCTGTATTGTCACAATTACTTACATTTCAATTTATCACTATGTTGCAATAAGCCTATTTTTACTGAAATCCCTTTTCAAGCTTTTTCCTTATTTTTTTCCAATATATACATATTAATTTCCATTAAAATAGAGCAGTACTGGATAACAGTTGAGATGTGGAAAAAGACAATTTCTACAATTTGCTCACAAGAGCTTCTTCAGACTGTCTCCTGTATGATTTAATATTAGAAGAGTACCTTATAATTTGCAACAGCATCAGTGAGCATTGAATCATCTGCTTGTATTAGACTGTGAAAAAATGAACATGTCAGCACAATGTCATGACATGGCATACTATAGCTGATTGAAGTACTCAAATTCAGAGGAAAATAAAATAATAAGAGGAAACTGTTGAACATGGCAGCTGAGATAAAAATTGGAGATCTCCACAATAGGCCACTGCAAATCAGATTTTGAATGTTAAAAGAAAAGGGAGTAGATATTTCATATGAAAACTGAAGGTATAATTGGTTATATTTTTGTTTAATTAAATTCAAAATAGAACTGAGGTAGGAAAAGATTTCGGAGTGAGCATGACTAATAACTGCCTTTCAGGAACAGAGTGTGGGGTTCTTAAGTGCACTTCAAAGGTTAAGTTTAAGCCCAAGATTAACTTTAACAGGCATAGTAGCTCCAAACAATTTTGTCCTCAGGTTCCTTAGACCTCCTCTTCCAGCCATTAGACATATATGAGATAACATGAGAGGAAAGAACCAGGATTTGGTGTTTTTGTAAAAAGAAATAGATACTAATGCTGATTTCCATGTGGTTACATAGTGGTTATAATAAAGTGTGAGGAATAACATCTAAGACAATCCAACACATTTTGCAATGTTCAAAATCAAACTGCATTGAGAAAAGAAGCCTGACACCCACCAGGACCCCAGCATTACGTTCAGTACAGATTTCTCTTAAGGACTGGCTTTGCAAGGTGCAAGAGTGTTTTTGATGAGAGATGCCCACAGGGACCTTCAGAAGACTGGCAATTGTGAAAAGAAGCAGTGGGATCCGCCAGAGGCAGCCTCCACCCCCTCGGCCCTGGGGCAGGGGTGCTGCTCTCCCTCCCTGCAGGGCTGAGGCCGCCTACTTTCTTGCAAATTCCTATGAACTGTGGGTGATGTGTTGAAACTGCCCTTTTTGCTCTGGATCGAGCAAAACTTTCTCTATGTTGAGTCAGGTCCAGAAAAGCCAGCAGTAACTTTTGCTGGTAAATGAATATTGGCACAGATAAATGCCAAAAATGAGGGGGCAAACCCTTGCAGTGAAAGATTAAAGTCTTTGTTAGGATTCATTACACATGTAGGGTAATAACACGCATTTCACAAGTGTCTGTAATTGATTGTCTTCCTTTGTGCAAATGTATTTTCCATTTACTGTCTATCCTGAGCCAAGCATGAGGCCCAGAGAGAGAGAGACTGCCCTTATACTTCAGCCCAAGCCCCGGGGGTGCTCAACAACCAGTTTGACCAGGAGATTTCGAAGTCTGCAAGGGTGCCTGCTTGGTATTGCCACAAAAGAGAACTTGAAAGGTTTTGTGTAGTGATGAGTCTAGGAGTTAGCAGCATTTTAGTGAGCCAGCAATTCATATATATTAAATATATATATATATATATTCCCTTCCTATGCATCATTTCAGAAAACAAGACCGGAGCTACCTTAATTTTTAATGCAAATTACAGATTTGCAGTTCCCATTAGAGCTAACAGGTTCTTCACTCTTCCTGAGAATGTGTTTAAAAATAAAACCCTCAAATCTCTTGCCTAAGCAACATTAACCATACTAGATCTTAACCATCAACCATCAATTGGCTTTTATGAACTATGAGGTAAACAAAAAAGAATGGGATGTTTTAAAACTACTCTTACAGACAATGATCTACAGGCATCTACTCTCCCCTTCTCCTGTTTGACTTCAAGGGAGTATTATTGCTGAACATCATAAGGCGGGATATGATTTGCTAACAATACTTGTCCATATTTTATATCAAGCATCTGTTAGTATTTAAAAATCTCATTTCAGAGTATCCAAAACTTCATGCAGGTCAGATCCCAGACATATTTTGCACACATGGATTAACTTAAGAAAATAATTAAGAGGGCAAATCCTCAAAACATTAGTAAGTATAATGATGTACAAAATGCCAAAATTTGCTTATCTCATCTCAGACTCTATTCATGTGCCAGTCTGCATCTGGACTCCTGATTTTTTTTTTATTGCTGTATCTTCAGAAGGTATACAAGGAAGGCCATTACGTAATCCAGTGTTTTTTATAGCAAACTAAAACTACCTAGAAGGGATTAAATGTTGGGAGCTATTTTTAGCCAAACTAATTGTAACAATTTCACTAAGAACATAAGCTGCAGATGACTCCTAAGTTAAAGAGCAAGACGATGGAAGAGGTAGTAAGACAAGAGGCTACTGACTACAGAAAAATAGCTGATCCAAATTACATCAAATGATGCAATTCTGCCCAACGCTCCCCCTAGTGGTTCTGCCCGCAGAGATGAGCATGAAGTCCCATACACGCAAAATCCTCCAGCCTAGTGACAAAACGTCCCATTAATAGGATTAAGTAGCTTCTCATCAGATAAGTAGAACATGGCAAAATCCCTGTCACTCCCAGCAATTAGATCAGAACACAGCCTGACCCCTTCCTGCCGCGGGGAGCAATTTTGCAGAGGAGGTGTTTCAGTATTAATGGTAAATATGTTGGGGTTTTTTTACTTTTCTTTGGTAATGGGTTTGCATTTCTTTGCAATGTTAATTAGTCTTTCGCTATAAATGTAAAGGTACAATATGCAAATAACCATAGAAGTAAATCCAGCCTATAAATAAATCCAGGCTCTTAATTTACACAGGCACTTAAAACTGATAACTGCATCTCCAAGAAGGCTACACTGGCTAACAAGCAGGCACTTAAATATTGTGTTCAGTTAATCAGATGAGAACTATAAAGTGTAGTTGCATGGTTTCTGAAAAAAAAACCTTTCTTCTCTAACTGCTCTTGGGAGGGAAATAAAGCAAATGGCATTTCTTTCCCTTATTTTGTAGGAATTTCTTTCGATTGCTGATGTGTTTGCTTACAAAACGTACCTAATTGCCAATTTCTTGGTGCACCTATTATTGTGTCTGCTATATTAAGTATTTTTCTGAAGGACAATGAAAAGATGCATGTTTGGAGACAAGGAAGGGAACAATATTCTAGAAATTTCCCTTTTTAAATTTGGTAATAATATTTAGCATGGATGCATTTATAATATGAACTAAAAACACAGTGTGAGATGAGTAATTAGTGTGTTTCACAAGGTAGAACAGGGACAGGCTGAGCTGCATAAGCTTTCGGTTTTTTATATATATGTCCTGATTTTGTTACACCACTCTGCAAACTCAGTGGAATTCATCTAGTTAGTCTGAATAGATAATTTCAAATGAGGTCAAGCTTCTTACTGGTGTATTTTCACTAACTAGCATTTAGGTGCATGTTATAGGTCTCAGAAACCAGTCAAAGTCAAAATTAATGGGAACTTGTATAATACTTAGTAAACATTACACTTAGGCATTTGAGCATCATGAAGATGTTTGCATTTAACCGCACCAACCTGCTTCTTTAACAGAAAGAACATGAAGTCCTCTTGGTTATTTATAATATTCGTGCTATGGCTGAATGGTCATCAGTGTGCACCGACAAGGCAGGAGGAAATGAATCTCCGGGAAAACCTGAAGCGTAAGTAAGCCTTTCTTACCAGGGGTGTGCTGGAAGCCCCTGAGCCCAAGTCTCTAGTCTCCTGGTGCATTTTGACTTCCATAGTCACTGGAGTCTGCTTTCATGTGTGGAGCTTAGAAACTGTCGTATGACAGTCTGACTACATGCATCCGCACACACACACTGGGGAGATAAGAGCAACTGGGATGAGAAAGTAAAGGGATTAACAGTTAAGCATTTCCATATAAAAAAGTATTTACAGCATTTTTAGAGGTTATTTGGTCCCTCACAGATGATTAGAATATAAACTGAACCCAAAATTGAATTCAACAAATTTTGAATTATTTTGTTTGTTTAAATAATCTTTGGAAAAAATGGTTATTACAAATAACTGAAATAAAATTACTTAATTTAGGAAAAAGCAGCTATTCTGTATATACTCACATTTAAGCATGGTTTTATTTTGTGGATAGGAATCCCAAGAGGATCAGACATGAGATATCGCTTTGCTTCAGTCTACATTAATAACATTTCCGTAATAAACAAAAAGTTAGAGAAGGGGAAGAAAGGTATCAAAGAAGAAATTACTAACGTGCTTCTGGCAGTCTCAGGGTGATGTGTTCTTTATTTGTTTTGTATAGCTCCAGTGATACTCAGAGTATTTCTGCAAAAGGAACAAATACAGATAAAGGACAGGTAATTGTGCAGAGCTTCAAGGTGCAATGTGTGGGCCAACCTGGGCCTTCACCAAAACTCTGTGGTCATTACTTCACAGAAAGTCTAGAGATTGTATTGTTATGAAATCAGGTTGAAGGCACCTGTAATTTACATTTTCAAAATGTAAAGGGAAGCTGGCACAGGCTACTTTCAGATCAAAGATAAATTTATAGGTTATGTTATTAGAAAACTAATGAGCAATCCTTGGAGGTATCCAAAACCCAGGATGAGTTCCTGAGCAACCTGCTCTAGTTGACCCTACTTTGAGCAGGGGAGTTGGGATCAATGATCTCCAGAGATGCCTGCCAAGCCTCAACTGTTCTGGGATTCAGTGATCAGCAGTGGGACAGCTGAGTATATAACTTGAGTTCCAAACAGCTGATCACTGGCTAAGGCTCTGGGACAGATTCTTATCTGATGGAAACTGTCTTGGCACTGTGTTATTCAGCATTCACTATCTCAATCTTTGGCTCTGCAACTATAGGGAAACATAGAACTGTTTCATTCTCCCTTGTCATCAGTGCATAACAATTTGTGATAGTGTTAAGTCACTGTATAATTTGGCTTTTTTTAGTACTATCTGAAGTTGGAGAGAAATATGTAGATGAAGAGGTAAAGAAAGCTTTGATTGGTATTAAGCAGATGAAAATTATGATGGAAAAAAATGAAGATAAGCACGTAGATCTGATGAAAACCTTGAAGAAGAGCAGTGAAGAAAAAAAGGTAACAAGTGCATCTGGGGTTTTTTTGTTTGTATTTTCATTAAGTTGTAGCTATTTTTAATCACAGATGAGACAGGTTGTACATGGATTTAGCCTACCTCCTGGAAGTAGTACAGCATGCCATTGTGCTTAGGCCATTAAGCAACCCAGATGGGACCCCTTAGTGTCTCCCCTTTTCTGGGAAGAATGTGAACCACGTTGTATGTGCACCCTGAGCAGCATATATCTCTTTACATGCCCACAGGATTGTTAGGAAATCTGCTTCTGCCCCTTTCTCTCACTAGCGGAAGAAAACTCTCCATAGCATCTCTGTAAAGATTCTCACTGCCTGTCTCCTGGAAGCAGCTGTTAGGCCAATAGATATCCTTTATTAGCCTATGAGGAACCTGGATGTTCTCATTTCAGAAGTGGTTAAAAAATTTGCTTGTATTTGCCAATTTCTTAAGAAAGAGCTTGCCCGCTGGCAGGACCCTGGCACGCTGAGGCTTCAGCCCTGAGAGAAGCTTTCAGACTGCACTGGAATAAAGCACTGAACAAGAGCCCCACCTGCCTCACTGGTGCCTCTTCCAGATTGTGTAGCTCTTTTGAAAGCTAGAGGTGAAGAGTTTCTGTCTTTCCTCAGAAATACAGCTTTCTAATTGAGTGGCATGCTGTTAATTTTTCCCTGTGGCTGAATGTCTAAGCTATTTCTAAAATGAAGCTGAAAGAATGAGCACTAGACAAAACACAGCTGAGTTACCACTAGTTAGCAAGTTGCCTTCTTTCAGCCCATCCTGGTTGCAAGGTAAAACACGTTATCCAACACAATCTTCCATAAGATTTGAGCTCTCTCATTTTATTCTGCAGCTGGGAGGTAACCAGCAGCAGCCTAGGTATAGTTAAGCTGATGGTGACCACCATGTGGAGATACAGTTGTTCTGCAGTAAAAGGAGACATTAAATGCTGTATGTGGACTTTACTTTGGAGAGAGAGCCTGAGTTTTGTAACATCCAAAAGCTAGAGCTGCTGCAACAGCAATGTGTTGAATACAGTATCACGCTTGCTGCTTATTTCTAGAAATCCCTTGCTTCACTGAATTCACACCAAGGCAACTGCAAGCACCTCCATAAAGGTGTTTTGCGCAGAAGGTCCAGCAGCTCTGCCGTACATGTCTTTATACACCTCAGACCACAAGATGCTTCCCAGCTTGATTTGCAAACTTCAGACCTTCAGAAAAATGTCAAAGCCACAACTGATAATGTGCTGCAGAGAAAGTACAGGGGATAAGGGGAATTTCCAATGTCCTAGTGCAATGCCTAGGCTCAGGGCCATGGGCTCAGACAATCCTGAGAAATAGACATTACTGTATATTTTAAAAAATGCAAAGATCCTAACTACTGCTTTCAATGAAATTAAAGAAAAATCTCTTGGCCCAACATCTGATAGTTTAAACTATTTGTATGAGCAAGCCAAAAAGTACTGATAGCTTTCTAGCAGCTTTAGGAATACTATGATCTATGCTGATGTTAGCTCTTACTGGATTTCATTTACACAGAACTTACATCCATAGCGAGAGTTCATAAAACATTGAATAATGTATGAAAAAGATCAGAAAATAATTAAACATAGACAATGAAGACCACAGTTACTGTCTCTAAGCAGCACATTCTGACAGAGGTTTTCTTTTCTTCCCTATTGAAATGATGCCGGAATGGAATAAGACTGACCAATTAAAAGGTTTCTGTCATACTTTGGAACAACCTGGAACATCATTTGGAAAGCTAAACTCTTAAAATATCTTGTACTTGCAGAAAGAAATTCATGATGTGCAGTCTACTTCAACAGGAAGAACTCTTCTCTCTTCCCGTTGCCAAGTCTGTTCTAAAACGCTGCTTCTGATCTGCTCAGTTTTGTGTTCCACCTGATGAAGAATGATCCAGTAAATAGCAGCAGCATTGTAAAATGCACCTTGTTTCTCTTCAGTATGGAAGGAGTGCCTCACACTTTCCCAAAAGGGGGAAGAAACACCCTCACTAGAGTCTTTTGATTAGTACAATCCCAAACAGAGGAAATGCTATGCTTTTACATGTTTCTGCACCAGAGAAAGAATTTATGTATGGCAAGGGCCAAGCCTCACGAAATATCAGTCCCATAAAGAATAGAGCACAGAAACAAAAAAGGACTGTTTGTGGACTAGATGAACACTGCAGATATGATATGGAGAAAAAATTACGTAAGTTGAGCACATAACCTTGTGAGAGGTTGAATGCTTCTTGCACGGAAAGACGTGGGTTTTTTCACAACTTCAAAGATCCAGGTAGACTGTAGAGATCCATTTGTTTTTGTAGGCTGTGCCCTCTGTTTTTCATTTTTTAGTTGCCTCCATATGTGACTGCAACTGAGAAGACAACCTACCCTAACCGCTAGGGATTAGTAAAAAATGGAACCGTAAATAGCCAAAATGAGTGATCAACACTGGGATAAGTGTTTAGGATATTCATCTGAAAATTGTCCTCAACTGAATCTTCTTTTCTTACTTAGCAAGCCTTGAGACTTATGGATGAAGTAAAGGACAGATTAGAAGAAGAAGAAAGACAATGTCAAGTATCCTTGAAAAATTTATGGGATGAATGTGAATCTTGTTTAGAAAGTACCTGCATGAGATATTATACAACTTGCAAACATGGTTTGTCAACATTTAGAAGAAAGGTAGGAAGAAATTTTGTATCTCGGAAATACCCTTGAATTCACCTAACAGTTTTAGAGAGAGCACATCTTATTTTCTCAGTACCCAGATCTGCCAGTTATATCAGGTTACTAAAATTAATTTGATTTGAAGGGTCTGGAAATGTGAATTTATATGGCAGAGATTACATGCAATAATATTCAATGAACATTGAGCCAAAATGAGTTTGGTTGCACCCTGGCATGACTCCATGGACACTGATTATTCCCCCGACTCCAATGGAGTCACTCCAGATATACAGCATTGTCTCTCAAAGTAGGACCTGCATTAAGATGCTCAATAACTGTTTGTGAAAAATACCGCATAGATTCTTTATGGTCCATCGAAAATCAGCAGAGTTAAAAGTGTAAATATCCTTAGCAAAACTCCATGGGAAAAAAAATCACCTGCTTATTCAACATCACTCTTTCCTACATTTATTTTATTTTAAATCTACACTTCAAGTAACAAAATCACTTTAAAACACATAACTGTTTTTTAATAAAGGAAACCGTCAGCAAAGGAGATTCCCCTAATACTACCAGAAAGACAATATGCTTTCCTGCCTGGCACATTATTATTACAAGACTTAACAAAATTGTAATCACATTTTCTATTTGGACACATGCTTTAAGTGCAACGTAACAACTGAAACTTTGCAATTACCGCTGTTGAAATTTTAGCCAGACTACCTAACTGTCACATCCCCAGGCACTGAAAAATACCTTAACTTAAATGCGGTGTGTTTCAGAAGTGACAAGCTTTAGAGCAAGGGTATTTTAACATTTATGGATATTCTTAAAATTATTCAGGCAAACATGGAAGACATTAAGACTGCTGGTGACACTTCTGGCTTTTTATATACCTCTCCTGGATACCTCAAATGTATCTCTTGGACTTCCAAGAGAATGTGGATGTCAAGATAAAATTATTGCAGTAAAAGTTACATGCTGCACTATCACTGTCTTTGACCCTCTTGGTAACTTCCTCAGTGAGCTATATGGTTTCTCTGAAGCATTCAAAGTAAGAACTGTGTTACGACCTAAATCGTTTTGAAAAAAAGAGGACAAAGACAATAGCTGTGGCTGGTGACACACAGGCAGCAGGGGCAATACTGGCTTAGGCTGCTCCTGCAGTGCCATTTCACAATCCACCTTCCCTCTGAAGAGAAGGCAGGGGGGTTGGAACTTGATGATATTTAAGGTCCTTTCCAAACTAAACCATTCTATGATTCTATGAAGTGTGGTTCCACAAAACATTGCATCTGCTCGGGTGAAGGTACTGCATTAAAGCACAGACCAGGGAACCAGTGGCTGAGACCCAGGGAACTCCGCAGAGCAGAGTGGGCTCCCAGTCTCTTCCGTCATCAAACCATGGACTCAGGGCCACTGCTTCACTGATTTTAATGGGTTTCAGTTTGCACTAGCATGTGAGGACCTGGCCATTGGTGAGAGAGGGCAGGGAGTTTGCAGATTATATTAAGAACAATTGCCTTCTGTTCTCTACACTGTATGTAAGTACCACAGAAATGTTTCCAAGATAAAGTCCAAATTGTTTGTTGGAAGAAACCCAAACACTGATACTAACTTTGAGCCTCCACAGATTAAAGGCCAACTGGCAATCTTTTTACTCCAGATCTCAATTGGAGCTTATGATTTAGACTGAATGTACTTTCACTCTTTAGAGTCTAGTGCCTTAAATTACTTTGGAGAATATGTTGTGTTTGAAGTTATTAAGAGGGCATTGTTTCTATGGGTATTTGAAAGAGAAAAATTAGAGTTATTTCCCTGAGATATGAAAAACTGATAATTTGTCAAGCAGCTGATCTATCTCCTTCTTATAAACAGGTGGAAGATTTTTTGAGGAAAATACCTCCACTCATTTTTACTTTTCATGAGGATCAAGGAAAAGACATCCAGTTTAATGAAAAGCCCGAGAAAGAGGATACTCAGCTAGTAAAAATGGATGGTCTATTTAGCCAACTATTAACAGACATGGGCTCAATATTTGACAGAAGTTTCATTTTTTTCAAGCGGATGCAAAAGGAATTTGACCAGTCTTTTCAGACATATTTCATGTCTGATCTCAACTTGAATGAGTCCCTCAGCATGCCAGCTTTACCTGAGGACACCACCAGAAACGACGGCTCACAGAAAGGCTGGGGTATACCTGGCTTCTTACAGACAGTTTTTGATTTCAGTAGGACAGTGTTTGAAGGTGTCAGTGAGGTGATTACTGAAGTATTTGATGAATACAGAAATAACAGAAGAGATGTGCCAGAACAAGCCAAAGGCAAGTGTTAGAAAATTAAGATCAACTGCATTGTCAATGACAACAAATCCCTTGGGATTGCTAAACTATGGTTAGGGATTCAGTTTGAGGTATGTTGGTGTGAGATATGGTACGGAAGCTCTGGAGGCTTTCTTGGTTAAGCAGACATGGGTCATGGATAACTTTATCGGTTAAATTAAAAGGTAGAAATCACCTAGAAATCTCAAAGAAATGTCACAGAAGGACTTCTGGGTCCTACATAGTCTGATTTTCACGTCAATTCTCAGAGCATTTGCAGGAGTTCCTCAGGAGTGCTTGAATTCATGATGGACGCAGGTTTCCATAAGGCTGACTGACAGGTCTGATCTCAGCATTTGTCAAGATACGATGTATATCATATCATATTGACACGTCACCAATTCTAAAACATTAGAGTAATTCTATGACATGTCAAGGCATATCCCTGCCCTTGTCAAAAGACACTAAGCTCAGCCAGACAGCTGCCAGCCCTTCTCTAGGCTACCACAGCGATGCAGCGTGCCAATCAAACCCAGGCCAGCCACCAGGTTTTCCAGGGACCAGAAAAATCCTGGGCATAATGTTGATTTCTGGTGATAACTCTCAATAGAGCAAACAACCCTTGGTCACCTTTTGGAATACAAATAAGCCTTATCCTTCGTATCTTATAGAAAAATAAGCATCATTCAAATACATGCTGATGCCTATCTATAAGATAACAGTAAGGACATGCCGTAACTCTGAGAGGTAGATGACATAACCACTATATATTAATCAGAAAATATAAAGTTAAGTGATTCTACAATGGTGTTTTTTAATTTTTCCGGTACCTTGACCCATGTTACCTCAGAAATAACCTCTGGTACCATGCTCTCATCTAGCTGTATGTGATTATGAAACATTTTGACTTCTAAGGGTCAAAAAGATCTTACCAGAACTCACTCGTTTTAGAAATAACCTGTAATAATATTAGCAATTGTTTGGCTATTAGTGGGGAATACACTACTATGCCTTTAGAAGGGAATATACTTTCATGGCATGAATTCCTTGAAAGAAAAGATGATTTTTATCTTCTCCTGACTTCTAATTTTTAATGTTTTATTCCTTTTTTTTTCTTTGGGGAGGGGGGGGCATTTATGACAGATATTTTGGATTAAGGGCAAGAAATTATATTCTAACACACAGAGTAGGTAACAAACATATTTTTATCAAGACTCTAAGCTTAATGGCAGTCTAAAATTACTGTGACTTCTTTCCAGATCCTGACAGAAGTGGCATGTTTTCAAAAATTGGGTCAGGGCACCGGAGGCCTCTCTGCAGGGAGCTTCGGGAGAACTCCTCTGGATGCCCACAGTTTCATGAGAGATGTCAGAAATGTCAAGACAATCTTTTGCGTGGTAAATACCTATTTTCCGATTTTTTCTGTAATGCACTGATAACTGGTTTGCAGATTTTGAGGCTGTCATTTTCTACTGTGCTGTTTCCATATTTTGGGAATTAACATTCAGTCACTGAGTTTCTTCTTAGTAACTACTGGTACAGACACTATTCCTTATTCCAGATAACTTCAATTACCCTTCCCCACTGTCTCCACAGAGTGTCACTGTAACTCAGTTGTTAACGTACCGCTGGAGGTCCAAAGAGACGTACTACACTCCATAACAAAATACATATATATTTTGTTAGAGTTGCCATCCTGCAGAGGAACAAGAGGCCAGGCTGTAATCCATCCTGCCCGGGTGCAGAAGTGCTGAGCAGAAAGCGAGGAGAAGCTCAAACTCCTGACACTCGCTTCTCCTGCGGGCAACCAGACGTAACATCAAGTCGCGTTCAGCTCCTCACAAGGAAAGCAAGGGCTGAACAGCCTGCAATTACTCTTTGTCGAACCATGTCAGCAAACAGGGCTGACATGACGGACAAAAAGGGGACTGCTTGTCAGTACGTAAGGAGATGGCAAAGCTCCAGCACATACTCCCCATGGGCACCTGGAAAAAATTCAGACTGCGTCACCCAGAACTGCTCTCAGGACTCCTGCTGCACATAACACACCCATGTTTCCAGAATTATTTAGGTCTTTAAAGCCACAGAACATGCTTAAACCCGAATGTCTTCAGGACATCTCCAGTGAGGCATTAATGATCCAATGACACATTTTGAAAAGAATTTCACTGAATTTCACTGAATTTTTAGAGTTGGAAGGGACCATAGAGATCATCTAGTCCAACTCCCCTGCTGAAGCAGGATTGCCTAGAGCTAGAATATCAGACCACTTCCCTCTCACTAAAAATATCTTTTTGTCTACAGCTGTGCATTACAGATACCAATTTGTATCTGTGGTTACTGTACTATCAGCCTGAAAGTGTCCCTTGACAGTCCTATTTGACAGAGAACAAATTGCATTTTTACATAGTAATTTTTGTATAGGTTTAATATAAAGTTCTTGTTTAAAACCTGCATTTTAGTAAAGAAAAAGCCAGTAATCTTCAGTTCTGAATTCACAACAGATGATACCAGTCACACACTAATGTCTAGCTATCATTAGATAAATATTAGGCCTTAACACCCAACAAAAATACTAACATACATTTTGGGCTTTCTTCTAATAACCTATATACTTGGAAGGACTGATAATGGAATATGAGTGATTAAAACAAAAGGTAATGTATAAGGAGGTTATGAAGTTGCTGTATGTAAAATCTACCAGCTCTTCTTACTTAGCATAACAGAAAATCAATTGCCATGAAATATGATACAAACCTTAAAGTACTTGGTAAGTCATTGCAATATAGCAAATGGGATAATTAATCCATTCAGCCATTATGAGCCTAAACTAAATCTATGAAAATAGTTAAGCAAGAATTACTTTTTTTTTAAGCATTATTTAAATACCAACCCAAAATCATTCCCCCTTGCTAGATTTCTTTACAGTTTTCTATACTTCAGATAGAAAAGATGAAATACAAGACATACCACTTTCCTAGAAGCTTCATGCTGGCTGCCTTTTCTAACAGATTGCCCCAACGTTCCCGAACTGCACATCAAGTTTGACGAAGCCTTTAAGCTGGTTAATCTCTCGGGGGAGCAGTATGAGCAGATTCTCCAGGTGGTGCAGCGTCATACAGAAGACACTTCCTACCTTTTGAACAAAATGAAAGAAAGATTTGGGTGGGTGTCTGAGTTATCCAATACGACCATCGGACCAGAAAATATTTTCAATATAGTTAAGGTAAGGGCTATCTTCCAAAGGGAACTATTGCATGGTGCTGTCTTTGACCTATGCTTTGCTCATACTTAGGCTCTTGGGTATTGTGGATGTTTGTACATGTGTAATGTTTGGGTTTTACAACACAGAGTTCCTACATATATTCATCTTGAATTTATGTATACTTGATAATCCCTGGAAACTCCAGCGATTAGAAACTCTCTTCCTCTAAATCCTTTTAGTTTGATGGATGGCCAGCAGGCTAACCTGAACCACGGTTGGATAAGAGTAAATTGACACTAGCAGCTTTGACTGACCCCAGATTACCTTTCCAGATAAATTTCACTGTACCAGTCAGATCCTTATTGGAGCATTGAGTATCTAGCTATATGTCTATGTTTGTACCTTTTATCCCCAAACTCAAAGATGGCAAATGTTTTGCAGGTTATTGCAGTGGAAGCTGCAAATCTTTAACAGCACCTGCCAATATTCCAATAAATACATCATGATTAATTGTATCTTGCATGTACACAAGAATATATCCAAGGTAAATTCAATCCATTTTCCTGGGTGAGGGACAAATCTTATTCTCCTTTCCAACTCAGAAATCCAGTGTACTACTATTACATGAAATGACTGTGCAATCCACCAAAAAATCAAAAAATCAGAAACAAGGAGACAGGCAATATTTAAGCACAGTTTCCCAAAGGAGTCTGAGCTATCTGCTCTAGAAAAATAAAGCTACAGAACTAAGTCTGTCTTAGAAAAACACATAGAAATGTATAACTTCAATCACACAACCTTTGTCTTCAAATTTTGAAATTAGTGGGACAACTCACACAAGTTTTCATTAGATCAGAAGCTCACTATGGATGTAGTTCATGGTATAAATATTAACATGCAGTTCTTTGATATGGTCTTGCAGTGCCATGTATGCTCTTCCCACCACCTACAATAAGCTTTGGCATAAATTCAGACACCCACTGTCTCTTCAGAAGAAAGTAATTTGAAGAAAGTAATTTAAAGAAAGTAGAAAAGTCTTAAATAATCCCCTCTTTAATTTTCCCCTATTAAAGACAGTAGGCACAGTAGGTATAACAAAACTCGAAGTATCCAGTAGCTTGTACTGTCTAAAGTACTAACTTGTTCTCTTCTAGGTGGTACCCGGAGATCCCTCTGGTAAAAATGAAACCGTGGTAGACGTGAATATTCTGACTTCACCTACTTTCACCATCAAAGTTCCTCCCAACTTAGACCCAAAGAGTGCTGAATTCATTGAATACATAGCTGGGAAAGCACTGCAACTATATAAGCAGAATTTTTAAGTGGTAAGTTCGTTCCTTCTCCTTTCATAGAGAACACGAGTCTTTATAAGAGGTGTTTACTCTTTATAATAAACTTTAATTGGAAAATTTAAATTGGAATTTAATTGGAACTTAATAAACTTTAGTTGGAATGAGATTCAGTCATGGTATACTCAAGACCCTCTCCTCAGAAACCACACATTGATTGAGAAACAAACACAAGCATTATGGAAAACAAAAACAAATGCTCAATGTTCTAGCCTGCAAAACACAGACATGATGATATTAAAAGACTTGACTTATTTAACTGTGAAACCCTCAATCTTTAAGTAACATCTGGGATGAGGTAATGTGATGATAAATGTTCCTTCAGAAAAGATCTGCCTCACAGCCACAGTGTAGAGCCTTGGCATCAGAAACCACGTCTTTTTGTTCATTAATCACGAATGAACTGGAATTACCACTATTCATTATATTTTTTATTTTAGGTGGTGTTTAAGAGCATGCTCCTTATTATTTTGTATGAAAAAAAGGAGTGCAAAGTTAGAATCAGCACCATGATTTGAAAGAGCTGTTTTACCATAACATTTTCCCATTAGCAGCACTCCGCTCAGATTAAGTGTTAACAGTGTCTGCAGTTTGACTCGTAGGAATGTGCACAAAAAGATCCTTCTCACAGACTTGTAACCACTTTTCCAGAAAGGGCTCGCAAAGGTCTCTCTCCAAGCTTAAGAAATTTCCAGATGGGGAAGGAAGAACCAGGTAGAGAGGCAGGGGAAAAGAGCGCTTCATATTCCCCACAGAGAATCTCCAGGAAAGATGGGGCGGTTTCAGGTGGTGTCATGCTGCTGTGAAATTATGTGTATATTATATTTAAGAAAGAAACTTTTAAAAAAGTATTTATAAACTTACACAATAAAATGTTCATAACAGCTTCTCTACAGTTTTCCTTCAAAATTCTCTGTAACTTATATGCAGTTATTGATGACATATACTATTTCAGATCATGTAAGACTAATATTCAATTAATGTCTCTAGTCTCATTATGAATTTTAGCCTGAATCTTAGTCTGATTCTTCTGTGCAACATATCTCATGTAGCCATTTCATGCCCAAGAAAAGTAAGCGGCACTAATTTCCAAAACACAATACCACTTTCTGTTCAGTTTGCACAAGGTTCAGGGTACGTGAAAGAGTGACGAAAGCAAAGAGTTAAAACTTGGAAAGATCTACAAGAAAGGAAAAAAGAGGAAAAAAATGTGTTTCAGTCTGCTTTTTATGTCATATATGCATATTGCACAGCAGAGCAATGATACATTCCCCATACACTTATTTTTCTAACATCATCTTCTCAGTCCAAAACCAAAATGTTTAATCACCTTTTTTTTTTTTCTCCTAGGAAAGAAGATGTGTGAAATCTTCCTGAAATCCAGTAATCTAATATTCTCTAGGTGATATACCCCTAAGATCAACGTACAGCTAATTGTTAAATTACTATGGTTAAAATAGTGGCATATAAATAAAATTTTGCTTAGCAAATACTGTGACATATAAGCTAGCAACTGAAGACTGTAGAAATCTTTTAATTCAAAACCAAATTCAAATCCATGTTAATATTCATTTATTTAAAAGAAATGTTATTTATATTGTAAATTATGTAATCTTTGATAACCAGCTATGGCCCTGGTTATGCAAAGATTTAAGGAAATAATCAGTTGTAAGCATACAAATAATTCCTATTTGCATAATTAAATTCAAACACATTCTTAAGCCTTTTCAAGATTGGTCCCTACAGATGCTGCACATTCAGCTAAGTCTGAATCAACCAGATTTCCATATGCATGTAGCATATTATTTTCCAATGAAATGTTCCATTTCTTCTTCTAGTTGCTTTTTGATGTTTATCATGTACATTAAATGACTTCTCTGAATATGCAGTAATGAGTAACTCTTCTGCCTTTGGCATTTCTTACTTGCAGTTTGCCTCTGGAGTCATAATTAACAGGGAACCCTTTCTCAGAAAAAAAGATGTTTGTTTTTTCCTAAATTATACACATTAGCTTGCAAGGGTATTTGCAAATTACAATAAACATTAAGAACTGATATATCTCTCAGTGAAAAGCACAGCTCTAGGTGATTTGGTTTCATTTGCTGTGCTTGACATCTCTAAGCATTTTTTGCAGACTGTTACATTCACCATTTCCATGGCTAAATAAATTGTATTCATTTCAAAGTGTACAACACCATTTAGATTAGGTATGAGTACAGAAAAATAACCATGCCTTAATTATACCATGCCTTTTCCTTTATTTCTATATATGCAAGTAAGCATAGACATTTATACAAGAAAAAGTCCATTTAATTGGTTTAATTAGTGGGAAAGATATGTTTTCCTGCCTGCTGTAAGGAGAAGGAACATTTCCTAGTGCACAGGCTTCTGTTCAACCTCCATGATATGTGCCTGTTTTAGAGGCTCCTAATTGCGAGCAACTAGCAGTCGGAACTCCTGTAATTACACTGGTTGTCAAAAGTCGGGCTTTATCTAAGAGATAAGTGACTCTTACAGAATGCTTGACATCTAAGATCATCATACCAGAGAATCATAGGATGGCTCGGGTTGGAAGGGACCTTAAAGATCATCAAGTCCCTGCCATGGGACACCTCCCACTAGACCAGGTTGCTCAAAGCCCCATCCAGCGTGGCCTTGAACACTTCCAGGGATGGGGCACCCACAACTTCTGTGGAGAACCTGTTCCCGTGTCTCACCACCCTCAGAGTAAAGACCTTCCCCTAACCTCCCCACCACCTCCCAATATCAGTTTGTTTCGACTAACAGAGAGCGTATACCCAGAAAAATTTCAGAGAAGACCACGCTGGGAGCAGAACAAGGGAAAAACGGCCTGGTTCGGCACACAGACTTTGGCTGGGTGGTGGGGACAGCCCTGCCACGGGGACAAGCCCCGCGCGGGGCCGATATGGCGGCTGTGGTGAATTTCCAGCCTAGGCCCAGGGAGCCGACGAAGGCGGCACAGGAACGGACACCTGCCATGGGCGGCCGTGGGGCTCCTTGCGCCCCTCTTAAACCGCTCCGTGTGGCCTCCAGCCCTGCGATTGAAGCAGGAGGCAGCGCAGCTGAGGGCCCCCGGGCGAGGGCAGGGCTTCGGTCGGGCGGAAAGGGAAAAGGCAGGGGAAGGGAGGGACCGGGTTTTGGCGGGCTTAGAGGAAAGGCGGCCGGCGGGAAGGGGCCGGTGGGGCAGCCGCCGCTCATCCCGGCCGTCCGGGAGCCGCCCCGGGCGCCTCTCGGCCACCATGCCTGCCGATGGGGAGCTGCCGAGCGCCCCGGAGGCCGGTGGGCTGGAGGCCGGCGGGCTAGAGGCCGGCGAGCCGCAGTACCTGCGGCAGGTCCGGCACATCCTGCAGCATGGCCACCGAAAAGAGGATCGCACCGGCACCGGCACCATCTCCGTCTTCGGCATGCAGGCGCGGTACAGCCTGAGAGGTCGGCCCCGCCGCGGCCCCCAGCTCCTGCCCGCCGCGGCTCCAGCGGTCGCAGCCCTGCTCCGGAGGTGGGGGGTGGGGGGGGAGGGCGACGGGGCCGCCATCTTCTTCCCCAGCACTGTCCCCCTCCTGCCCGCTGAGAGGGAGGCCTTCCCTCGCTCATGGTCGGGGCTCGGACCCCGAGTGTGACCTGTGAAGGCGTTTAGGTCTGTACCGGCAGCTCCTTCGCCCTCCCACTGCCCGCCAGCCTGCGGCAGCTGGGACCCCTCCTCTCCCTCGACCCGGCCCTATTGCTGTCCCCCGGTGAATAAACGGATAAAATCTTGAGATAGCCTGTCCTGGTCCTTACGACCTTTCCAGCGTAGTAGGAAGGATGGTTTGTGAAATAGATTTGTCAAGAATTTTATCTTAATCTTTCGTTTTCCATCATGAATGTCCACACATATTTCTGTGCCCTACACCATGGTGGCGTCATGGCGGATGGTATCTTTTAAGCCTCCACGGATAATTCATCTCCCCCTCTGTCCAGGAAAATAAAAGTCACGTTCTTGTCTTCCTTGATCTGAATATGAGAGTTACACATCCTTTACCAACTTCTTTACTTCATATCCAAACCTGTGAATGTGAGATGGTGGCATTACTCTCTCCTATGGACGTCACCCTGACAAATCGCTGGTCACTTTCTGACACTCTGAAACTCTTTTCCAGGTCAGTTTCCACTGCTGACAACGAAGAGGGTATTCTGGAAAGGAGTGCTGGAGGAGCTGCTGTGGTTCATCAAGGTTTGTTTTTTGGATGTCTCTGTGCCTGAGAGCCATACGAGTGTGGAATGGATTAAGGAATTTGGGGTAACTGCAGATGCTTCTGTTCCTACGACAGAAGTGCAGCCACCAAATATTATGACTACACGCAGAAGGCCATTATCTTCACGACATTCTGTGCATTTTAGTGGAGACTATTGCATTGCTATAAATCAGAAGGGTTCTGCTTCTTTTTAAGGGAAATACGCTGAAGTAGTGAGGGCTTTAGACGATTTGCCCATACCCCAGAGTTATAAGGCCCAGTACAGCCTCTTTTATTAGTGTTTGAATAAGAAATCATAATATGAAGTAGATTATAGGCAATTTAATGATCTGCTTTTTAATATTGAGATAGCTTTTATTGATTTGAACAGAAACAAGCAGTGTGGAATCACAGGTTAGATGAGACTGATGTAAACACTGGGCTTTTTAAAGTAGCAAAAACATGAGATCTAGTGGAGATAATAGCTGTAGTTAGAGTATTAAAATTCAACTAGATAATACATTAGGATGTAAGTGTTCCCTTGTACGTTGTGACACTGTGCAGGTATGGGAAAATCTACCTAACCATTTGCTAGATAGCACAACTCAACTACACATTCATTTTTTTAAAGTGTCTTTATTCAAATATAAAAGACTCCCCAAAACACAACACTTTCTATGCTGGATTTTTGAGTGTGCTGATTTGGACATGTTGCAGAACTCAGTGAGATTACTTTGGGTCATTTTGTCCTATTTGTCATTTTAACAAAAGGATTTTGTAAGACCTTAAGTTCATTATAGGTAGCTTGGCAAAGACAATGCCTAGTCTCTGCAGATGTGCGTATGAAATGATATACCACAGTTGACCTCGAGACTGTGCTCTCTGTGCTTTCACAAAGTTCGAAGAATCTTGATAGAATCCTAATAGCAGCATGGCACTTTAAACTTCATCCTAGTATGTTGCTCATAAGTTTTATTGTGTCCATGTGCAAGAACCTCATCCAGTACATTAATTGGACTGTTCATCCTTTATAAGTGGAGAAATACTGTAGACTAGCAAAGCTTAATACAGCTGTTTCACATTGTGTCCTTTGTGTTTGGATTAGGCTGTAGACTCCTTATTGCCTGTGTTTTGTAGGGTTCTACAAATGCTAAAGAGCTGTCTGCAAAGGGTGTAAAGATTTGGGATGCTAATGGATCACGTGAGTTCCTGGATAAGCAGGGTTTCAGCACCAGAGAGGAGGGGGATTTGGGACCAGTTTATGGTTTCCAGTGGAGGCACTTTGGAGCAGAATACAAAGATATGCACACAGGTAATCACATACAAACACAATCTTGATTGCTTAGTGAGATGATTATGATACCTCAGTTCCAGCATACCAATGCAGGGTCCTAATTTCCATGATGGAACTGGTTCATTAAATGTACTCAAAAGCGTCTTGATGGCTTTTTTCTAAGTCACTGAAGGAGATAAAACGTTTAGAGGACTGCCATTAAAAAAAGTGAAATGATTGTCCCTATGTGGTTGGTGTGATTTTTAATTCAGAATAACAACATGGTTAATTATGGTTTTTGCTCTTGTGGGTTTTTTTTGTCAATACAGTCTCAAATTGAAGTTCACATTAGTTACAGATACCAGACTTGGTATTGGCGTGTTGACTGCGGGCAGAATACAGTTTTATGCCAACACAAATGATGCAACATGTGGACTGACACAACTAAGAACTTACTAAAATGTTTCAGCATTCCTCAACTTAAAAGGTCTGAGGCATAACATAGTTCGGAAAAAATGAACAAGATTAATTCCCATAGGTTTCATTACTAATAGATTTCCTTAAAATGCATTACTAATGGATAGGTAATTAGCTTCAGGAACTCACATAATCATTTGAAGAGGCTTCTGGCACAGTATTGCTGGCAGAAGAATTCCCTGAGATGCCAATTATGTATTACTACCTTGTTTGCCATCTTGGGTCTCCCTGTAACCATAATTTGGTATTGCTTTGCAATAAGACTTATTAGAAAAAATTAGTTACCAGCCATGCTGATTCACTGGCGTGATTCAGAACAATGAGTAACAACTAATGACTCTTTTATTCTGGAATCCATTCTAATGTTCAGTTAATTCCAGTGAATTTCTTATGTAACTGGTATTGAGCCTAAAAATCAGCCTGCAAGCATCATTGGGTGAAATGTAATATCCTCTGCCATAAACGATTAAAGTTCCCTTCTGGCACCAAATCCTATGGAAATTTAGTTTTCATACGTGGCCTTGTGAGTACTAGATGGATGCATTTATTCATCTGTTAAAAGCTTTCTCCTTTTGAGCACGTAAAGAATGCCCAGCACCCCATGGTACTGGTCTGGGGGGGTGGTGGTATTTTTTAAAATTTTATTTATTTATTT
>JAOXNO010000013.1:109223031-109286061 GCA_028565335.1 Limnodromus scolopaceus | reverse complement strand
ATCCCTGGAGGTATTCAAGAGACGAGTTGACATGGTGCTCGGGGATATGGATTAGTGTTGGGTTGGTGTTGGGTTGGTGTTGTCTTGGGTGTGGGGTGGGGTTTTTTTTGGTTTTGGTTTTTGGGGTTTTTTTTTCTTCATTGGTTGGACTAGATGATCTTAAAAGGTCCCTTCCAACCTAGGTGATTCTGTGATTCTGTGAAATTAAAAGCTAGAATTGCTGTTCTTTCTGTAGTGTGCTTTTGGCCACACTTACTCTGAGTTGCAATGACTACAGCAATATCCAGACTGGGTTTGAACCAAAGAGATCAGGAGCTGTAGGAAGTAGAACAGAGTCTTCTGTGGGAATCAAAGTCTTCTGTGGGAATGAGTATATCTTGGCAGCATATACTTGAGTAAAGCCCCCTAAAACATGGACATGGCTGCCTGAAATTTTCAGCAGAAGAGCTTCTTGACAGAAAAATGCAGTAGTTTAAATAAGATGAGTTTCTTAAACAGCACTTCTCTCCCCCACAAGGGAGAATTTTTCTCCCTACGAAAAGGGAGACACCTGAAAACAATAATACAGTTCCTTTGCAGCCTCTTCAGGTCCTTGCCATCCTGTATTCACAGAGTTCCTGGTTTGGCTTTTCATGATATATGGCATCCCACTGCATCCTACTGCAGCAACCAGAGTAGGTTGGCAGCTGTGGTGTGTCATGGAACACATGGGGCGAAGAATCCAGCCCATAGCAGTCAACAGAGTAACATTTCCAAATCAAAACGTGTGACTTCCATCTAATTATTCCCTTTTATCCAAACATTTTAGTTTGAAAAACTTATTTTTCTGTTTATTTTTGGCCAAACATTGGTGAAAAAATATTATCAGGCTTTTCTCTGGAGGCCTCCCGGGATATAAAAGGCACTTTAAATCTTCTAGAAGACAATCCTGGAAGTGGGATTCCCCCATAGACTCGACTGGAAGTTCTGGCACAGAAATACAGGATGAAATTCTTAGTAATACATCTTCTTTGGTCATGTCCAATATTTCTCTGTTGATATATATCAACATTTGTTGCCATCATCATTCAGGATTTGAAGAAGGAAGAGAAAAATATTCCTCAAGGACCTTATATAATGAGAGATATTTCATCTAACAGTTTAAAATAGAAAATAACATAGTTTAGTAGCAAAAAGTCATATTCACCATTATTTTGTTTGGGCCAATATTTTTTCTTAAAAATCTGCATCTGCAAATGTCATCCTGCAGTTCTGCACCCACCTTTACTTTGAACCTAGATGCATATTTGGAACAAGCTATAGATCACTTCTGAATGATTAATGCAGCTGTAAACTGGAATCCATAAACTATAATTTACAATTTCAGCATCACTGTCTTACAGAAAGAACTTTCTTATTACTTCTCTTCCCTTGCGAGTAAGCTCCATCCTACTCTGAAAACAAAACAGCAATGTTTTTTTTCATAAATCAATGGAAACACGTTTATCTTCATTTATGATCAGCCCTCAGCTTTGCCATACTGTTACTGCTTTCCCTGCAATGCAGCATTTTGCAGTAGTAGAAGGGGGGAGTCTGAGAGAGATACGGAAGCAAAATCATCACTGCCCATATCATAGACCTGAAAGAGCTTGACCGGGTCTAGTCCATCTGTTCAAAGCATAAACCGCACAAGAATAACAATGAATACAAGTGTTTATTATACGTTGTCCAGCCTTCTCTCAAGGACTGTGTACATAACTGCAAGCAAAGTTACATCAATTATACACAGAATCATAGAACATGTTGAGCTGGAAGGGACCCATAAGGATCATCAAGTCCAAGTCCCTGCTTCTTGCAGGACTAACATTAAATCATGTGACAAAGAGTGTCCTCCAAATAACTCTACCACACTGCGTCTAGAACAATATTAATTTACACATTTTCAGAATAAGAATAAGCTTTTTATTTCTTGCCAGAAAATAGCAGAAAACCTTCAGAAAACAAGATCAGAAATATGAAAAACATCCAGCTGAACCAAACTCCTCAACCCAGCTAAGTGTAACTTATGACAAATTTTTCTAAACCAGGTATGAACATCCCATGACTTGGCGACACTATTTCTAGATATACCAAGGTGTTTATTTCCCAGAATATAAATCCCAGCTGTATTAACTAAATCTGACACCCATAAACTTTCAAAAGCTTTCACAGAAAGCCAAGCACATGCAACTGTCTCTGGCAAAAAAGATGTTGCTTTACGAAGGAAGCTAAGGACCCTCTGCTGCTGACAGTTTCAGAGTATCCCTCAAAGCCAAGGCAACCAGAAGTTCTAGAAGAAACCAGCAATTAACAAACTGTCCAGGCTCATGTTGTCTATGAAGGAGACATCCCCATTTTTCATCTATGAAGTTACTGCAGACTGTGCTTCTGAACACAGCTGTCCAAGCATAGACTCCGTGTGTCTTTATTAACACTCTTGATGACCACACTTTTGGTTAATTCATATTACTCTCCTGAGTATCCCTATATGCATATGCTCCTTGCTTAAACTAGCACAGCTGCACCCATGCAAACTCCCTGTTATGCACAGCATACCAACATAAAGAGACTTCTATTTCTATCTTAATACCTTATTCTCAATACTCATATTCCTTAGGTATATCCTTGATCGTAGACAGGACTGCCTTACTGGCAAAATTGCTTAAATGGCATTGGGCTTGCTTTTTACCTCCCAAAATAGATCTGCGATGTTACATTTTTACTCAGTCAGCCAAACTTCTAGCATTTAGGAGCAAGCAGTGTGAATTGTCCATCATCTGTTAGCATTTCCCCACTTCACGTAATCTTACTATTGTAAGATAAAACATTCAAACCTGTTTAAACTGCTGATCTGAGTAGCCCAGCCAGGATCAGGATCTTGTATAAGCCAGATATCTGTGCTTTAACATTTGCTGTTCTGAAGCAGATGAGGATGGTTTCAAGTCAAGCTGTGTTTCAGTAAACAGAGAATTATTTTGTTAAATAGTGCAGCAAAGAATGTTCTGTGGGGAAACTGAAGGATTGGAGGCGTTTTGACTTCTTTTTTCCTTGAAAGCCATAATTTTAATCAAATAGATCAATTTTGCTGAATAAGTCCTTCCTTTTTCTCCATAGCCATTTCGTTGCAAGAGAACTGCAAACCAGAAACAGCAGATAACAGCTCAATTTCCTTGCTAACCCAACACAAAGAGTTTTATGGCAAAAAGTTACCCATGTAGCACAAACCGAATGTCTGACTTTGCACTTCTCTCCTGGCACGCGTGAGAAGATGTTAGCAAACAACAGGCTTCATCTCACACAGTTCCCTTCCCATTCTCTAGGAGATGCAGAGTACAGATCTGTTTAAGCTCACCCCTTTCCTTTTTCCCAGGCAGGCCATTTTAGAGTATTTCTGGAGGGGAAAAAGCATAAATATCAAATTACACCAAGTAACAAATTTTTCTTACCCTCCAGATTTCATCGTTACCTGTCCTAGTCTCACAGGCTGGTGGTGTATTCCCGAGTGAGCTACTCCCACAAAAATTGATGAGGCAACTGAAGGATTAGGAAGATGGAGGGTACTGAAGTCCAGCTTCAAAGGAAAGATGTTTTGCCATAAGCTTCTTCATCTGTTAGCACATCAGTAATATGTCTGAAATCCATGCAGAGTAGCAATCGTTTGGCAACTTAATTGAAGGATGACATATAAAATCAAAAAGCATAACACAAAAAAACAGTATGATGAAAAAAAGATTAAGTAATGCTAGTCACTTGAGGAATGACTGTCAGTCTTTCCCCCATTTCTCTGAAGCAAGCGGGAAGTTGACACAGCAGATACTCTAAACCTTCTCCCCAACAGCCTCATCAGCCTGTGTTGTACTGCCAAACGTGTGTGTGCCTAATTTCATGGCTTTGAGTAGTTGAAAATAAGACCTTTTCAGCTTCCTTTTAAACTCTGTCCAAGCAAGAGTGAAAAATTAAACAGGAAAGCCAAGTCACACTTCTCAGCTGTCAAATTAAGTCGGAAAAGCACCCCTGTTGTCACACCTTCTGCTCTCAGGGGGAAAATAAATAGATTCTTTTAGAACAGGCTCTTTTAGATCTTAAAACTGAACAGAATTGACCCTGAATGACTGATCACTTCAGAAAACAGATCAACACACAAGGTCCAAGCATTTGCTCGCAGACAATGGTAGCATATACAGTTCAATTTTAGTTTTTAGTTTTCGGTAGTTCATTTCATTTTCACTAAGGAGTTAATTTTGGGGAAAAAAAAAAAAGCCCCCAGCAATTAAAAAAACAGTAAGTCAACCCCACAATTATCCAGACTTGAATAAAAGCAGTTCCTCTGCCAAATCTTAAACAAAGACCTACAGATTAAAGCACAATCTTTAAGTACACAGCTTCCTATTAGCAGCAGGCATCAGTTCCCACTGCCAGCTATGACGCTAGAGCCGGACAAGACAAGCTGTACAGCTTCCCTGGAAGAGGGGCTGGTGTGCATAAGGGTAGACACGTGAAGAGGGGAAGTTGGGAGGGGAGGATGCTTCTGAGCAGAAAGTTGCACCCAACCCCAGGGAAACAGCTTCTGTCTGAAACGAGCAGTTAAGTTTATTTTAGTTTGAACACCAACTAAACCACATACTTTTCTGATACAGTTAAAAACAATAGGGCACCGGTGCCTTTGGACTGGAAATATAACGAGATTTCCTTACCGTGTTGACTAGTAACTTCCACATAAACTAGAAAACAAAACGAATTGGAACCACGTGGATGACATGAAAGAGATAACACACAGATGTTTTTTTCTTTATGAGGAAGTGTCATGAAGTGCAAGTATGTTTACATTTGTCATACAGAATTAATTACTGACACCAGAGCAATGTGGTTCTCAACCCCAGGCAAGAACATGTAACACTTTCCCCTGAAAGTCATTAAGGATTGAGCATCCTTCTTAACCCGGTTTCATTATAGAAGCAATATTGGTAGAGTGATTATTAGAAAAAAAAAGTGCCTCATACCAGCTATCTGAAATGGTGACCTTCTCTCCAGCCCCCTCACTTGCTAGAAATTGTCATCATACAAATTACGCTTTCAACATACAAGATGTCTCTTTGTGAATTTTTTGATGAGCCTCTTTTTCGGGCTGTATTAAGGTCTCAGACTTTGGCAGGCTGAAGGCTGTTGGTTGCTTTCACAAGCAATGATGCGTGAGGGCTCAATCCAGCAGAGCAGAAGTGAGGAAAAGAGTGGATGTTGGCAGGCCTGAGCTGGTGGGACTCAAGCCCAGGGTCTCCTGCAAGCTCTTCAGTCAGGGCAGTGCGGTGGCATGTCCCAGGCCACATGGTACTTGAGCGTGCACAACGGCAACTCCAGTCGGTGCTAGCTACAGCTTTTTACTCTTTCTATCCTCTTAAATCAGAAAGCCTGCAAACAGCAAGCATGTCCAACTGTGCTCGTCAGGATATGGCCACAGCAACATTGTACCAGGCATTATCTGCCCTCCTGTAGGGGTCTGAAGTGCTAGCTCTGGACTAACACTCCACCAAGGATTTTAAGTTCACAGAGCAAAAGGCCAATTTCTGGCTGTCGCAACATAAAGGGTTACCTGGCCTACAGGTGTGGAGAGATCCCAACCATGGGTTTGCAGGATTCTCTAGTTTGTAAGGACATGGAAGCTTTAGCTTCTATATTTCTCTACCACAAATAACACAAAAATCACCACAAGCGAGTATACTACCAGAAAAATAGCCGCTACCAAACACACCTAAGATTCATAAAATGAATATGAATGAATAGATATCAAACTGTTACAAATTACTACAAGCAATCTATATATAGTATCAATCAATAGTATGGTACCAATCAATAGTAAGATATCAAACAGTATTGTAGTAGAAGCCAAGTAGCTATATACTATTATAGAATACTATAGCTTATCATTAACGAACCAAATTTATCAACAATATAACAGCAGATATATTTATGATATATTACTTATATGAATATATATAATATCGATATGAAGCGAATTAGACAGATTTCAGAAGGGGCCAAACCATCCCAAAAGTGGGGAACAAACAGATCCCAGAGGGGGACCAACCATCCCCAACAGAGGGGAGGACAGACCAAGCCAGTAAGACAGTGAGGAGAGTCCCACTTCCAAAATGATCTGCATCACAGCTTCTGATTTCAGCTAGGCATCACTGGGAAGAGACCAAGAGCTCACAAAAAGTTTGTGTGGGATTCAACTGGGAAGTTCTCGTAAAAAGAGAACCTTTTTTTTAATATCTCAGAGACATAAGTAGGACATTGAACAGCCAATAGATGCTGTTAATTTCTATTTTTCACCCGTAACAGCCAATAGATGATGTTGGTTTCTGTCCCTTCAGAGCAATTTTATTTATCAGACTGTTTTCCACCTTCTCAGATGAAAAATTGCTGTTACAGTCCCTTGTTTTGCACTTATCTGTGGTATCTGTGGATGTCTCTGGTTTCTAGGTACCCTGGCTGCACTTCAAAGAAGCCAGCTGCACTTTTCAAGGATGTTTTTTTTATGGTTCATAGGGTTAGTCCCCAGGCGTGCAGTTCCAGGCTGGCAGCCCTTTCTCTGTCAGTATTTTTGAGTAGACAACATCTTTTGTTCACTAATTCCCCCTTCTAACCAGGCCACCTTTATGGCTGCTCACTTCACTGCAGAAATAGACTACTTTTAATATCCAGTAACATGCTAAGTATAAATGATTTGGCTCCCAGACCAATAGCATATTCAGTAGGGAAGTAGGATTAAAATCTCAGATTAAAATCTCCAAGTACGAAAGATGAAATCAAGAGAAGGGCATACAGAGAAACATCTGATAAGCAGGGCTAGGTAAAAATCTTCTCTTTCAGAAATGTCAGAGCTCCAACAAAATTACTCTGAAATATTCTGACCAATTCCACCACTAAGCACTGTGCAGTTGCTACAATTTTCCATCCTGCAAAAATTAAGCATGCGCAGAGTCACCAAGAACTTGGCAATGTCTGTACTTTGACATTTTAAAGCTAAACATATGTATAAATTACTGCAAAATCATGACCCGATGCACAAATGAGGGCAGCCAGGAGCAGGGAATCTCTCTGAATTAATGAGCGTTCCTATATTAAGATCCCATGAGCATTATCTTTCCCTCTCGCTTGGCCCACAGAGCATCCAGGACAGCAGCTATGGCCAAGTGCTCAGCTCCTTTCTCTGGTCCAATCTGTTGAGCAAACAAATGTACATCCACCAGTGTCACCCACAGTGGTTTGATACTCACCAATGTCTCAGTCTCTGTTAAGTGGTATTTTGTTCGCCAGAGACTGAAAGACAGCACTGCTGATAACACAGCAAGGGGAAAAGTCACTGGGACTGGAAAAAAGGAGGAATCTATATTGGTTAAAAGTTACAAAAGAATTAGATGCTGAAATGTAAGACATGTATCGAATACCCACCTGGAAATCTCTGGGTGGTCACTTTCACACTGGCTTGCCTTAGCACCAGATATATTCCCAATTTCCAAGACGAAAAATGCAAATATTTTGTGAAAATGCGCAACATATGTTTGTTACTACCCTTTTCACAACAGCACCCCCAATGAGCCTTAACCAGCAGAGTTGCCTGTCACCAGTGAGCGCTCTGTAGAAGCCTCCAAAGTTGTTGACAATTTCTCCCATGTCTCTATTGACCATGTGAATAAAGCAAGCCTCGAGAGCACATATGACTGCAAAGCACGGCAGAATTTACTGCCTCGTTACAGCCAAATGCCTGTAACAGAATGACTGTGGGCCCTTTCCTTAGCTGATACTTTGAGAAGTCATCTTTTCTGACAGTCTGTGGATGTGAAGAATCAGCACGGAACCATTCACTTTGTACCCAGATCTGGGTGGCCGCTGTCAATTTAGTTGCGTGGCCATGTTTCATCTTATACTTGCCTGTTTCTAGATGCTGACCCCTTCCTTAAAAAAAATTTAATAATTACAAAAGGGCTTTTAAGATGAAGAGTTGCTCCTGTATCACCTCCCACTCCAAAGAGGAGGAAAACAGCTACCCTAGACTGACAGCCCGGAACACTGTTAAAGAGACAGAGGCCATCAGATCACATCTCCTCTGAGGAAAACAGAGTTTCTGTAAATGAGAGACCCTACGTATACCATCCCCTTCAAGCAACTGCTGCATCTAACAGACTTATTTTGGTAATTGCAGTCATGTTCAAGTTCTCATTTCCTCATAAGGCATCCTGTTTCTGGCAGTGGGATAATGGCAGTTGTGGTCCAGTTGTTTCAAGTTCCCAAGACTAAGGGCTGAGGCTGAATTCTGGTTTTTTTTCCGGTCCCACATACCACTACTTAACATCAACTTACATTCCCAGCAAGGGTTTTTGTTGGGGAAAACCACAGGCAAGTCACGTCTAGCAAACTGCAGAGTGTCAGAGAAAGGACAGACACAGTATGAAGCCTCGTGCCAACCATCATTTTGTTTAGCAGCATGGAATAAAGAGAGTCTTAAGAAATATAAGACTGTGAGTTCAATTCTGTGAGGTCTCTCCTGTTCAGGGTATTTGCCTGAGATCTGAGAAACCAGTGTCTGAACCTCAGTTTTGTAAGAACGTTTTTGTGTGATTCTGGGCAAGAGACTTTACTTGCCTGTGTCTCAGTTCCTCTGCTGTTCCTACCTGCAGCGTGGGAAGAACATCCCATCCCACTTTCCTTGGATGTGATGAATCATGTACTACAGTGGCTCAGGTCATTTATGTATCTAGGCAGGTTATACCAAGCACATTTCACTCATGGTGACAGAAGGCTTATATCTTATATTATAACAGACCAGGTGATACACAGACTCCAATCTTAGGCTGACTAAAGATAATGGTTTATCCTTAAAGAAGCTTAAAATAACTGAGCATGTACTTGCCAGATTGCTAAGTGATTTTTAAAAAAAATTAGATGTTTCTGTAAGAAACAATTTTAAAGGTAGATTGAAGGAGGAAAAAGCATGATATCATCAAGTCACAGGTTTTGTGGGTGTTCAGCTGATTGCTTAAAAGGTTTTGACACATTCAGCAGTGTCAGTGAAACACCAGACTTGAGTGGCAAAGAAGGAACTGCTCATTCCATGGTCTAGGGCACCAGCTGGATTAAAGGGCACTAGAAAGCCCTTCTAAAGCACTGCTGCAAACCAATTACATGTTAAAGTTACATCGTGTACGAGAAGAGAGCAATGAGAACTGCAGAGAAACTCGCTCATGTGCTCACATCCCAGCCACGTTCTGTCATAACAAACTGCTTTGCCCAACAAAAGCCTCTTGCCTGCCTGGCCGTGCTTACCATGGTGTCCAAGATGTGGCAGCCCAGCGAGCTAGGGAAGCAGATGCTGCTGATGGTCACTGCTATGCCCTCCAGACCTTGGAGGCTGAGGTCAAGTGCTTACCCATCCATGGGCTGCCTGCATGGTGGCTAGCTGCTCCCCAGGGCCACCTGGGCTAGCCCCAGGCTGTGCATGTCAGGGGCTGGCATGTTTTCCACCACAAGCTCCATGCTGTCCTCACATAGTGGTTGATATGCCGGCTCTGTGGCAGCCAAGTTGCTGTGTGGGGCTCACAGGCTTTACCCAGCTTTTTCCACTTTTTTTTTTGGAGTAGCTCAGGTGTCCATCGTGGGGCATAATGGGAAATTACAGCAGGCTTTCCTTAGAAAATCATCTCTCCAAGCTGAAGACCAGGAGTCAAGGCTGGTAGTTGATGCTAAAAGCTGCCCATCTGAAGGGAAATTCCCAGCATACCAAATGCTGGATCCTGTCTGCTGCTCCGTCAGGGTCCTCAACTTGATCCTGGATGAGTCAAAATACCTCTTCTTCCCTTGCCTTAATTTGCCATCTAGAGATACTAAAGCTGATCTCATTTGCGAAGTGTTTGAGAGTGAGGACTGCTATATATTAGGTAATAAGGGTTGTTGGGTAAGATGGCAGATGCCTTGGAAACCCTGAAGAGAAATGCTGCCTATCTGTAGATTTCTGCCTATTGCCTCGTGTAACAGTCTGTTTTGGGATGAAGAACAAATGTGGGTTGTCCTATTTTGCCGATAAACCAAGAGAATTTGCGCAAGGCAGGCTGGCCTGGCAAAGTGGTATCCTGCATAGTATCCTGCTATCTTCCTGAATGCCATTTGTCATCCCCAGGCTGCAGAGGGGGGGTCATTCCTTCTCACCTTAATGATCAATTGAACTCAGGGGGCATATCTATTGCTAAGTACACACCCACTTGCTCTTCAAAACACTTAGTAGCAGTCTCAAAAGGCTGGGGCTGTTTTAATGACAGTGGCGCCAGAGATTATATTTAGCCTATTAGTAATCTACTTATTATAACCTTAAACCCCCTGAAGGTATTGATTGAACTTCAGTTTCCTATGGAAGAAAATCTCCCCTTGCAAATGGCAGTCCTTTGATACAGGCAGCAAGAAGATTTAACGCACGGATTTGGATGCAGTTACCTTAACAAATAACACTAAATTAAAATGTAAATACAGAAACTATTCCTATTGTACTTGCAGTCTTTTAGCACAAAGAAAAGAATATACATTTAACTAGTCACAGGCCAGTTTGAAAGATGGAGCCATTGCAGCAGTGAAGAGGGTAATTCAGAACGAAATCAAAGCTCCAGTGAAACTGATATGGATCTGACCGTGCTATAATAACACTGCTCCATTTGCCAGGCACCTTCCATTTAATAAAGAGAATTAAAAAAAAAGATGGTACGTAAGGCCGCTAAAGGCTTCTAATCTTTAATTCTGTGCATTCTCATATGTGTTAATGAGAATGATTAGCCACATGATGGAGAAATAAAAAACATCAGTTGTGGTGAAAAGTGGGCACCTAGGCTAGAACTGAGAGGAGAAGAAGGTAGGTAGAAGGATGCAAGTCAACTAATCGCCAGCTTCCACTCTTAGAAATGTGAGCCAACGCTCCTGCCTTTTCTTGGGAACTCTTCAACCACAGACCTGGCCTCCTGGCTGGGACTGAGCAGGGGCTGCCATCCAGCAGGGTCATTGGCTGTTTGACAACACACCTTGAGCATCTCTGTCAGTGGTTTATTCCACACCTGCTGGAGGAGCAGGGAGCCATCCTCACTGTTTTCATAATGAAGCAGTCAAATAATTAGATGTTCTCCTTATTCGTGCCACTTTTATCATAGGAGTCACGTTGAACTGAGATTTATCCTTTTTTGGTTTTGAAAGAGCAGAAGTGCCTCCTTATCCAGCAAATACAACCCTGGTTCTTCCAAACGCTGAAGCCGAGAGGAGGATCATCAGCCACGGAGCCCCTGGGAGGCTGCCCCAAATGCGAATAACTGTGGAGGTACTGAATGAACGGCGACCACAGCAGCTGGCGCTTGTTGAGGTTCAGGAAAGAAGTGAGCTGTTAGTACGGACGGGGTGGATTTTCAGGCACAGATCTACCCGTTCCCCAGTATGTACTTATCAGTAGCCTCAGCTGAGGGCTCAATAACCTAGCAGCAGGACCCAAAGGAGCGGCGTGAGGTGCTCCCACTGCGAGCAGCTTTTGGATAAAAGAAGGAATGCTCGCACAGCAGTCAGCTTCAGTGTTGATACGCGACTGATTCAGCAAGAGTGCTTGTATTCAGGTTTCCCTTTTAAATTTCCAGTCAGTTCCTCAGACCCTGCTGAGTTTAACTGGGGAACTGTCCCCTCTCCTTTAAGAACAACAAATCAAAAGCAACGTGATGGCTAACACATGTTCTACTCACCTGAGGTAAATGAAATACTAAGAGGAGACGGACAATATTCTATAAAAGTACACAGTGCTATGAGTACTTTAATCCCCCAACAATAGTCATTATTACAATTTGACAAAAAATATGCTTTTAAATTAAAAGAGAATGTTAAAAAAAAGCCCCCCAAAATGAATGTGCTACCTACAAGAAGCATGTTTGCATGTAGAACTGACAGGGAAAAGAAGCTCAAAGAGTAGGACCAGTAAAGAACACAGGTAATGCCTGAACCCTGTTCGGATTCCTAGGCCTGCCGTACCCACGTGGAAAGGAGGGAAGCCCAGCACAAAATCCTGCATCCACGTACACCCTCTAGGAAAGAAATCCTAAGCTACCTGCCAGAGCGTCTGAAATGCCACCACTCCAGGGCTGAGCTCCAGAGGCAAGCACCCCCACCAGTTTGGCATCTAAGGATCGGTGTCCATCCCAAATCAGTTATTCAAATTTAGTCTTAAATTCCTTAGCAAGGTGTGAGAATCTGAATCTCCTGTTTGCAATGAACTGCTTACCCCGAGTGCTCCTGTGCTTTAAACCCAACATAACTGAGGTAGCTCCGAGTCCCGTGTGTTGGGGGAAAGTTGGCACAAATACAAACATCTACAGCATCTTCACAGAAAATTTAAAAACTGAGAAGTTTATGGGATTGAATAGATTAAAATAAATAACAGAAGCGGGGGCTTATGAATTTTAGTTGGTTTGTATTCATTTATACTTATTCCAGCTGTGGATAATGTGTTTTAGAAGAAGCAGTATTGTAGATAACTATGAGTAAGACAGCATTCTGCCTTGTTTCTACCCACTAGCAAACTCTAGGAGGCTTTTTTTTTGTTTGGTTAAGAAAAAAAACAAAAACAAAACCATGAAACACACCTTTTCAAGGCTACTTTTCGGTGGCAAGAACTACTCACAACCCTAGTGAAATGACAAGTCAGTGGTTGCAAGGATAAGAACACATAAAGTTCTTGTCATAATGCTTTATGCCAACATAGGGATGTATTTTACCTAAATAGTAGGATTGCACACATTTTTATGTTTGGAAGTTTACTCCGAAATATTATGAATATATTCTTAAAATACTACAGTTTGAAACAACGCATGACAGAGACAGTCTGCAGGCCGGGCATGCAGAACAGGTATCACAAGGTTCCGATGGACAACAGGGAGAGCAGAGATTAGCAGAAATGACACGATCGTTGTCATTAAAAATAGTGAAACATTAATTACATTACAGGAAATACTAAAAATACAGAAGTCTTTGCAGTTCGTAGATTCTGTAAGAATAGTTTTTAGTGCCGTATTAGTTATTATTGGAACTCAAACAGTACCAGCTCCTTTAACCTACAGTGGCACTGCACCTACGTGTCAGGATTTGTGGTTTGAGTTGTAGTGGGCACCGAGACAGGTGACATTCAATGTAATTGAGATAAAACGTCAGCTGTCACAAGAACAAACGTATGAAATTCCCTGAAAAATTCTGCAGAAGTCAACAGTGGCTGGAAAAAAACAGATAAAGCAAAAGAGAGGAAATGTGTTTGCCCTACAGTGAGCGCCAGCTGAGTGTTGGATTTGCTCTCACAGGAATCCCAAGTCTGTCTGTCTGTCCATCACGGGGGTTAGTTTTAAGTCCAAACAGAAGTGTTCTAGCCTACTCCTGCCAAGGACTTCTGAACTGCTCGAGAAAATGACTCCCTTTTCACAGCAGTAATGCACCACGAACTCAGCGTCTTGTATGAAAGTGCATTAAAATAGTTTACAGAGGATAAAGATACTCCAAAACTCAGGAAGGTTTTATTACCCTCCTTTTCCCCTTAATACGGAGGCTACTCTGCTTTTGTCCCCCTCCCGCCTTCCCCCCCGGCCCCCTCAAATAAGCAGATGCAATCAAGGAGAAATTTATTTTGAACCAATTCTGCAAAACAGTTCAACAATGCCATACTTTATAAAAATACTTAGTTACATAATTAAACTTATTACTATTTATATAAAAAGTGTGAATGTGAATTTTAAACTCTGTTAGGGTAAGAACCACATCAAGGTCTTCAGGTGAAACAAATAAATTTTCATAAACATACAAACTCTTTTGGAGAAGTCTTATAATACACAACCATTTACAATGAACACGTTCATTAAGTTAGTGTTTTATTCCTTTACTATACAAGTGTTATTACAATGAACTGTTCCATTCAGTAATTAAAAATCCAAACAATGCCAGTGTCAGTTTTGGCATTTTTTTGTTATATCTTTTAATACATAAACTCATATGATTGTGTTATTAATTTTAAAATATTTAGAAAAATTAAAATGCCGTTGTATTTTTGGGGTTTTTTGATTTTTTTTTGTATGTGTTTTTTTGTTTTATTTTTGTTTTTCTTACATAAAGCCCTTTTAAAATTTGATAACCACAGATGTATGGGTGATGAACAATGATGAGGGAAAATGAAAGATGATGGCACTGTTTTTACAAAGATCTGTTTGGTAGTTGGATTCAATGTAGTGTAAACCCATGAAGAATGTTAAGTTTAGTACCAGAACTATATTACCAGCTTTTCTGTAACTCACTTGTTGGCTAGCTTTACAAGGATAATATGAATCCCAACCTGGTAGCTAAGTAAGAGTTTAGTGTTTCAAAATTAAAGTACATAAGCTTGATCAGAAATTCAAGAACCTCATGCAAATTGTTGAGTAAAAGACATGATGTTATTGCTTGATATGTCAGTAGCCAAAGAAAATAAATCTAGATGTAGTGTCAGCTGGGCTGAATGCCAGCAAATTTCAATGTCACTATATTCGGACAATATTAAATATATTTTATCCTTTTAGTTTTTAAACTTTCACATTTACTTTTGTTTATTTTTAGTTAAATAATTCTGGAGGAAGGGCAGAAATGGGAAGAGCAACTGCGTGTAAGTGTGTCTCAATAGTCAAGAAAAGCAAAAGTGCAATCAAATCCCTGAACTGGTGACAGCTAGCATCGGTGGCACCCACCCTTGTTAACACATATAAAGCCACATACAACATCTTAACAAACCTGTCTCTGAAAAAGGACTAAAAAGTGGCCAATTACGAGCTTCAGTCTTGCTTTCCTGGTGAGCCTTGTTCAGGTAGTCTTCCCATACAAAAGCTCGCTGTTGGATCGGAGCTTAAAAGGTGGAAGGCTTTCCCCCCATGATTGTATTACATAGCTTCAAGTTCAAATATCACCATACTTTATCAACACGATTTTATAAAATATTACCTCATTTTCTAGTTACCTTCATTATTCTTAATTAGCTATGCAGAAAGAAAAAAGAAAAATCTCTCATGCTACTTTCCAGTTACATTAATACAAGTATTAACACAGTGCATTGCGCTCTCTAATTTCACTATTGAGGTCTACCATTTAGATCAAGTTTGTCATCCACTGTTCCAATTTCTCTTTTAACCTGCCTACCCTAATTAAGTCCATGCAAGAGGAAGCTTAAAGATCAAGGCTATATATCAAATACAGTTGTACCATCTTTTTTGTGGGGGGCAAGGGGGGAGAACACACATGTAGTTTTGATCACAGGGAGTTTTACAGAACTGGAATAGAATTGCTTGGTCCCACAAAGTTCTTCTTCTTTTAAAAATGTCTTACCCTAAGATCACTAATTCCAGACAATTCCCTCTTTAGTAGAATGATTATCGAATGTTGGGAAAATTAAGGATTTGAAACGTTGGTTTTTCTGCTATTGTTCACACCAACACTCATTTTTCTACCCCGTATTTTCAGTAAGCTTCCTTTGGACCCTGAAAAATAAGTTGGGAAAGAGGAAAAAAATAAAAACATGTCATTGGTAAATTAGATTATAACACTTGAAAAGTGGTTTTGTGCAACTGCATTATGAAATTCCAGTTTGCCATTAAGAGCATGCAAAGTAGCAAAGATTTTCTTTCCTTTGATTCCTTACAGACGTCAGGAATTCTTTGCAAGTCTTTTACATTTGGCAGAATTGTGCACGTTATATAGACTGTTGGCTTATAAATTGTCTCCAGGCTGGTACTGTGGTTCTGTAGCAGTAAAGTAGTCCTCCAAGAAAGACTGTATATATTCAAATGTTGGTCTCTCATCAGGGTCCTTCTTCCAACACAGTTTCATTAACTCATGGAGAGACTCTGGGCAGCCTTGTGGGCAAGGCATCCTATATCCACGTTCCACTTGTTCCAGAACTTCCCGATTCACCATCCCTAAAAGGAAAGCATGTCAGCTCTGAATAACGTTATGCAAAGAACAGATTCCCAAAGTTTTTTGTGTGTCTCTCCGGCCACAACACACACGAATCTTCCACAGCAGAAACTTTAATGAACACATTTTATAATGAATGAACTTTTTACATTTTGCATTAAATACATTGTCTAAAAATTATTTAATTACATCATTAATTCCTCAATATTTGGTCCTTCTTCCATTTGTATACCTTTTCATTTGTATATTTTCCCCACTGCCTTGGACCTGTCCTTTCAAAAAGGAGACTTGAGCACAAATACTTTCTGCCTGCCTTCGGTTCCATTCAAGGACCACTTGATTTGAAATCAGGTCAAGAAAAAGGCATTTTATACCTAACAGAACTGCCTTAGAAATGCCAGTCACAGCAAAATATCTGACAAAATGTTACATATGTTTAGTTTCAAAAACTGGTCTAGCAGGCTCACTCTACCGATGCTCACTGTAGCCTGGGAAAATGTCAAAAGCAGACACTTCAAGAACAGACAGATAGGAAAACACAAGGATATCCACTAATCTGAAATGAACTATCAGTCACATTTACAAATGTTATATAGAATAGTTAATCTGTAAATAAAACAAAGCAGCTTTGTGAACAAAGGAACCAGTGAAGCATGACTAAATTTTTGTCTCTGCTTGTCAACTGTGGGCTCTGAATGAAGGCAAAAAGCACAAAAGGTAACTTCAGAAGAACAAAACACTGCAAGGAAAAGAAAAAACCCATTACATTTTCCTCTTACCTGGATATGGCACTCTCCCCTTTGTTACTAGCTCTGTCAGTAAAATTCCAAATGACCACACATCCGACTTGATTGTAAACCGACCATACAACGCTGCTTCCGGAGCAGTCCATTTAATTGGAAATTTAGCTCCTGTGAATGTTGGAAATACAGATGCTCAATTTTCCCTCACTTATGCATAATTTCCTTACACTTTGAAGTATTTTAAGAAGAACAAGGCACTCAAAAATTTCTTACATTTTGCTTTGTTAACAAAATTTGATGTGGTTTAGTATTTTAATATTTCAAACTGGAAAACAGTTTCAAACTAGGGCAGCAACTACTTGCTACAATTTCTGGAAGCACTTAAGACAGCTGGGATGCTTAATTAAATACGTTTCAAAAAGTGGCATGATTTTCAGAATCTGATGAACAACCTCTCTGGAATCTCAGCTCTCTTCAAACCGTAGCAAGTTTTACCCCCCAAAATAACTAAAAGCGCTTTCTGAAAGCAGAAGCAAACTGCCAGGCAATTTTGAACATTAAAAGTGACTAAAATGGCACTTAGGCAAGGGGGACACCTAAACATAGCTGTGAAAGCACACTTATATGCATAACTTCTATTAATGCAGACAGAATACACAGACATATTCTTCTAAATGTAATAGTTTTAAGTAAGGTCTTATTTATTCAGTAAATAAATTGGTCTTACCTTGTCTCGCAGTGTACTCATTGTCCTCTATTAACCTTGCTAAACCAAAGTCTGCTATTTTACACACAAGATTGTCTCCTACGAGAATGTTAGCTGCCCGGAGATCCCTGTGGATGTAGTTCATTCTTTCAATGTAAGCCATGCCATCAGCAATCTTAAAAATAAAGTTTTATTAAAGATTATTTTTCATTACTACATACATTTCTCCCAAGCATTAAGCTGTACCCCTTTATTTTAGCTCCGCTCTCATTGTATAAGTATAGGAAGTATAGTACAGCAAGGGCTTGTGACAGCACTGATTAGAGATTGTCTGGCTATACAACAATATCTGCTGATTGGGAACTAGACCGTTTCTTTTTGACAAATTACAAACCTGCAACAGAAAATGTACAACAGAACAGCACGCAGTAGCCAAAGCATTCAATACTTATGTTTAGTTGGTATCTGATAAAGGTTTAAATCTCTTCTCTACGCACAAAATACAGTTTTCTTGGTTTATACAACGTACCTGAGCAGCCATGTCGACCAGCTGTGGGAGTTTTAAATATTTCCCTTCTCCTTCTTTAAGGAAGTCTAGCAAGCTGCCTGTAAAAGACGACACATTTCGGGGATTAAAAAGGAAAAGCTCAAAAAAATTAACTTCACCTGAAAATATGAATGAGATTATTTTTCCCAGACATTATGATTTACATATTAATCTCCCAAAATATGTATTTGAAAAGCCATCATTTACCAGAATCCAGAATACCATTTACCAGAATACCAGATTCAACGACTCTGCTTATAGCTGTCTCTGTCCTGATAACTAGTTAGGGCAAGTTTTATCCAAGGGTTTGGAATCCATTTCAATAGTTGGGATAACTAAGCAATAAAAAACCAGACTGCTGCTTGATGATTATATGGCAATACATAAGAATTTTTCCACAATATTCCTGGTATTAACGCCCTTCCAAGCTGCGCTTTTTCCCCCAGCAAGATTTATAATCAAAGAACAAAAGAACCTCCTATCCATTACTTTTTCTGCCAGCTCCAATTGTATACTAGAGAAATTATTCTGAAATTGTTGCTTTTTTTTTTTTTCCTTACAGGGGAAACCAAAAGTATCTTCCATCCTTTATGATATTAGCTTCTTCCCCTTATATAATGCAATTGTGGCCAGAACAATACAACATAAGTAGTAACTAAAATCAGTTCCAAGGACCTGTACCCCTTTTAAGACAGCAATCTTTATACAAGTAGCAAAACTTTGTCTCTGACACAACAGCTTTCCCTACAGGTCTTATTGTGCCATAAGGGTGTAGGAACACAATCTCTTCCTTTAGAAGCTGGTGAAGACAGAGAACTAATCGGTCTCATCACAGTCAAAATTACAATGGCAGAATCACGAGTGTGGTGATGGTGGGGAAAAAAGCCACTGAACTGCAGATCTTCCAGTGGATTCATGGCTGTAGCTGTGAATTAGGATACCTCCAAACGTGGGTTTAGTCACTTGTTGTAGTTCTGCATTGAAAGTGGCAGGCCAGACCCACGCTGCTGCTGACGTTTGTTGTGTGTGTTTGCACAGACTTTTTCCCATCTTGGTTCATGAGCTCAAAGGACCGAACAGAAGCAAAGGTTTCATTCTGACCTCTAGCAACCTGTCCACACTGGAAAAAAATGTTGGGTACTGTGCAATTCTTACCTACCTCTTTTCCTTGTAAAAGGAGGCGGGGGGTGGGGGGTAGGGGAGGGAAGAATTTTGTTCTAATGACTTTCAAGCATGAACAACCAAATAGGTTTTATATTGTTTTGGTAAAATGTGAGAAGTTTTTCAAATGAAAACAGAGGCTTCCAATGCCATTTCGAATATATAACTTAGACAAACCTACAGCTACTTTTCCAATTCTTTACTTCTGCTTTTGCAAGGTAACATCACAGTTCTGGTTTTAATCTTTACTTTTTTTTTTTAGGCAGAATGCTATAAAACTTTTTTATCCTGATTGTCCAGCTAAAACCTGATTTCTGAACAATGAAAACTGATTTTGCATAGAAGCTTTAAGGTCTGACAGAGTGATTGTCTAGTGTTATTTAAGAATAACAACATAGAAGGAACTTCTTATGTTTTCTGTTCCTTTCTATCTTTTCAAACTTATACAATGGTTAAAAAACCCATCCAAACAGGACCTCCTCACACCCCCAGTTTTGTGGCAGAGTACTGAACACAACTATCCACTCCCTTGGCCTTTAACATTGTTTCTATTTCTTACCAGGATAGCAAAATTTCTCTGTGAGGTGAACACAAGCCTGCATTTTATAAATCTGGAATAATTGACTTGAAAATCTGCTGCTTCTTAACACTAATATGCTTATGATGTCTATTTCTACATTCAGCCTAAATCTCTAAATCTCTGTTTCAGCATAGGGGGAGGGGGGAACTATATACAGCAAGGGAAGAAGGATGAAAGACTGAAAACAAGGAGATAAAGGAGGGAGTCTGGAAAAAAAATCCTCCGCCTTTTAAAAATTTAGTATTACACTGCTAGAAAAGAAAAACTGGAAAAAAAACCAAACCCAACTGATTCTGTCATTGTGAGCATGATTGGTCTACAGGCAGGCATATTCTCATAATAAGATTCCCAGCTATACCAATTTTAAACTAACAGGCAGTACATACTAAAAAATGAGGAGAAAAAAAACCCTAATCTTGTACTTGTAAGATTAGTAAGGGTGACACAGATGTGCAAAAAAATCACGTCTCCACCCACAATCTAAATCAGAACTGCTTCAAGTAGGTCAAGCATTGCTCATTTTCATTTAATCAAAATTGCCACTTACACTCTAGTCAGCTTAAGCCTAACGTTGATTAAACATTTAATTTGTTGCTGGGATCTTAAATAATCTTTTAAAGGCAGTATCTTCAAACTATTCTGCACGCACCTTTTGTCATGAATTCAGTGACGATGTAGATTGGTTCCTCCGAAACAACAGCATACAGAGGAACAAGCTTGTCGTGTCGTAGTTTCTTCATGATCTGAGCCTCCTGCAGGAAAGCTTCTGGCATCATTGTACCAGGTTTTAGTGTCTTGATCGCTACTTTTGTGGTTCCATTCCATGTTCCTGGAGAAACAAATTAGATTTCGTTCTCCCCTATGATACCAAAGAGATTTTCTGCTGAAACTGTTTGGTTTTTGCTTCTGTTTTGTTAGCTAATGGTATAATTATAAATTTAAGTTATATTGAGTATTATTTTTAACTTTATGTGACTGATCATAATTGGTACTTTATCTCCTCAGTTCTTTATCAGATTATCTTTTCAGATCCCAATACTCCAATACTGATTTACTTAAAATACTATTGAAACCTTCACACGAACAACTGAAAGGTGTCACATTAAGCTCTTACCCATCCATACTTCACCAAAACATCCTTGGCCCAACTTAACTTCCAACCTTAAAGATTCTCTAGGAATTTCCCAGGCATCTTTTGCTAGTCCCTGTGTTTGTGGTTTCACAGTGGGACACACAGTTGTTAGCTTATGGCATAGCCCATCAGCATGTTCTGGAAAATGGAAAAAAAAGAAGCTTGATCATTCAGCAGGGGTAAGACTATAACAAAAGTAACATCCTAATGTTTATAAAAAGAACTAGTCCGTTCACCATTTGTTGAAATAAAAAAGAAATTTTATAATTGTGAATTTAAAAAATAAGCTGCATACGCCATTTTTCTTCCCAGTGATAGGCAGAAGGTAGCATTGGGACTCTAGAACTTGGGCTTACCTCTGTAGTGTTTCACCAACTTCTGTAGAGATTCAAATTGTGCTCTGGTAGTGATATAGTATCCACCATTGTCAAGTTTTCTGATTTTGTAGTGTTTCACATTATCACCTCTGACCTCATCCCAGTCACGTATGGAAAGGGAGTAAGCACCTAGGAAACACAAATTTAAAAACATATTTACCATATTTCTCTAACTGTCATTATACATATACATGTGTGCACATGCATATATATGATGTGACAGACATAAAAATGGTCATTATGTCCACCTTGGTGGTGGTGATGGGAGAGAGAGGACATATACATATATATACATACCTTTAGTGGTTTCACTCTCTCTTACTAAGAAAATACCACGCTGGTTCCCAGGATTTAAAAGTAGCCTTTCTGCATCCTTCCTGCCCATCTTACCAAAATACCACCTAGAAAGCGTTAAAGGAGACATGTATAAGTGAGAGCTCCCCATGCCTTGGTAATCATATAAATACAAGATTCAGAAATATCAAGCATTGACTGAACTACTAGTATCCTAAAGCAGTTATAGATCAATAAAAGTAATGACATCCATATAATCAAAAGATTAAGATGACTTATTGCTATATGGTTCTCATTTCTGGTGTTTGCAAAATACACGTACAGAGGCCTCTATCTGCAAATACTCTGTTTTTCTGATGGTTTAATAACGGCCATCAACAGCACTCATCATGGAAGTAACACCTTTCTTCTGGTTAAGAAGTTCACAGGTCACGCTGAATCAGATGAGAGTGAAATATTGTTAGTAGCACTCTCACCACACTGCAGCACCAAAACTACCTTCTCTAAGCAGTTTCAGCTATATGTTAAAACCCCTGGTATTTAATGCAAAGTCGGTGTACATAAATGTCATCAGATCACAGGTTCATTCAGGTTGGAAAGGGCTCTTGGGAAGTCTCCAGTGCAGCCTCCTGCTGCAAGCAGGGTCAGCTGTGAGATCAGACCTGGCTGCTGGGGGCGTTGTGTCCACTCCAGTCTTGAAAACCTTGAAGCATGGACCCTGCACAGCCAGCCTGGGTAACCTGTGCTCCTGTCTGGCTCTCCTCACGATAAAAAGGTGTCTTATATCCAGCTGCAACCTCCACTGTTGCAACTTCTATTGCCTCCCATCCTCCTGTGCCTCTCTAGAGGGAGCACTTCTTTCTGCCGATCATTTAGCAACAGCCCTGTGGTGGGTATCATTTGTCTCTGAGTAACACTCCATCTTTGTTGCATCATTCTGATATGGCAAGTATGCAGATGTTTTAAAATACCAGCGTTTGTTCTTTCCTTAAGTTCCTTCATAAAAGGAATTTCTTCTTCTACGCTCCCAAAGTGTGTTCATCTTGATGAACAGCCTCCACACAGCTCTGTTCTGAGCCAGAGACAATTTTAAGGTCCATCTCCCAGTGAATCCCCAGTCTTTGTAATAACACTTTTTTCTAACTATAGTTTATTTCGATTGTGTGCTTCAGAAGTCACAAAGTGATGCAAAGCGTAAATTCCAAATGTTTCCATTTGGCCCTGTCATAGTATCAAGCAAATCTGGCTTCATGATTGTTGGAAGAAAAGCAGTATTGGGAACTGCTGAAAAACAATGGTTTTGTGGGTGAAACATTTTGTAGGGGGAAAAAATGTGGGTAAGGAGGGATCATTTTGTTGGTGGGTGAACAGAAAGGCCTGTGCAATCACTTGGGAATTCGAAACTTATTCTTACTTTTAATTGTATTTGCAGTTGGGACTGTTTAAATAGATGTGCAAAGTTAGAATCGATATGAAAGTACATACAGTTGAGACAAATTGGATGTAACTTATAATCTTATTGAAGCAAACTTGAACCCTAGTTAATTACTTCACATGAAAATGCCTCTTCCCCAGACTACAACAACAATTTACAAACTGTATTGTAAAGTGCTGTTTTATTTCATTACCTATAAAATAATAATAGGATTTACTTGTTCTTTTTATGAGCATTAAACATTTATACTATGGTATCATTCAAAATGCACATGGATAATAGGGATCCTGTCACAAGCAGTTTGTGATATAAATGCCTTCAGACATTTATAAGACCACTTAAAAAAAATCCTAGCAATCTGGGGCTGTGTATTGCTTTTGCACTTGTAACTCCAACTGCAATCACAACACAAAATCTATAAATGCTATCAAAGCCCAGGGCTAACAAATGAACTCTAAAGCAAATGAGCTCTATTCCAAACGCTGTGGCAATATTTAATAAAATTAGCACTAGGTTCTTTAAAATAGTAAGTTTAAAATAAGCTTCCTCGCTCTTGCCTCTAGCCATCACATAAACCTATGACAAAACCTCCCACCTTGGTTTGCCAGTCTTTAGGAGCAATACTTTGCAGAAACACTGCATTCTTAGTTTGCAAAGGGCTATTGTTTCTATTTTACCACCACTGCAGCTGTAATGACAATATGTTTTTATTGGATAGTTCTTTTTAAAAAAAAAACAAACCCTCAACTTTTTTTCAAAAAAATCTAGTCAGTAATTTTAAAAGCAGTTGAAACTCAAGGGCCTAAAATAACAGTGTGTCTTTGATGCAATTACTTTTTAATAGCAAAGAGCCAGGTGAGAGCAGCAGCAACATGCTAAAGTCTCATCTTGAGATTCAGGAAACGTCTTGGAAATCGGGCACTTTTCCCAGAAGAACAGTAGCAAAGACAGAAGTGTGCAGCTCATGTACCAGGGAATTGCTTATTGGCAGTACCATGCCTGTATATTGAAGCAAGAGATGTGGAGCTTTGTATTTCTACTACAGCAAATACAATTAATCCCTTGGAACAATTATAACCTGAAACTGTACCCCAACTCATAGTTCCCACATTAACCTTATGTGATTCTGTAAGCGTTCCGAGATCTTTGTTTGTAAATAAATGTAGGAAGTACTAGTACCAAACCAATACAATTTTCCCGGTTTGTAGTAGTCCTTAGTGTGCCTTAAGAATTTTGTTACCAAAAAAAGTTGTTATAGATTAATAGATTAGCAATAACTGTCCACACAAATGTTTTTTTCAAATGTAAGTTTATCAGCTGCCAAGGATATAGCTGATCTTGAATTAGCGTTTAGCAAAATAAGGATAAAAACCTAGAGTTGATGATGTGTGAACTCTTTTAACTAAAAAGTATCCATTTCTTTTTTTATATAAAACAGAATGCACGTCCCCCAGTTCTCACCTTCATTACTGCATTGCCCCATCCTTTTTCCTTTAGCCCTACATATTGAAAACAGGCATAAAACATTTTCATGAGTGTCCACCTCACCCTTACTTATAATTATACCTTTGACATCATCCAAGTAGCATTGCTATCCTTTAATTAGTAGTGTTATCCTACTTTACCCTTAAATGTTACGTATCCTGACTTAAAGGAAGAGTATCACCACAGGGCACAAAGCATAGAATGGATACTAAGAACAGACTGACAGGATACAAGGTCTTACTCTTCTGCTTGGATGGAGTCTGCAGGAGCTACATAATTGCTGGGGATGTAGCCTGTTTTTCCTGTAGCAATGGATCTTGCTTCCCACCAGTCTCCTTCCCTGCAATGCAACATTGGTTATCTCTTCCATATATAAACAATACATCATTCTCTAGCAGCTGTAACATCCTTACATATGAAAAGTATGTTAAATTTAGGGAATATGTTATTTTAATTATGAAAGCATCTAAACCAGTTTGTGCTGCACCTAAATATATTTTTCTTTCCATTGTAAGCAGCACGAGTGCCTCTTAGTGGATTTTTTTATTTTAAACATTTTTGGGTTTGTAGTTTTTGGTGGTGGTTTTTTTGGTTGTGTTTTTTTTTTTGTTTGTTTGTTTGGTTTTTTTTAACGTAAAAGGAATTTAACTATATATGCAAAATGCAAACTTGCAACAAAACATTTTATGGAAGGGATGTATAAATAAACTTCCCAGTTCTCTAGTCTTCATCTGCCTCTCCCAGATCATTCTGCCTGTATGCTGACAGTGAGCGACGAATGAAGCAAGAAGTCAGCTAAGAAAATTAGAGAACTGGATGGATGAAAACTGCTACATGTACAAATTGGAACTATTAATACAGCCCAAAGCTGCAGGTAAAGAAATCACCAAGTGAACAAGTAACTTCCTTTTCACTAGACTTCTAGAAATCAGGCTGTAATACTGCTGCAATGAAAATGAAACATCAAGCTACTCCTAAGCTATCTGAGGGTGGATTTACTGTGGAGGCCAGCTAGACACACTTCCACAGCCACAAGTCCTTGCCTACAGTCAGGGCTCTTGCCTCTGGCATTCGTGGTGCAGTTGCTGCTGGCTGCACCCACCTCCCCATCAGATACGGAAGTGAGGTGGGATCAGACATGGAAACCTGTCAGAGACAACCTGCAGGGTGCAGAGCCCGGGATGGGATGGGACAGCCTGTTTCTCCATCTCTGCTGCCCCATGGTGGGTAGCTGTGCCTCCCTGCAGCAGGGAGTGGGAGGATGTAACCCAACAAACTGAGAAGGAGAAGGTTTGTGGCCACCTCAGTGACTGCAGTCCTATATCTGCACCCAAAGGTGACCTCAAGCCTGAAAGTTATTGTCTTGCTAGTATCAATATTTTAACCCCATGCTTGCTGAACTCCCACATTCAAGAAAATAAAAACCCCCAACACACCTACTCTTCACTGAAATAGGACATGCAGATTTCAAGAAGAGTTGAGGGTCTATTTATTCCCAAAAACAACCAAGTGAAGCCTGTGAATGAGAACACTTACGTGTTATTTATTATCTGGAACCGTTCACCTTTCTTAAATGAAAGGTCATCTGTAGTTCTAGCTTCATAATCATATAAGGCCACAAATACAGTAACACCACCTTTGGAAAAAAACAAACAAACAACACCATGTTATATAGCAGTAACGCTGCAACACCCGATTTAAGGACTTGTCCATGAAAAAACTCATCAATTTTGACTTGGAAGCACCTAAACACTCTGGGTTGTATCTCCTTTTGGAAGCTGGATCAATAACCAGCTCATTTCTTAAGACAGAGGAAAGCCTATAAAGAGACCTGCTAAAAATATGCTTCCACACCACAAAAGACAGCTAGATACGTCACTGGAAGTACATTAATAATTATAGCACTTATAGACAGAAAGCTGCACAAAACATCAGCAGTAAAAAAAGCTGGCTTCTTTATTAAGCTAGCTTCTTGTTAAGGAGTGCAATTCTAGAAGATCCTACACCACCACAACAGTCAAGCATCAGCCACTAATTTTTACGGAAGTTTCCTGTTGAACTTAGCCATATATAACCAATGTGTTCCCAACTTTCTGGGGTGACACATCAAGACCTACTCAAGGAACTGAAACAGTAATAAAAGTATTCTGCTGGGGACAAAGACACCTTACAACTAATGATTCTTTTTTATACTCCATTAAGTCTACCCAGTAGTGAAGCAGACCTTTGCTGAGGATGATCCATCAGTGCATGACTCTGGAGAACAAGGACTGAGATCTGTCACGGGATGAGCAGCTGCACTCCACCAACCCTAAGGAATTTGCTTCCCCATCCCACTTCTGGTACAGGGCATGTTGCTGAACGTGTCCCACAAACAGGTTACACGTGTGAGAGACAGATGGGCAGGAGGCTCCTATACTTGCAGTAGAAAAACATTTTCTATACTTAAAAGAACTGATCTATAAAACTGGGTTAAAAGAGGAAGAGGGACAGGAGAACAGGCTATATGAGATGTACAAGCTACAAGCAAAAATAAAGAACTATGTACCATAGCTGGAAGAAAGTTAAAATAGAAAATTGCAGATGGGCAATTCAGAAAGACTTCTTAAGCTCTAGAAATGCTATTTCACAGTCTAAGGGACATTTAGGAAGCCTAATGATAGTCCAAGCAATAACTTATTTTTAAAACTATAATATTAGATTTCTAACACGCATATGTATGTACAGGAATATACACAGAAGACCACCAACAGAAACATGTGGCAATTAATTTTAGATGTTACAATTAACATGACAGTGATCAGAAAGGAAGAATACATAATGCAATGGGTATTGTCTACATCTAATATTCTTTTACAATGTACACTTTCTGATGTAAGAGCTCCTAATCACTTAAATATTTTCATTTGATTTAGAGTTTTCCTGTGATTATACTATCTCAGCAGGCTACAGCTGGAAATGAATTTACAGTTCCTTTAGGAAAAACAGAACAAAAAGTCCCCACAGGAGGTTAGAGTAATTGATGGGTTTTTTTTTGAAGTGTGATTTATGAACCGAAAATGAATTAGAATATTCCCTAGGAGTTAACAGTTCCTAATGTAAGTTAAAAATCAACACATTTCTACCAATTTTTGCCTGTATTACTGCATTATTTTGAAGACACAAACTGCTACATGGAGCAAGAAAATTGTGAGGATGTATACCATATCCACACAAACAGAAACCAAATGTTACAGAAATAAACCATCCCCAGAGAATTCTTCAGCAGATGAAGAAAATCAATACCTCAAGTCACAATATTACAAAAGTCATTAACTGCATATAAAGAAACTGAGAGATTCCAAGAACTTCCAAACTGTCCAACATCTGGAAAGATACTAACATGGGAACAAGCAAGTGATTAATTCCCCTAGACAGTGTAGTACTAGTCGAAGTAGTAGATTCAAATGTAAACCATGCAATAAGAGAATTATCAGTAATTATCAATATTTGTGTACTCTTCATTATTTTTAAAGAAAGAATTGGAAAAGCCAATATATAATCCTTGGAAAGTTTTGATTTCAACACTTTAGCTACCATAAAACCTCTTTTTATTCTCACTAACAAGGGAGAATAGCAAAGAACAATACAATACTTCAGGAGAACAGCAACAGCACAGAATGTTTTAAACAGATATCGCTCAAATGATCTTTGAAGTCTCTTCCAGCTGTTTTCTTTGTGAAGGTGATCTAGTTTAGCTCTTCAAACTATTTGTGATTTTCAGTAGTATTCTAAGAATTCAAAGTATCTGATGACTGAGAATGTGTAATACAGGAGCAGCGTGACTAACTCAAATTTCTTCTCCTTTTCTGCTCTAGAGGAATAAAAGACAGCTCAACTCTTTTCAGCCGCACTACAGACCACAATGACAAGCATATCATCCTCCTGTCAGACATCACTGATGGACTGGATAAGTCCTACTGACACTTATGTCCTGTCCAACAAGCCCATCTATTCACCTCCCTTGCGAAACAAAGGGCCACAAAATGCCATCCAGTGTTTTATTCGTCACAAATACAGAAAGCTTACAGCCAGATGAAATTTGTTATCTTATTCATTCACAAATACATCCAATTTTGATTGATCTGAAAATTGGTACTGAATGTACCAAACAACTGGTGCTGCATTTTTAATTTTTTTTTTATTGAATGCGTTTGTTTGTGGATGATCTGGTTTTACAAAATGAGGAAGAATAATTACACATGTACTATCATTTTACCTGATCCCCATATGATGGGGGTGTTCACCCAAACCAGCCTGCCTGCTGATAACTGAATTCACACTGACGAGAGATTTCATGAAAAATCTCTTCTGCTGACTCTGGTCCAAGATATAACATGATTAAGTACCAGCAGGAACAGGGACAAGAAAGAGAACATCCCTTCTGGTCTCTGCAGCAATGGATTTGTCGTACCTGGGTAGGGGCTACATCTTTGATGTCTGGTAACACCCAGGAGTATATATATACTGCTGGAGATTTCCACATGAACAAAGAACCAGATCTAGTAAAAAGAAATACTCAGAGGTTCTTGGAGGAGATGAAGCACGATAAACTTTCCTCAGTGGAGCTAATGAATAAGAAGTTATGCTGCTTTTCTTTCATTTTTGCATCTGTTCATCCAAAACAGGGATTCAGAAATGGCTAAAAAATTTTCAGATAGGACAGATACTCATTTTAATTATTTGTTATTTAATGAATTTCCAAAAAGGGAATACAAAGTGATCATTATCTGACAGTTCATATTTGGTTTCCTGAATTGCTTAATGTCAAGGCCACAGTGGGTTTTTATGGATCTCAAATTTATTGTGTTTAAAAGATTTTAAATGCCACTGTAACAAAGCAAACATGTAAGCACTGTAATTATGCTAACATTAGAGGTTTGTGGGAAAACCAGAAACAGAATAAGAAGGAATTAATTACCTTGTTTTGTGAAGTGTCTGTGCAAAGCTTCTAAAATAAGTTATTCTTTCCTCTCTCAAAAAAAAAATAATTAAGCACAGCTTCCTCTCAAAAATAGCCAGCAAAACTAGGAGGGTTGGACCTAGACGATCTTTAAGGTCCCTTCCAACTCTAACCATTCTATGATTCTATGAAATTAGCCATGTGCACAAAATCAATGTTTTGAAATGAATTTTTAAGATTTTGATATAAAGGTGGGTTTATAACATCAAACACGCATATCACTTTAAAACGCTGTATCTTCAGAGACTTTATATCTCAGCCAAGAAGGTCTCTGAGCCTTGTAAATTCTATTTTTATGTTTTCAATTTCGGTTTCAATATGACCCCCAACAATGAGAATTCCATTCTTTTTTGTTTCACACATTTTATTCATATAGTAAAGTACACAGAATATACTGCATATCCTGTTTAGCTTTATAAATGAACAGATTCAGTGTTGCGTTAAAGTAGCTTACAGCTAATCAAGTAAGTTTGAAAATCAGTTTAAAATTTAAATTTCCTGAACTAGTGTTTTCATTTTGTACCTCTCTGCAAAAGTTTAAAACCATTATCACACGTGCATCCCCTTCAGCAGCTTAGGACGAACTACTAACACAATTTTATCAATTATTCCCATTACTGCCTTTAACAAATCTTAAATTTCTCTGTTCTGTGATCCTACCTCCCCAGCAAAAACAAAAGGCAAAACACCAAATCCCCAAGCCCCACTGACTAGTGAATATGGGCTGAATTATTATCTAAGCAGCAAAGATATTGAAAATCAGAAATTCCTAAAAGGCACTTTATTTTAAATTTGCAATTTATTTCTGTGTGGCAAGGGGTCATACTATTTTTTTAAATATGACTGTATAGTAATAATAATACATCATTTTCTGTAACACTCACCTGTTAAAGTACTAGGATATGGACTTGGCACAGCTGAAAATGAAGATGATGCTCCTCCAAAAGGTGTCATTCCTGAGGGCCCTCCAAAAGGAGTCATGGAATGACTATTAAAATTAACTGCTGATCCCTTTATTGACGGTGACTGTGTTGCTTGGCTGGAGTCTGATCCATAATGGCTGACGTGGGAAATAACAGGTTCTGGAGTATTATCAGGTCTGTATTTCATGGATGGACCTTTATCTTCTTTGCTTTTAATGCACCCCATGGTTGCTTCTGTGAGAATGAGAGGAAAGAATAAGTTCATCTTTTTGTTGCATCCTTTGGTAGTTAACACAGAAGATTCCCCAAAAGTTACTGAAAATGCTGATTTATTACTGGTTATAAAAACAAAAACAACCCCCAGAAATTGCTCCTATGTGCAGTTTATAAAGTCTGATGAAAAAGTGTTCTGGAATAAAATCTAAGTTATTCCTAGACTAGAGAGGACATAATTATTTTCCCTTACAACACACACACTAACAGCATGTTTGGGTTATTCTTCATCCCAGTTTCTTCGTGGACTGTAAACGGTAAACAAAGAAGCAGAAGCAAAAAAGGGGTCGGGCAACAGGTGAGGAAAAGACACTGAAGAATTCTATAGCACGGTGGAAAGGGAAACAGAGGTGACAAATCCCAAGCCAATTATAAGAAGCAAATCCAAAGCAATTATATGAAGAAAACAAGCGGGGCAGACCTGCTTTCTTTTTAAAGCACCTGTGTGCTGGTGGTATTACAACTAATATCTTTAAAGATGTAGAGAAGTTTTCATCCATTGCCAACACCCAAAATACAACTCGCAAATAAATGTGGGATATGCACGGCCACAGGATAGGGTTAAGCTCTACAGTCTAACTAGAATTAGAAAATAATTTAGAAGAGTAATTACAACATCTCTAGTAGTTTAGAAACTGAACTGTGCCCAGACAGGTGACAATTTGTAGCCCTGATGGCCCAAGACTGCTCCCAGCTCCCACTACAGACAGACTGGGCCAGAGCTGTTTATTAGGCGGACACCTATTACCTGCTGATGGGGGCAATCAGAGAGGAGACATGTCGCCAACAATTAAAATTACTGAGTCTTAAAAAGTCACCACCTGCCATTCATCAGGTGGTGAAAACTGGTAGCAGGCATTTTCTGGCTTACCCCAGCTGGGAAAAAAAAAAAAAAAAAAAAAAAAAAAATCAGGAAAAAAACAGGCGTCTCTATTAAATGCAGCACTAGTCTGGCATGAAAAACCTTATATTCTTGGGGAAAAAAAAAGTTTAAAATCTACTTCAGCTTCAAAAGGAGAAACCTCCACAAAAATAGGAAATCAACTGCTCCACATTCTCCAATGAATCAGTTAAAAAAAGTAAACAGCAGCAGTCTGAAAGTATTAAAAATACGTCTTTTGATAACTACAACAGTTTCATAGACTTTAACTAACAATTACGGAAACTATGTCCCATTGTGTGTCTAGCTATTTTTTTCATTTTAAATTCTCTCTTACTTTGTTAACTATTAGACACAAAAATATGGAACAAAGTAAATCTTACTAAACAAATACTTAATATAGTCACACTGAGAGAAACTAATTCCCTCTGTAAAACTATTAGAATATTAAAGATACTGTAATTCCCTTAAGAACCACAAATCAGAGTTCCTTTAAAGAAGAAGGTTCGTAGCCAGTGAAACACCATACAGAATTTACTGCTCATAAAATTAAGAATATTCACTCTGTCAATTCAGCCCCTAGTGCTATAACGCAATATAATTACTGGTGCAGCAACAAAGTCAAATAACTGCATATTTACGGGTCCTGTCTGAGAGTTTTCCACAGAATAAATCATCACAAAAGCACATCCTTTTTTTTTTTTTCACTTCTGATACTATTCTTCCCAACTTACTAATTGTGCAGAAATGTTAATGAAGCAAGACTCAAATACATGCACGAAGAACGGGACTAAATACCTTACAAAAGAAGCCTTACAATCTACAGTAGAAAAGCCAGTTATTAATTCATGATACAAGTCAATCAAACACCCAATCACATCATTGTAATTTCTCTGCCCCTGGAAATAAATGCTGTAATTTGAACCATTTTTTTGGTCATGTGGCTGCCTAGTGTGAACTCTTGCCTTACTTTGAGGTCTGTTTCTCTGGATCTCTTTAAAAAATTGCAATCAAGATTTTCTGCTGGCACTGAATACAAGTCCAATCACCTCTGCAAAAAATATATTTGCCAATATATTGGCTGATTCCCTGCCTTTGGTTGGAAGTTACACATCACAGGCGATTCAAAAGACTTACACGCTAATTATGTTAATAAAGTAGATTAAAAGGGAAATGTACGAATGTTTGTACAATTACGTGTTCAAAACAATTTACGAGTTTGGTAAAGCTGCTGGATCCTGCCCAGGGTATTGCTGATTTGACCAGATGGCTGATGACAAGGCTACCCCATCCTGCAATTATAACTGCTGTCACCCATACCTGCTCACCCATTACGCTGAGCAGCAAAAAGTCACCAGTGGTATTCTTGCGTGCCGCAAGGAAAAGCCCTTACTGAAGACCCGGATTCATTCTAGGGCAATAAGAGTCAGCCTCTCCCTTGCTTCTCCCCTCCCCAGCAACTTCAGTGTCAAGGTAATCTTCTTTTCAGGGGTTAGAAAGATTAACAGAGATTCAATCAGCACTTCAAAGACAAAGACATTCAGAAATAAGTAGTCAAAAATTTAAAAGCTCTACTTTTATAACTGCATACCCAAAAAACAAAATAAAGGAAGAAAACTCCTTAGCTTTTAAAAATCAAACTTACTATAAAACACTGTGTACACATTTATGAGGAGGAATTAGAGGAATGGAGAGAAGATGACATCAGCCAAGAGTGAGTAGTAGGGAAAGGAAAAATGATTGCCTACACTATGGGGGGAAAAAACCCAATGACTTATTACTGTCAGTCCTGAAATAAATTACTGGATAAAGAAAAAAATCCCCAAGCAGCTGGTACACAATATTAGATTTGATTATTCTGGTATTCTATTTGTTATTAAAAATGCATGTAACTGAAATAACTTACAACTATTTTTATCACCCTTTGTCTGACCAGCAACACAATATTAAGGAATATGTTTCTGTCACAAAAGTCATGGTTCTCTTTCTGAAGCACTGAACTCTTTTTAGAAATAGATACAAATGAGAAGTTCCTGTTTGCTCAGTAGAAGTCCATCTATTCAAAGCAATGCTGGCCCAAGGTACATTATTCGCAAGCCACTGATCCCTTCCCATTAAATTAAATCATTATTTTAGACCAGACTGGTGTCGGAAGCAAACTACTTGAGTAACTTCAGCTTTCAAACTTTCTTTGAAACAAACACTCTCCTACAGGTTCTGATCAGTATGCCCACGTGTTTGGTAGGTGGGTTAGGAGACAGCTCCCTGGAGGTCTATCATGAAAGCGTGTTCAGAAAGGCATGGACTAAAAGCACTGATGTCTTGTTCTGCTTTCTGGATGAAAACAATCCTTTGTTAGAAGGTTTTCAAGAAGAAATAGAAGCTAAAATGATTACTTGAAGGACATCTGAAGGTTAGCAGGGTGCCCGCAAAAATCAACAGAAGAATGAGACTACTCCAGGAAGCAGTCGCCAAATAAGATTTTAGTGACATCCAATTTGACTTGGGCTTTTTGAAGAAGTCATATAAAGGACAATAGTTCATTGTCATTCAGTACTCTGCAAACACCTCGGACAATGACAGAGGACCCTTAATAACCCCTCTGCCAAACAAGAGAGCTCCAAGAAAGTCAATGCTGCCCTCTTATCTTCTCAACTCTGCTTTATAGTAGAGTGCTGGATCACAAGGAAAGCTTTGTTCAACGAAGTTGAAAAATTGAAAAAAAACCTGAAATTGAAAATTGAAAAGTGTGGCCAGTGAAGTCTTCATGGTTTTTTTTCCAGCTTTCTTTTCAGAAAGATGACCTATCAGCCCAAGAAAAACAAGTATTTCCTCAAGAGCCATCACATCCTAGGATACTGACAAATGGTTCCCTCAGGATGTCTGCAGCCTCATCCATCCAGCCTGGAAACAGGGTGTCTTCATCCAATGTGTCTTTGCTCTTTCCATTTGATAGTTACAGAAGTTAACTACTCATTGGTTCCTTGGGACACAAGGTTCTCGGGGGTGCTTCAAGAAAGGTATCCTACTGGTGTGAAGGAAGATGATAGAGCTTTCAAAGAAAGAGGTGATTTTAAGTCAGGTGGATAAACTGGTAACCTGATACACCAAGCTGCCCCAGAGCAAAGCAGTCTGCAAATGTCTCCAAACACCATATTCATTTCCCCTCCATACTCTACTCATCAGTACCAAGATTTTGAGGGCTAGATGTTAGTCTCTGAAACCCTGAAGACCAAAAGCTGGGAGAGCCTCATTTGTTTCACTTGCTGTAATGGATTTGATAACAAAACCCACCCACTAGAAGAAAAAAAAAAAAAAAAAAACCCAACAAGAAAACAGAGGCATTTCCTCTTGGGGCCAACTGGAGGTACTCTTCCAATCTTGCTTTTCTGTTACGATACAGCACATCCCCAGATGCCTTCTGCAGACTTCATCATGATGTAAGGCCAGGAATGACAGCTGCACATGGCCATTCCGATGTTCTGCAAAGGGAGAGATGCTGTAGGGAGCTGCTCTCTTTTCAACCTCTAGGATAAACTGGGTACTAAAACTGTACAAGAAATAAATGGAAGAGGTAGGGAAAAAAAAAAAAAAATCAGTAAGGGGAAGGGCAGGTTGCAACATTTCTTTTTTCCATTCCTTTTGATTTCTGAAATTGTTCATACAGCCAAAAAGAGCATGTAAGTTATTTTTCACTATGAAGAAAGATTCAAGTTAGAACAAGCAAGTCAAATCTCCTTCCAGAAGGACAAAGCAAGACTGCAAATATCCTCCTGCCTAAAAATAAAAACCCCAACAACTGAAAAACAATCCCCCCCATGCTACATAACATAAAAAATAATTTTATTTGAGGTCCACAAATTGCTAATAAAAAGATGAAAGAAAACATTGGAAGATTTCCACTGCTACTCTACCTTCACTTCGCAGTGTTAGCCAAAAAAATTTAAACTGTTTCAATCAAGAAGAGAAGCACCTTCACTTCTCAGATGTGAAACAAATGTCTTACAAAAAGGTCCTCTTAATTTTCAGCTAAAGTCACGATGTAAAGTTATTAAAATTTCATGCAATGATGAAGACAGGCTATTCTGCGGAAAGTTCACTAATGGACCCATTAGCTGAGGGCTGACTGCTCAAAGGAGTGCAGAGCTGCCTCCCTCCCTCACCGGAGACACCTGACCTACACTGGCTTTTCGTACAATAGGCAAACAATGCAGAGCATCCGCCAAACAGCTGGCTTCAGCTGGTGGTATCGAAGACTCATTTATTAGAAGTGACACAGACTGAAAGAAACAGAGGTACCCAGAAAAGAGCCTAACAGCCACTCTGGCCAACACTATAATGGCCAACACTATAATGTCCAACTAATTCAGTCCATCCTTAACAGGTCACTGCTTTGGTATGAATATACGGGTGGGCTTTCTTGGCTATAAAGCAACCTGCCATGTTTGTAAAGGAAAGTAAACTAAGGAATTGCCCTGTGTTCTTTGCAGAGTCTATGCAATTTTTCAATTATGCAGTTTTAATCCCGTGATATAATTTATCTTTTATGAGCTGTCATAAACTGCAAAGTTTGCTTATTTTATATTTTATTTTATATGAACAACCCATGGAATTTTGAAGAATGATGTTCTCCTTGATTCAGTTTTATAATTAGCAATAACATTACTGTAAGGAGACCTCAGAGAGTCTGTATCATTACACATTTAAAGTACAACTGACATGACCTTGTAATTAATGACCTAATAAGGAGCAAAAAGCGAAGATAAAGGAAGAAGCATTAAAAAAAGAGACACTGAAGCAAGGACTTAGGTTACTAGAATTTCAATGTTTACCATGCATCTTTGTGCAGTTCTACTTAGAACTATTACACCAGCATTGTTAGACCTTTGGTTGCCCGTAAACTAAAAATACATTTAAAAGTCAAGAAAAATCCTCTTTACCACTAACTAATGCAATCTGAAATTTTTGATCCTAATGTTTCTTCAGACTAAATCCTGCTTATATCATGACTATACAAATATATATATAAGGAAAAATTCTGGGGCTGTTGTGGCAATGCTTTCGATTTCATAGAAGCAGAACAAACCCCAGATTGTTTGCTAGTAAAGCTCCAGCAAACCCAGCGTAGCAAACAGAGGACTTTGTACAAAGAGAGAAAAAACAATGAGTGAAAAATTGCTTTTCTAGTAAGACATTTTGTATTTCAGAGTTAAAAGCTGTTGGAAATATTACATATTTCTGTTCTGGCTCATTTTTTTTACTGGAATCAGAATCTTAAATTTGCATTAAATTAATGGATGAATCTTAGCTTTCTACTGGAGGAGCTACTTCCCTGGCTGACAAGATCACTACAACAACTGTGCTCTGAAGGAACACCAGATCTTAAAGAACTACCTCGAAAATTAGGATAAGCAGAAATTGCATAAAAAAAGAATAAGGTCCTTCAATCCTTCCATAGTATCTTGACTTTTTTTGGAATGGAGGACATTAAGTTTGATGGAAGCATGCTTCCTCCGAGACTTGAACAGTTTCAGATGTGGAAGATTTGCTTGAATGTATCAGACTCAGGACATTGTATCTATGAAGGAGACCGAGGATTTCCAGTCCTCCAATTTGAATTATCCCAAACAAAAGCCTCTCTCCTGAAGAAACACCTATTGTCCTTGTTGGAACTAATAGGTAAATAAAATAAAAATAGTTGTTACTATAATGATACAGATTTAAAATTGTAAGTTTCTGTTCTAGACAAGGCTTCTGAAAACCAGCAGGAGGTGAGATTCACAGCCAAGACCTGGACTGAGATCTTCCAGGTGCAATTGTAGTGACCTGACTTTTAGTCTGCTACACCTGAGCAAGGCTTCCTCGTCAAAGATATTCAAGTACCTGAAGAAAGACATTTCCATCATCAACCTCCTTGTCTTCCAGTTGCTCACATAAGCAATCGCCACTTCAGCTGGAAGCTGCCTAGCCTGTGTGCACAGCAACAGAAAGCACAAAAGAAAGAAGATACTGGGTGGGGAAAAAAACCCACAACCGCAAACAAAAAATTCACAACATCCCAAGGCCACCTGTGGTAGGAACAGAGCCTTGCTGGGGGTACCAGACAGAGGGAGCTCCTTCTAACTTCCAGAGCACGGCAGAGAAAATATTAGTAAAATTTAAACATTTAAAAAAAACATACCAATTGCTAAATAGAACTTTTATTTTAAGAAAGTTTGTTTTCAGGATCTATTCTGAATTTTCAGTGAATTTTCAAGCATATTGTTCCCATCCAGAAAGTGTGAAAAATAATTTGTGCTTTCCTGTACATCCAACAAAAAACCTGCCAACAAACCTAAGGCAGATGATACAAAATGGGTACTCAACATCGATGGATTAAATTTACTCCAGCAGTCAAGATCACAAGGGAGAAATTAACTGAAACATCAGAATTGCAAAAGCAATTTTATGTGCTGAAATATATCATACATATACACGAGACCATTTTTAAAATTTAGAGTTACAACGTCTAGCCATACAATTTCAAGTCTTTCCCAAAGACATTTTCTCTGACAATAGATGATGCCGCAGACAAAACAACCAATATATTGTCTAGACAGCATCACTGCTGCACCATTGTCTTGAACATTTAAGTACAATCTATGAATAAATGCAAGCAGAAAAGGACAATTCAGTTTTTTCAGTGTAATAGCAACTTTTATTAATTTGTAAATAATTGCAAGCCTGATATATTCAAGATGTCTGGCCAAAAGATTGTTTCAGATAACAATAAGATGCATGTAATATCTTGTCAAAGCTACCTAGACTATTTCAGACAGAACTAAGGAACTAATTTATAAACAGAAAGATTTTGTTTTCATTGAATCCTATCTGGAAAACAACAAAAAGTACGCCTGGTATCACAGAGCCTTTTTATACATTCAGTTTTCTATTGAAGTATATTATTTATTAAAAAGATGCCTCCAAAAGTTATTTAAAAAGCAACTCTTCAATATTGTTTACTAAAGTAAAGCAATGTTCTGTTTTCTGGATTTCACAGCAGGAAGCACGCAAACTGCTTTCCCATGGGACATCTGCTTTACAGAAAAGGTGAAATAAAACTTAGATGGTAGAAGAACAATTTGCAGCACTTTTGTTCTGAAAAATTCTCTGAAAATTTAAGAAGTCATTTCTTTCAAAGTTCAACTACAAACTACATTTGAAAAAAATGGACTACAAAATTTGCAAGCTCCCAGAAATTCAGAGATACTGGAATTCATATGAATCTATAGTATTTTTAATTTTCTCAACTGGGCATAGGGGTGAAGTAGCAATTACATTTTAAGATGTATTAAGATGATTGCAATATCAGCAAGAATTCAGTTGCAAAGTCAATTGGTCTCTGTTAGTCAACTTAGAAATATAAAAAAAGGAATAGTTACAGCAATGTAAAAGATGAATAAAAAAAAAGCCTCTAGAATAAATGACTGCTATATCCACCCGAATTACAGGACAGAACACTGTTAGGGAATCTTGTGGAACTTAGACTTAATTAATTTACATTTACACATACCTGCTGTGTAAAAATGAATTTTCCCAGCTACCGTTTGCCAAATGCCACCCTAAGTTGAAAGTAAATTCCTCTTTATTCTCAAGCTATTTTATCTGATATAATTGACATGATTAGCATGTTAACAAAAATCGGTAATTAAAGTATTTAAATCCAATTACTGACAAAATGTTGCTGCTCATTTATTCAAGGGCCATACACCCAGACCTCCTTTAGCAATTAGCTCTTTGCTGAACAACAGGAATTACAAGAAGCCAGCTGGAAAATATCAACCTTTTGACTAAAACAAAAAGTAAAAGTATTTATAAACAATTACAATTACACATGTACACTGTTCTTGATGATTCAATAGCTTGTGTTTTCCTTTGTACATAAAAAACAAGTGAAAAGTACAATTAAATTGTAAAGAAATTCAAAATTAAACAAAAAAAAATTTGTAAGATGACACCTGCTAAATAATACCCTTATTAAAAGGGAAGAGCTGCATGATGTTTAACTACACAAGAATTACTGCCCTAATAGCTATCATTATTACTGTTATATGGCTTTCTATACTGACAGATAATAGCATTCATAGAAAAGAAGGCCAGGAGAAATTACGTTAATTAGCTTGTCAGGCATCTTGCACAATAGAGGCCATAGGTCTTTTTTATGTTTTTGAAGGTAAGCACATGATTAAATTAATTTAATTTCAAAGTGACCTGTTATGGATAGTCCACCCACAACGGACAAGTCCTAAATTTTAAACACAATAACCGCTAAAAGTACATGCCTCATGTCCCATCTGAATTTAATACCAACATCCAGTCAGCAATCCAGTCAGCAACGTGTTTGCCTTGCAGCCCCTTTTCTGTTCCCTGTGTTGACTGTGTAGATCATGGTTCTATTCAACCTTTCACCTTGGCAGGTCCAGTCCCCCTAGTCTAGCAAGTGGCTTTCTGATCACTCCAACTACCTCATTTTCTCCAAGTTCCCTCAGTTTTTTTCAGTGTTTCCCTTTAACAGGGATCACCAGGAACAGGCATGGTATTCCAGATTAGGAATATTTCTTCTTTCATAGCATCACAGAATGGTTTTGGTTGGAAGGGATCTTCAGAGATCATTTAGTTCCAACTCCCCTGCCGTGGGCAGGGACACCTTCCACTAGAACAGGTTGGTCAAAGCCCCATCCAACCCGACCTTGAACACTTCCAGGGATGGGACAACCACAACTTCTCTCGGCAACCTGTCCCAGGATCTCACCATCCTCATAGTTAAAAACTTCTTCCTTATACCCAATCTAAACCCACTCTTTCAGTTTAAAACTGTTACCCCTTGTTCTGTCACTACAGGCCCTGGTAAAAAGCCTCTCTCCTACCTTCTTATAAATTGAAAGGCTGCAATAAGGTCTCCATGGAGCCTTCTTTTCTCCAGACTGAACAACCCCAACTCTCTCAGTCTCTTCATGAAAGGTGTTCCAGCCTTCTGACCATTTTTGTGGCCCTTCTCTGGACCCACTCTAACAGGTCCATGTCTGTCTTGTGTTGAGGGCCCCAGGACTGCATGGAGTCTCACAAGAACGTATACTCTCCATACATTCATCCTCTAGTCTGTATTGATATTGGAGATTATTCTAACCCAGTGCAGGACCTTGCAGCTGGCCTTGTTGAATTCTGGAGTTTCACATGGGCCCATCTGAGATTCTACTATTTATTTTGGCAGCAGTCACTGTCCCTTACGATTCTCAGGTTTTTTTCAGTATAGTTCTAAAATAGAAATAATAGAAATTCCTGTATCCTGAAAGTATAGCCCACATCCTTCTTGCTAGAAGTACACTATTATATTTAGCTGTATTAAACTGGCACAGACTCTCAATTAATCTGGATTACTCCGATCATGGAGCTGTGAGACAAATTTTTTAAAAAAAAAATAAATCCATCACTCATCTGAAAATGGAGACAAGAAGACATGGCAAGACTGGAGTCTCATTGTTATCCTACCCTGAGCTTCCTACACTTATCTCCAATACTCCATTGTTCTGCTCATCATGTAGCATACAAGCACCTAGCACTACGTGCTGCAATGTGCACGGAGCTCAGCCACGTGGCAGCTCTACCTTCCAAGCACAACTGTTTCTGCAGAAGAAAGACGTTTCTGCTGCACCTCCAGCAAGCACACCACAGAAAGGAAGCAACCGTTCTCCTCTGGTCTTGGGAGGCAAAACTGGCTTGTTTGTAGGCTACAGTCACTGGTCCCCAGCCAGGGCTGGCTCCTGCAAAGTAGGTATATCCTCTGTCGTCAACAGAAAAGTTTTGTTCCAGTGTGGGCATTTCACCAGCGATTTTGTGAGACTGCTGCCAATAAAAAAAAAAAACCCAAACAAAACCCAATCAAAGAACTCAACTAATTCTTTGCTTTCAAAAACAAGGTGTTACTTTCCCTCATGTTCACGTTGTTTCATTTGCCTAAGGACTCAAAAAACTCAACTCTTTCCAGCTCCAGACTTAGCAATTAGTGTGGCATGTACAGTGTGTTCCAAGCCTGCAATAATGTCATGTAATAGAAAACCACATTGCGTTTGCTTACCATTCCTTCTTGGGTTTCCTTTAGACTCATCTTCCACCGATTTTGACTCTACCACTTAAAAACTGCTGAAAGGGCTTTAAACACAGTTCATAAAAGCATTTCTGAAAAAGATGTCGAAGACAAACTTTTCCTGAGGGTGTTCTTATTTGATGGAGTGAAACAAAGGGAAACCATCCCAGCATTTCCTGCGATGGGGAGGTTTATCAAAATACAGCTCAAAAAAAAAATGTAGAAGTCTTCAGACATCTTCTAAGGGTATGTTAAAGATGACATCGGTTTTCTGTTCATCTTTTTAAAAGGTTTTCCATATTAGGCAATGGGCCTTCCTTCTAATTTAGCATTTTCCAGTTCAGATTACTCCCTGCCATGCAGGCAACACAATCCAAGCGTGAACAAGCCAGCGGCATGTAAAACACAATACGGGTCACTACTCTCTGCAGATGTGCAAAGTGAACACAACTGATAACGTTACTAAGTTAGCCAATGTACAGGATAGAATTTAAAATAGGAATAGGGGAGAGTGAAGAGATGCTAGATCAACAACTGGAGTGTTATAAGTACTCTTTAAAAAAACCCCAGAGTATTAATAATCAAAGAACAAAGAAAAGAGCAAAAGAACATAGTTTTGGCATATTTCATGTAGGTAAATACTGTTAAACTACAATAGGGTACATCACAGCACAAAGACATGCTTCAGTTTTTATCGACAGGTTCAGGTAACTTTCTTCTAAATAGGTCAGTAAAATGCCTTGGCCACTCTGGTACCTTGTTTTCAGGAGTACACAATGTATGCTTAAAGGTTCTCTTCAGGCTAAATAACTACTCTGTAATAGCAAATTTTCTTGCTCCTAACCAATAAGCAGAGCTTTTAGCAATACTCTTGACTACAACAGTATTACCAGAAGGAAGCACAATTTCCATTTCAATTAAATGTTGAAGGTAGAAACACTGAAGGGGAGTGGAAGATGTTAGGGATTCAGCAGAAGCATGAGTAAGTCAAACAACTTATTCCTCAGAAATTCCACGTTATTTAAATTTTGGTCATAGGTCAGAAGGATTTAAGCGATGAGTAATAACAAAGGAAACAACAAATTAACAATACTTAAAAAGAATTAATGCTGCCTAAGAGAGAAACGTTGCAATGACAAAACTTCTCTTAAAAATAAGCAGCATATGTAAAAGAGCTGAAATATATACCTCACTGCAGATCTGACAAGCTTCAACTGAAAATTTCAATAAAACTAAGTGTTTATTGAAAAAAAATTTTAAAATACAAACATTTTAAATAATTCTATTTTATCATATTCCCATAAAATGAGAAAGGGAAGAAAGCCTTGTTCCATGTCTCTCCTAGAAGGTCAGATAGAGGTATTTTAAGTCCCTTTATGCGGTCTTCTTACTCATTTCAATTTTCTGGTTCTTCTTAAGCTGATACAAGCTAATGATTTACAAATATGTAAAAACTCGTATTTCTCACTTCTCATAAGGTTAAATAGGAAGCTGTATCTGAGCGAAAGTTAGAGGTCCTCCCTGTCCCGCAGAAATGGGATTTCTTTGCTAAGCCTCAAATCTTCTAAGCCTCAAAAACTCCTTATGTCCTCACCAGTTGTATAAACTTAATGCTTCTAGATGTCATCTTTCAAGCAGGAAGCGATGGAATACTATCATTTTGCACATTTTTAAACACTGTCTTCTGGACTAAACACAAAATGAATCTCCTGAAGAACAGGTTCTGCTCTTCAGAGCAATTTGTGGACTGCTCGCTGCCAGAATCCGCTGCTATTCACAAAGAGTAATATTAAGAGTAATAACCATGAGGCTGAGCAGAATCAGAAGAAGTAAATCCCTGTACTTTCAGCCACCAGAAGAGTGGCATAGTTCACTGGTGACTGGTCTAAAGACAGGAAAGAGCTGCACAACACAGCACTAAACCCCAAACACACAGTAAGAAGAAAGGGAAAACCAGAAGGGAGTAACTTCATTGGAACAGTCTATAGGGGAGGAGTAGGTAGCACTTCCTATTTCTACCAAATACTGGTTGCAACTCAACATAAAGAAGTGATATTGTCCCCAAGCAAAGTCCTACTCGATATCAAGCGGAGAGCTCAGCAATTGCTCCTTATCACACAAACTGACAGGTCTGCATTTTCTGCTGATATAACACCCAGCATTAAATTGCCAAACTAGAGATGGAGAGAATTATCCAGCCATTCCCAACTGGTAGAAGACTACCGGGGTTTTTATGTCCTCTCTTGCAGGGAAAGCATTTTCTTCTAGAGTGCCTGACAATTTCTATTTGACAAATGCTCTGTCCATGTTAAGGAAAGGCTGGCAACGTGCTTCATCTGTCCTTGTACCTTCTTGTAGGGTGTCACAGCTGTGACTTCTGACTTTCACTATTTTTGTTAGAGATCTGAGAACTGTTTTACATCCTTGTCAGTACAAGTAAGGAGCCCACATGATATCTGTACAGTATCCAGTTCTCCCAGTTAGGAACCCCAATAACCCTTCATTTCCAACCAGAGATTTCCCCTAAGCTCGCAGTGAGGAACTCCTCTTCCCTCCATGTTTGTACCTGGTAGAGGAAACTATTTGAAGGATATGGGTTTCTCTGAAATACATAATCTGAAATGTTGTTGCAAGTTATTTTCTAATCCTAAACTACTTTCTAGAATGGTCAAGCTGGTATAGGAAATAAAAAAATCACTCACTTGAATGTTAAAAAAACCACTCACAACAAACTTGACAGAGCTCCATCAGCCTTTCATATACAACTACACATAACTACAATTAATAGGACAGAAAAACGGAAGTGGTACATTAACAATCCTATATTTGATTGAGGTATAAGGACAGAGTCTGATGGTAGGACTTGATCACTGTGATCAGGAGTGCCACAAATTATGGCAGCATCCCCAAAAGAAAGAAAGAGAAAAGACCAGGCGTCTGCCACTGACAGGAATCACAGGAAAAAAGAAGGGGGGAAAATATAAAATTTTCAAGCATGACACAGCATGAAACTTACTTAAAAAGGGTACCAGCCATTCCAAGTGTTGACTCCAGGCAAAAAGAAATAAAAATTAAGGAAGGTATATGCACTGCCTACCTTTTGGTCCTGGAAATTTGAAGTCTGGATCACCTTACAAAGGCTTCCTGTACAGCCAGTGGAGACAAAGGCTCCCCTAGAGGAGGAATGGTTTTAAGGATACCTAAAGATTTTTATTTTTTTTTTATCACTAAAATTTAACAAAGATTAGCGCAGAAAAAATTGTTATATACCCTGCTCTTCCAATTATGCTACTTCCTCCTCCCTCCCCCCAAAGTCAAACCAGTTGGCAACAAGAGTATTCAGATAGCTTCACAGAGTTAGATGCTTAGAAATTAGGCAATGAGAATATACTGTACTTGTTAAGTATCAAATCTACCATAAAAGCAGAGCAGCTTCAGATAACACAAAATATGAAACAGGCTACAGAGTGCTGATTTTAAATCTCTGAAAACTAATTCATGGTAGAAAACAATAGACTTCTACTCAGTTGCTGTGCCAGTCAAGCTAGTGTCCTTTTAAATAATTCCCTAGTTCAAACTAATGACATTTATATTCAATAATGGACTTCAGGTAGAATTCATCTTCCAAATTTAGACATCTATGTGAGGGTGAGATGAATCATGCAATGAAAGTGCTTATTTCTCTCCAGTGACTCTAAAAGCAGCCTACAGAACTAGCTCACGTACAGGCAGCCAAAGCTGGTGTTCACCAACCCGTCTCCTGGTAGCTAATGCTCACATTTACGTTGCAGAGCATGCCTGGCAGCTGTCTTCTGCTACTGAATCAAAGAATTAGACTAGAAAAGTTTTCTTTCAAGATGAGAAGCAGCACTACCCTAAATTAGCTGAAGTTCTAAGTAAACACTTGCAGTCACTACTATTTTCCCCCATGCATAACAGTTGGAGGTCTGTTTGTGGAAAAATACACACATCTTTCAAATAAAAACCCCACACATCTGACATCTTTGTACAAACTATAGCACCTGTTGAATATGAAAGAACTATTTTAAAATAATGCAACCACATATAGAAAGCTATTCAGAAGCCCATATCTTCAAAAAATGATGAATAATAACTTGATGAAAATGTATTACTAAGTCTACTAAATGCCTAAAGTCAGCCTAAACTTCAAGAATGTTTCTACAGAAAGCAGAGACACAGGATTCAAAATTGTTGACACAGTAAAGTATGCTACTGAATAAAAATAATTGATTAAGATTGAACCAAACAGTAACAATCATCTGTGATTTGTACAGCTGTCACCCTAACAAAAGGAACAGGGCAGCTATATTAAATAGCAGACTCTTGTTTCAAATAGCATGAATCTTCTCAAATGCAGTATTTCCATCCAGCACAAACTATGTCCTCTTAGTATTACTTTTTCATTTCAAGAAGAGAGGTCCCTTGGTTATTTCAATAGTCACTACAGACAGAAAGAAATATATTTTTATCGATAAGCTGATACAACAGAGAGATGCGAGTGTTTAGCATGTCTGGGAGAGGAAAAGGCAATACTAAAATCACCGCAAAGGAGTCTGAAAGGACAGCAGAAATAACCAGTCTACAGACAGCCCAGACCATGCATTTGTTTGATCAATACCCACTCAAAAATGCCTCTTCCTTAGAACACCTCTTTCTGTAAAAGGCCTCTATTGTGCAAGGAGCACACAAGAGAGATGTGATTGGAAGTGCACTCATTACACGACCAAAAAAGTAATGCTACTTTTTTGCTCTACTATGCAGCTGTAAGAGGACAAAATCATAGGAAATTAAGCCACCATGTACCAGACATGTACCTGCAGTCCTAACCCTGCCCTGAACATGATGCTTGCTTCATGGAGATTTTATATTTTGGTGGCACATACAAGGTCACAAAAAGAGAACAATTTGTAGCCAGTGGACCTAAAACACCCCCTAAATAGGTTATCACCCCATTTTGTGTCAGAGTTTGAGTACTACTGGTAGAAAGGATTCTGGAAAACAAGTAAGAGAAATTAAAAATAAATAATAATTTTAAAAAATGGGGGCAGGTTTTACAACAAAAGAATGGCTGTACTGAACAAGACCTAAAGGTTCATGACCATTCAAATATCCCCTCGCTAACAACAGCCAATAATAGCTACCAAGTGAAGCATGTAAGAACACAATAAATATATAGTAATACTTCCCCAGAATGCTCCCTGAGCCCCCAACAGCTTGCAGGAGCAGGATTTCCTGAACAAGAATAGGTCTTTGCATTTGATGATTCTTCTTCCATGAAACGGCAATTTCCCTCTGCACTGATGTAATGTTTAGCCTCCTTAAATTCCTGAGGCAAGAAATTCTATAGCTTAATTACACGTTCTGTTGAGAACCACCTCCTTTTGTCTGTTTTCAATTCATCAGCTGCTAGTTTCATTAGATACCTCTCAGTGTGTGCGCACTGAAAAAAAAAGGCAGTGAATAAACACTTCCTATTTATATCCTGCTGGCTACTGAATACTTCACAGAATTCTGTCACACCACTTCTTGGTCGCCATTTCTACCCTAATGAATTCATGCTGCTCCTCTTACAAAACTTGTTTCATATTTGTTTCAGATTTGCTCTTCCTTAAAACTTCAACTACATTATTTTTGAGATGATGACAGGGATAGGGGTGAGCTGAGCAGAACTATGTAAGATAACTAATTTCTTTAGAATTTCTTTTTTTTAAAACAGTATAATCGTTATTCTTTATTTCCTAGCCATTTCCAGCGGCAATAGTCAGCTTTGAGTTTATCTTTCTAGATGCGAAGGTAAGCTTCCTCCTCCCCACCTCCAAATATACCCCAGGAAGCTATTTATGGGAAATTTAATCTGCCATTTTTGAGCACTGTCAAATCCTTGTGCAGTGCTAGGGTTTGCCTTTGCATCTGCTACCCAACAGTAAAGTCTGTGAGCTCACTTTTCTTCCGCATCGTTTATGAACTTGAACACTCTCATTAACATAACCCTGGAGAACTGTTACACGGGACCCCTCTCTACCCTACTTACTCCAACTCTCCCTTTCTTATATTTTAGTCATTAATTTAACCACATGAAGCCCTTTCCCCCTATCCCGTGGTCCCTTACTTTATTCAAAATTCTTTGGTGGGGGCCCTTGTCAAATGTCTGTTGGACATCCATGTAAACTATTTGTCAGATCTTACTTATTCATGTGCTTGCCTTCAAAAAACCTCCAGTGAGTTTGCAAAACATGTCATCCCTTCATAGCAGGCTCTTAACTCTTCCTCAATACATCATGTTTATCCATGTTATCTTCATTATTATTTTGAATGATTTACTTCATACAGATGTCACGCTTGCTGATGTATTGTTCCCCAGATCTCTCCTGAAGCCTTCTTTTAAAAAAATAAATCAGTGTCACATCCAGATTAAGACATTACAGATCATACATAAATGAATTTATATCTTAACTAGATGTTGTATTTGTTGCTTACTGTCTGCAGCACAGTGATCCTTGCTTGCTTGCCATTTGAAAAGCTGTAACTACTTCTAAGGGGAAAAGCAAAACTCTCTTAAGAGATGCGAGCGTTGTTCTTTTTGTCAGAAGGTTTAAGCAGTATCTTTGGGAAGATCAGTACATGATAAAGATTAACAGTAATAGTAATACTACAAATAGTAATATTACAGTTAGTTTTATAAAAAGCACCCTCTTATCTTTCCAGTCTGTAAATGACAGTTCCATAAATATATGCTCCTGTGCAGTAGTAGCCATTCAACTATTTAATAGCTGTCCTAATTACCAGAAAACACAAATGAGCTTCTGAAAACACAGTTATTCAATTGCAAATGAGATATTGTTCAAAGGGAAGTATAACTTTTAACATCTTGCTAGAAGACTGGAACCGAGAACTTCTGTGGAAATCACAACCAGCAGCCAGGCAACTTGAGACAAGGACTAAACCAAGACAATTTTCAATATACACAAGTATTTTTATCCTCACTGATTTTATGAAGTTGCAGTTTTGTTTCACAAGGTTTCTAAGTGCCCTATAGATTTCTAGTCCAAGTTCACCTACTTTTTCTTTAGCATAGCATTCACTATTTGTCTTATTTACCCACAAGTCCAAAAACAGTGTTGAAAACTATTAAGTCCCATCTTAGGAAACTGACTAGGTGCCTTTCTGTGATGCAAGCTCAAATGCCAGGTTTCATTGTAACTATATTTCTACTGGTAAGATGTTAAACATAATAGTGTGTTTAAATCCATATGCAACTGTTTCAGCTCCTTTTTCACCGTTGTATTTTGTATTAGTCTAACAGAAGTTTTTAGTTCTAACACCATCATCAGAACAGCATGGATTCATCAATTCAGTATGTTTAGTTAAATGTGGGGAGACAAAGAAAACCAACACTTTACCATTGGTAAATAGACTGCTGGAACAAGTGCAGTGTTCACATCCTAAGTTTTTACAGCATTATGAGGAAAAAAAACCCACATAAATACCCTATCACAGATGTTGAAAAAACACCTTTCCAAATACAAGATGAAAACATTTCCTTGACTTAAAAGCCTCTGGTGCTGCTCAGTCTTCCAGGCGGCAGAGAAGTTAACAGTATCCTCACCACTGCTGCCGTGGGAGTGGGCAGAGGACACAGCACAAAACAAAGCCATACACAGACTTGATATTAATAGCAGAAAGCAATGAAACCGAGGAGAAAAATGCAGTTGCAAAGAGTTATCTCCCCTCTTCCCAAGCTGTCATAAGAAAGCTGGCAGAAACAAAAAAAGAAATTTGGCTGCCAAAACAAACAAAAAAATATTCTGCCTTTCAACACCTGTGCTTTGTTTCATTTCAACTACCACACTGACTGTTGTGGCCCTCTTAACTCCTTTCATGAAAATCACAGAACAGCTGAAGTTGGAAGGCACTTCTAGAGGATGCCTACTCCAGCCCTGCTGCCCAAAGCCATGTCAATGACAGCAAGCTGCTCAGGGCTGTGTCCAGCTGGGGTCTGAGTTATTGCCCAGGACAGAGCCACCTGTTCCAGCATTCTATCACCCTTACAATAAAAAAAAAAACAAACCACTTTTTTTTTCTTATGTTTAAATGGAATTTCCTCTATTATAGTTTGTGCCCATTGCCTCTTGTCCTGTCAGTGGACTCTACAGAAAGAAGCCCACCTCTGTCCTCTTTATTCTACCCCATCATATTTATACACCTAAGATCCCCCTAAGCCTTCTCTTCTCCAGGCTGAGCAGTCCCAGCTCCCTCAGGCTTTCCTCATAGGAGAGACTCTCCAAGTGCTTAGTCATCTCAGTGGGTCTTTGTTGGACTCTTTCCAGAACGTCCATGTCTCTCCTGTGTTGGGGACCCCAGAAGCAGACACAGCGCTCCAGTCGTGGCCTCACCAGTGCTGAGTGGAGGGAAAGGATCACCTACTCAACCTGCTGGTAACTCTTCCTAGTGCATCCAGGACACCTCTGGCCTTCTTTGCCACTAGTGCACATTGCTGGCTCATGTACATCTTTCTCACCAGGATCCCCAGGACCTTTTTTGCAAAGTTGCTTTCCAGCTGGTTGGAACCTACCATATACTGGATCCTGGGGTCGTTCCTCCCCAGGAGCAGGACATGGCATTTCCCTTTACTGAACTTCATGAAGTTCCTGTCAGCCAATTTCTCCAGCCTGTTGAGGTCCTTCTGGATGGCAGCACAATCCCCTGGTCTATCAACCATTCCTCACAGTTTTGTATCCTCTGCAAACTTGCTGAGGTTGCACCTCTGTGTGACCACGTAGGTCAGTAACGAAGGTGTTAAACAGGACTAGCCCCAGTATTGAGCCCTGGGGTACATTACTAGTGACTGGCCTCCAGCTGGACTTTGTGCCACTGATGATGACCCTTTGAGCCCAGCAGTTCAGCCAGTTTCTGGTCACTCTCACTGTTCACTCACCTGGTGTGTACCTCATCAGTTTGTCTATAAGGATGCTATGGGAGACCATGCTGAAAGCCTTACTAAAGTCAAGATAAACAACGTCCACCGCTCTGCTCTCATCTGCCCAGCCAGTCATCTCATCACAGAAGCAGGGTTAAGCATGATTTCCCCTTCATAAATCCATGCTATGCTAACAACTCCCAATTTCCTTTGTATTTGGAAATTATTCTAGCTCCTGTTCTTCATTTTTTTCAATCTAAATATTTTTTTTCCTGATGCATACAATACACTTACTCATTAGTAGTTGCATATCTACTAATTGGGATGTCCTCAAAACAACTAACAATCTCACAGTGCTGCTTAACAAACCACTTATTCCAGCCAGGCACTGAAATAACAATGCTGCTTTTTTGCCTCCACAAATGTATCTAAACTAGTAGCAATGTTGTTGCAGCTGTAATGGCCTAATGATCTCAGAGAAGCAAGGAAAACACCCTCCTCCCCGCCCCCAAATATACTCACTACTTATTGTTGGGAAAACACAAGTTTACACCAGGCATATCGCCTGATCACCATCGCTGTAAGAATTTTTCCTCTACTTTAAACTGAGCATTTTGTTATAGCACCCTTGCTACACGTCTAGTTTAATTCCCGTATTTTCTGAGGCTCTTGACAGAAGTAGCTCCTTTTCTCAGATTTCATGGCCTTTGTGAAACAGAGACAACAGGAATTTCTTGGGAGCATCTTTTCCACATGTTTTTTTCCTTAATTTTTTTTCACCTTTTTGCTTCTCTTCAGAACTGCAATGAAGACATATCCAAGCCCAAACTATGCTAAGAAAAGCCCTGTGATTAATTATACTTATCGGGGAAGAAAGAATGCACAGCAACAAACCCTCTGCATTCATGTGACAGTGTCCTAGAAGGTAAGCATCCTTTCAACTTCCACTAAAAACGCATCAAAACATTCTGGCCAGCAAAGCAGCAATGCAGTTTTCCTAAATTCCGTCCAGGTAGCGGACAATCCAGTAGCCAGTCTGGCTAAATGGTAGCTCAGCTCTGAAAGCCCTACAGTAATGAATGGCAGGCTACAGTTGTGGTTTTATACTGTATTATACATCCAACCAAGCGTTTCAAACACACGCTGTGGCATTAAACGGAACTGGAAGAGCAGATTACAACACGAGTCCCGCATTCTTTCACCGGTTTAGCAATGTACTGCCAAAAAAAAAGAGCCCATTTTAAAAGCCGTGTTGTACATTTGGCCAGGACACGTCCGCTGCCGTTCCGACAGACCAAGGACGATCGTCTGACAACAGTTTCTGGGGTACTAATGCTCTCTGCAGCGAAGCGGTTGACTAAAATATTTTAAACAAATTTGGACATACTCCCAATCAGATTATAACAATTTCCAGGCAGCTGAAGCCCTGGGCCAACGTTGGTTGACAGCATCCATTTAAAAACTCTTTCACACTTGTGCAAAGTTAAATCAACTTGGCACTCTCTCTGGTAGGCAATTGTCTCCTTAAAGTATGAGCACTATTCATCCAAGTGAATTGCTGCATTAAGGGGACAGTTGGCTGGCGTGGGGAGGACAGGACTGATTGACAATGCGCCTTAGTCACAAAGAAGTTGCAGCAAGAGTTTCTAAAAACCAAAAAGCAGTTAAGAGGGTGAATAGATGAAGCTAGCTCAAGACGACAAAAGTACAGGATGTTTCCGGGAAGATGCTGGTGGTTCAATAAGCTTCCTAACTATGACTAATCTTAAAACAGTTCCTGTGTCTTGTTTTGTAAATTTAGCACCTCAACTGTTTCAGAGAATTGCAGTTTACTACTTAACCCCTTCGCATCAGCTAAATATTGCAGCAGCCGCTATTTGCGGATGGATTTTTTGCAGAGCTACATATGCTAAATGGCCAAGAGCTAAACGGCCAAGAGCCAATCCCCTCCAGGGAGGGGATTTTATTTCACACATGAAATGTTAATAAAGAAACATGGACCAGCATTTAACTACTCATTCTCAAATTATTCTAAAGAGACTACAATGTTCCAGCCCCCTTTCCCTTTGTGAAACTTCAAAGGGAAAGCACAAGAAAGCCGTACAGCACTTAGGTCAAAATAACCACACAGAATGTTGAATTAATTCCTGATCCCAACAGATACCAGAAGCACTGAAAGAAAAACTTGATACGCAACAGTAATGAATGATGCATTTTACAAGTATTACAGAGAATTACAGAAGTAATCGCTATACTTGAGTTCATTTTTCAAATACTATTTCTTCATCGTTTGTGTACACAATACAGATATCATTGCATAAAGCATAAAAAAAGATGCCAAACGTGCTACTGTCTACTGTGAAAGTCAGTGGGACTACTCTGGATACCATTGGCAAACACAAGGGATAACATCCAGTCCAACTTCTGGTGTAAATGAATTACTCTCTTCCCAGTTCAGCAAGACTAAAGAAAACCACTCAGGACACCAGCCTCATGTTGAAAATACAAACAAAGCCCCCCCAAACCCCACACAACTTGTCACATAAAGCCTATCAAGCTTTGTGGGTCCCTTTAAGCTACTTAAGGATAAACTGCCTCAATATTTGCTAACAGTTCAGAAAGTGTATGAGTTTTCTCATAGTTCCTACAGCACATAGACAGAAGAGTTCATAAACAGATCCTAGCTTCTGTAAAATATGTGGTAAAAAAATAAATGACATCTTATTCACTGCTCAATGCAGTGAATTAGTATAACTGTCCTATCTAATTGGAAAAAGGATAACTTCTTGATTCAACTGCTAAATTAACCTAGCTGTTAGAGCTAACAGATACAATTTCATTGCCTGTAAAGGCAGGCAACGCTTCTTTGTCTTCATTTTATACTCCAATGAAGTCAACTTCAATAAAGTTGCCTCCACTTATCACAGAGGACAATTTGGTCCTTTTGTGTAAAGCTAATCCAGCTCTCCCTGAAGTCAAGGGGAATTTTGCACTTGACTTCATTGTGAAAAAGGATCAGGTCCTAGAACAGCAATGCTAAAATATCTGTGAATAAAAATAAATTAATAAATTCCGATTTTCCACTTCCTCATTAGCTAAAAAAACCCCACCCCAAACAACAAACACACACAACTGATTTGATGAAATGAACAATTTTAAAAAATTGGAAAAAATGGAAAACAAAAATGGAAAAAAAGTCTATTTTCTATTTCAGTTTAAAGCATGTGAAAAGTTGTTGTACACAGCAATGTATTTACACAGCAACATATTTAAACAAAAAAATAATCCCATTCCAATATTCTGACTGTAACACCATACTGTCTAATGTATCTGCTTTGTCTGTTCAGGTTCAGAGGAACGGAGGGGGAAAAAATAACAAGACCTCAAGTCTATGAAATACCTTAAGAGAAACAACAGTTTAATGGCATGGTTTCCAAGTTGTAGAAATCATGCAGTGGTAACACTTAAAACTTTTCAGTTCTCTGTCAGTGCTGTTAGGGTTTCCTCAAGAACGTCTTACGCTGTGATCAGTCCTCTGGTTCAAAAGTTTGGGCAGGCTACTCTGTTGGCCCAAACATGATTTGATTCAGTCACCTAAATTACCTGTTTACCTGGCTGTACTATGCTCCATATAATGCAGCAAACAGTGTTTACTCCTAAGCATTTGTATAACAGCAAAAATAAAACAAAACAGACCTGCACAGCCAAATTAAGTCATACGCTAACTGACCGCATGCCACGTTATAACAGAAAGTTACCCTTCTGATGGCATTTTTTTCAGTATTTATAGTGGGGAAAGAAATCTTTTTTAAAAGGGTAACATCAATTTGTATTAAGACTCAAATTTACTGTTAGGATAACCTATATTAAATTTAAAAAATATTCAAACTATGTTGTTAGCCACCAAAATTTTAAACAAATTCAAATCACCAAACTGGCAGACCTCATTCGTAACCATGTGGAATCAGAACTTGAATACCTAAATATCTGAAGTAACATAAGCTCTTACAAGCGTATAGGACCTCCCTCCCCACAATTAGTATTATTTAGATATAAGTTCACTCGAAACTGAGAAACATTTAGGGAACATCAGGTTAAAAGACAGAGGAAGACTTTCATCTGTTTTTTCAAAGAAAACAAAAACTTGCACATAGGAGAGCTATTCATTCTAACACCTTAGAGGTTTTGGTGACAAAAATAAATTAATAAATTAAAGTTAACATTCCCTTTTGTAAATAAATCCATCAGATTTAAAACAAAATGTGTTTTTCATTTAGAATTATTGCCTCCTATATCCTTATAAAAGGCAACATATTATTACTGTGTACCTTAAAATGTAATGCTTGTTATTTATATGAATTTCAATCAGGACTTCCACTCAAATGTCACTGAACACAAATTAGGAAGAAAAAAAAATCTTGCATATAAATTAGGCTTTCATTGCTTAAATAATTATATATATAGCTTAAAAGAATTATTAAGACACTTTATTATTACATTAAACACACATGCATAAAATCCACGCCCCTGGCAAAAAGCTAACAAGATTAGTGTAAAACTAATATATAGTTAGAGTCAATGTATTTTACTGACTAGTAAGACTCAGCCTCTTTCTTTGGGAAAAGAACGAAGAAGCACAAGCCCAAAACTAAGTTAAAATAATAATTTTAAATAACCATATAAAATCAGGGTGTCATGCTTGTTAATTAACTTGGCTATGGTTTCACCATGTATGCACCAAATTTAAATAGTATTCTGATGGTACGTCAGACCTATGCTGAAGTGGGAGGGGGGGAAGGTAATCAGAGTCCCAGATTTAATAACCAATGCAAATTAATTCCAGAATGTTTAAATACACCTACTTTGCATGAACAAGTCAAACGTTTCCAAGGAAATGATTTTTCATCTATAAACTATCACTTGTCTCATTTTACGTACATCATGATAGCCTGAATCAATCAGTTCTACAGGTTTCTACAGCATACAAGCTAAGAACTATTTCCTAAAATGAAAAAGGAAATTGATATCTTTAGCAAATTACATAATATATATAATTATTCAGCAAGCTATTTTGAAAGCTTATCACTTTAAATAACCTCAACCACTAGGATTTATGAATTGTGTTTTAAGTGTATAACTGTACTTAAAATACAGTACAGAACTGTACTTGAAAGTAAAAAAAAAGTATTCATATTACTATTGCGTCTTAGCCTCTAACGCCATACACAAATCAGCATTTAATTTTTGCGTCTTCTAAAGTTGATAATTTTGTACTCGCATTTTGCTCACTCATTTGAAAACCACAGAACTAAAAACAAAAAACAAAAAAAACCAACCCAAAACCAAACCAGAACCCTTTTTTCCACCCTCTACAGAATGTTAATACAATACTTACTTTTCAGACTTGAAGAAGTGTGGCTGCTCAGAAAAGGAATTTTATTCAGGAAAATTTCCCCAACTGACTAGTAGTAACAGCTCAGTAATTATCCTGGTTTTCCCTTATCTTTCCTTCATAGGTAATTGTTTTCAAAACGAATAGTATTTTGCTTTATCCTGTAAGTGTTCCTGAACAGAGTATTTAACTTTGCTATGAAAACAGAATTAAATGCGTATGCCCACAGTGAGACTAGTACGCTCTTCTTCTCTTGCCAGTCCATGTTTTTCATTTAGGTATGGATGAGCTATCTGGCCAATACTATTATAACCTTTAAACAAATATTTAACATTGGTATCAGTTAAACAAACCCCTCCCTCTCTTTGGTTTGTCGTTCTATTAATCCATCTTCTACCTAGAACTTGGGGGGGGGGAGCCCAAAAACATACTTTGGCAACAATCCCCAAAATCACATGCCTCAGAAACTAGAGAGCACACTTACATTTTAAGATATTACTGCTGGAATAAAACCTGGATATTTTTTATTTAAAACAAACAGAATCAGAACTGCCATCTGTTGCCAAAAAAACCCGTCTCGAAATTTTCTGTTTAACGAAACTGCCAAAAACTTTTACTTGAGACATTAAGAACTTCTCCTGAATTGAGGGGCAGGAATAAAAAAGAGATATATTTGCTGAGATGGACTTTTGGTCTGACTCATGACAACTGTTCTTTCAGCGGGCTTAACTTAATGAACATGTGCATCAAAGAGGAGAAGCACTGTTAAGATTTAAGACAAAAAACAAACAAGAAAACCACAAATCTTCCATCTCCATGCAGTATGGGACAGCCTTCTTACAAGACTGATATGCAACTCACCTGGGCTAGTCATAACGCGAAGCAGAAAATGGTCTTTGCCCTACGGATGTTATCTAAGCCTTGCATAAATTTGCATTAGGAAAAAAAAAAAAAAATCCATATTTTCAGGTTCACTTGTCTCTGAAGTATTTCGACATTTTCTACTACGAGAAATTACCTACAAGCGTGTAAGATGCACTATTACATAGGTTTGCAGCTTCATAATAGCACCAAAACACGTTCACGCCTCTAATGAAATGTGGAGTACTTCAACCAAAATAGTGGAATCAGAGTTAGTCACAAATACTAAATACTATGTATCAACACCAGAACTAGTAAAATATTCTGCTGGCACATTCTGTTTTCAACTCAAGAAGTTACGGGAAAGGGTACACAAAACACTCACTTTTATCACCATAAGCTTTCCTCCCATTTCATCTCACCCTTGCTTAGTTCTCACATGAATATAAATGCCATGTCTGTACAGATTTTTAAAATGTGAAGTTTGCTATTAGGTTTGGTCCAGATTTTTAAGATGTTTGGAGACCACTGTTTTACATAAATTTCATACCTACATGTCACACTTAATTCTCTGTTTCTAACAGGCTAACCGCATTAAACTTTTAACTGAAACACTACAATTTCTGCCTGTTAATATGCCTCTGGAGACCATTGTTTGGAAATCAGTGAGATAAGGTTTTAATCTCAAACTACAGACATTCTGAAAAATAGTATCAAGACAAAGAAAGGAGATACAACAGAACTAAAAAAACAACTTGGAAGATGTACTACTAAACTTAATGATTTTTTTAAAACACTTTACAATGAAATACAGAGTTTTTGTATTTCTGTTCAGATTTCCTTCCTCAACCACAGCTCTTTATTAATTTTTCCCACAGTTTGGCAAATGAATGCTAGTTTCAGATCAATGTATGGTTTGAAAGCAAGAAGATTTTCTAGACAGTAACTCTATCTTAATTTTTCAGTGGAGCGTGCTTTGACCAAAACCTTAACAGCGTTGTTCTTCTTTGAGGCGCGTGTTCATTACATTAAGCCTATTCCAAGATCAGCTGTTATGAATCAGACCAATAGTCCCATCTGGCCCAAACACCTCTGAGTCAGAGCAGAGGTTCACCACTGGACCCCACCGTCTGAGGCACTGGGCAATATTGGATGCTCAGAAAGGGAGCCTGAGAACCAGGAAAGCCCGTGGCCATACTGTCCTTAGCACAGTCTTGTAGCTTCTGAGCTCTGGGGTACCGTTGCTGGCAAAATAGTGTATTCGTTGAACAACCTAAGTGGGTAAAAAAACAACCAGAAACAGGAAGAGTGTGGAAAGGAAGAGCAAGGTATACAGATGGACTGTGAAGGGTTTTTTTTATTCTTCCGTGGTTACAAGTGTCAGTCACGATTTCAGTTTCCAATAAAACGTTCTTGAAAAGCGAGAAGATACACATAACAACTCAGATCTATTTCTCCTTTGTCACATTTTAAGCATAAATATTAATTTTGTTATCTAACCATACTTAAAATAACTTATTAAAACAGGATTGTTCAGTATTAATTTGTTTTAAGTCTTCTTTTCCTGGCTGGCTGCCAAAACAGTTATAATGCTATACAATTGCAATACACAAGAGATTCATAGTACCCTCTAATTACTCTTTAAATACCTCGCACAAGCACTGCCTTTTCTTACAATTGCGAGGGCATTAAGTACAGTTGAAAATTTCAAAACCTTTAGCCCACGTGCTGTATTTTTCTTCCTGAAGCTGAACTTTACAAGCACCATCAGAAAGTCTGCCTGAACTGCGGGCAAACATTTGGAAGGGGACTGAACATGAACACCGTCCTCCACTCTGACCCATGAGGCCATCAGTCCTGGTAAGCACACCCGAGACCTGACCGTATTCACGCACCGTCACGCACACCAGGAATAAAACACTATTAACTGCCTCAGTTTTGCAAGATTAAAGGGTGCTTTGGGCATCTGTGAACAAAGGAAATTAACTCCATTGAACCAAAATCTTCCAATACGAAGACTGACTTTAAACACCTGATTAATGCCACAAAATGATCCTGAAAGTTTCCCAAGAAACAAGCTAAAGGCCATGATCTACAAAAAATTACCTACCTGGATGTGTTTACTCAACAACTTCATTGTCAATAGACGTAAATGAAGTTATTCACATTTGTAAGCCTGATCTAGCTGATCCTAAAATTTGAACTGAAGGGGTGGCTTGAAGCTTCTGAAGAATCATTTCTTTTTCCCAGACTTCTCTAGACTTCTGGTGTGAAGAAAGCCACAGAAAGATGTATCTTAAGACACAGAAGTTTTTCATCCCCCCGTAGTACCAATTTGAAAGACAAATTATTTGAAGTTCAGTAGCACCATAAGAATTCAAAATCTATGCAAACATTTAAGATATAGATGTAGTCAATAAAGGTATTTATTAAACTTTCATAAAACACTATTATAATAGCATTTGCCTTCCAAAAATACGAAGATAAAATACTGCCAGGTTAGCAAAAAAAGTTACCTAATTTCCTATGCAACATCTTAGAGTACTCAAGAAGCTGAAATACAGATGATGCCAGCCTGAGGTTTTAGTGGTCGTTACTTCCTGGGCACTCTCCAAGCATACCCTGTAACATTACAAAACTCCAGTCTCAGCCACAACAGTCAACATGGCCAAGGATCTGCTTACCAATGATCCCATCCCTACAGCAGTATCCTGCTGGGCTGTGAGGATCAGATAAAAGCCAGGGCTAATAGTTCTCACAGGAGACCCTCAGCTTGCAGACTCATTTCAGCTGAGCGTGACTTTGATCCACTGACTTCTGGGACGTAGCATGAAACCCGGTGCCCTATGTAGGTGCCTACCCGAAGTGCCAACAGAAAGAGTATTTTTCCATCCTATTTCCAGCTATCCTTTATATTTTTAAAGAATATGTGTTTAAATCTAAAGGGAACAAAACTCATGCATAGTAATATAGTTTACTTACTTAACTTCTAGCACTAATATTACAATTGTCTTGATCTCTGATGCTGCAACCAGCCATTCATGTTAACTTTACCTAAGGGCGCAGCCCTAGTCATTTCAGTAACTTGTTTTGGTGCCAGTTTCTGATTTGACACATTAGTACCATTAAGCATAAACCTCCAGAGGTGGAAATGGCAGCAAGAATGACCTCTTATAACCTAAAATTAAACTTGTCCTACAATTAGTTGACAGCATCTTTTCAATATGAATTTTTCCCTACTAAATTCAGCGTACATGTGGGAATTTGTCCAGGTTCGCCTTCAGAACCTGGCAATGGATAACACAATCTGGAACCCTACAGATCTAAGTCACTGGTTTGAATGCAGCCGGGGACTACAGTGACTGAAAGAGGTTACCATATAGCAACTGTAAAGCAGGTTGTAGCAAAAAAATTATCATCATAAAATCCATCACTATAAAACAGCATCCTACCGGCGTTCTCAAGGAGAACAAAAATGGAATAAATACTGAGAATTGTACTTGTATTTGGAGGTGGCTTCTCTAGAACAAAAAACTAAATCATTCTGTTCCAGTAGTTTGAGAAACCACATTTCTCCCTCACTACTCAAGCTGTTCCACCGACTAACAGAGGACTTTCAGTACTAGAAGCCCAAAACCTTTCACAAGGGCTTCACAGAAACCACAGACTGTGCATGTATGCATGGAAGGTGTCCTATCTGAAAAAGGCTGCTTGATGTGACACAGCAGAATAAGGACGCATTCCTAAAGTAGTCTTTCTGTTAATGCTGACACCAATTTTTAAATTAACATCAAGGTAGCTTACTCAAACTGTGATCAAAGTACGAGGCAAAACAGTTGGATCCAAGTAGGGAATATAGATGAAAGAACGTATTTCTTTTAACTAACGATTTGAACACAAGGAATTGTCTATTGGAAACATACAGCTTTTTGTCTGCAGACAGTGCATATAGAAAAGTAAAATAATGCAGCGACTTTGTTCATAAAGTAAACTTTGACCAGATAAATTGACACGTGCCACACCACAGACTTTCAAAGCACTGTCACGTGACAGCCATCATTTATCAGAGCAAAAAGAGTGCCAATTTCATTCTTCAGGAGCTGCAGAAAGTATGCAAAGCTCAAAATAAAGAATATTCCTCTAGTGTGGAAGGGTCAGTCTCTGCTCTGCTACATGAATATTGCTAAAAAAGCCAAATTGTAAACTGCAGTTTTTCAATAATTCTGTTACACAGTATGCAGCACATGAAAGATTTATTAAGTGTTTTTCTAGTGATTTCATATAACGTAGAGATTTAAATATACTTTCAATTTCATTCGTTTGTTTCATAGCCAAAGAACTGTTGTTAGGCAATAAATATTCCCCTGAAAATCGCTCTTTATAATACAAAATACAGATTAAGCCTACCTTGGGCTCACTACTCTCATTCCAAATGGAGTTCTTCACATTTCAAAGAGCGGCACTGGGTTCCAGATATTAAAAAGTTATTGAAAACTGGATCAGTAGCATTGTGAGCAGCAAAATCAGGGAGGCCCCATTTCCTGCATCAATTTCCAGCTCGAGATAAACGTTGACCTGAACCCTCCAGTGTGCAGGTTAAGAGCTCTCTCCCAACTGGAGTCCCTACCTTCACAAGTTTTGTAGAAATTGCTCAGCTGGGAGACCTCCACTGCCAAATTTATTTGAAATTGGCTAAGAGCCAGAAGAGTTATTAGAGGGACTGACGGCACACAGGTACTGCAGTTGCATTTGAACTGCACCTACCGAGGAAATAAAGCTAACGAAACCTATGGAATAATTACTGTCAATCACTGCTACCAACTATTGTCATCCTTTCACACGTCTGGTATCTGAAATTCACCGCAGCGCCAGTGCTGCTCTCCTTCTGTTCAATCACAGACGTTACCTCGTCCCGAACTTAACCCCAACACCCCGGCTGTGCAAAACCCACCCATCGTCTCTGCTCCATGCCCATCTCGTTCAGCAGGAACCTCCTACAGGTAAATTTACAGACATGCAACAGAAAGAGGAGTGGAAGTGCAAGGTCGTGTTGTTTGGAAAGGAACAGTCCTTACATCTACAAAGCCTGCAGAAACATAGTTATGGCGAAACTGTACTACCTACTGACAGGGATGCTGCAAGTGTAACTGATAAGACAATTTTATTAGAAAACCCTCTTCAAGGGCATACTGTCCAAAAATAAAAGAAAAAGAACCTGAGGTAAACTTTCATATCTTGCTTCCCTGACTAAAGGTCAATTTTGCTTGCAAAATATACCTTGTATTTCATTCAGCTGCCTATGAATTATTAAGAGAAAGACAATACAACTTCCTTGGCAACATGCTCCAAGTTTTAAACTGGTTTTTGGATCATTCTGCCAGTTGAAGTAAATCCATGTATCTATTTTTAATTAATGACCAGCCTCTCTGCTTAGGGCTAAATCCAGCAGGTACACCCGAATACACCTTCCTAACAACCATGAGGTTCGGCAATGTTTATAACCTAGTTTTCCCAATGCAAAGTGGCCCGTACCCACACCTGAACGTCTGGACAGGACCATACTGAAATAGACGTGATTACATTGGAGAAGACACGCCAGCCTGAGGGATGCACACACAACTTTACATGGGGGTCCAGGCAGCCCAGAAAGTTAGGCGCAGCCTCGGCAGCAGCGGGGCCCTGCCTGCGACCAAGACACTTATATTTTAAACTGTAAGGAGGCTTGACGAAGTGTGATGATTGAACATTCAAATTAATGACTCAGGAATTTAAAGCTGCCGCGTCCCTGCTCGGTGCTGGGATACAAACCAGAATAGTGAGGTGGAAAAAAAAAAAAAAAAAAAAGAAAGAAGAAAATAATTCCACGCAGGCCAAGCTACAGGCGACTCGCGAATCAATTTCCTGAATTTCAAATCAAATTCCTGAATTTTCCCTTCCCGGGAGCCGAGCCGGGACCGGCCGAGCACCAGGCCGGGCGCCGAACGCCGCTGCCGCCGCCACCGGGGAAGGAGCGAACCGCCCGGCGAGGGCGGCAGCCCAGCGGGAAGGGGCGGCGGAATCAGCCCGGCGGTGGGGTGGGGAGGCCTCCCCTCACAAACTTACTTCCCCTCCGCCCGCCCCCCGCAACCGGCCCGGCCCAGCCCAGCCCAGCCCGGCCCCGGGCGGTGCGGGAC
>JAOXNO010000013.1:109211407-109222931 GCA_028565335.1 Limnodromus scolopaceus | reverse complement strand
GGCTGGCGGCGGCGGCGTCTTCCCCCCCGCGCCTCCTCCGCGCCGCCGCGCACGGAGCCAACATGGTGGAGGCGAGCGAAGCCGCAGCCGCTCCCCCGGCGGCCCCGCGGTGCGGGGGTGGCGGTGCGGGGCCCGGGGCTTGCCCTGCGCTGCCCAGCAGCTTTCGGGGATGAGGCGTGGGCCCAGGGCAGCCGCCTACCCCCGGGTTTGGGGAGCAGGGCCCTTGTCGGGGTAAATACGAGGGGTTGGGGGTGCGGCCGAGCCGCTTCCCCCCCCTCGCCTCAGCGCCGTGAGGGGCAGGTGGCCTCGGGAAGCCGCTGTCGGCGGGGAAGGCTGAAGCTGAAAGGATTCGGCAGCGGAGCCCTTCGGCCTGGTGTGGGAAAGGCGAAGAAAAATAACTTTATAACTCCTCAGCCAGGCATCTGGAGGCGGGCCACGGCTCAGGCTCGGTAGAATGTCGCTTCTTTGGGTCAAACAAAGGTGCCAAACGATGGTTGTGAAGCGAGGGGACCGCAGGCGACCGAGGGGCGGCGGCGGGGGGCGGGAAAAGCCCCGTAGCGCAGCACGGAGCGAACCTGTCCCCAAGCCCTGGGCAAACAGAGGACAAGGCTGTAATTAACGCACCGGTAACTCCGCCGTATGGTATGTGACGGGTTTCCCACTCACCCCGGTGCCAGAACACGGCGTTTGGCAGTTTAGGAAATAAAAAACAAACAAACCCCGAAAGAATCCGATTTGTGGTGAGGTGGGCTTCATGAAGAAAGGTGGTGCAAACGCATCTAGTCTTCAGAGTTGCAGACTGCAGGAAGAAGCGAAAGACAAGGGAAAAAAAAAATAACCGTAAAGAGCCAAAGTTACTGGACTTTAAGTGGGCAAATCATCAGTTCTCATTCAGCATTATCTTTTGTTGTTTTCAGCTCTCTTATAGTCAGATTTGGCACTGGAATAGCGTTTAGGTCTCTTGCCTCTTTATTTGGTTCAAAGGCTGAATATAAAACTAATAATATTGATCAGTAATGATAATCTAATATAATATATTTTTAATCTTAAAAAAAAAATTGAAACAGGATGCCCAATTTACTTTCCAGGCAATGCTTCAGAGTGAAGCAATTTGTATTTTTTAAGATAAAGCAAATACATGTATTTGCTTTTACAGGACCATAAATACACTAGAGCAGTTAACAAAATATAAAAAAAGCAAAAGTGTTTTAGATTTGAAGGCTCCTCACCATAAATCGTACTCATGTAATCCTGTTAGAGTGGTGGAGTTTATCATGTTCCTGTTCTGTCAGGAGCCTAAATCACATTATACAGAATTGATTTTTAATTTAGAAATCAACAGTGAGTTTTACAAATGGACCTGGGTGATGAATTACTTAACTGAGGAGGAGTATTTACAGATTGGGGAGATCTCTGGGTCTGCCACGGCTTCACGGCACCGGCTGGGCTTATGGTGGTCTTGAGTGAGAGCAAAGTTTCACTTCCAGTATCAGTTGAGGGGTTTTTATACACAGGGAAGCGTTGCTGCGTGGTACATTTTACAGCACAATGGCAAAACTTACAGAATGAGCCCTAAAGTATGTCATCATCTTCATTATGTTTCAAAGCTACTTGTTTTTCCTAAGAAATTTTTCAGCATTGGGCTAAAGCTTTATATATAGAAAAATATATATTGGCTCTTGCCAGCTGTCACTGTAATTTGACTTCTAGGTTTCAGGCCCGGGGTCGATGGATGGGGTTACATAGCTCTCCTTTCTCCCAGCACCTGGCTGCCTGTGTGGCACCAAAAGGTTTGTTGTGATTCTCAGTCTGTCACATCTCTCATTGCTTTCTCTCCTTAGGATCAATATAAGGAATTATTTGGTGAGTTTCTGAAATACTGAGCCATTAACCATGGCCTCCACTTGCTGTCTTATGCGTACGTGTGCCGTCGGCTGCCGTGGATAGTGCTGGTGCTGCACCAGGGATCGACTTTGGTCGATAGTGGAGAGACCGGCATGCTTAATTTCAAGCACAGTGTGATTAAAATAGCAGCGCAGTTGGGGAGAAGATGAGATGACCAGTCCCATAACTGACAGCAAGCTCAGACTCACACATATATGGGCGTGAAAGAATAGATGAGGGTTTGAGTCGGGAGTCTTGGAGGCTAGACATGCCTTCATTGCAGTGGAAAAATTGGCAGCTTCTTAAATTGTCTTGCACTTGTCACTGATAGTCGGAGTATTTCTCGTTTTTATAAGGAAACATTGAACAGGTGACTTAAACCCCTCGAACTGCTGGTGGTTCAGCCCATTTAATCCTGCGCTGGAGGGGGCTGAGGGCGTCATTGCCACCTCCTGCCTGCGAGCCAGCCTGCAACCTGTCACCAGGTTTTACCTAGGGAAAGCTCCTGTACGCTGCTGCTCTGCTGGTACTGAACTCAAATCTTGGTTTAAATTAGTATTTTTTACTTTGTCCATGAAGGGGAGGGTGCAGCTGCCCTCATACGCTTTAGTATGGTTGAAATATGGTGTGAGGTGCTACCACCGTAGCAGTTCGTCACTGCCGTTTGCTGGGTACAATTTCCCAAGTATCCATTCAAACGGGCTCAGCAAGCACTGACTCCTCAACTGTGTTGCATTCTTAGTTGTCGTCAATGTCCCTTGAAAGACTTGTGCAAATAGCACAGGCAGAACGCCTTCCTGAATGTAGGCTATCTTTTAAAATTATCTGGATGGGGCTTTGAGCAACCTGGTCTAGTGGGAGGTGTCCCTGCCCACGGCAGGGGGTTGGAACTCAATGATCTTTAAGGTCCCTTCCAACTCTAACCAGTCTGTGGTTCTATGATTCTATATACTTGAATTAATTTCTAAAGAAGATAATTTTTACAATCCTAAATGTGGGGTTATTTTTAGTTCAATTTACTAAATGATCGGTAGGATTAAGTACATACTACACCAAATGAAGTATTTTTAGGGATATAAGAGGGAATACAGGTGTAAGCAGAAAGAAAGAAGGAACAGAGGAATAGAAATGGAGGAAAGCAGACGAAGATATTTCAGGCATTGATGTGAGTTCAATGATTTGTGATTGGGGAATACAGGACTTGTATCCTGAGGTTTTGAAGGAGATGGGCAGATTGATTTTTCTGAAGAGCTTTAACAGTACATGCCAAAGGTTAATCTATGGTACGCATTATAGTAACTTGGAAACATTGAGACATTCTTGAAAACACTTGGTGGGATTGTTTTCCAATAAATTGGAATAAACAGAAAAATATTGTGGTCTCCTGCAAACATTTTTTTCTTTCAAAAGAAAGAAAAAGGTTTTCTAAATCTAAATTCATTCCTTCATTTTGAGAAATAACTATGATAGTTAAGGCCCCATCCTAGCTATCACTCTTTAAAAGTGTGGAAAACAATGGTATTTTATAGCAGCATCTCCTAAAATTCCCATTGCTCATACAAAGGGCAGTTCTTGGAATTAATAAGCATTAGTCACATGCTTACTTTTAATTACTTGCATCAGTATTTTTAAGAATAGGGAGTTTCGCAAAGCATGGATATTTCTTTTGAAATAGTTGAATAGTGTTAGTTGAATAAGTTTTTGTTACATCATGTTAATTTCTTCAAGTGACACTATTAATAAAATTATTGATTTAAAAAAGTAAAACATCTTCCTTGGATATAATGCAAATTACATAAGAATACAATAATTCAGTAAAGAAACGGAGTGCTAAGTCAGCGCGTGATGGATCTGTCATCATTGTTTCCTATTCTGAAGCAAGTGTTCTATTTAAGCTTTATGTTAAACTTCAATATATTTTTGTCACAAATGTCCTGTTTTGCCTTAAAATGCTTCTGCATCTCCAAATGGCCGGGATCTTTGTGTTTGTTGTGCTCTTCTATTTGCAACATTAAATATACTGCTCTTTCTCAAATAGCGTTTGTGTTTGATCTTGTGTAACATGAGTAACTACTTACGCATATTATACTTTTGGCAAGTATGTGGAGGGTTCTTTTTGAAAAACATTGGTTCAAGCATTGTTTTTGAAAGTATTTAAAGGTATTTTTGAAAGCATAGTAGACTTTATCTTGGAAAACCCCGTACTTCCAAACCTGTTGCTATTTACATTTGTGTCACATCCAGTTATATCAGACACGCTGGATTACATTGTATAATGAAAGCCGTATTGCTGTCCTCTTTATCTCTTTATCTTTATCTCTTTATATCCGATCTCCTTTGAATTGCACATGAGTATTGCTTATGGTTACTTAAAATAACTACTGCTTTTGTTTCAAGGGCAGTGCTATATATGATGAACACTTAACACTCAACCCTGCTTTGGCAACAGCTACACATCCTGTATCTTTGGTTCTTGCGTGATTTAATTTGGAAGCTGCGCAGATACATTCTTTTTTTGTTGTTTTTCATGTAAATTTCATACTTGAAAAATCTGAAGCCTGTGAAATCGTACATGTCCATAAAAGTTTAATGCATTTACTCAGGCCGCTGTGCTCTTCTGAAAGATTTGGAATGTGTGCTCTCCTCCTTACAAAAGGGGTTGTGTACTCTTAGTCTGAAAGGAAAGGGACAAACAGTAGGAAAAAAAGAAGTATGTGTGGTAAAGCTGACCTGAAATTACTTTGATCTTGACATCACTACTAGAGTTGTCCGTAGCCTTTAAGAGACTTCTGACCTCATTTGATAGGCCGTATAAAGGAGCAATTTCTGCAATTTTGGGAGAGTGGCACATATATGTATTGGTTATACTTATTTTGTTACATACTGCCTAAGATATTACAGTGGAATAAATGCTTAGTAACGTTATTAGCTGCAAAATCCAAGTTAATACGGCATTTAGGGAGCGCTGCTAGGGGATTCTGCATCAAAGTCTCCTCTTTTCCAGGGCACCCTGAATTTTAGCCACTGAACTGGTGGTTGCAGCGCTTTTATACATGACTTCAGAAAATGAAGCCAAGTGAAACAGAGTTCAACAACTTGCTTTTTACAAAGACATAGCAACTATATGCACAGTCTTAATGTGGCCCTGTTGGACCAGCCTCTCCTCCATCCACCCCATCATTCTTGTCCCTGCTGTATTCCCCATCTTATCCTCTTCATCATCATCGTTAGGTAGTTCCTATGCTCAGCCTTGCTTCAGACTCCGTATGGTCCTTTCCTTCTGAGCTCCCACCCTGACTAAAGATGGACAGATTCTTCAGACCTTTGCCCGCCCTTTATTATGCATTAATGTCTAACAGATCTTCTGAATTTTCCATGCCAGGTTGTTATTCTTACCCTAATGTTTTGAGGATAATTGTCTGACACAACCCTCAGCATCAGAAAGCCTTCCTTCTTAATTTAAAGATGAATGTGATGAAGTTTATTACTTCGGGAATATTTCCAGGAACAAAATTGACCCCTCAGTCTAGGATGTCAGAGAAATCCTTAGAGTGGAGCTTTGATCAGGATGGGGCTGTTCACTGTCGAGGTGTTCGCCATTACTACAGGTGGATATAACTGTTCACCATTTAGAGATTTCAGAAAACTGGACAGGTATCAGATGTGTGGATTTTTTTCTCAGCATGCTCTGTATCTCTATTGTTTCTCTCCCGTCTTCCATTTTCTCATCACCATTCCTTCAGCTGGAGGTTACAGTCCCCTCAGGTCTGCTGGCATAACTACAACTATGGTTTTTTTCCCTACACTTTTCCACCAACGGGGTCTTATTCAGTTTAAGCATCCTAATAGTTTTCTAAAAAACAAGATTATGTTGATGTGACTTTGTAGGGAGTGACATATAAACAGTTGTGCTCACTGACATGAGGAAAGCTGTAGCAACATAGGGAGGAGATGAGTGACTCCTTATCCCACCTCATCTGTTGCCAGAACAGTTTGAATTTTCTGAAATTTCAGAATTTAAGGAACCTCAATGTGATTTCATTGATAGACGAGAGGAAAGCAGTGGTGGTGGAGAATAGGAAAGACCAGATGGCTCTATTTTCCTGATGTTTAACTGTTACTTGGCTCTGCATCTTTCTCAGTTCCCACCCCACTCCAGATAAATACCCTTTGGTTTCCTTATCACTGTCTGCTTTGCTCCCCTGAAGCAGCCAAAGTCTCTTCCATCCTTCCCTGAGAATCTGCATCAGGGCAAATGAGAGAGTCATCAACGAGGCAGCTGAGGTAACAACTACTCAAGAGGAGGCACTTGTGGAAAACCTGGGTTTTAAAATCTGGAAAACACATTAAGAGATGAAAAAAGTCTGGGTTTATTAAACCTTGGCAATTGCCTGCCTCACTGCTCTGACACTTGCAATGTGAAAATCTGCTGCTTTCTCATGTTAGAAGGAAGCAACTTTGCCAGCTGAGTTGTAGAGAAGCACATCTACTTCCAAACTGGACGTAGTTGTTTGAAATTTAGCAAGTCTCCCATGCAGATGTCAGGGATGTGCCTTTTGCAATGTGTGTTAATAATACATCCACATCTGGCCTGATGGTAAAGTAAGCCTCTGCACAGTGTCACTTTGCGTGTAGGGGCTTAGTAGATCTAAGGTGAGCTCTCCAAAAACTCTATCTGGATATCCTCCCACAAGTCCTACTCACCAAGGAGGCTGGAGATGCTCCCTTCCATGGCTTCAAAGGCTAAGCCAGCATTTCTTCACAATTAGGTAGGAACGCAGAGCTGGAATGGACCTCCTACCACGCAACAACTATTGTAGGAAAGTGCTAGCGGCCCTTCCCTTCTCCACCCCTTAAAAAGAAAAAACATACAGGAATGAATAACTAAGGAAGACTCTGTTTCCAAGTTGCTGTCTTTTTGTTTTGCAGGCTCCCAATTTGTCCTGCTTTTTATCACCGTGCTTCTTGGGCGTCTGGCTCCTGTGGGGGGAAAAGAGCAGAACAGAACCCAACCTGAGACCCCCTCCACGACTGCTGAAGCTGGTGATTATACACATGGTTGCTCAGAATCTTTTTGTTCATATTCTTCAAAAGGGAAAAAGAGACTGCTGTAAGGGTTCAGGAGAACTAAGTACATGCCATCAATTCGGAACTGGAAGTTATAAAAACAATTCTTTTTTTTTTTAAATGAGGGTTTTTACCACCATACATTTCTCCAAATTTTGAGCTATTCTAAGAAGGGGACCTGGCAAGTATTACTTTTTTTTCTTCTTTGAATATACAAATAATTGATCCTGTTGTTTCAGAGAACTGTAAAATATTGGAGGGAATATAAAAATATTTGATTTTTTTTTTTTAAAGTAACATCATATTTCACCCTTTTCTTTTGTTTCCTACATTTCATTAAACAGTTTGTGGAACCCAGATAACATTGCATATCTGGCGTTTCATTCTTGTGGAACAAATTGTAAATTATGGGATAAAAAGATACATTTTTCATTCTCATAATAACGGGACAATGCTAGTTAATAATATGCAGACAAATTTAGCTAAAGAAAAGGAGAAAAATACTAGCTAAAGAAAAATACATAGCATTAAAGATTCCATTATTATGGCTCACATGCTGCTTGCTTCTGCTTGGTTTTTCTTTCACTTTTGGTTAAAGTGGGATTTTCCAAAGCACAGGCATTTGCTTGTCCTACTCCTTTTTCCTTCAAAATAGAGCCTATTGAAAATCAGACTGTGTGTTCTACATTGTCCCATGGTTTTGCTTTTGTTTTTTAATTGGGAAGAAAAATAAAACATGGAAAGTTCCAAAATATTTTGGTTTTAAAATGTGGGCTTGGGACATCTTTGATGCATCACCATAACACAGCTAGAAGTGACTCTATTGTTCTTGTTGGAAAAAGTAATCCCTTCAGGAATCCCAGATGATGGGGGAAAATGAGGGACCTAAACCATGACAAACTCCTGATGAGTAATGGCAAACCATCCTAAAGCAAAACATTTAGATTCGCTTGGACAGTTCAAAACGTTTTGGATTCTTCTTTATTTTCCCAAAGGGACATTACATTGTTTTGGCATAACCAAGTTTTTCCTGTGGAAAAAAGTCAGCATTACAGAAACCGCTTTTCTATTAAAAACCATGAACAGCAAATTCTGGAGCAGCAATAGAGGGAAGCAGTCAAGCCAAACCCAAGTGTATTTGAGAATGTTCTCCCTAGAGAATCTTACAACTGCTCCAACCTAGCAATAAGTTTTTTATATGAAGGTAAGTATATTTCATAGACACCAAATGTAAGGTGATGAAATCCATGTGGCACGACTTAGGATGTTTCAACACATTTAAAATATGATGTTTCACAGAGGCACTCAAAAACTCTGTTTGTTTTAAAAATGTGATAGAGGCTGGTGTAAGGCTTGGGCCTTTGAGGTGAAAAATCACATCCGTGATTTCACAACTGTTTTGCTAGGACTAGGCACTTTTAAAAAACTTAACACTGCTTTAAAAAAAAGCATCTTTGTCCACAACACAAAAGCATGTATGCTTAGAATCATACTTTTAGCTTTAGAAACACACAACAAAATCCATTGTTTAATATTTAGAAACATACCGCCAAATTCCATTCTAAAAAAATGGGCACAAACCTCTTTTTAACAACGACAGCAAAGTATTTTGGGGAGAGATATGGGATGCGGTACTATTACTGAATTTTTATTATATGAGTAGTAGGATGACCTGCCAGGCCATTTTATAGCCTTGGCATTATTAAAAGCGGCAGTGAGTCACTGATTTTCTCGAACTGATGGCCGTCTCAATGTCTGTTTCTCAAGGCAACTTCTGCTTTCAATGTGACAACTTTGTCCTGGCTTTTTCTGTATCAGGGCAAGCTTCGTCTTGACGATATGGGCAGAAGACAGAGCCTGTTATTTCCCATTCCAAAAATTAATCACATGCTTTTCTGAGTATAATAAATGGGTAATTCACCGATTTTAAGGGCAGAAATGACCGACAGACCGGCCAGTGTCAAGCGCTCTGAATGTCTATCACCACCTCTCAGATTGCCAGACCGAAGTGTCCCCCATGGATCAGAAGGCACAGAGAGATGGGGAGTGCACAGCTTTGGGTGGCATGGGCTTAAGCGACTGATGAGCAGCAATAGCAGAGCAACGAACCAAATCAGGAGCTTGATGGGTGTTTGAAGACAACTGTTGGCATAATGCCTGTTGGCACATGGATCGTTTTGTCAGGTATAGGATCTTTCACCTGGTTCTCGCAGGCACGTATTATTTTTTTTTTTTTTTGCTCTTTGCGTGTACGGTTCTCACAATGGAATGCTACTCCCTATGGCGGGGCTGTGAGGTGCTTTCATAATAAAAAAGGCAGTAACATAAACAACCTTCTCCAGTCTGACATGCTAAACAGTCACCAAGAACTCTGAGCTTCATCACCAGGGGCTTCACCCAGGGGCTGCAGGGTGAGCTGGTGAGGGGCCAGGGGTCCTTGCAGGTTTATGCTGGTAAAATTGGAAAATGCTTTACCTGCTGCCTGATGTTTCTGGGAGTGTCTGTGAAGTCAAATTAAAATGGAAGAGTGGATTTCATAGCTGAGGGCTTCCCCTTGGAGCAGTTGTGGCTCTTCACTAGCTCAAAGAAAACAAATTAAAAATGCCCCCTCCCTCCCCCGAGTTTGAAAGGTATTTTGAGTGTATTAGATTCTTTAGTCAACATCACCTGACAAATAGTGCTGTTTATTAATATATTCAGTGTGTTTCAGTATAATTTTTCACATCTTTTACCGTTCTTGATGAGTGTTTTTCTCTATAATTATTTTGTTAGTCATTTCTGTAGGCAGCTAGGCAGCTGTTGCTGCAATCCATTTATTAGCGGTGGTTGGCCCTGGATTTAACAAAATGCAACTGCACCCTCTTGTGGAAGCTGCTAAGTAGATTATTTTGGTTTCCTGGTACCACCTGGTTTATTTTTTCTGAACAAGTCAAATAAAAACAAATAGCAGAAGTGTCCTGAGGCCACACAGCAATAAAGCTTCCCTGAGAACTTCAAAAAAATAAGCTGCAACTTCGGAATGTCTGAACTCAGACAGCCTTTGAAGACAAACTTCTGTGGGGAAGACTTTCAAAGGCACCCTGGGAGACCTTCCTGCCCTGGGCTTTTGTGTGGGGATCCCTATCATAATATATTCTTCCAGAGAAACAGAGTTGGTATCGCTATATGCATAGAAACGGCACATTTACAACCAAGTCTAAGGACAACAATTCAATATGAGTATCCAGCATGGACCTGAAAAACAGTTTGCGTTCATTCTCTATATGCGTAAATCCATGAACACAGATGTTGGTCTCCCTGTATGCTCTAATGGAAATACTGCGTGTTCTTGAAGGCAAATAATGCTAGTGAAGGGAGCAGGTCAGGCTGCACATTAAAGGTTTAACTTTGAACACTTGTAAATCTCAACATGTTTGGTTTTTTCTGCGACCTCCTGCGACTTTATTTAAAATAAGTGCATTTAAATTCATGAATGCATTTATACTCTGGTCTCCGAGGAGTGGTGGCAGGGGAAGTAAGAACTCCTTCAACTGCTGAAGCAAGAATATTGGCATCTCCAACTTCCACTCTGCAGTATATGGGCTCACAAAGAGAGGCTCATACAATATTTCCCTTACTTAAAAATAAAAAAAATGAAGAAAACTTGTTTACAGGAAATTAATTTTCCTGCAAAAAAGCCTCTCTTCTTTTTTTTTTTTCTTCTTTTTTCCTTTTTTTTTTTTTTACTGTTACTGCAAAGACAAGGAGTTTCTGACTAAGATAAAATGAAGGAATTATGGGCTTTATAAAAAATAATTCATCATGTCTTCCCTAAGCAGAGGTACTCACTGAGAAAAGGGTAAAAATGCCCCAAAAGTAACAAGCTATTTGTGAAAATACCACTTTCCATGAGTAAATTTTAAAAGAATGATACCAAAAAAATTTATGTAGTTATAATGCACAAAGTATCCAAATGTATTAAACTCCCATGTAAGCAGCAGCTGTTTTTTATGGGCTGCAGCACTGCTATTTTTTCTCAGAGTGAAGAACTAACCCAGAGCCTGCTCTGAATGTCAATTAGAAAGCTGGAAGAATTTGTCTTGCTCTTTGCAAATGGTTAATTAAAAGAATAAAAAAAGAAAAAAAATTAAGTGTTACACAGCATTTGATCCCCTATGCAGAATTTAATGAGGTGAGTCGATTTGCATTTTTATGTCTGAACATGTTCTTGCACTGCCAGCATGTCTCACCGAGCGGTGAAATACAACCTATCGACACCTCTGGGTGGGGTAGCAGAATTCAAGATGCTGGTCTGAAAGTCGGATTTAAGGAGTCACTGGGCTGCACAGGGAGAAGTGTGGCCAGCAGGTTGAGGGAGGTCATTCTCCCCCTCTACTCTACACTGGTGAGGCCACAACTGGAATACTGCATCCAGTTCTGGGCTCCCCAGTTTAAGAGAGACAGGGAACTACTGGAAAGAGTCCAGCGTAGGGCAACCAAGGTGATTAAGGGATTAGAGCATCTCCCTTATGAGGAAAGGCTGAGAGAGCTGGGACTCTTTGGCCTGGAGAAGAGAAGGCTGAGGGGAGACCTT
>JAOXNO010000013.1:109194201-109211307 GCA_028565335.1 Limnodromus scolopaceus | reverse complement strand
GTGACAGAGCCCTGGAACAGGCTGCCCAGGGAGGTTGTGGAGTCCCCTTCTTTGGAGATTTTCAAGACCTGCCTGGACGCAGTCCTGAGTAATGTGCTGTAGGCAATCCTGCTTTGGCAGGGGAGTTGACCTAGATGATCTCTAGAAGGTCCCTTCCAACTCCAACAATTCCATGATTCCGACTCCTGGCCCGATACTAATACTGCCTTATCTGTAACACGGCTTCTGCCCTTTCTGAAATGCCACAGCAACCACCACAGTGTTTAAGATTTGTGTTTCTGCTGGATTCTCTGTCGTGCTTCTGCTCTGTGCTTCAGAGGGCCCTTCACCATTCTCAGATGGTACGTGTTTCTGCAGTCAGAAACACGGCACTTTACCCCAGATGGGGATGTGAGCCTCATTTTAATATCTCTGTTGGATATTCGCGCTTGTCCTGTGTACTGTACTTTGTGTATTTCTGGCAGAACAGCGGTAAGCCTGGCACTGACCCAGGAGGAGCAGCTATGCTTGCAGGTCTCTGGAGGGGGCGGCTCCGGCCGGGTTTGGGCTCCGTGGGCCATCACAAAGGGAAAGAAACAGGTCAAGTGCTCTCGTGACTTTTGACATTGTAATTCTGTTACGTCTTTCCACAGGCCGTGCAAGTACAGGCAGGTGGACGGGCAAAAAGAGTTACGAGCGCTCTCATCTACGGGAAAGCTGCTTCTTGGACTGCAGCGTGCATCGCTTCATGCCTCCGCCAAGCACAGAAGGGCTCCTTTTATCACGCTTCAATCACGGGAGCCTGCTCCTTCTCTGGAGCGAGTACGGAGGTGAAGTTTATGCAGCTGCATCCCTCTTTCAAGTTAATTATATCACTCCGAGCGCTTCAGCTATGATCCCACACTGCAGTGCCTCGCGCTTGAACCAGCCTGCCTATTTCCCTGGGCGCCTGCCACGGAGGTTACCTCCCTGCTGAAATCCTGGCGTGTTACCTAGTCCTCTGGGATCTGAGTTTCTTCCAAGCTCACGTACCCAGAATTCGCTACTGTAGCCATGCCTCGTGTCTCCGCAGGATTTCAGCTGATTTCCCAGTCTCCCTTGGGGAAAGGAACATGTCCAGTCTCATTTAAAAAACCCATTGCTGAAAGCCAAGGATCTACAGACAGGTTCAACTACCTAAAACAGTTCCCGTGTGGCTAATAAATAATGAAAAGCCATTTTTGAACTCCTACCACAGATCCACCACTTTATAATCCTGAGCATCTCTATCAAAAATAACCCCACATGTATGGTCCCAGCTCCTCATCCCATACTCCAAATGTAACACCATTTCCAACCCTAGCTTTAAAGTTCTACTGAGCTTGTGAAATGCAGGAAGCAAAAATTTTCAGTCCTTTCCACCCAGAACCCATAATCTCTGTCCCAGAATAGCTACAAAGTAGTGGCTTCCATTTCTCATCATTAAGAAGTCTGCTGTGCCAACAGCACTCTTCCTCAAAAGGCTTCTGGCCTTGGAAAATCCATAAAGAAACCCAGATCTTCATTTACAGGCAACATGAATCTTACCAAATATCCAATTTTGCTCTTCCGCTTAAACATTAACCATGGATCCACACTTGTGCTCCAGTTAAGGTAATTGGATGTTCCTGGCATTAGGCTTTGCAAAACTCAGCAATCAGCAAAACTCAGTTTTTCGGCTCATTTCTTCTGAAACTGAAACTCAAATGTTAATCATCCCACACTAGATGCAGCCTTCCCAAATCTTGCATGCATCACTCAACCTTCCCAGAAGAAGATCTTACCTACCACCATGCACCCTCCAGGGACTAGGAATGAATGTGACTCACTGGTCTTGGCACTGCTGGTGAATTTAAACTCTGATTGTAATCCTGGCTGCATCATGGGCCCCAAGTCACCAGCTCCCTATGTCTAAACATTGTCCTTTCCCACAGTAACCCCAGCCCTTCCCCTCATGGATGCTGCAGGATATTGATGAATTTCTTCATTCCCTGCTCTCACAGAAATGGGACAATGGCTGGGGGTAGCAGTTTGAACAGAGAAGGATCAGTTCTGAGCTTAATGTTAGGATTGCTGGTGAAGGGTCTCGAGCACAAGTCTTACGAGGAGCGGCTCAGGGAACTGGGGTTGTTCAGCCTGGAGAAAAGGAGGCTGAGGGGAGACCTTATCGCTCTCTACAGCTACCTGAAAGGAGGGTGTAGCGAGGTGGAGCTCGGTCTTTTCTCCTAAGTAACAAACCATAGGACAAGAGGAAATGGCCTCAAGTTGCACCAAGGGAGGTTTAGGGTGGATATTAGAAAAAATTCCTTCACCAAAAGGGTTATCAAGCATTAGAACAGGCTGCTCAGGGAAGTGGTTGAGTCACCATCCCTGGAAGTATTTAACAGATGTGTAGGTGTGCTGCTTAGGGACATGGTTTAGTGGACTTGGCAGTGCTAAGTTAGCGATTGGACTTGATGATCTTAAAGGTTTTTTCCAACCTAAACAAATCACATGATTCTGTGATTATATGACTGGGATAAAGATTTGAGTTTTGAAAAAAAAGTATGAAAATCTGTGTTTATTGTGTATTCCTACAAGAACATTAAATCTAGAATGGGGACTACTGCTGGTAGGGGACATTTCAGAATAACAGGATAGGATAGGACATGTGTCCTTGCAGTGAAAGCTGGAGTTGCAGCTAGGGTTTCAGAGGGAAAGGGCTGATCCAGAAAGGTAGCAGGGGTTAGAGATGCTAGCCACAACTGCAGATTAAATTCTGAGCTCTGATTAAAGCTACGGTTTGAGTTTGGCCCTAACCCAGGGTTTAAAAGGGCTGAAAAGTCAGATGACTGCTGGACCTGAGAGGTGCATGGGGTTAAGCTGTGGACTGACCTTGGTAGGAGAAAATAGCTCCCTGTTTGGGCTGGTGTTGGAGGAGATTGGTAGTACGTATGTAAATGATGTGGTTGGGTTAGGGTGAATCTTAGGGTTTGGTTCTGAAGAATTCAGGATCTTCTAAGACCTGGAGGACTTTGATGAGGAATGAAGCAAGGGTAGGCTGCATTTAAGTCAGGGTAATAAAAGATAGATAGCTTGGTCTATTCTGGGGTAGAATAAAATTAGTTTTATATCAAGGATTTGAGATTAGGTTTAGATTCAAGGTAACAGGAACTGAAGGGTTCATTTTACTGCTGAATTCTGCAAGACGTACAGGGAAAACATGATCTGTGCTGGCAAATAATTTATGGCTCATTCAGAGTCAATTAGGAGTTTCTGGATGATGGTTACGTGGAAGGATTAGGACACTGAGGGGTTAAGCACTCAAGTTTACTTCAGGGTAAATGCAGCAGCTGATTTCAAGCAAAGAAACAATTTATGCTTAGTTATACAGTTACATTTAAGATTAAATATAGCAGGACTTAATTTCTTGCTACTTTGTTGCAAAAGAGTTTGTTTTTTTGCTGAACCTGGTAAATGTAGGTGCTAAGATGAGAAGTCTTAGATTGGTTTAAGATTGTTTTGGTTAGTGCTTGCTTCTTTCTGTATCAGCTCTAACAAGGAGGGCAGGGACCTCCTAATTGGATTTCAACTACTGCATTTTTGGGGAAGGAGAGACGAGATTTGGTTGGATAAAGCCAATATTGATGAGTGTAAAGATAGAGCTGGTTCTGAGAGAACATCGTTTGTGACTCCACCAATAAATAATATGTAAGTGATCAAAGGTTTTAGTCAGATGTCAGGTATGCTGGCAAAGACCAGTAGGAAAAACAAACACACCTGTAAAAAAAAAAAGTGTTTGTGCAAATCAAACATTAACCAGTGTTCTCAGGGTCCCATACAGGAAACACACAAACACATACACACACACATGTATATACACACATATGGTTAACCGTATGGGCTCTTAGAAAATAGAGGAATTGAGGCATCACTGTGGGAAGATTTCAGAAAATCAGAATATTTCGTCTCAAGGCATAGCTACCAATTTTAGCAAAGACAATGGCTACTACTCAATTAAATTCTAATTAAGTCCTGTAGCTACCATTATAGAACTCAGACGGTAGTAATTATCAGTTTATTTATACATTTTTCACAGTTAATTTGAAATTGAAATACATTCATCCATCTTTCTAAGTATTCTGCATTACATCTCGTCTTAACAATGATGGATAAGAAGTATTATACATAAATAATAAATTGCATAATGCACATTGCATAGAAGAATGCAGTAGCCTATGCACTTATACAACAAATTTTGTGTCTAACTTGGTTTGGTATTTATAAAACATTCTAGTGGTCCTTCAAAATCGTTGAATCAATATTTCAAGAATAGAAATTTACAAAAGTGCTTAGAGCAGTTCTTTCATAGCATAATATTTAATAGCACACTTTGGAGTTACGTATTCAATTTCACATGAAGACCACAAATCAGTTTATGAACACATATTATTTTATACCTCGGAACAGAAATCGATCATTTGGATTTCTTATAAAACCTTTATTCAAAAGCCAGTAGGATTTTTCGCTTGCCATTTTTGGGCGAAGACTTATATTCACCAACAGGTGAATATAATCCTACAGCCTGTAAAGCAGTCTCACCAACCTCAGTGAGTGCTAATGAGAGAAAATGCTGTTGAGGAGAGCATACCCTTCAATAAAAAGGAATGTAACTTGGAAAGTACCGAGATGAAGTTACAACCTTCTCCTCCGTCCTGCAACAGGCAATTTTGCCTTCAAATACGCCATTACATGTATCACACGTGCTTGTCCTGTAGAGCTAAATATCAGACAAACACATGAAGAGAGGGAGCCATTTCACATCTTTAAATGTGGAGTAAGAAGCACCCTATTGCTTGGGTAGGTGCTCTAATACTAGGCTAGAGGGCTTGGGAAGGAGGGGGAACAATTTAGCGCCCTGTCTGTCTGTAGTGGCTCTATTTTTAAGCACAGCCTTCAGGAGTTACACTGCAGGCCACCATTCCCAACATCTGCTTATTCCTTAAGGCTCCTTCCCTGCAGAGCTTGCTGCCTTGGAAGTACCGCGACAGCTGCCCTGACACAGATTTTAGGTGGGAAGCCTGGTTCAGAAATCTGTGCTGGTCTGTTGATCTGGTGCAGCATCAGTAATCCTGAGAGCAAGGTTTCCTCCCTGCCTCCCTCTCCGTGACTCGCTTGAGTCACAGGAGTTCTCCTGTCAATTTGAATGATGCAATTAATATTACTTAATTTTTTTTGCATGCCTCTCTGCCTTACAAGCTGCAATTATAAATTATAAATATCAATTGAATGACACACTTTAAAAAGTGTATCATTTAATATAACAGACACTTTCAATTTTAAGAACTCATTTCAATATGCGTTTCTTCTAGTAAAAGATAATGGATGAAGACAAAAATACATGTTTTGCCAGGAGATCTCTGAAGATTTGTCCAGTTTCTTTTAAAAATTCCCCAAACTTCAAGCTGAAAAAATATAAATAAAATCTTTGATTTTTTTTAAATAAATGTGTTGAATTTCTAAATACAGAGGGTTTTTTCCCCATTCTTTTTTAATGGAAACTTTTAGAAGCAAATATTTTCAAGCATCCTGACTAGCTCTAACTTCAAAATGGACAATTCAATTACATTACAAGTTATGGCCAATTATATTTCCAAAAGGAGAACCTACACTAGAAACAGAACGTCCAAGGACAAGTTGGCTCTTCAATGCAGCATTGGAGTACAGACGAAGAACTGCATTAACTCAAACATTGGCTACATGCTCAGGGCTTCCCTAGACGTGAAAGGAAAGGATGAATGCAGGCAGCTCCACTGTGGACCAAGACAATAACCAGTATTGGACAAGCTTAAAAAATAACTCTGCTAAAAGAAAAGCCCAATACTGGCTATTTTTGCACAAACCAGCTCATGCCTGCTCTTCAAACTTCTGTCCTGGAAATGCTGCAGCTCAAGGAAGTTCTTGTTTCTGTGCACACTGTCATATTTCACAGCCGTTTCTCAGCACCTTGTGTCTGTCAGTTTTTTGGTCCCTTATCGCACATAGAGTATTTATAAACTGTCTCTGTGAACGCTTACAGATTGTTTCAGTTAGTTTGTCCCTCCAAGGAGAAATTTGAGCAGATTTTCCTTCTTTTTTCAAAGCTGACCGTTGCTCACTGGGAGGCTATTCTCTCAGGTGGGAGATGGGACATGTGTTGGGAAGCTCCTCTCAGGTGGTTTCCTGGAGGCTGCTTGTTGTGATAAGCTCTCTTTTTACCACTACCCCATGGCGACTGAAATTTTTGTAACATTTGTAAACTTTTATAGGAAACTAATATGAGGATTAAAATAAAATAAAAAAATCCTTTCCATGCTCCAGAGCTCTTGTTGTTGGAATTGCTGGAACAAGTGGGATGAATCTGAGTCGATTTCCATAGCAGGCAGGTGTAAGACAGACTGGTCCCAATAACCAGGCCTGCTCACTGAGCAGATGTCCACCTCCCCGGTCTGTGTGACGTCCTGCTGCTATTTCCATGGTTTGCGGGAGACATCTTGTGGTCAAAAAGCAAAATTACAGAGCCTGCAAAGCCTACTCTTTCTCTTGCGAAGGCTGAGCAAGAGAGATCAGACTTCCATTGCCTCCCAAGCATTTAGTTTTCTTTTCACTGCCAGAGAACAAGGGAAGTAGAAGTTATCCATCTGCCTGAAGGGGCTTTTTGAACTAGGGCAGACTGCCTGCGCTGGGGCAGAAAGGAGCTTTGAGGCTGTGGAGGCAGCATATGGGATGTTGTCAGCCTTATATTTAGGGAGGACCTATGAAATCTGCTGCAGCTACCTCGGAGTCAGGTGTTTCTTAGATGAAGTGATGGCCTTGCTACCAGTGTGCTTTCCTGCTTGCAGCCGCCTCTCTCCAGCATGGAGCACTGACGCAGGATGCTGCAGAGCATGGGAAATGAGGCGAAGCACGACAAATGAGAGTGCCTTCATATTTAATTTCAGCACAGTATTTTTTCGGCGACACTGTGAAGATGGACATCATTCAGTCAGTCACCTAAATCTCACTTACAGCTGTCTGTGGAATGAGGGTGCTACCCAGCACTTCTACCAGATAAACACAATGGGGAGAGTTCCACTGAGGAAACCTGTTATTTAAAGGTATCTGTTTGGGGGGGGAGGGAAAGTAGGTTTAAAAAAGCATAAAGAAAAGCAAGGAAAAGGAAAATAAGAATACCACAAGGAAGCAGAAAGATGAGGCCATTCTAGAATTTTGGATGATTAGCAATAGGTATCTCTCTCTGATGATAATTACAATTATTACACAGTTATGCAACAGCATTTCTCAGTTGACCTGGCCTCACGCTGTGGTAGGTGCTATTCAGATACACATAGAAAATGATAGTACTTGCCTCAAAGAGAGTATCAGCTATGAGACAAGACAGATCACATGAACGAGAAAAATAAGTGGATTGTGATGGGGCGACGGAACACGTAGTAACAGTAATAAAAGGATGAGTGCAATTCTAAACTTACCACACCATGCTGTGCTATTAAAAGCCTTGTGTGAGAGCAGGGAAATAACGAGTGTCCACGTTAGGCAAGCTGGGAACGATAGCAGCAGCAAAAGGTAAATCCTAGAAGATGGGTAACAAACACTGACTACAGAAATCATTCAGTAGAAGCTGTCTCAGGCCAGGCAGCCTGGTAATGAGACTGTATAGTAATCATTTGTTCCAACCTGTTATTAGCCATGGTGAGAAAATCTGGTTCTTGAAAGAGGGCAAGGAAAAAAATCATGACCTTCCAGACCCCATGAAGTCACAGTTTATTAATAGAGCCTTGTAGAAGATGGAAATTCCATTTGGCAAAGGACTGGCCACTCATCCTCATTAGCTACGGCACCAGTAGCTTCACAATTTTTATGCAGAAGGGTATTTCATAAAGGATTAGTGTCAGGTCGACCTGGATATTTCATTTTGAGATAAGGACATTTTTGATTTCATAGTAAAATATAAAATCTAATCAACAGCCCTTAAAAAAAAAAAAAAAGGAAATAACCAAACCTTGGAATGTTTCCACAAGTGTGGAATGGCATTTTGAAAAAAATTCACAACTTCTCTCCCTTATTTCCCCCTTTGTTGAATGAAATTATGGAGAAAACTATGATGTTTTGCAAATGTGTCAATGATAATGAAAGTGAATTCTGTATGCCAACATTTTTTTCCCAATAAGCTCTCTTAACCAGCTCTCACTTGTCTTTCAGAGCTAAATTTTGTCCCCTTCCTTGAAAATTGACACAATTAATAGTTGGCCCAGATGTATACAGCTGGAACAGTTCTGCACACACTACCTCAAAAGCGAACAGCCCTTCTGCAACTGAATGTAAACTACATATGTGGGAGCCAGGCCCCTCTCTGGCAAGATCTCCTCTTGGAGCAAGACTGGGGAAATGGCACGAGCACAGGCTGGTCCTTCTAATCTCCTTGGAGCTTGCTGTGGCCCTACATGCAGAGTGAACCTGCCCTGATTTAAATCATAGAATCACAGAACCGTAGAACAGCCCAGGTTTGAAGGGACCTTGAAAGATCATCTGTCCCAACCTCTTGTTGGAAAGGGAGCCTAGATAAGATTACCGACCACCCTTTCCTCACAGGGCACGTTTTCCAGCCCTTTTATAGTCTTTGTGGCCCTCCTTTGGATCTCTCTGCTGACTCATGACCAGCTTGTTTCCCAGCCATGCTGGTTTGAGCCTGTACTGGGCTCTTTGGTTTTTTTGAATCTTTGATGCATTTGCCTCTTGATTGCTGAAACAGCTGGAAATGGCTGACATAAGAGAAAGGCCTGTGCAATCCAAAATCTGGCTCGTCTGAAATGTTTCTTGTGCTAGGGGTCCAGCAGAGGACCAGCCATGGCCTGAGGGCTTTTCTTTAGTTTCATTCCATGTGCCTCTTGGCCATGGTCTTCTTTCTAGCCAGCACTATCATGGAAATGGATCGCTTAATGCATCTGAAAGGCTTGTTCAGCTGTTGTCCTTACATACCCAATGCTGGGCAGATCCACATCAGCTCTGGGCCTTCCAAGGAGTCCTTATAAACTGCAGGAAGGGAATTCCTGTGTCTCAGAGACGCCTGTATGCGCTCCAGGGTGGCAGAGTTGCAGCATAGAGCAGGCACAATATATTGCTCTGATGTGAAAGCTGAGATGTAGCTCTTTGCCATTCCTATTGCCAGGTAGTCCAGAACTGAACAGAAGAGAAACATAAAAATGGCAAGCACTGATAGTCTAAACTACTTTCTTTTGACTTGGTTTGTGTAGAATGGGTATATTTTTTCAGTATGCAATTTTCTTTTTGAGGTGAAATAGTCTCTGTAACAGTGAAATTGTCCCTTTCTTAGTGTTCTCCACAAAGCTCCAAGAATAGATCAAAAATAGATGCTTAAAACCCATCTACATTTGCAAAAATTATTTTTAGATATAAAAGTCCTCAAAACAAAGAACATGAGAAGTATTTACACTTGGGTCCACTAGGAAATGTTGCCTGTGACTTAAATGCAAAAGCTATGCCTGCTTGGAAAGGTGACGGATTTTGTACTGTGGTGGTAAGATCAGCAAAGTGGCTGGAGAAACACAGGCCTCCATGTAAAATGGTATTAGCACCAGTGAAATTTAGGTACTCATACTGCAGTTGATCTGCAGTGCAAGCCCAGCTTCATTCTAGGCAAGAAAGTAGATTGGCAGCTATGTTGCTACATTGGTTCAAAAATTCAAAATATAGGTATCTTCTTGGATTCAGGGTATTTTAGTTCAATTTTCTACACTGCTACAGTCTCTGCTAATCTACATCAAGTCACTGGGTTTCTATGCTACACAGCTATAAATGTAAGATAAATATGGAAGGTGAATACTGTATAGTATTTAAGTAGAATAACAATAGTCCCCTTTTTTCCACAACAGTAGTTAATGTATAAATTAATATTTTGTAAATATTTACATGTAAATATTAAAAGCTACAATATAGACTGAATTTTGCTTATTAGCAGGCATTTCTGACACAGTGTTAACTGAGAAGGATAAGCCTGATCAAACAATTAGCTTATCTCTTCCCTTGCCTGATAAAGGGAGTGTAGCCAAGATCAGTGTGGAAAGCTTGGACACTATCTGTCTGCTCTGCTATTTCCTATCTGTCTCAGTAGCAAAGCTGTAGTTTAGGTTAAAACTGCTTGGCAATCAGTTCTGAGCATGTTTGTCTTCAGGCCCCTGCAGGGAACTTGGCACCAGCTTTTGCAGTACTTGGTCTCTGGGCTGCAGCATGGATTCTGGTTATTGAGGGTATATTGGTATATTGAGGGGAGACCTTATCGCTCTCTACAGCTGCCTGAAAGGAGGTTGTAGAGAAGCAGGGGTTGGTCTCTTCTCCCAGGTCACAGGACAAGAGGAAATGGCCTCAAGTTGTGCCAGGGGAGGTTCAGACTGGATATTAGGAAAAATTTTTACACTGAAAGGGTTATTAAGCATTGGAATGGGCTGCCCAGGGAAGTGGTTGATGCACCATCCCTGAAGGTTTTCAAAAGACGGGTTAACATAGTCCTTAGAGACATAGTTTAGTAATGGGGGCGGGGGTGGTGATGGTGGTGTTTTTATGGTTTTCTTTTGTTTTTTTATCAGAGTTAGGTTGATGGTTGGACTAGATGATCTTAGAGGTCCCTTCCAACCTAGACGATTCTATGATTCTATGATTCTATACTTGAGGGACAAGTTGATAATGCTAATAATATGCAGATGAAGAATTTAGTTGTCATCCACAGAGGGCAATTTTGTATTGCTCTGTATACCAAAGCGTCACAGCAAAGGGGTGAAATGGGCAGAAGTTCCGGTTTGTGAAAAGTGTTGAACTTTAAAATTCTAGTCACGCTAAAGAGGCTTTAGAAACAAGGTGGAGGGGGGAGAAATCTTAAAGTCCAATCCAGAATAGCCACTTGATTAGGCACAACTCCTAATTAAGCTGTGAAACTCATTTCACATATCTAATGCAAGTCAAAGGTATAAAACAGTTCAAAATGCAATTAGAGACTGTCACAGGGAAAAGTCAAACAAGGACAGAACATCAGAATGAGGATACACTTAATAGCTCAATAATTCCTTGAGACACAGACACCCAGAAGCTGTAAGTGGATGAGGAGAAACTATCAATATCAGCGTGCTCTGTTCTTGTATTCTTTCCTAAGCATCTGCTAGCAGCTGCTGTTGGAGGCAGGCAAACAGGTTTGATGGACCACTGGTCTGAGACAACACAGCTGTTTTCATGCTCTTACATCCCCAACTCTGCTCACTACAACTTTTAGGTCCTGTAGTACCAGAGACTTCAATCTGAGTGTCCTGCATCACAGACTCTGCAAAAGTGGGGCTGTATCCGTTTTCATACAAATATTCTAAGCAGAATGGTTTTCGTAAGAAAACACAGAAAGTTATAGAATCTAGAAGGTCTTGTGTGACTCCTCCAAAGTCTGTACAAGCAAATACCAGAGTGCTTCTAGAAAAGCAGAGCAGAGTATCAAACATATCTCAGCATGGTGTCTGCTATTAGTGTATAGTATATTAGTGCAATAAATTCCTCTCACCAAAACTTTGTCTTAGAGTATGGGAGAACCTAGATTTTGACAGCTGCCATTATGTGTTGACAATTCCTTAAACACTTTAGTTGCAAACACACCTGATAGTTCCTTTCAAACACAGAGTCAACAGCTATTGCATGAGCATGGTGAAATTTCTATACAGCAGTTTTCTCAAGGGAGACCCATTGCTAATGTAGTACAAAAACTGCTGAAACTGAAGGCCTGGGTCACACAAACTGTACTAATCTTGGTGAAAATTCATTTTATGGTATTATACCTGTTAACACCAACAAAACTGTGAATCTGAAAATGGGAAAAATGCTAAATACAAACTCTGCAAAGTAACAGCAATATTATATGTAGTATGTGTGTATGGAAAAGAAGCCAGCTGATTATTGATATTTTGCCTGAGAAAGAGACTATTGAGGGACTAATTTCTGGTAATATTAAACATGGTTTAAGTAGATTTGACCCCCACAGATCAATTGCTGTTTTCAGGAACTGAATACCACATGTGACATAAAAGCATTCCCACAGGAAATCTATTCTTCTCTACCCAAATGTCATTATCTAAAAGTGGATAAAGATTATTTGCATAGAGAACTTGAAGAAGATATTTTTCAGCTATTACAATGCCACTGGGATTAGCACTTTCAGAAGAGTGATTTCTTCTTCCTTTTATTTTTCTTTCAAATGGAAGAATAAGTCAACCTCTCATGCTGGATTGTATTTTGTTTTTATTTTTTTGCAGGTAAGCACCAGCAAAATTTTCTGCTCTTCACAGTTTTGTTTCAATGCAAAGGTATCAAAGACAATCCGTCTTTTAGAAGTGGGAAAAGCAAAATATGGTTTTGGTGGGTTTTTTTTCAGAGTGCCACTGGGGGCTCATGCCGCAGAATACTCATGTGGCTAGATACTGTGTGAGAAAAATGGATAAGATACTGTTCATAGCCCTAAAGTGCAAAAATACCTTGCTCCTAGCAGTAGTAGAAAAAGAAATAATAGGAATTTAATGTGTTAAGAACCTCAATAAATCATCTTATCTAACTCTTTGGTGAATGTCACCAAGTACATCTAGGCTACTGGCAAAGATGTTCCTCAAATTATTCCTAAATGCCTTGACTAAAGGTGGTCCCTCAGCATTTCTATGAGCCTTAGTCCAGATACTCATTGTCTTTCCTCCACAGATGTAACATAGCTAATCTTTGCTGAAAATCAGTGATGTATTCTTAACGGTCTTTCAACCAGTCAACAGCACTCTTGTTTCACTGAACATAACTTGTGCTGTACTCCACATGAGAATGCATCCTTCCTTCTGGGGGAAGACAGCAAGTCCAGAAATAAGGCTCTGCTGTCACCTTATGTAGACACACTGAGACTTCCAACTCCATGAAGGGCTTGTCAGCCAGGGCAGGCTTCAGGCCTCACAGAAACACCAGTGGGGGTCAGAGAAGCTCCCTGAACCCCACAGCTGCTTCTCACTCCTGCTGAGGCCTCAGGGTGCCCATGTATTCATTTCAGTCAAACAGATTGTTTGAGAAGACTTGCAGACACCCAAAACCCCCTGAAAATTAGCTTGGTCCAGAGGAACTAGAAGGGTGGAAGAAGTAGGTTTCGGCTTGGAGGGTCTCTGGCTGTGGCAGACATCGTGCTGCCGCCACAGGACGCACTGATGGGGACCTCTCAGAAGCATTCACCTCGAGGCTGTATTGCAGCTTTCCTCAGGGAAAACAGCTGGAAAATCCAATGAGGTTGGCACATTTTGGAAATCCCAACTCATCTGCCTGTATCTGTGCAGATTATCTCCCTTCCTGCCAGGGTGCTGCAGGGGCTGGGGGGTCCCCAGGGACCAGGGGGCACCTTGTGAGATCCATCAGGTCAGGTCCTGTCAGCCATGGCCTGTCCCATGTCTCCAGCCAGGAGCAGGGCAGCTGGGGGGCATCAGGGCATCCCCTACCCTGGCCATCAGGCACCTCCCTGGGAGCAGGGACAAGCTGAGGCTGGGCTGGGACATGGGCCTGTGGGTGTCCCCAGCTTGGCGGGGTCTGTGGTTGGGCAGGGCAGGGCTCTGGGGAGCTGGAGACCAGCCCTGCTGCAGCATTGCTGGGGCAGGGGCTGATGGTCCTCGGGGGCTGATAGCCCTAGGGGTCTGATATGGGGTCCTGGGTTATGGGCAAGGTGGAGGGAAGACCAGGGGATGGTCAGGGACAAACAGGGCTGGCACTGCCTCAGGGCCAAAGCATTGCTTGGATTTTCAGGCTTTCCCACCTCTCCATCCTTCTCAACTAGTTACACTTCTGGCACTGAAAGAGTCTGACTCTAATGCTCTTGAGATTCATCAATTTGAAGCAATACTTTGGCACCAGTGCCATGACTAACACACTCCTTTTAACTATGTTTTGTGATGCAGAGAGTTCAATCTCCATGAGAGAGGAAATATGGTCCCTTTCAGTGCAGAGTTATCCAACTTTGGAGGGACACTTGCTCAAAAGCTCTTTCTATGTGTCACAAGATACGGAAAGCTGAAAAATTTCATGCTGGTAAAATACCTTTACAGCTGTATTTTTTTCTGAGGTGGGTCACATTTTAGCAGTGTGCAAAATGCTGGAGCAGCAGTTGCCAGTTGCTGGGCAGCAAGTGTCCCAAGCACACCTGAAGGAATGACACTCGCCTTCCTCTCAAAATTGTCTTTGTGCTATGTAGATGTTCTGTCATTCTCATGTCTTTTCATGAAAAACTGTTGAAACTAGGGTCAAATGAGGAGTTCCTCAGGTAGTGAGGGATGAATCCCGTCACATTTCTCTCTGTTGACTGGAAAATTTTCAGGTTGTGTCAGATTTCTTTCAAGGTTTCGCCAGGATTTTTGGGACAAGCCATGACAAAGAGACACATTTTATATTCCTGAATGTCTTCAGACCAAACCCAGAGGCTTATTTGTTTCTTTCACCAACAAAGAGAAGTTTGGTCAACTCATAACTTATTTGGTTCAATATTTGGCTAAATGAGACTGAAGAAGTGAAACTAAATAAATGAATTCTCCCTTCTGGTGTGAAACAAAAAAAGTTAAAAAAAGTGGATCAGAACTGCCAAGAACAGAGCCACAGTTCCACCTGCCCACTGGTGTGGGTATGAATCACAGTCCTTCGCTCCCTTATAAAGCGGGGGCTGAAGAAAGCCACTCATGACTACAGGAATACAGCCCCCTGAGTAAAAGCAGAGCTTCTTTCAAAACCTGATTCTTAAATTTCCAAAGTTGCAAGTCAAGGTGAGACATGGTATACTGTCAGCTGGCAATTACTATTTTTTGCTCTCATCTCTAGCTCTGTTAGTTGAAATGAACTGGGAATTGTCTAAACTTCAAGCTTGTTGTTTACATTTACTTGAAAATAAATATCTTGCCTTTAGAGACTATTATATGTCTGCAAAGAAGTCTATTTTTTTCCTGATGTCACAAAAGTAATTTACCAGAATAAGATAATTTTTTTTCCTGGAATGGTGGTGCTTAATCATTTTAAGCAAATGTGGGAAAGAACTGTCATGTGTCCTTTGCTTTGTAAAGAACCATTAAGCTTTAGACCTATTAGCTCTTGTTAGGAGGTTTCATTTGTCGCTCTTTGTAGTCATATAATGAAATATTTATTGAAAAAGAAGAAGTAACCGTTAACTCCTTTCCATTAGTAAACAAGTGTCTCCTTCACCTTGTGAAAATGGAGTATGGAAGGTTCTTCAATTAAACAACAGTGGATACACAGGTTTTCTGAACACATTTTAACTGAAAAGTGGAACATCTGTTCTGCCTCTCAATTTTCCTCAAGGAATTTCTCTTTTAAGCTATCACAGTTTTACGTTCTGCCAAGGATTTTATTTATCACTCTGACACGTTCAAAATTGCTAACCTCATGTCCATCCGAACTACTAAAGTAACTACAGTAGCTGAAGGATTTTATATTTGGTTTTCTATCTCAAAGTTTGTAAGCATCTGTTTTCCCATAAGTATGTGCACAACTTACATAAGTAATTCTCTTGTGCCCTTTCTTGTCAGACACACACAGAATTCATTTGTTAATAGCGTCTCATTTCTTTTTAGACATTTCTGTTTTGTGATTCTCTACATCTTTTTATATGTAGCTTCCACTCCAATATTAACTGACACTGCTGTGATGTTTTATAGATTTTTATTTTGCAATTAAGATAAAAAAGTGGAAAAAAAAGAATGCTTATTTCCAACAGTTTAGATGCTTAAGAGAGTCACAGATGCTTTCAGCACGTGCCTGTGTCAAATTAGTTCTCTAATAATGTGTTATGATTTATTTTTTCTTATATACTGTTTCTTTTGTATGTCATTGAACATATCAGTTTTCAACTACTTATTAAGAGACAGATTACCAAAAAGATTCAGCACCCACCTGCAAAAAGATAATGAAGTTCAAGCCCTGAAAACCTCACCTTTGCAGTACTTTAGTTCAGATTTTCAAATAAATCTGGCACCCAATTCCAAGTCCATGGAAATCTGGGCGCCTCTTCTGATGCCCAAGTGGGAGATGGATATTTCTGAAAGTCTATTCACATGCACTCTTGTTTGACATCAGGCTGCTAAAATACAATGTATTGTCCTGAATGAAAGATGACTTAACAATGTTAAATTCATCACAGTCAAAATAAGTCCTGGATTCCATTAAAAAAAAATATCTGTTCCCATAGACAGGAATCACCCGAAGCTCTGACAGTCTAAGCCTGTATTACATCTGACTGATTTCTGATCCAGAAATTAATAATGTTAACCTTTCATTAGACATGGCAAATGAGTCTATTGTGTAAACTCCAACTCTAGCAACACACCTGAGCCTGACCTTTAGAACACCTACCCTTTCAGTTGTGGCTCCTTCTCAGTGTCACCATCAATCTCACTATTTGCCTTTCTGACTTTCATCATCTGTCTTCATTGCAAATGTTTTTGGTTGGGGAGGAATGGCAATTGAAAGTTGAGACAGTGAGGGGCTGAAGTAGTATCTCAACCAGAGATATTCCTGGTGACTTTAGGGAAGAAAAGTCCAATAGCACCAAGCTAGATTCCTTTTTTGCCTACAAAGAAAACTACTTCACTTGCTGCATCTGATGCCTAAGGACTTTGCTTTTTAATTCATATGCCTTGGCTAAAATTGCAAGACATGAAATATGAGTTAAAAAATCAGCATATTAGAATTTTTTCTTTTTAATATTTTGGAACCTCTAAGCAGACTCCAGGTGGTCTAAATGTGAGAACTGGGACCTCTTCATTCGTAAAGCATGTGGAGGAAAATATTGATATGCTCAATTCTTGTGTTAAACAGGGAATTTTGCAATTCTGCTTGCTTAGCTGTTTTCTCTTCCCCTCTCTCAGCATCTTCTGGCAGTAATGAAATTAAGTGCAAATGGAAATTAGATGTCTCTTCTTTGAAGCACAGTGTATAGTGAAAAATCTTCTTTTAAATGAGAATGTACTGCACTGTCAACCCTTCCTCCTATTCCATCATGATGAAACTCTGTCCTGCATTAAAGAC
>JAOXNO010000013.1:109180754-109194101 GCA_028565335.1 Limnodromus scolopaceus | reverse complement strand
TCAACAGAAGAAACATTCACTTCAGGTTTAAGCTTATAATAATGCCATGAATACAACAAAATTTGTAAGTATGCAGTTCTTTCATCTTTAAAGCACTTTATAAATATTAACCAAGCTTTCCTGAGAACAGTTTCCAATGAAAGTTATGTGATTAAGATGAAGGTTCAACATATCGTTACAGAAGGGTATTTTTTCCAGACCTTGAATTAAAAGAAGTGTGTGCAATTAGCATATAAAGTGAAATATGGATAAGTGCATGTCATTTTTAATACCAGCTGACCCCCAGTGTAGTTATAAAAATAAAGACATATGAAATTTTCATGTGAATTTTACTGTTCTTTTCTTGTATAACTTGATATTGTTTCCTCCTTAAGGCCTTCGAGAGGATTTACAAGCTTGTAGGTAAAAAAACCCACTTCATGCTCTTCTGTCTGCTATGAAATAAAACATCAACAATGCTCGATAGGCTGAGGAATCAGAAATGATAGTGCTGAATGTGAATTCCCTGCGGGAGTGCAAGCAGCAGGAATGCCTGTTTATCAAAGTTGAAGGGAAAAAAATGTCCATACAATTTGACCTCTGTTTCAAGTGGGAACACCAGAAATGCAGTAGTTAACACTACAGTAATAGTGGGGGTTAGCTAGCAGGCACAAATTTGGCCAGAGACGTTGGACTAGCATTTAACAGGAAACATTCCCTGTGATCTGTAGCTGGAATTTGCCAGTGAGACCAAGCCTTATTAGAACCCCAAATCATAAAAAATAGAAGAGAAAAAAAAAGTCTGTTGTGTGCTGCAAAATAGTGCGGTGAAAGAGGCAGAACAGCAGACTTGGAGATGTGGAGCTGATCCCCCACTTTGAGACCAATTTCCCTCTATAATCACAGGGCAGCAATCTCTCTTGTACCTACGGTTTCTTATTCTTGCCTGGCCTCTCTGTTCAGATTGTGAAGCCTTTGGATGAGAGCCGTTTCAAACAGGTGCACACAGTGCCTGGCATAATACCCTGCCTCTACTAGCCGGTACATCGTGATTTGGTCATAATAAGAATAAAAATGTGAGGGGAACACTGAGAAACTCTCTGTCAGTGTAATAAGCTGATATTGGAAGAACATTTGCTGTTCTTCGTTTGTTTTAGAGTAATGTAAGTAAGAAATGTGAATGAAACAAACTCATCACCTATTTAGAATACTTAAAGGTTGTTGCTGGTTTCAGAAATTTACTGTTCAAGCACCCTCTGATCAAATCATGGGTGCGAGATAAAACTAGAATTTTTTCTTAAAAATAGATTAAGGCAGAATGAGTTCTAGTGAATGGTACTTTGAGAATATGTGCATTGGAACATGTGCATGTTTTTTTGCATTGGAAATAACTAAAAAAAATCACCCATTTGGGAGAAACAGATGTGATACTGCAGTGCTTTTCTAATTTCTGAACTACTCCTTTTGTAGAAGGTGCCTTGAAAATCATAAACTTCACAGCTGGCATGCTGGTAACCTTGTTTTGCTACCCCTCCTGGCTGGCAATTCTGAACTGTTGTTACTACATGCCATACTGTATACTGGCTACCACTGTATATTTCTGCTTTTCTAATTATGTTTGGATTTCTGAAGAGTAACTACAGTGTAAAGACTTTTGGACCTCAAGCAGTCACCCACATTTAGGACAGTGTAATCAACCCCCCGGGAAGATAATACAGGAAAGCTTGATTGCTGGTGCCAATAGGTTTTCTTTTCCAGGTCACTGCACAGGGTGAGGCCTGGAAGGTGGGTATTTTCCATTTTGTTTCTTTTTCTAGTCATTAAAGAGGCCAGCTTAGTCATGTCCTTATTTTAGACATTTCCACATGATCCAGAGTTAATGTTCCTCAGATGCAGAATGTTCCATATGGATCCTTTATATTCTTCACAGGTTAGGATGTTGCAGTCCTTGTATAGTTCTTCAGGATTTGTATTACAGTGAGATGAGAGATGAGGTCATTTTGCTTATTCTTTGGAGATGTTATTTTAATCCTTAAAAAAAAAAAAAACAAAAAAAACCCCTAAGTTGAATTTTGTATTATGCACTTTGCATTTTTTATAACTATGTCTTATGAAAGAATATTCTCCAGTGATTGCCTCTGAGTTCATGACAAAAGGTCAAAGTTTTAAAACCCTTTTGGGATCTGTTACTGCATCACATTGCAAAGTAATTGTTATTGACAGGTGTCAGGGTTGCTGTCAACCTGAGCTCCAAAGTCTTCACAGACTGAGTTGGTTCTGAACATCTGAAATTTCATTTTTACTAGCTGTCCAGCCAGGCTGGAAACTCTCTGATTGCCAAGGTATTGATGTGAGCTGTGGATGGCCCTCTTGTTAGAGATTAAAAACTCTTTGCAGAGCAACAGCTGACCCATGGTTTTATCTCTTGCATGATTATTTCTGGAAGCAGGATATTTTGGTGCAGGGTGATTAATTTTTAGCTATTAGCATCTTTGATGCTTCCTATTGAATGAACAAATAAAAAACTTTCAAAATACAAAATAAGCTGCTGGTTGGTACTATTCCAAAACAGTGGACTCTTCCTACTGTAATACTAGTTTTTCTCAGTACAAAAACTGACCGTAGCACATGATTCCTTCTCAGCAGTACCAGCGCTAAGATCTAGTTTTTTCTTTCTTAACTGCATGCTGCAGTGGCCAGAGCTGTAAGTAACCTCCGAAATATGGAAGACTGGTAATTTATAAACTAATTGCCTGTTCTGACTTGCAAATTCCTATGCTGAAATTGCTCTATAGGAAGCATTTATACAAGTTTTACAGTAATGAGATGATCAGAATGAGAGCCAGGGGAGAAGTTTCAGGAGATAGAACTCTGAGTGCCCTCCCCTTTTTAAGAAAAATGACTTCTCTAATTGCTGAGAGATGAAAGGGGTGAAAGTGGTGGCTCATCCATATGTTTTTCCAGAGACAGCAATGGTAGTGCTGTACTTGAAGTATATGAGATGGGCTTTCTGTGTGGCAACTTGCCTCTTAATATCATCAAAAGCAGAGGAAAACCTGTGTTAGCAAATCATCTTTGTGCGTCCTATCATCCAGTACTGGATGCCAATACACGTGGGTAAAGGGTAAAGGAGAAGAAGAAGAAGAAAATACAGCAGAGAGTATTGACCACTTGGTGACGTGACCTGGGCCATGGGCACCACATGCTAATGGGACTTGTAATCCTCTCAGTATCTCTGGTAAATTTTCCCTACAGCATTTTTATATAATTACTGAGGCAAAGATACGTGTATTTGAATATCCATTTTGTGAAGAACATGTTTACAAATTGTTCTAAAAATTGTTATGGGAATTAATCTCACGATACATTTTCTTACTCATGCAATTACAGAAAACATTTCTCTGAAGCCTGAGAGCAGACCAAGCCTGGAAAATTAAAAAAATTAAGAAGTGTGTTTCAGAGTTTGAAGACTCAAGTACTTTTAAAGGCAACTGCTGTCAGTGCTGCTTTTGTGTTGACAGAATCCTTTTAAAAGGTTTTGTGGTGCGAAAAGCTCCTTTTAGTGGGTTTTCATAATGCAGTGGGAAAGAACAAGCAAATGTTTTTCTCACCATGGCCAGCCATGGAGCTCACTTAGAACATTGCGTACCCGACCCGGGAGGCGATTTTCCGTGCGGCTCGCGGGCAGAGCCAGCGGGATGGGCACTCGTGCCTGCCCCCGCTCACCTTGGAGACCCGTTTGCTTCTTCCAAGTGCTCCTCAGGATGAGTCAGGCCTCTTGATGTGCCTGAAGGAGATACTCAGGGTGAGGGCTCGCACCGCCTGAAAGCGATGGATTGACGTCCCCATGGCTTGCAGGAAGCAAAGTGCTTTTATTCTAAGAGCGTGTCTACGGAGCAGAAGGAGGGGTGGCATCCCCCTGTGCCAGCCACAAGGTGGCACGACGGCTTTGCGCTTCCTCTGCGAAATGTCTGCCATAACGTAGCATCTGGCCACGTACTCCCACTGTGTGCTGGCCCCCCCCAGGTCTGCAGAGCTGTTTATGGGGACTCTTAAGGGTAGTTGTGCGTAAAAGCCAGGGCTGCGATGGCCTTGGGGTTGCTATTTCTCAGTCTGGTTAAATAAAGACCGGCCTGGGTGTACGCCTACTGCTGCACACATCCTCCTTTCCTGTTGTCACTCAGGTCCCCTACAGGAGGGCCACCACTTTCTGTCTTATAGGGTCAGAAGACACCTCACAAACACATAAAATGTCGAGCCCGTGGCGAAGTTTGCCAGAGTCCCAGTGCCTGCTGGTGGCAGCGTACCCTGTGCCCACAGCGCTCAGGCGGCTGCAACAGGTCTTAGACAGTGAGGGCATAAGAGCAGCAAGAAGCAGCAGATATTCCCAGTTCAGCTCTTCTAATATCGCTGCTCTCAGCCTAATCTGTAACAGATCTAGCAGCCAGCAAAATGAGAGAATCACTGACACAGGAGGCTGCAACCGGCTTCTGCACCAACACCTCGCTGACGCTACAGAGGGAGTAGAATCGGGTTTTTCTCCCACAAATAAGCCCCTCCTTGGGATTTATTCGTGATACCTATGCTGTGTATGATGCATTTGTGACATTTAGCATGTTGTGGGTGGTTGAGGGTGGACAGGACAATATAGTAAATGACAGGATGGATGAATGCTTCTTGTGTTGCTGCAGTGCAAAACTGAGTGATGAGGATGTGATAGAAAGAGAGGGAATCTGGGGCTGGGTTATGAAAGAGTGTGTCACAGGGCTTCTTTGAAATACATGCATGAACTTTACTGTTCTCTGTGCAACACTGCTTCTGTCACAGCCAGGGTTTTCCTTATACTTTCAGGTGCTTTGTAGAAGTGATGTTTCGCAGTTTCCATTGGAGGTACAGCTTCGGCAGGTCCCCTCAGGAAAGTTTTCCTTTTAACCCTGCCTTAACATTTCACTTAGAAGACAATCTGAAGGTGTAAGATAATGTGAAATAAAAGGTTTCTACACCTGGTACTATGTAGGTGCCATTAACAGCCCAGTCCAGAGGAAGTCAAGCATTCAACACTCCCATTCATTGTATTTATGTGTTTAAAACTTGCTGCATTTCTAACCAGGACCCCAGGCCATCTGAGGATATTAGTGACATATAATAGTCACTGGGAATTGTAGGTATGCAGTGCTCAGCAAGCGTAAGGTGGTAGCTGTAAGTTAAAACAACTGTAAGGGCTTTGCTCACAGGTCTCTGAGGAATTAAAAAGCTGTACCCAACTTCAGCTCACTTTGCTTCTTCACAAAAATGTCTGAAAAGAGAAACCCACAACCCCCTCTCCTTTTCCCTGTTTCTTACTAGTTCAGAAAATTTGAGTTTAATATGTCTGTGACCTTTTAGTTTTACAACGCCTAACTGGAGCAGAGAAGCTATTTTCTTCTTCAAGACGAGCTTCCCTTTCATTGCGGGCTCATTTAGGCTTAGGACTAATGTAGCACAGCACAGAATACCACAAGGATTTCACGTTTTGCAGTGCTGTTCCCTGTTAAACCATTCCTAAATTTTGCATCCACGAATCATGCATTCTGGGGTGGTTTGTCTTCCATGCTTTAGTATCTATAGAATTAGGGAGGAATGATCCTGAGAAAGTATTTACAAAAGGTTTAACTTCTTAAACCAAACGCAGACTTTGAAAATAAGAGGAATCACTGGGCATTACCCTTCTCTTCACATCCTCATAGCAAGTTCATGCTTTTAGTCTGGGGATCAATGCTTGGGAACTTCTGTCATCTGTCTAACGCATTCCACTGACTGTGCTGAGATTACCTGGTGCTGTGTTCCAGAACAGCAGTGCACACTGTTGTTCATTAAGAAAAAATATGAGGAAAACTTGTGATTCAGCTCTCCCTACTGCCTCTTCTTCCCCCAGGAAAATCAAGGACAGACACCAACTATATTGAGTGTAATGACTAACAGTATTGTTCACTAATCAACACTGGAAGATGGGGAAAGATTTCTTTTGGAGGACAGCTTTTGCTCTGTTGCAAAGTCTGCTTTGATTACCTTGTTCTCTGAGGATGAGTAATGTGGTTTTAATTATTTTTAGTTTAGTTCAAGGTTATTAATCATCTTCAAACTAACAACAACTACAGGAATTCACTAGTGTTTCATGTCATTCACTGTACATTTTCTTTTTTGAAGGTATAGTTTTCTTCACCGTTTAAGTGATGCTGATTTCTGCATGCACTGGTGGAGACCATCACGCAATGACTGCTATTTTGGGGACTGGGACAAAATCATTCGTTACAGGGACTGAATACTAGACTCCCCATAATCCATGACAGAACTCATCAGCAGATATTTACAGATTAATGGCATTGAGTGTTTGGAGGCAAGGGAGACATAACCCTTGAGTAGTAAACCTCCAGTACTGGCAAAAAATTGGAGTCAGATATGCAAAAGTGATTGTCTGACCTCACTAAAGTCATTAGGATCTTTGCTTTTGACATCAATGGGGTCAGGTATTTATTTTAGAGCAATTATAGTTTTTAGCTATGTGCTCCCAAGGAAGTCACTGAATTTGCTGTATTTCATACTGTACTGGATAAAATAGATGGAATATATTAACAAATATATGACTTATAAGAACATTGTGAGATTAGTAGTAATGCTTTTGAATGAAAGTCATTACCTAAGTATACCATATTTTGTAATAATGAAGAACTCACAGAATAAGTATGGGCATATCATCATCAGACCATATATATTCAAAACAGAGAGGTAAATGCAACACAGAAAGGTGTCTCCCTCTGAAGTGCTTATGAAAAAAAAACCACAACAAACCAAAACCACCAAAACAAACAGAAAGACAAGCTCCCAAAGCCAAACGACCTTTAATTGTCAGCATTAGATAATAAGAAAATTTTATTTCTATACTTCATTGCTCATACTTTTTGTCTATCATGTTTCAGAGCAAATTCTTGTCACCCCTACATTTTAAATCAGAGAAGCTAACTAAACGTCTTTATCCAATGGTAAAATATTCATTTAAGACAGATAAAAAAAAAAAAGAATACATCTTAGAAGAATCTCAAGTGTTGCTGAGAAGAAAACTTTTTGTTGTTGAGTGAAATATGTCAAAGAATTACTCCAAATTATATGCAATGAATTACTTGTTCTGAAAACCTGTGTGCAAAGTCAATAATATACTTGCACTCAGTAGCAAGAAAGCCCCAGGAAAGGGAATTTCATGACAGTGAAAACACTGTATTAAAGTTTCAGGATTTTAAACATATACAGAGTATCATAATTTATAATTTTGTTGTTACTGTTGAAAAATCGAGTTACCTCTGGAGATTGAACACAATTTTAGGGGTCAAAAGAGAAGGTTCAGTCTTGCAATGTCCAAGCGACTTCTGGTTGTGTTGAGCTCTGTGAACTCCTATGAAATTCAAAGCAGACCAAAGGTAGCAGTTTTTACACAGTGAGCTTGATAGACACATACCTGGAGTTATGAAATCACATAGGAGTTTCTGCAGACAATCTTCATTCCTAATGAGAAAGGTCAACAAATCTAGTGCAGGTCTGTCTGAAATCAGGGAGAGTCTTTCCCGTGGCATTACAAGGGTCAGAGACCGATTTTTGACATTACAAGAGGCCATTACGAACATCCAGTCTGACCTTTGCATAAAGCAGGGCAAAGAATTTGGCTTGGGATCTTTTAGAAAGACAGAAAGCCTGACTTTAAAGATTTTCAAGTAATGGAGATTGTAATCCAATTCTAAGTGATTAATTGCCTCAGCTGTTACAGAAATACATTTTATTAGAGGATAGAGATGGATCAGGCCATAAGGCCACACACAGGAAATTCTTTGTGCTATCTTTAAATATAACAACTAAGAATCACCCGTTTCTGTTTAGGCTATGTAGACCCAAGTACTTTATTGAAGTTAAATGAATTTTAAAAATGTTTAAAAACAGTGATGCTGCCTTATAATCACAGGCTTTGGCCCTTAAGCATACGCCAGTGGGTCGTGTCTGCAGTTTTAGATATTCATTCCGTGTTGTTTGATTATGGCATGTTTCAGAGCCTGGGAAGCCCAGAAACTGGCAGCTGAAGGCAACCGAGTGCTAAAATAGCCCCTGGTCTCACACAGATGGAGAAGTGGCTGTTGGGGTGGGCTGCTGATGGAGAAGCCCAACCCACGGCCTCGCTGGGGACAGCTGCCGCACAAACGTCTCGGTGCTCTCTGTGAGCCCAGTTACGACAGCAGCCAAAAAGGATGAGCTGGCTCCCGGCCCCAGTGTCGACCGTCCCCTCCGCTCCCAGCACAGTGGCCACCAAACCCAGCTCTCTGGTCTCACCCCGCACCCAGCGCCTTTCTGGAGCTGTGCGTCTGGCTGAGCAGGGGCCTTCCTGTGCCACTGGGCACAAAGCGGGGACCTAAATAAACTGCATGAAGGGCTCCCACGCTCGGGGCAATTTTGGGCGCGGGCAGCAGGGACTGCAGCCCCGCAAGGCAGATGCTGCACTGCAGGGTGCACGAGCCACCGAGGACAGACTTCTGTGCCCAACCAAATGTCTTCTCTCTTTTCCTTAACGAGGCAGACCTCGTTATTCTCTCATCACAATATACGGTTCTGATTGATATTTACTGGGCTCTGCGTGACCCGTCTCTGTTGTCTTTAGCGTGGTTAATTGGAATTATTGAGCGGTGCCCGGCTCCGGCAGGCTGGGATTCACCCCTGTTGGGACAGTCCTCACCTGCCCACCCTGGCCTGCCTCTGCGCAGCCTTGCTCCCCTCAGACTGAATTAAATGGCGCTGTCAGGAGCCAGGGACCCTTCAGCAGTTTTCCAGCACAAGCAATACCAAATTAGTGTTTGGTAATAGGCTGCACACTGTTTTGTAATAAGAAAATATGGATGATTCTATTTATTCCCACTCGCTCCTGTGATGATAAGAAATGTTCTAATTCATTATTCATTTGTTCCAACTATTTCTGGTAAATCTAAACTATGAATAACTTTAGCTATGCCATTAGCAATACCTCAAAACTACAGATGGATTTTAGTTTCCGGACACAGTCACATGGCAGTCCCACTGTTTCTAAAGGTGTTCCCAAAATTCTGTCACATTTGGGTACAAAACCAGTACTTGCCGTTCACACTGGGTAACAGCTTCATCTAAACCAACCTGGAACACGAAGATATTCTGGCCATTATTTGTCCAGCAGAAATTATTGTAGCTTGGATGCATTCTGTGAAACTTTGTATATTCAATCTGCTTAAGGATTTACCCACCCCTGAACACTGAACCAAATGGAAATGAGAGTGGCAATAGACCTAGACCTGCTGCCAGTGTTATAGGCTTTTATTCTGCTCTGTGGACTAGCAAGATCTTTAGTGGCGTTTTGTAGGTTGCTGGCTTTAGTGAAGAGTAGGCCTTTGGAATAATAAATCTTCAAAAGGTGATTTTTTTTGTTGTTTGCCTTTCATAACTTATTTCTCTTTTTCATATATAAATGATTGATCAAAGAACGATTGACAGAAAGCATCAAGGAAAATTTTTTTTCTTCTCTTGTAGAATATGAATTTACTTGGATGAAAGATGGGAGATTTTAACTGCAAAAGGGTAGATTTAGATTAGATACTAGGAAGAAATTCTTTACTCTGAGGGTGATGAGACACTGGAACAGAACTACCAGGGAAGTTGTGGATGCCCCATTCCTGGAAGTGTTCAAACTCCCTGTATGGGACTTTGAGCAACCGGGAGGTGTCCCTGCCTGTGGGGACAGGGAGGGTGGAACTAGACGATCTTTAAGGTCCCTTCCAAATCTAACCATTCTATGACTATGATTCTATGATATGTATCTGTTGGTCATCCAAGGAAATGATCTGTCACATGTATAGCGTAGTGATACCTCCTTGTGGAACCAAGTCCACTGCTTGATCTTTCATTCGACTAGAAAGTGCTTTTCTTGCCTTTCTGTTTGGATGGGAATGACTCTTCCTTTACCTCTGTCTTGTCGTAGCCATCCGGCTTCATTTACTGAAAAGGAGGAGGAGGACACCCACTGCTTAAGATTGAACAGTAAGCTTCTGTGTGGGCAGTCCTGCAAGACACTGGAAACCCTCTGGCTTTATGAGCTCTAAGCAGGGGAAGAGTGGGATGACTGCACTCCTGGTGCTCCCACGCAACTGCCCTGGGAAATACTGTTCTGCCTCCTCACTTCAGAAAAGGAAAAAAATCCTAGTCCTTTTCCTCAGGTGGCATATACTTAAGAATGTTTTTTTAACTGTTTTCTTGATAATTAGGATGATAAAAAGCAGCAAGGAATTATCTGGAAGATCCTCACAAAGACTTTACCAGTGCTTGGTGGTCACCTAAGAAGAGGCTGGCAAAGGTCCCAGCCACCAGGCAAGGCTTGCCTCTCTCATGTCTTGAGATAGTTGCAGTCCCCGTGCTGTCCCTGGTTGTTGCTCTCTATTTTTTCCATAGTTTGTACCACCTCCTGCCCAGAATATCCCTGAGTGTGGGACGGATTATAGTTTTGCTTCTTTGGTCTGCAACAGACATGAGGAAGTGCACAGAGGTATAAGTTTTCCATGGTGTGCCTAAACATACCACCGCTTTTACTTAAAGAAGAAAGCACAAGATTTAATAAAAGAAAAAAAACTTTGCAAATGAAATGTTTCAGTGCTCTCTGTCCCCAAGTCAATTGCAATCTCTTCTCCTGGTGGAAAAAAAGGACTGTCTCGCCTCCACCACAGGTGCCACGTCTCAGCTGGAAGTGCTGAAATGTCTATCCACCAAGCCCTAGCTTCCCCTGCTTGAGCTCGAGCTGTTCTTCTGCCAGGAGATCCCTAATTAGCCATTATCAGATGACCACAGCTACACCTGAGTGGCTTTACAGAGGAGTTAATCTCCCCTCTGACAAGTCCATCCTTCCTAGGAACTAGCTCTCAGGGAGGAGAGGGTTGGAAAGTCAAGAAAAGAAGAAGGCTTGGTGTTACATTCATAAAGCCAATGTAGATGTGTACTCATCGGCAGTCCAGTCTGGTTCCTCAAGCCACCCCTGTAAGAAAGGAGGCCTGGGGAGAGATAATAACAAAACAGGTGATAAATCCATAGCGTGTGTATGTGTATGTGTGAGAGAAAGACAGCTGGTCTGGCAGGATTGTTTGCTTTTGAGAAACAGGAATTAATCCTTTTCTATATTGGCAGAAATGCAAGTGCCCTTTCATGATAAAATTATGTATTCCAGGCCAGTCAATCTTCCAGGTTCCTTTTAAAATACTCAGCTAAGGCGGAATGTACTGAGAAAACATGAATATAGTAGCTGGACATCCGACAAGTGTGCATGAGGTATTACCCAGCTCTATGCACCAATAAAGTTCCTGACAGTTTGATAGATTACTCGTGGTATTTTTTATAGAAATATGCATAATTATGGGAAAAAAAAGAGGTTTTCTGAAGAGTGGAAAAGATACCCATTATGGTAGATAATGGTTTCTTGAATTAAACCTATGGCAGTAGGTTTTAGAGCAGTCAGTCCCAGTCAGGCTTAACAAGGCTCAGAGGATGCAAGCTCCCCTAGAAATATCTATAGAATTATAATGCTCTAGTTAATAAAATAGATATTTAAAATAGCATAGTCAGGTAAATTAAAAGGTCTAATTTAAGCTGATAGGAGAAAGATGAAGGAAATTCTGCCAGTGAAAAACCTACTTTTCTTCAGATGCTGCCTTAGGAGTTTGCCTTAGAGGCAAGTATTATAAACCTTAAATCCCTCTCAGCCTTGAAATTACAGACTTATCTAGAAATTTACTTATAAATCTGCAGACCAGATTTAAACCTTTACTTATTCAGCCTAAACCGCAAGCATGTCACGCGCATATTCACGTCGCACACACACACACACACACGCACGCACCCGTGAAGTAGACCGCGATGCTATATGAGACTTTTATTGGCATGAATCATGTGAGTTACTCACCCTAAGCGAGAGCCTAGAAGCTGTTCTTGCAAACCGTCCTGACATCGCTCCTGCGTGTGCAGTGTCAACCGGGGTGGCACCGGGCCGCTTACGTGGGGTCTGGAGCTTTGGGTCTTTCTTTTTTTTTTTTTTTTTTTTTTTTACGGGAATCGGTGTCTCTGTGCTGCTGGTGCCCAGTATTTCAGGCATCCTGGTACTTTCTGCGAGGATCCGGGGGAGTGGGGAAGGGTGGAGAGGAAATGAGACGGCGTAAATAAAAAGTAGCTGAAAGTAGTTTGCCTTTTCCTTTTTTTTTTTTTTTTTTTCCAATTATGATTTTTTTTTCCTGTTCTTTAGGTGGCGCCCTCCGCTCACGGACGATCCGCGCTGGCGCGGAGCCCGCCGCTCCCTGCGCTCCGCGGCCGCGGAGCGCAGGGAGCGGCGGGCGCCGCGCCAGCGGGGAAGCCCATCGCGCCCGCTCCCTTTCTCCTACCGGAGACCCTTCCCAGTTCTACACCCCCGACACTGGAATGACAACTGGGAGAGAGTCCTGTCCCTTCCCGCCCCGGCAAGGCGTCGGTGGTCATTTCTACGGGAATAATTCATTCACGTTAAATTTCCTTTATCTCCGGAAAATAACTGCAACCTTAAATGCCCATAATAGGAATGTAATTGTATGGTGTGTTTTTTTTTTGTTGCTGTTGTGGCTTTTTTTGAGAAATCGATTTGGGCTCAAATAACTCATCTGAGCGTGTTACACCAAACCCATTCAAATAGGAAACAGGAGAACTAAATTATTGCTGCTTCCTGAACTCTCTGCTTATGATCCCAATAATTAAAATGTGCAGTAATGGCTCCTGCAGCCTCTATTTCTTCGGGTAATTCTCGGAAATGAAGGGCTGATTTTCGGCCGCTGAGGGAGGGGTGCGCGGAGACAGGCGCAATCTCAGCGGTCGGTGGTCCGCGCCCGGCGCTCGCCGCATCACTTGGGGGAAAATAATCCCGGCGGCGGGGAACTTCCCAGAGAAGGGATTTCCCTTCCAGTCCCTCCGGCAAATCAACTTTTTTTTTTTTTTCCTTTTTTTTCATGTTTTTTTCCCCTCATGGCTCTCCTCTCCCCTCTCGCTCTGTGCAGCGCTGGGAGTCGCACATCTGTCTCTGCACAAGGCGGGCAGGGGTCGAGCCAAAGGGTTGGGGGTGAGGGGAGGGGGGGGAAGAAGCAGACCCCACCGCCCCCGGGGTGGGGGGGGGTTCTGTCCTCCGCGCCCCGCGGCTGCGACACACGCGGAGCGGTTACGGCACTGCTGGTTTCCCCGGGGTGGAGCCTTGCGTAATGAGAACAATATTAACAATCCTTAAAAAAAAAAAAAAAAAAAAAAAAAAGAAAGAAGAAAAAAAAAGGGGGG
>JAOXNO010000013.1:109082943-109175302 GCA_028565335.1 Limnodromus scolopaceus | reverse complement strand
GGCAGGGCCGGGAGGAGGGGGGCGGCGCGGAGGGGCGCGGAGGGGCGCGGAGGGGCGGAGCGGCCCCGCCTGATGCAGCTGTGCTTCTCGGTGCTTGCAGCGGTGCCGGCGGCGGCCTGGGGGACGAGGCGGAACCGCTGACCAAGCGGCACATAGACGGCATCTTCACGGACAGCTACAGCCGCTACCGGAAACAAATGGCTGTCAAGAAATACTTAGCAGCCGTCCTGGGGAAAAGGTATAAACAAAGAGTTAAAAACAAAGGACGCCGAGTAGCGTATTTGTAGCGATGAGTAACCAGCCACTCCTGTGTATACAAAGTCCTGAGAGAGAGAGAGAGAGAGAGAGAGAGAAAGAGAGAGAGAGAGAGAGAAAAAAAACCCAACAACAACAACAAAAAAATCTAAACAAAAACAAAAGTCATTTCCAAACTGACTGAACAATCACCGCTCCTGTGTTATCTAAACATGTATTTATGTATGAAGTAAAGCCATTAAATGAATATTTTGATAATAATATTGTTTTTCTTTTGTACAAAAGCACTAGAGAAACGCACAGATCTACTTTGTGGACCAATCATTAAGTTATATATAATATATAAATATATATATATAAATACTACTACGAATACTAAAGAACAATTCTTCATATAAAACCTGCACAAGAACAAGAATTCGCCTGAGCTGTTTATGTTTTTATATAAAATAAATAGAAAAAAAAAGACAATCATTGTTTTGAATATTACTCCTATTTTTGTAACGGAAATTAAAAGGATAGTATTTTTATCCGCGACAGGGTCGAAGACATTAATTTTCACCATTTGCTACTGTACATAGAGGAGGATGCCCTGCTCCCAGGGGATTATAAGGAAAATGATTTGGGAAAATTGGTGAAGCAGATTCTTCCCCCGGTGAGTCTCAAGGCAGGCTCCTTTGCCACTAGCCTCTCCGAAGGGGCAGCGTCCCCTTTCCTCTAGATTTCGATATTTTTTTTTTTTCTCCTGCTTTCTCCAGTTGTATCTGTATTAGCGTCTCCTCAAACAATGAGCTTAGAGGATAATTCTCTTGTGAAAACAGCTCGATCCAAATTGTGCATCTCTGTTTGCCTATTGGAGGGAGAAATAGTTAAAACAACAACAACAAAATTTCAGAACAAAACCAACCAACCAAAAAAAGCCAAATTCAAACCCCCAACCCCTAAATCCCGAACCAGCAGCAAGGATAGTAAGTACTAAGCCCCGTGCGCTGCTCTTCTGGCTGGCTGGGCAGAGTCGCAGAACAAAGCGAAAGCGGAGACAGGACCCGTTTGGGAAGAGTGGGGAAGTGAGCGGGGGCGGGCCCCCGGCGCGCCCCGGTGTCGGTACCGGTGCCGGTGCCGCAGGGTCGAGGGAAGACGAGGCGATCCCACCTCCGATCCGCTACCCAACTGCCCCGGGCAGCTCGGTACTGGACCTGGATGCAAAGTACAGTGTGTTACTCTCCAGTGCTGTCCATGCTTCTCATCATGTGTAACGAGCAGGGTTCTCGCCTTTGCATTTTTCGGTCGGAGTTGCTCTTTTCTTTGACTGTTTTGTTGGTTTCTTTTTTTTTTTTTTTTTTTCTTTTTTTTTTCTTCTAGACCCTCCCGCCTCTCATCCTCTCTTCGCACTTTTCCGAGCTCTGTTTAACCCACCTGAGTCACCTTTTTGGGTTATGTTCTTTTGGGGAAAAAAAAAAAAAAAGATTGTGAACGCTCTCTCACTCCTTTGTTCTGTTTTATGCAAGCTCTTATTGTACAAGTTTAGGAACCCCTGTTGTAGCTACCACTAAAGAATTATGCACTACTACGAAAGTTTTTGTTCCTTGTTTATTGAGTTTGGAGGTAAAATGTATTTTTCTACATTCTGGCTTATTGCTTAGTAAAATTTATTTCATAAAACAAACTTTTGTCATAAAAGAATGTGTAGTGTTCACCTGTGGTCCGGTTTCTAACGAGATAAACCATTTTCACCTCATCTTTCTATGTACGGACTCCTATCTTACCTTCCGCCCGGGGGACAGTAAAGCAGCAGCGACCCCGGCCGGGGGCTGGCCCCGTCCCTCCGCCCGGGCAGCTGGAGAAGGAGGACACGTAGGTACCTGCTTCCTTCCAGCTCACCACACAAAAACCTAAGAGGAGTCTTTCCAAAGACACAAAACGAGCCCCGCATTCAAGACGTCGGAAAGCAACACTCCCCTCCCCCCCCACTCCCCCCAAAAAAATATTAAAATAATCGCGGGTAAAAAAATCAAAAACCTCCTTTCCCGGCCGGGCAGAGCCGCCGGGGAGAGGAGAGAGGGGTGGGCAGAGCCCGGCGGGGCGGGCAGGCGCTGCCGGCAGTGATTGCCCGGGCTACCCGCACCACCCGCACCGCCTGCCCGGGCTGCCCCCGGCAGCTGGCGCTGCCCGCTCCGCCGCCGGTGCGGGCTCCTCGGGGCTGAGGGACGCGGGGCGCAGTTTGCAGCTTTCGTGCCTTCTCTTCTTCACCTTGTAAAATCGCCACGAGTTCACACGGATGGCTATTTAGTGGCCCTACGATGCTGCAACACATCGGCTTGCCTTTTAGTCGTACTTCTTCTGTTCTTTGGCGATGGGCAGAGTTTGCTGTGTTTGTGTCGGCTGTGGTACAATGACATAGGGCTCTCTTGACGTTTTGTTTATGACCTTATCCGTTAGAGTTCAGTGGCTAGTCGCAAGCATTGTGAAGTGATCACCTAGGTTATTATCCTTTGTATGATTTGATTTGATTTGATTTGATTTTTCAGAAACGCCAACAGCCTTACCAAAATTTGAGCAGATCTGAGATAACAGTCATAGTTTAGGTAGATGTTAGTCTTGGAGAACTTATTTTGTGTGCAAATGAATATAAAAAAGAACTTAAACAAAGTATTATTACACACATGATATCTATAACTAGGACTTTGATAACTGTTATATAAAGTGTGTAAAGTTTGTATTAATAAATTTTTGTAAACAATGCAATTTCGTCTAATGTTTGGGGGAGAGAAAACTAGAACCTAACAGTGAAAGCTGCATTTCATTTAAATTTTTTTTTTCTTTAATTAGTTCATTTTTAAGCAGCGTTGTTCTAACTTTTCATGTCTGGGATATCTTTTTATTAAGTCTCCACATTTTATCATCAAATAACCTCTAACATTTTTACCGATGGTTACTCCTCTGTTCCAGTAAACTAAACAAAACTGCTGAAGTAAAGAGCCTAGTTCCACACACACCAGCTCAATGATACTCTCTAAAATATGCAAACCAAACCAGTCGGTGCCTATCGTCCATTCCTCTAACAATTCCTGTGCTTAGAAGCCGTTTATTTTAAGCGGAATCGGTATGTTTGATGAGATCTTCACCTAATCCGCTTTTAATGAACATTCCGTATGTGATAATGTGCTCCCCGGCATCACCGGGCTCGGGCAACGGCAGCATCTTCCTTTGGATTAAAAATGTACTGGGCTGTCCTAAAAAAAAGATACTGTAACACAACAAAGAGTTACTTAGGTTTTACGCGGTAATTGGTGGCTACAACGAAAAAGCACAGACAGGCAGGGTGGTTTGTCAGCACAACACGGAGGTCAGGATATCCGACCTTTAATCTCCGCTTTACTTTAGCAATAGCTGCTTATGTTTATTATTTTTATTGTAGCTCAGGGACTTTATTTGAGTATGTTGGAAAGTTGCAGCAATTTAGTTTAAACTAAACTCCATTTCCTTCTAAGATCATGCAATTAAAAACTAAAGCACAGGAATTAAATGACAATTTCCTAGCAATTTATTTTGCAAAACTCTAAGTCCAGGATTTGAAACAGACTGGTCATATCCTCTCTGCCACAAATTCACCTTCCAGGCTAGTCTCAGCAACAGCATTTCACTGACTAACTGGAAAACACTGAGAGAACTTAGAAAGCTGGCGGGCTCGGTGGTATGTGTTAGGAACTAAGTGCAAAGCGAGATAGAAGTTCTGATTAAATGCATATTGGGTCAGAGAATAATGCAATAAATACCTATTGGGGGAGGGGGGGAGAACAATGATTTCTCAACCTGACAGCTGAGAAACTAGCTCACATAACTGCTGTTAGGTTTATTCAGTAATTGTGCAGCGCTCATACATATAACCACACCACATTTCCTCCCCACCTAAATTGAAAAGGTAAAAAGAGATCTGAGCTGAAGACCTTTTTGGTATTCGTAGGTAAAGGAGGAAACTTGGGATTGTTCTACCTGAAAAATAAGGTCATCTACTTCAAATCCTAGCGCTTGTTGAAGATGTGAAGAAGATGGAAAATTTTGCTGTAGGTGACATAGAGACGGTCCCAGCCTCACTCTACTGGAATTCCTCTTTACCAAATCGAATATGATTTCATGAGGAAGCTCTGCTCTATTCCCAGTGATTTAAACTGCCACCTGAAATGATACACTTGGAAAATGTGCAATACTGAGTCTTATAACATGAGTTTTGTGGGGATTGCTGATGTTCTGTATGCTGCTATATGACTAGCAGCAGAAATGGAGAAAGGTGGCTGAGGAAACATGAATGACTAGACAAGACATGATTTTGGAGCCTTGCATTATAAGAACCTCCCCCCATTCAGTCAAAGTGTCAAACTCCAGTCAGTAAAGGAGGATGAACAGAGCAGGACAGACTGCTTCAGATTCCAGCCCTCAGAAACATGGTGCAACCCCACATCTGTCACAGAGCATCAGAACCAGAAGAGCCTGAACGCATCAATTTCTGTAGAGCCCTGGTGTAAACTCAGCTGTGGCCAGCATCTGCCTTTCACAAGATTTGCTTGTGAGGGTGCTGACCTGCCCTCCAAGAGTCTTTCAGCCTTCTTCAAAAAACAAAGTTCATCTATTGGTTGTGTACATTTTCACCTAGAGTTAAGGAAAACAGAAAATCAGGAGGAAGTCTGATCTTTTGGGGGCTTTTTACTAGATATTTTTGCAGCTTAATTTCCAGTTTCAGGCTAAATCATTTAGTATTTCTTCTGGAAAACCCTTCAGGGAAAGCACATCCCTGAAAATTTTAAGGACCTCATGCTTAGCCTCTAGAAGTACATGTCCTCTTAACTACACTCATAGATTTTTAAGACCCGAGGGGACACTTACGATCATCTACTCTATCTTAGATAATACAGGGCATAGGATTTCATGGAGTCCTTCATTTAGCATTTAATTTCTGAGTGAGCTGTTCTGTATGACAGCAGTATTGATTGCAGAACTCACAGGAATGGCAAATTTGCTGGACAAGTCATTCCAAATGTGGCAGTTTAGCACTATGGTCTTTGTTTCAGTTTCTCCCATTTTTGAGTCCGAGATTTGTAGCCTACTGAAGGACCTCTAATGCCTGTAGATTTTCCCCTCCATGTAGGTAGTCTTAGGCACAGATTTACTCTCCTCTATGCCCTATCTTTGAGATATCAAGCTTGATCTTTAAGTGCTTACCATGAAGGAGGTTTTCTATAGATGCGATTATTTCTGAGTCATTTGCATTTATTAACATCCTTGCTAAAGTCTTGAGACTAGAAATGGTTACAGTACCCAGCAATGACCACCTCGAGGATGTAGCAAAAAGTAGTAACCTTCCTCTTCTTCCTCAGGGGCTGCTCATTGCTAAAAGGGTTGTATTTGCTCTCTTGGCCATTTCACCATGCTGGGAGATCGCGGTCTGTTCATAAACCTTCCTCACACCTAGCTTCTTTTCCGGATGATTACTTCACATGCACAGAGGTCCTGGCCTGGAAGTGACACCATCATTCTTGCTTCCTATTTTGTACTACTTTGTGTTAAGTTGTCTTAAGGCACAATGTTTTCCCCGCGCAATTTCCATGTTTTGTCATCTCTGCTGTCACCTGGCACCCATTCCTGTCACCTTTAGACAGAGCAGACCCATTCTAGCAATGTCATTTGTGCATCATGATACATGGGCCTGACCCAGTTCTCGTGTAGATCTGTGTAATTATGCCAGAGAAGGATTTGGCCCAGTATAAGTGCAAATCCTGGGACAGAGCAAGTCAGAGTGACTTGTAGCAGGCTGCTGGCCAAATCTCATTCTTTTGCACTTGGGTGACTAGAATCAGTCCCACTCTGGTGTAGCTGAGGGCCATTCACTCTAAACCTGCATGGAATGCCTGGAAGTGCTTTCTGCTAAAACTAACCGTGGCTCAGTTACTCACCTGGAATCCACATAGGAGAGAAGTAGTATCTGCTGCATTAGAGGTAATGTGATTAAACTGGTAAGGTAGAATAAGTGTAAAACCTAATGTCTCTTTTGCAATAATTAGTTAACTGGCTGTTGATAGAGTTTATTCAAGCCTTAAAATGGGATTTAGTTTTGAACAAGGATATTTAAGAATGAAAAATATGCCAGTTTACAAACAGTGGAGACAAGCACCCTATGCTTGCCATTTATACAAGAGTGTTTGTTTTACAACTTCGATAACGAAATATCTATGATAGATAGATGTATTGACCTCTGTAACAGTATAATTTCTTTATGTGGATCACAGAGAGAAGACCTCTTTCTCTTCAGGCTCTGAGATGAGTTTCAGATATTCCATTTTAAAAAGAACCTCATGGAGATTTATGGCAGTACGAAGTAGAGAAGTTGGACAGAAAAATGGCAGTCACTTCTGCTTCTTCTGTAGTGTCCTCCAGCATCTCAGTACCAGGATATGAGGAATTGCATAGGTATAATTGGATGGGAAAGGATCTAACATGAGAAATCACCTCCCAGATGACATTCCCGACATGGAAATGTGAACTGGGGAAAGGAGAGGGACGCTGAGAATGAATAGTTTTACAAGAAAGGGAATTTCCATTGCCATCTTCCATGGATCCCTCAAAGCAAGCACCCAGGTAGGAGCCTGTTTTTCTCATTTGCTGGATCAAGTACTTGGGAGTGAAGGGCCCACTGATTTCAGACTGATGTTAAAGGGTAGAAACACTTTAATGAAAATTATGGGTTTTTTTCCTCTTTGTTACATGTTTCTGAAAGTCTTGGGCTTTGTCCTCTGACTCTTTGCTCATATCATAAAGGATGGTGAGCCTCATGAGCCCTTTTTTTCAGGGTTAATATGTTCCTCTGGTAGTGTATATCCAATGTGGTATGTATATTTATAGGTGGAGAAGGCAGACTGAGAAAATAGTTGCCCAGGCTAAAGGGTTTACCATTCAAGATTTGACAACAGATCTAAATATATATTCATTTTGGACAGATTAGATTAGACTCAGCCTATGGCTGATCTCTGTTTTGACATTTATCTCCATGGTGAGAAGAATGGTTACTTTTGAGTGGTAGAGTGATGAATAAATGACTGCCTTTCCCTCAGGAGCGAAGATTAGTGTCACAAGAAATCAGCCATCATGTATGTTATATGCCGAACGCGTCCTCAGCTCCCACCGCTCGGATGGGATTGAAACTTCCCTGACAGTTTGAGAGAATGCAGAGTGCTTGGGCGGTGTGGGAATCAGGCTGCTCTGAAAATGGTTAAACTTTTAATCAGTTGTGAGCTCTTGTGTCACCAACAAAATAACAATATATGTAAATTAAATTGTAAAAATAGCACAAAGAAATCTTTCTCTCCCTTGCTATATATGTATATGCATATGTGTATATGCACATATTTCTAAATCAGACAAAAATGATAACACATTAAAGTTCCAATATTTATGTATTGGCCATAGCTAAACTTAGGCACAACATCTAATTTACACTGACGTCTTTCTTTAACAAGTTTTGTAAGACGAATGATTTAAGTTCAAGGAAGTGCAGTGAGTCATCTGCACGGTGGGCCAGTGGCTGAGCTAAGTTTAGAATCAAGGGGAAGTTTGGATCTTCTGGCTCCAAGTTTTTCCCTTTACATGTCTGCTTTTCTCAAACATTCTCCATTCTTCAGTGCATTAAAAAAAAAAAAAAAAAAAAAGAAGAAGAAACTTTCTTCACAGTTTCTTTCTTTTCTGACTTGATTTTTTTTATGTACCATTGATTGTCTGGTCTTGCACGATAAATCAGCAAGTTCAATTTAATGAGTTGATCTGAGGTTTTAAAATCAGGTTGCCTCATGACCTTGCAAATATTATCTTGTGACATCTCTATTTCAGGAGAGCTAAGATTAAAAAGCATAAAAGAAAAATGTGAGGCCTGTTAAAGTGGTACCTGAGCAAAGAGGTGCTCTGCAGCTGCAAGGAAACAAACCAAGCAAAGCCAAGCGAGGCCAGCCCAACACAGCCCACCCAGACTAACCTCTTTTGCTACCCACCTGCTATAAATATGTACATAGAGCCTTTAGACTCTCTCCAGAATCTCGATGTCTTTCATGTAGTGAGGGGCCCAAAACTGAACACATTACTCAATGTGGGGATTCTCCAGTGGTGAGTACAGGGGGATGATCACTTCCCTAGTCCTGCTCACCACACATAGTCATTCTCTTCTGCTCTCTTTCCTCCCAAGACTTTCTGTGTGGCAGTGATTTTCCTTCCAGACCAAGGGAATCATACAGGTTATGGGGCACCATAGCCTGTGTGAAATCCAGCTCGTTCCAGAGGCACCACGAGGTGCCTCTGAAAACAGACTCTTGGCCAGAACGAGGGAAGACCAACGTACTTCCTCCATAAGCAGGCTGTGGCCAGGTTACGAGCCCATTTCCTCTGTACCAGGCCTGAGATGCTCTTCTTGTGCAACATGGGTTACAGTCGCACGTATTCCCCTCCACTGTTGTGGCACCTCTCTCCAGCATGGTCTGACAGATAGGTATTGCAAGGCACAACCCATCTCTGTTACAAATTGAATGGTTAACCTGCTTTTGTATAGCTTCTATAGATTTTATCTATTTTTTTCCCTGCGCCAATAAATACACAAAAACTAAGGGAGACTGGCCAGACTCTTTCAGACCATGGTTGTTTAATGATTTCTGGTTTCCCTAGCTGGTTGGGTGTATTGCTGTGTTTTGCATCAGGAAAGAGTCATGGCACAGCTAAGAGGTGATTAAACTGGGGACTTCGTGTAGCACGCCGTATGCAGACAGGTGGAACATTTATACTGAAAGGAGGCGGTTTTCTGATTGCGTTTGACTTTGCTATAATAAAATGCAGTTATGCTTTATAACAGTTTCATTTCATTCTAGTTATACTGCAATGACAGCCTTATTACATCACTGTTTATGCTTTTTGCTAAGCTTAGTCATTGTTTAATCTTATAAACAAAGAGTCAACTTCATGCCCGATAGTTGTTGTAACTCACGCTCCTGAGCCCTAGCACAGCTGGAGGTACCATTGGATGGCGATGTAAAATGAATTAGATAACCTGGTCATTATAAGAGTCCTACCAAGGGAACCCCAAACTGTTCTTACTGTCCAGTAGAGCTGGGCTTTCAGAGAAAATAAAAATTTTGAAATCTATTTCATCTATTGAAATCTATTAATTATCAATTTCAGCACCGAACAGGAGTGCAACTGCGGTTGCACTTTGTTCAGCCTTATTCTACCAATAATGATGGTGTTAATGTCGATGGGGCCACAAGCAGAAGGAAAATGCCACTGAATGTGAGTGAGCTTCATCACAATCTGACCCTGTCTTGTTAAAGATGACTTTTTCAGCATGTGCAGTCTTTTCATATTCCAGATCAGTGGTTCCTAAAGGGTGGGCTTCAGAGTCAGAAAAATCACAATGCTTCCTTGTAACTTCACAGTGAGCAGCTGTCACTCTGGTAAGATAAATGCCACCTTTTATAAACTGCAGTTACTGTTCACTTTTCTCCACTCTCCTTACATCTCTGCTTTGACCTAGTCTGAGTCATTCCCTGCATGGGAAATGTTTCTTCCTGTGGGTATACATATGACTGGGGTTGTGTACGGATAAAAGGGGTATAATGTGTCCTCTGACTCTACAGCGAAATGCTTCTGCCTGGAATTAGGATGCTTGGTATCACAGTGAAAACACAAACCAGAGGGATTTTGTTAGATTCTCCTGCTACAGGTAGATGCCAGGAGGAAAAATAGCCTTTAAATGGCTTGCCCGTGCACCTGCGTGGGGATCAGGTGGGCACAACTTCAGAGTGTGAGGCAGGAGCAGAGGGTGTCTGAAGGTTATGCTGGACCCACTGTGCAGAAACCTTGAGAAGACACCAAAGGGGAAGAACTTGGTTTCTCCACATTTGAGTTGCGAGAAACAGGCGTTGACTACTTTCCTGCTCAGCCCTAATGGCAAAAGCTTAAAAGCATCCATATGGATCAGGCCAAAGGCTGGCCCAGCAGCCTGTTTCTGGTGGTGACCAGCAGTTTAAGAAAAATCTACAAATTAGGGCATGCAGAAGGACCATCTTTGCTGAAACGAGCATCTGGCCATCAGTAAATTAAGAACTTGCTACACAGCAAGCTGCCTTTAAATGACTGTTTAACAGACCAGGTGGACCTCTATTGATTTGTTGGCTCTCTTTTTGCATCCACTTTTATTTTTAACTTTACTTTAGCAATGAATTTCCCATTTTAATTATGCACTATGTGCTCTTGCTATTTGATAAATGACATTGTTATATGCATAACTGCCCCTGAAGACTCTGAGTATCTATAGTCAAAGTATCATTTCTTGTATATTCCCAGGCAGGATACATGTTGGCAGTTGTTGAAGGCTACAGAAAAGTCACAGCTCATTAAAAAACCCAGATCTTATCTCAGCTGTTCTGTCCTGTCCATTCTTCCAGTCTTCTTTAAAATTTAGAGCTTTTTAAAATTTCTTGTTCTGACTTACAAGTTATTTCACTTTGCATTTATAGCCAGTGCATCTACTTTTTATGTAGCAGGAGCATTCTGACTTCTGTTTCTATAACAATGCCTCTGGAACAAGTACCATGAGAAAGCACTGTATGATAACTTGGCCATGCTTTCTGTATTGCTCCAATGCCTGAGTCTGAAATTTCAGAGTGAATTTTTTTGTAATTAACCACAAGTAAATCAAGCAGTGTTTCAGTATAATTTTGTAATACAAAGCTGTATATTTGAATATTAGGTTTAGCTGGTTCAGCAACTTGACTTGCAGTGATTACACTGAAATCTTGAAGAAATCACATAATCTTTCACCCAATGTGAGACTGTCACCAGGTTGGTCAAAAACTTGAATTGTTTTTGTTTTGAACAGTTCTCTTTTTCATATGTATACACACCCAGTTGTACAGAAATGATAGCATTACCATCTAGGGAAAAAGAGATACTGCTAAAATACCTGCCAAGATTCAGAATACCCGAAGAATGTCCTATGTTCATTTGTTCATCAGATGTGCTATACACCCATTATTCCTTTGAAGCTCACCAAGAGCTGCTGCTGGTGCTTACTGCATTTTGTGACTGAAACACTTTCAAGTACAGAATTCCCTCTGGCTTTTGATGACTTTCTGCATGCAGAGCAATCAGCCCATGCTCATTGCTGTAGGAATCTGAAAGGGGCAGGGAAGTGCTGCTGCCTTACTTTTGACCACTTGGACTTAGGATGCTCCGCATTGCAGTGAAAGACATAAGCCAGCAGGAGTTTGTTAGAGTCTGGCTGCCTTAATCAGAAAAAGAATCTGGTGAGCTGAAGATGTCCACATGGGTTTAAAAAGATAAAAATAACAGGCTGTGTCCTTTCCTCTATGATGAGAAATAATTCCACGTCGGCGATGCTTCCACAATATACCACCTGCGCTGCCACCAGGGCATGTTCCATGGCAGAGAGTCTCAAACGATCACGAGCAAAGGTGAGCAGGACTCTGTGAATTCAGCAGGAGCTCTGTGCTGTGACTCAAAGAGCTAAATAGTGTTGCAGAAGTAGAGGGTACCTGCAGGAAAGAGGACTCAATCCAACCAGCAAAGTCCGTTGGTACTGGAAAAACTTCAGGTAATGTGGCCAGGGAAAAGTTCAGGTAAGGCTTTGGACTGGCAAAGAGTGCTTCGGCACTCAGGTCCATTCTGATAGGGAAGCACACAAATCAAATTGTCTTGTGCTGACAGATCCATTGCTTGGTTGAGTACCTTATGTCAACCATCACAGGAAAAACCAAGCTGGCTAAAGAGTGGACTCCCTACTCTAATGAGTGTATAATCCTGAGTGGAAAACGAGGTTCAATTCATATCAGATGAATCAAAAGTGACATATACATCAAGGTTAGATTGGGTGCTGGGGTTTGTTAGGTTTCCAAGCCAGCAGAAAGCCATCAGATTATTTTTTTAAGAACCTGGGGACCATTTTCTCAAGAATTTTAGCAGAGAAAGGAGGGAATTGGGAGTTCTAGTTCTGCTGGGAGTAATTGTAGCAATGACGTGAGCTCCAAACCAGGTGCCTTTCCCCAGCCCTTGCAGCTACCCGGACTCCCCCATCAGCTTCGCAGCGACCAGGCCCTCTCCTCTCCTTCTCAGTCTGTGTGTGGAACAGTTTGTGAAATAAATTTCTCCTTCCAGCTGCAGTGAACCTTTTCAATAAGCCTTTTGCCAAACCTTCAGTCTTCCCGGTCAGTGGAAGAGAAGGGAGAGCTCACTGGGGCTTCCTTGTTGTGCTGTGGCCTCGTGGGGCTGGAAGCCACCTGCAAATGGAGCAGATAAGTACTTGCAGATGGTACTTTAATGTGGACTTTGATGTAGAATGGTATCAAACATGGATGTTACTCTGTTTAATGAAGTCTCAGCAGGGCAACCTGGAAAGAGTCTCAGTGGACCGATGCTGCAGGGGTGGCCTGATGTCTTTACCGAAGGTATAGAGGGAGGGTGAGTGGCCCCTTGGTGTATGTGCTGCTCAACAGGAAAGAAAAAGAGTAACCAAACTTAGCCTTACAATTCAGGTTGTGCTCTACAGAGAACTAATGCAGCACCCACTTGTATCGATTATTCTGACTCTGTACAGACTGCGCAGGTCCTATTTTAGATCTTGGTTTTTAGCCTTAATAAGTATAAATGACACAGGTTTGCTGTTAACAAGCAACTTGTCTCTTTGATCTGAGTGAAAGCAGGGACAAGTTGCTGGGCAGCTGTTGCTCCTGGATCACTGTGCTTGTCATGATAAATTTGCTTTGTAGGTTAGTCAGGTAGGATCCTACACCTGACATTGAGGGCTGGAACCTCCAGGAGGAAGAGATGGCTCAGTGCCTGAGACAGCACTGTGTTCATGTACCTCTGACCCAGCAGTACAGATGTTTGAAGTTCACTAGTGTGTCTCTTTGTCCTGGTAACATACACCATTTTTCTGTGGTCAGGCATCCACTTGATTGCCTAAACTCCTGACATAAGCAAACATTTGGCTGTTTGGCAGAATCCACAACCCAGATGTTACCTCACCTACTGGTATGTCATCTGGATGTCATCTTCTAGGCATGCTTAGGAGGGACGTTACCCCTGCAGGACATAGCATCAGGCAAAAGCCAGTGATTAAGCTGTGAGCTGAGGAAATGGGGGTCACATCATACTGCTCCCCACCCCGCTCCTCCATTGCATGTTTGGCCACTTGCTTTCCCATAAGAAAGTCAGGGAGATCTTTAATAACCTGCTGTCCCTCAAGGAGCAGACGAGCAGAATGTTGCTTTGACTGTGGTTGAACTGCAAGTTAACTTTTCTCCCATGTAATATCTTCTTTCAAAGGCTGTTTGTTAGGTTGTAGAGTCATATTACACTCTACTTGTATGAAGAATTGAGTTGGAGGAAAGGGTCTTCTGTAACCAGAGAATTTGGAAAAAGGTAGGAAAAATATTTGGGAGAAAGATGAAAAACAGCTATTTATTATTACATCGTTAGTGCTGTGCTTCAATTCTTCAGAAATGCTTTCTGTAACTAACAACTATTTCAGAAGAAGTCACTTTATTTTAAAACTTGCAGTACTAAGCAACTGCAATTCCCATATGCTATTGCCTGTGTTACTGCTGGTCCTTAGTCCTATGTAGTTAAATCTATTGCAATGAAGATGCATAGAGTTATCGACTTCATTTTTCAAGGTTTGACTTCAGAAATAGGAGCTTCTTTTATATCTGCACAGTATCATGAGGTCTTTGTACTTTCTCTGAGCCCTGTGGATTTAACCTTCCTCTTTGTTTGCAAGTCAATAATGTTTATGCTTTCTATTTTTAACATTTAATTTTTTACCTCTTTTAGAAATGTGTCAACAGGCAAAAATACACTTAAGCATTTCAATGACCAGCGGAGTTGCTGGATGTTATCAGGTATATCTGTCATTGTTCAAGAATGAAGGTTTATATTTCCTTATTTTATAAATATAGCTAGTTGCAGTTTCTGTGAGGTAAATGCACACACATCTGCATATATCTATTTATCTCTGTATGTACTTACGTATCATTCTTATTGGAGTAAATATAATTTTGTTTCAATAAAGAAACAAATATGCAGACACTTCAGATTTCACAAATATTTGTTATTTTTCCTGCAAAACAGGAAGAAAACCTGCTATTTTTCTGCCTGATTAGATTTCAATTTCTAGACTTCTTATGTCCATCTACAATGGAAATGCATATTAGTACACGTGCAGAAAAAAAAAGAGAGAGAAATTTCATAATTTGGAGATTGTTCAGGAAGCATCAATTCTGCAGTACTTTCAAATAGGACTCTTGATCTACAGCTTTATGTTGCAAAATTCTATCTTGGCTGGATGAGCTTAATTCTTCTTTATGTAATAAATAAAAATATTATTTTAAGTGAGTATAAATGCAAATTGTAGCTATTTTGCGGCCTTCTTGCACAGCCAGAGAAGTGTAAAAGGGTTTTCGTTTGAATGAAACATTGCACCTTATGGTATTATAGGGAGAGAGATGCCCTGAAGTTACTGCTTGTCCTTCATATGTGCAAACTCACCAGCCTGGACATGCCTGGCTCTAGGATGCTCTGTCTTCACCTAGGCACACCTCTGGCGACAGAGAATCGAAGCCATGACCAGCCAAAAAGCTGCAGCAATGTGTGGTAGAGCTGCATTATCATTTTATAGCATGTATAAGACATGACATTGTTAACAAGTGTTTTGGGGCACCCCAGTACGGGTGCTTGCTCAGAAACACTAAACTGTGGAAATTGCTGTTATTAATATTCTAGAGAACATGCTTACAAAATCAGAATATTTTATTCCAATGTATTATTTTTACTATTTATTTATTACTTGTATTGCCATAGCAACTAGGATCTCAGTCACAGACAAAACCCCCACTCTGCTAGGAACTGCACAAACAAGAAAAACGCATTAGGAGCTCATATTTGCATTAGTAAAGTGTTCTTAATTTTAAAAGGTCTCTGAGGTCACACATGCTATTGCAGACAATAAATGTAAAGCAAGTCCAAATACAAACAGATAAATACAATCACAATCAGGCCCTCGGTGATAACTTGGCTGTCTGCTGAAACTCCTCGGAGAAATGCTAGCATTATCAGCAGACCTTGAACCATGCCCTTAAGGAAATAAATTCAGGCTCTATCAAGCCAAGAAGGAAGGGCCAGCCAAGGACCTCATGCTGCAGCACCTCCGCATTTACTGGGTGGATGGTTAGTGGGAACATCTCCACTGATCTGTCTGTGCACGACCTCCTCATGTGAGGAAAGCTATGCAATGCTGTTTGGTACAGATTTTGGGCTTTAATGAACCCGGGACCTGGAAATATTCCTTTCCCCATTAGCTTGCCATTGACCTGAGAGAACCTTCATATTCGTTAAGAAGAAAAGTGTCAACCCTCCATAAGAAACTATCAGCCTGCGAATCCCATGGGGAAGCACTACAGAAAGGACCAAGATTACACAAAGCAACGACCTTCTTAAATTCTCCTGCATTTCAGAGAATATTGATTCCTAGCATGGTATTGAGCTGTGTAATACGAATGCTATTTTATATTCCAGAAATGCTAGCTCTGTTAATTCCTTGAAACCTTCCTTCAATTTTTAGTGCCCTAAGAGGAAGCTGATTAACTCCTTCCCTTACTTCAATATCTCTTTATTTTAGTTTCTCATTTATTTTTTTTCCTCTCTCTCATTTTCAACCTTTTTTTTCTGCAGTGTGTTACTGACACAACTTGCTGCCGAATTAAGACACAATTTATTTTGTCATTTTAAGGCAGGGAGTTTGCACGATGCGTGTAGCTTTGTATGATTTCAAAACAAATATAACACAACATGTATGTGCTAATTAAACACACCATATTAATAATGTGACAGCGTGTGGCCCTCATAACTCTGGCAGCTGTAAGAAGAGTCCGGGGGGAGGCATATTTCTTCAGACTCAATTGCTGTAAGGATCTTTGCAGGGAGGCTCTCCATTTTCATTTTTTTTTTTCCTGAAGGCTTTTGGGGGATGTGTTCTCGTCTAATAGTCTGACACTGACAGCACACTGCCCCTGCCCCTTTTCTCTCCACACTAAATTGCTGATAAACCTTCCTGCTCACCCTGTAAAGTAGAAGAGAGAGCTAAAACCCCAGTGTTTCAAACCAGCAGGACCTTAGGAAACGGGAGTGCGGGCAATATTGTTGCAGAGGAGGGGATTCAGCCGGCGTGAAGTCCTGCTGTTTGCAAGCAGTTTCACTTATCACCCGGGAGAAACGGGAAGGCAGGGGCTTTTCTCATCCATCCCCGGCGTGAGCTGCGGTGCCTGGAGCCCGGCTTTGTTCACAGGCACAGCTGGCCACCGCTGCAGGCTGCACCCGAGCTCCTCGGAGCTCTCGCTACAGGCTGCAAGCCTGTTAAATGCACCTTTTCAAGCTGGAGAGGGGCGTAAGCTTTCCGTGAAGAGGTAGTCGGGGAGATTTGCTCATTTTTTTTCTCCCTTTTAACAAGTATGGATTTATAACTAACTTGGTTTAACTTTCTGATTTGACACAAACCTTACAGAAGCAGATTGGGCTCCTCTGCTGGAAAGGTATGGCCCTTTGGATACCATAAGGAACAATCCTATATTTTGCCCATTCTGTTGTATGGTAAAAATATACATACCAGAAAGAAATGAAAATGTTAATGGAAAACATTACCATTACAACTGAAGGAGGGCAAATCTTTGAGGTTGCTGCATTCTCTATTTGGACAAAATGCCCATTTCTGTGTATGAGGCTTTTTAACTCAAATGCCCAGACGGTTTGCTATTAATGGACAAACCAAAGGAAAACCAATTCAGAACTAATGCTAGAAAATTTTCAAGATCAAATGTCAGCATTAAGCTCTCATAATTTTGTATCTGCATGTACATACAGATTAGGTAGCTGAAGTCACAAATTCTGTCATATATTGGTATAAAAGTTTCAGAATGAGCCTGGAGGATGAGGGGAAGGTGCTCTCAAAACTGGACCCTAAAGTTTCCCCAAACGTGCAGGAGCGATTGAAGTCCAGGCAGGTGAATAGCACTGATTTGAGTAAAGAGGGACGAATGAGTGGACAGGCTGCGTGTGCTGCGCAGTTCAGCTCTAAAGGGCCGGGATGAACACAGTCTCTTTTCTTTCAGCTACTTTCTGCTTCCATGCCTGGTGACTGCCTTTTGTGAATATTTTTAGGAGGACAGTTCAAAAGAAAGACTAGGAGGATGACATGCTAACAGCTTTGGAGAATATTTTCGTAAGACCCTTTTAGTTTTAGGCATTGGCTTAGCTCTGACTATGGAAAAAAATTGCCTGCTGGCTGTACTGAGCTGTTATGTTTGAGTATCTGGAGATCATTTGGCACACTCTGTCATTGAGTCCTGACCTGAGCTCTCTGTTACCAACACATCTTTGAGTTTCAGTCATTTCCATCTTTAGCTTTTTAGGGATACTTCTGATGGCTGACAGATATTTTGTAGCTGGACACAGACCAATGCTGCCAATGTCAACCCCGTGGCTCTTTGCCTCTGGCTCCTGGACTGTGTGTCTTCACCGTACACTACCACCTGCTGAGGACCTGATTCAGAAGAGATGCCTCTTCCTACTTTATCTTGCATTAATTAAGCTTTCTTTCGCTCCCCAGGATACAGATGAGTAAATTCCCTTCCTTACCAGCAGAGATAGGATAAGTGTCTCTGTTGGCACTTGGGCACACCCCGTCGGCTTCATGCAAGGGATGTTAATTCACCTCTCTTCTGTTTTTGGCCCTGAATGCCTGTTCCTGCCAAGTGTACTGTGGGAATGGGTGTTAAATGTTACTGTCACTTATAGTATACGAAAGATGATAAATACTGTGGAGACAAGCTGTGAAGAACGAAGACAAGAAGCTGATGTTTGGTGTGAATGAAGAGGGGGAAGGCTGTGAAAAGTGAAATCACATGCTCAGAGCAAAAGGCTAGGAAAGTTTTCTTCGCTGTAATATTATGAATGGAAATAGGTGGCAATGTTATATTTGACAAATTTGTAGAAGACGATGTTAGTCAAGATGGGAGATGGTGAGAGCCTGGAGGAGTGTTTTAGGTTATGAATGAGAATTAAAAGTGTGTAACTTATAATTGTAATGTAAAAAGAGGGAGTAAGAATCAACGGGGGACTAAGCTAAAGGCTGTGCCAAGGCTATGGACCTGAGGAGCTGGAGAAGAGGAAGGACAGTGGTATTTCCATAGTGACAGAGAAAAGGGAAAAATGTCAGAGGGAAAGATGAAGAGCCCTACGCTGACCATGCCACTCTTAAGCAGATGGCTGAAACATGGAACAGGTACTTTATTTATTTATTTTTCAGATGAAATTATCTGGAATTTGATTATCTGTATAATTATCTGTAAATGAATTATCTGGAGACAACATGAAAAGAAACAGAGACAGAGCCCAGGTGTAGAAGGCTTCTGTAGAAAACCAGAGGGAAGAATGAGGAAAATCCTTTGAAAGGTATGCTGAAAGTGCAGTAAGAGGGAAAAGAGGAGAATCAAGACACAGATGAGTCAAAGTCCATGGAGACCAGCTTTCCAAGAGGAAGAGCCTTGCAGGCAGGTTGGAGAGGGTGACAAAGGGTGTTAGTTCTGGCTTTTAATAGGAATGATTCATGAGGGACTTTGGTGAAAATGTGACTTCTTCACTGGAGGGCAAAGGAGAGAAGTTATTAAAAAAAGGGCTTAAGATTGAACTCGATTGGAAGAGCCCCAGGATACACTTGCAGACAGAAAATGTGGATGGGATGGCTGGTAGAGAGGAGGGTAAGTCAAAGGCGGTTTATATTTAAAAAGACCCTTATATTGTGAGGTGGAGAATCCTGAGGAATTTGAGAAACAGGAATAATAAAGAGGGAGTAGAAGAGAGCCAGCTGGCTTAAAAGACAAGCTTGGAAGAAACTAGGGAGATGCTTGTCTACTTAGAATGAATACTGCAGATTATATGTCCTACATGTCCTGCAGAAGAAGAAAAGTCTTGGAAGCGAAGGAGATTTCAAAAACTTGACAGTTTTAATCCAAAATAAATTGGTAAAATTCTGTGCAGCAGGAGAAGTGTATGGTTGGGAAGGGTGAAACTGAGGAGGAAACGGAAAAGACGGCCGAAGAAACAAATCAAAGGTGGTGAAAAGCCGTCAGCTCTGGAAACGTGGGATTCAGTTGAAGTATAGAAGGAGAGAGGTTTTCTTTTGTCCAGGGATGTAGCAGAACTGAAGGAGAAAGGAATGAATTCAGAGGGTGTTGCCCAGGCTTGGGAGAGGAGAAACAGAGGAATCAGGAGGTGGGGATGTACTGTGGGTCAGGAGGACAGAGAGTGAGAAAAGGACTGGAGAGAGGCAGGGTCTGGAGAACTTCATGAGCATGCGATAAGAGAAGGAAGAGAAGGGGGGGCAGAAGACACTGAAGAGCAGAGGGAGGGTTATCTATGCTTGTGGTCTGGGCATGGAAACAAGGTAAACTGAGGAGAGAGATGATTGATGCTCATTTGTCAAGACAGGGAGAGGAATTTTCAGGCCAGGCTGGCAAGTTAAATGGAAAAGCAAAGCTGATCTATGGGAAAAGGAATTAGATGTATGATCAACATGCTACTTGAAGATACAGAACATAGGTGAGGAAAGATATTCTATGATTCTATGAAAGCTGGGAAGAGAGGAAGAGAGAGACAGGAGTCTAAAATCGCGAGAAACAGTGAGAAAGCTTGTGATTTGTAACATTTGTAATTGGGATAGAGTTTATTTCATAATAAAGTTGTAACTTCTGATACTTCTGATAATGCTGTTGCCTTTATAATGCTTGATAACAATGGCTTGCTTTTTAATGTTAAGCTTAATGTTACTCATTAGTTTTTATGTTTCCTCCCAAAATTCAAATTGTCCATACATAATACATTAAAGTGATTTTCTATGGGGTTCCATTAATATTCTCCACAGAATGCCATCTCCTTAGTGCAGAGCCTGTGATATACTCATTTATATCTAGAGGCTCCTTAGAACTTAAAAATATTAAGCTGACTGAACAATATATTAACTTAAATCATTAGTCAATGGCTAAGAAATAATGAAGTATTTCCTAGATCAATAGGTACTGTGGATTAATAGGAAAATATGTACCGAAGGAAACTGAATGGAATTTTTATGAATGTCAGAGTAATGTTGATGAAGGTCAACACTGAAATAGGTATCTCTTATTTGTAGAGCTGAACGTAGAAGATAAAGAACTAATGTGTAGCACCTCATATGTATTTATATATATATATGAAATACAGCAACTATACCTACCTAGAAGTAGGAGCTACATGATTTCTCAGAAAGTTAGGACTTTTTGCCATGATCCTGGGAAACGCTGAAGCATGTTCTTATTCTGAATCTTTACTGACCTGGTGATGTATCTGAGATCAACTGATCTTGCTAAGCCAGACACTTTATGTATGACAAGTGTCACTATCATTTTCCAATTAAAAACATTTTTTTTTCCATTAAAAGCACAAGATTTCACTTCCATTGGAATGGATTCCCTTAGTCATCTAATGTGTTCTTGTAATCCAGCCATTTCTTTTCAAAACTGTCTTTCAGCTGTATTAGAGGTTAATTAAAGTGCCTTACTTCGATGTTTACTCCTCTAAATTTCTCATGAGTAGCTGTTAAGACTTATGGATGTTACCCTTACTTATGGAGGGATTGTTTGATAACGCTATATCACTGCAACTGAGAAATAAATCTCATATACTGTACTAGTCCTTTCTTCATGGTCAGAAAACTGTAAACTGGCTTCACTGTAGATGAGAATTCAAAGCATGGTGTCACCTCCATGAGCCGTGATATCTCTTTTTCTGCTTTTCAATGTTGTTCTTATGCAAAAGACCTTTAGTATCTTTTCATCTTAGGGAATGTCAGCAGAAACACGATGGAGTTACTATAGATTAATATTCTAGTTTGAGGTTGCATTTGCACATCTCATGAAAGCATTTAGTCCTCCTCACCACTGAATTAGAAGGTATGAACTTCTGACTGTGTTCAGCTGTTGTGCTGTGTTTTGTTTTGTACTTGACATGGGCAATGGGGAAACCCAGAGCCAGTTTTTGCAAGTGACCTGACAAGGGCTAGTCATTCATTGGTGGTAACTGGACTCTTGTGACCATGTGTACGCCATAGCACATGCACAGTGCCAGGTCTCTCCTCTCCTGGGTTTACTTCTCCTTGTCTGGTGGTGCAGACATGTCAGGACCACGCTCGTGAATGTCAGACCCTGTTTCTTTTGGCAGTTCCTCACTGTGCCTTGCTTTAAAACTCTTGCAGCTGTTAAAAGATCAAATAAGTGATTATCTCAGGCCCCAAATCAGTCATCTTGCTCACACCTGAATATAATGCCCTTACTTACCACGTAGGAAAGATTTGACCTTACTGTTATGGAGGTGATCAGAGTTGGGATGCTGCTGGAAACCTTCTCTGCTTTTGAGATGTGCAAAAAAAGAAGAGCTGATGAACTTGGGGATAGCTGTGCTGAGCAAAGGGCTACGTCTATGTGAGGAAATTAGTGGTGCTAGGGAAGGCTCCAGGGCACAAGCACCTGATTGTATTATTATTGTTGCAACAGCCCATGAACAGCACGCTTGTGATCCACAGAAAATAACAGCTCACAGTTGTGGAGTGATTCAGGAGCTAGCAATTCCCAAAAGGCAGTTTGACCTCTTGGAGGCTAAGAGAGTTTAAAGGCATGGAAAGGGCTAGTCCGTGCTTGTCGGTCTCAGTGCCAGAATGCAGACCAAGGTAAATTTAATTAACTAATGTGAGGAAGGCTTACAGAGCTATGCATTACATGTGTCAGGAAAATCTAGAAGAGTAAGTGGTCTGTTGGTTGTTCACCAGTGAAAAGGTGAACTGAGTCAGTCGGTGGTGGAGGTAGGGACAGTATTCTTCACAAAGGGATCTATATTAGAGCAGACGTCATTTCTTGAATTTTCCTTTTTTTATGTCCAAACATTTGCTCTAGAGATGAATCATCACCCTTATTGAGCTTCATACAAGCTATAAACGTCTTCATTTTACAGCTCCTGCAGTAAGAAAATATTAAGTAAATAGGCTTGTGGGTAAAATATAACAACAGATGAATGCCATTTTTCTATTTATTTCCTATGGCTAGCCATCTCTAGGAAACAAGCTAAGAGAACCAGAGAGTCTGTGATTCCCCATACGATATTTTACAGACTTATTAGTTTATAAGGATGTTTTCATCCTTTCTAAGTGATGGTTATAACCATTAGAAGTTTACACTACCTTTTTTTTTTTTATTTGTTTATTTTAATGAACTCTAAAGAGTGCTTGAGGGATAGGCGAGTTGACCTAAATTTTCTCTTCAAACTTGGACAAACCTTTAATGGAGCCTTAAAAAGTTCAGTTTATATTTAATTTTTTTCTGACTGAATAGGTTGAAAGGAAGGAACTTTTACATGTTCCTGCCTGCTGAGTGATTTAGCACAACCAATACCATGCCTGTATATTGATCGATAACTTCCTGGTACAAAAAAGACCCTCAAGCAATGACCTGAAGCAAAGTGGCCATCTGTCTATGTACAGGAAAAAAGGAATTTATAAAATTCAAAGGGATAGGTTGTTCTAATGCAGTTATTACTTGTTATATGTTGACTAGAATGTACAGTATTGAGTATTATATCCAAACACAAATCTGTACATGCACACACACAACAATAGATCTAGTTCTCAGGCTTAGGAAAAGAACAGAGCAAGAAGTTATACTGTGACCACAACATTCGAACATGACTTTGATTTTGGGAGCTTCTGTCTGTGAATTTCAAAATAGAGATTTTTATTTGTAAGACAGGAGCTGACAGGAGCTCATCAGTCTCTGGAGCTCTGGACCTCTGGAGACATCTCAGTCTGGACAAAACATTAAAACTCCCAAATTCGTTTTAGAACCTGAGGCTTCTTGTAATTTTTCCAGCCTGTAAAGCTTGTTGTATTTATACTCTTGCACATACTGCGTCATAAAGTAGCTCAGCTGCAACTGCATTGCAATCCATTTCTGAGGTTTACTAGTGAAAGGGATAGGTCTGTGTCTGGACTCACCTTGGTTTTGTACCTTTGCCATCCCACCAATACCAATGAGACCAATGTCACCAGTGGTAATTGCTGGTGATTTGCAGCTCTGAAGCAATTGCAAGCTTTCCTTCCTCCTGGCAGCAAAGTTTCAAACCTCTTTTGCTAATAGTCAGGAAAGCATATCTGAAATTCTTGCCTGCTTTATGTCAAAGCTGCATCTGCTGGGAGAGCTTTATCTATGAAAAAGTGAATGAGGTTTCAGATAACCTTTGTGACAGACTCTTAAACTACATGTAGGTTCACAGTGTTAGGAGGCTGTGAGGTAAATTTAGATTAGCGTGGACTAAATATAAATATACTGCTCACTTCCCTGAGCAGTTGAAGTGAAAGGGTTAGACTCCTGCCAGAAATATGAGCATAAGTCCCTGCTCCGCACTGATTTTCTGTGGAGGCTGGAGTAAATCACCGAGACATCCAGCCTCAAAGCTCATTGCATGGGACCCCTGGCCTTCACTTCCCAGTTGTAATGTAGAATAATAATACTTAATTACTAAATAGGGACAGTTCAAAGATGTCTGGACCAGTTTGATGGCTAGAAATGTTTTAGCGACTGTACCAGTAATTTAAGAGTCCAGCAGTTACCTTGGCATGCAGAAACAAGTTTTAGTGGCCTGACCTTTGCTCCAATACATGCCTGTTCTGCCAGCTGCTTAAAAGATAAAAATGTATTGATTTAGACATTTGGAGTTCAACAGGACACAAACATTAAAGTAACAAGGAAGATTAATAATTATGGAACAAAGAATTTTTGAAGGTGAATCGATGGAGACCTTGGATGAAAGGTATGTTTTATGCTTTCCCAGTGTATAACATAAAGGCAAAGCCTTTACATCAGCAAAGAGTAAAGCACCACTTCTTTATTTCTTTAGCCTTTAGAAGAAATATAGAGGAACAGCATCTTAAAAACTTATGCTGCAGTTTGGTTCACAGCAGCTGCTGATTGAGCTGAAAAAATTCATTTAAACCCTCAGCCAGGTGATGCTTTTAAGGCCAGATGAAATCCACACCTGTTGAGGAAAGCACTGAGTCACATACCCACAGGCCAATATCATTTAGGTGCTGTTGACTTCAGTGGGATCTGAGTGTTTGTGCTTGTAGGCTTCTTAAACAGGGATGTTACTCAGAGTAGGACCTTCCGAAGGCTGAGCTTCCCTGAAGATGATAAGACTATGTAGCATTCTCTGGTGTATGAAAAAACTGAGTTTGGGTGGCTCTCTTAGGACTGTTGCTTGAAGTCTAATGTATTTCATTGCACTTGTGTATTTCCAAAGATTTTCTGGTAAGTCCTCAGACATTAAAGTCTATTTTAGGAGTATTTTTTCTACGTTAACTAGATTTCATTTGATTAAATTCAGTATCTAAAGGTATATAAGAATTGCAGTGCTGCTATTTAAATTATCTAGAGAGGCAATTTTTGTGCGGTGTTGATTAAAAGACGGCTTAAACAAGTAAGTATACTTTTCTTTTTATATTATTTTTTTTAAATTTGCAAACCAGAGAGAAACCAAACAAACATCCCGAGATATTCATAATGGAAAGCGACATTGGGAACAACTTGTTCCCTAGGAATTGAAAGGCAAGTCAGACTTCATATATCTGTCCAAAGAAATTGCAATCAGACAAAATCATTTTCCTTGATGTTAGCTTTGGCAATGTAAGTACAGAAAAAGAAAGGAAATAAACCTCTCCTTCTCCAAGTCTCTGGGAAGGAGTCTGCAAGGGTTTTTTTCCTAGTTTTAACCAAGGAGTTAAACCCACCAGCACGTTTGTGTTTTAGGAAAGGTGAGAATCCAAAGCTGAGTCTGAGTATTTCTGAATTTTGACGAGAGCAAATGCTTCATTCAGCTGAGAAGCCTGTATACAAGCTTCCAGGCTATTCTTCATCCCCTGCTATACATGCTACAACAAAAGAAAATAGTTTTGGTTTGGCTTTTTGTGCAGATAACAGGAAAAGCAACACAGAAGCCTTAAGGGCCTCTCTCTAGGGGCTAAAGCTTTCAGCATACCTATAAAATGCAGCACGACTGTTCCCTGTGAATATGGATGCGGAGCCTGAGAAGGCTGAGTAGCATCGCTCTGTACCCCAGCCACCCCTGCAGGCTCTGGCTTAGCAAGCTCTTTCCCTCGCAGCAGCTCCAGAGGCAAGGGCAGCATGTGCCCAGCAGTCCTGCAGGACTCCCCGCTGCCTCCCGGCCCCACAAGAGCTGGTCCCACAGGTCCCAGGTGTGGGGACTCTCAGGCATGGCCACACAACTCTGTGGAGATCGGAGCAGGGTGGTTGCAGGTGGCAAGAGAGGGATGAGTGGGAGCATGGGAGGGGGGATGCACCTGCTTGAGGGAAAAGTAGAGTAGGAAAAGGAGCAAGGACTTGCTCGTGATTTTATTTTCCACAATTAATATAGATGTAGAGACCCTGGGACATCCCAATCTACAGATAATTATTTCTTGTTGCTCCTCTGGCAAGCAACAAGCGCATTTCTTGTTTGTTTTGTCTTTGCAGCTGATTTAATCACAGCAGCTCCTAAATCTGCTGTTGCTAATTTGGCTATGGCTTTTGAGGTGAATTGTGGATCACAAATATATGCTCCGCTGCAAGACAAAACAAACCTAATTTTGTGCCTCAGGCAGCGAAGCTGCCAGTGCAGAACGTTGCTGAATATTACAACCTCTGTTATGGACTGGGAGCATCAAAAGGGCAGCTTGAGTGTGGAAAGGGGGGAACGTGCTGCCAACTCCCTCCACTGGCCACCCTGAAAGACAGGGAAACATTAAAACAGAAAAAAAGGCAAAAATGTTAGAGAATATGAGAAGGTAGCCCTCCTGCCAAAATGTGAGGGGACTTCTGCTAGTTTGGCAACAGTTGCAGGTTGCTTGTAGACCGCTCATGTGAGGTAAACTGTGTTTAAGGAGAAGCACTTTGTTTACCTGCAGCCTGTCTGAAAAAGCACAGGATGTGTCATTTGGGTAACATAGGCAATGACATATTAAGCCTTGCCTTTAACAATGTAAAAGTGGGTAGTTTATCAAAGCAAAATATAAGTAACATTACAGTAAGATAAATGGTTAAGTAAGGATAAAACAACCCACAGGTGTAGTCAGTGCTGTCCAATGCAAAAAGCTCCTGCTGTTAGTGGAATTTTACCTGTGCCTAGAGTACCTCCTTTAAGAGGAATATCCAGTGCTAGAAAAAGATCAATGGGCTGAAGCTCCACAGGTTCAAAAGGGGAAGGGATGTGTGCTCAGTTGTACCTTTGTCAGTTTTTTCCATGTGTCCTTCTCTCCGGTTTTTATTGGTATAGAACCAGACAGTGGCCAGACTTTTTTAGTTGAGTGTTGGGTGATACAGGTTTACGCATCTACACCCAGAAGAGATCACCCACGAGGTTTAGCCTAATTGCCTGTTGCAGGTATGTTTTCTTCAGTTGCTGCCAGTGAATTTCAATGAATGTTGCACATCTCACATGACAGAAATGATTTATTACCCACGTATTCTTATGTAAATTAAAAGATACAAGAGATAGATCACTACTCGGGGACAAACTAACCTGAACTCTTCATGCAGGAACCTGTTTTGATTCATATAAAAGGATTTTGGAAGATGAGAAGCTGACTGCTGGGCCACATTTTATAGTGAAAGAGTGACACACGCCTCCTCACTTTGTCTAGCATGGCTGCTTTACACAGAGACTTGCACTGCCAGAACTTCAGCTAATATAAATCAGGGAGCATTGATTTATCATGGCTGAGGATTTTGCCCTGTGCCTCCCCACTTGCCAAATGCTCAGTAGTTCGGAGATCATTTTTCATGGAGCCCTGTTGTTTGGTTCAAAATGTGTGGCACAGAAAAATGAGAAGAGAACTTTCAGGTTTTAAAACTCACTCTTTAATGAAACTGCATAGAGTGTGTCATAGACTGAGTTAAATCTTTTGTGGTGGAAGCACTACCTCCTGCTTCGTGTGCTGAAGATGCCTAACCTGCCTGTTGCAAAGATCAAGGTAACCATCATGGCTGATGTCCTTCATCATTTCTAGAGATCAGCTTTAGAAGGTGGATTGAAACACTCAATAAAGAACAAATGGCACCTGTGGTGCCTTCCAGACTCAGCTGAGCTGTTGTGTGATCCAGTAGCAAGGAGTCTATCCCAGCTGCCTAAGGAATTAAAATTGTACTGTGCAGAACATAATACTTGCAAAGTAGGACTTTATGTCTCAGAATTTGAGGATAAAAATGAATTATCTGGATCAAACCCTCCTCACTGCTAAAAGATGTAATTGTCACCTTACTTTAGATATATAATGGATAATGTTAATTTTTAGTGATGGTTGTTTATTCAGCAAGTAAGAGTGGGAGAGCCCTAGCTTACATGTCACTGATTCTGTTCTAGAGTGGTTTGGAGAGGGCTCCAAGCAGCACCTCTGCACCTGAAACTCGCACAACCAAGCTTCAGGGATGACGTTGCTTTCCAGAGACTACCTGCTTATGATGTATGAGATAAAGGACCACAGACACCATTGCAAGGCTGTGAGTCTGATGTTTAATGAGCCCTTAAGTAACACAATAGTTAAATTATTCTATGGATTTTGCACAGCAGGATGGCTATATTGATATTTTTATATTATGATTTCTTCAATAGAAGAGAGTTGCAGAATTACAGAGGTCAGATATACAAAGCTTGCTAAGGATAGTCTGCAAACTGTGTATATCAAAAGGCCAAATGATGTGTTAAAAAAAAAGAATTGTGAAAATAACAAAGCAAAATCTCAGTTTAAAAGCTTTAATATGTACAAGTATGGCTCAACTTGAACAAATGAAATATTTTTTTCAATTAAATAGGAATGAACCATATGTACTGTTCAGAAAAGGAAGCAAATAAAGCACAGCATTTCAAAACAAGCGGCTGTTCAAATATAAATTTCCTGTTTATTGAGATTTCAGTTGTATCAGAGTAAAGGTCTCAGAGTGGCTGAGCAAGTCAATCATTATATACCTTGTTAGTGTGACAGCCCCTTGTGTATTGTTTGACTGGAAATAAAACACAAATACCCCAAACCCCTACTGTGCCTGCCTCATGGTGCATAAATCTATTGTGTGTCATGTCACTTAGAATTTTGATGGCAGGCTACCAAATGGCAGAGGAAAATACACAATCAAGCCTTCATTTTCATAAATGAAATTAAAGTACACACAGGAAATATAGAACAGAAGTGTTTTCATTAGTGCTATATCAAGGGTCCATCACTCAAAATGGAGACTTTTGCAAGCCCCACTGAACATTTGATTACATATGCAAATGTGTGGGTTTCCCATGTATATAATATTTTCTTTTCCAACTTTGATGGTCTTTTTATAATTATAAACCTGTGCCAAATTATTTTCACTAGCATTACGTCTTGTACCTGGTTGGACTGACAATGACAGAGCCCTTGGCCTCTGCCAGCGCTGGCACTAACTGCTGATGTCCTCCAAGGGTTTCCTTGACAGAAGCCTCCTTGGAGGTGTATTTATTTTAGACATGTTTAAACACCAAAATGTGTGTCCTCTGAAGTCAACAATATAACCAGAATGAATGCCAAAATGAAGTTTGGGTTAGCTGCTATCTTCAAACCCTCTTTTCTTTACCTAATTACTTGGACTTAGGAAATACCTAGTAATAATTGACTTAATTTTGTTGGGCATTGAACAGAACAAAAGAAGGATCTTACTCCGAAATCTTGTGCTCTAAAATGACATGTACCTATGCTAGGTGAAGTGTCCATTTTGGGCAAAAGAATAAATAAAGACATGCACTAAAGGTGATCGTTCCCCCTTCCTCACATGCATCACTTTAGGATCTAGGAAATAAAACAGATAACTTTGAGAATTAGATTTTGCAACTAGACTTTGAGAAAAACGAATCTGGTACTGTGTAGCAGAAAAAGTTGGCTAGTCATTTTTAGATTAACCTGGATTTTGTCAGCATCATCACTCTCTATTTCCACTGTTACATTCCTTCCAAAACTTAAAACATCTGTTTGTTTTATTTCATTGAGCCCAGGGGGCCCCATGACTGAAATCATGCCTATCTTAGGAAAGTTGGTCCCCAAAGAGGATTCTCTGCAGCAATGCCCCAAATAAGAGGAAAAGAAAACAACTAAACCAAAGAAACGTTATGTGGGATCCAGTCTGCTGAACCAGGGCTCTGAACTTGTTTTGAAATGCCAGGTGGACAGTGAGGCAGTGCTGGAGCAAGCGACAAGTTTCCTGTCTTGTCTGTGGCAAGTATTCATGTGAAGGTTTCCAAGGGAAGCTCCTGTCTGTGTAATGTAGATGCTACCCGTCTTCACAAAGTTTTGTCTCATTACAGGCATTTTTCTCCTTTGCTGCAGAAAATCGGCACTATAAAAGAATTTCATAAAAGCAATTGGGACAAGCACGGATACAAAGCCATATCTGAATATTCAGCCTTTGTGCTAAATAACGGGTGACCATCAAGAGCAGCCCTCCCTTAAGTCTCTAGCAGTACGATGGTAGAGTCAACAGCAACTGATGGGAGTTACTTGGAGGATGTAGACATTCGCATCCTGCTGCTTTCTAACAGGAATGCAGATCTTAATTCCTTTAAATGTCTTGGGTAAAATTTCAGCTATAATTCTCACTGAAGAGAAAAGATAAAAATTCTCAAACTTGGCCACAGTAAGAACATAAATGAAAGTTGCTGGTGGTGTGATTTTATATGTATATTCTGGCTGGTAAGGCAGTCTGGTGAAAAGAAATAATCTTTCCATTAAGTAAAATTAATTCTGCACTGATAAAAGGATTTTCCCTGCATGTTGCTTTCTCCTAACTGTCCCATTAGAGGCGGGAGTTCCAGAAGGGAGAATGGTGATTTTGACTCCAAATTCCATGGCAAGATTGGACATTTTTTGTTGCTTTTCCTTGGTAGTGTCTTACGATTAACATTTCTACCATTTCAGGCCAAATTGCTCATGCCTAAGAAGCAAGAATGTTTTTGTTTTTTTTTTTTTTCTGGGGGAAAAAAAAAGCATTAGGTAGAACTTGTAGGGCTGGAATAGGCACAGGCACAAGTTATTCATCCGCTTGAAGGTAACCTAACAGAGGAAAAAATGCTTCCATAATAAAGAAGTTTCTACTGCATATTTCCATTTACTTTGTGGCTCTCAACACTGCACATTCATTTGCAGTATTAAGCTTTCGATGGCAAAAAACCCAAGAGCATTTAAGTTGTCTATCAAAACCTCCTTCCCCCTCCTTGTTACTTTGCTTTCAGCTCCTGATCTCAGGCTCACAGAAGGCCATGGAAAGACTTTCATTATTGTCAGCAGCTCTGAGATTGAGCTCTCTGGTACTCATGATGGAGCTCTCCCTTCTCATGTTTTCACAAGCATCTCCCTTCTTCAGGCTAAATGAGACCTGGGTTTCTATAAAGTTAAATTCTTAAAAAAAACCCACACCATAAATTAGCAGTGAAATGAAATCAGATGTTTCTTCAATTTATTTCAAAGGGTGCAAGTGACGTTTCCTCACCTTGATCAAGCCTGGTTACATCTTTTGCCCTTTTTGCAACCAGCAGAATGCAATAGAAGCAGATGTCTACAGTGAGCTCCAAGTTACTTAGTATTGTTGAATCCAAGCCTTGTCTGGGAATTTACTGCTGTGGCTACGGTTTTGCTTCTTACATAGAGAAGTGGGCCTTAGATATGACCTCACAAACAATATAAAGCAATACTACGCAACTTCATTATTCGCTATGTCTCAGGAGAATGGGAGAATGGCATAATCATCTAGCGAACAGCAGATGGTACACTGCAGATTTGCATGTTTGCACCACTTATTAGTTTATAAAATTAAGAAAGCAGATTTTAAGATTTTAAAAAATATTTTCCCTAGAAGTGATAATGAAGTAGGTTTTGTATCATCCTCTGTTATGCATAGATTTCTCTATGTGATCGTGCTGGAAAGGTCCCCTTCTGAGATGTTAGTTCATTTATCAATATTTGACAGCAATGGTTATTCATTCCTACGTAGCGATCTAATTCTCCCCATGATGATTGATTCTGTCTGCACGTACTATTAGTTCTTCCTATAGAATGGAGAAAGAACTGTGAAAATATAAATTAATACTTTACATGTTTAATTACTTAGTATCACCAGCCATGCAAGAGATCCTTTTGTAAAATATTTATTTTGACTGTGCTGTTTACTTTCTACTTTTCAGAAGTCAGATTATAAGAGCTACTTTAGGAACATCGGTGCTGCTGACAGAAGATCCCAAAAGAGGGAGTTTGAGAATTCAGGTATTTGTTCTTCCCTCTATTTCAGTTTTTCTGGACACATTATTTTTCCCATACACAATTTAAAAGCATATTAAAAGGGTAACAAAGTCTATTTCTGGTTGACAATCCTGATGCATTTGATCCCATTTTACTTGAGAAGAGACGCTACAATTAGGTCTAGTGTGGAAATGTGTATTCTTAAGCTAGAAAAAAGTGATCTGTGAAAAAGATCAGATTGACAGCTTTGGGAACTGAAAGCTTGTACTCATTCAGTCAACTGAACATGAGCTATAACTGTGCAGTCCTCCCTCCTTCACCCCCTTAAGATGCTCCAGTTCCTTATTAGAGAAATCCCTACAGGTTAAGATTTGTGCCAGGTCGCTGCTTGGCTTCTCTGAGGAACAGCCTAAAAGGAGACCAGTATCTTGTGGTTGAGAGGATGTGGAAATCTCTTTGGAAGGAAATAATCTGAGGGAGTTTGACTAGGAAGAACATGGATTTGGTGTTGCTGCGTGTCCTAAGCTTCTCTGGACAAGCAGGAGCTTGTACTTCAGTACGGATCCCAAGCTACAATCACTGAATCTTTTCAAAATCCTCCTCCTCCTCCCCCTCCCCACACCATACCACATGAAGGTGCTTAAGCCTCACATGTGGAGCACAAGCATTGCGCATTAAGATCACCGACATGAATTCTATGTACTTATTTTAAGGGGTTATCAGTCCCCCAGAACTTTTGAACAAATTATTCATTTCAACAAAGCACCACTAACCAAAAAAAGAATTTGATATTGGTATCTTTTATTTTGTAGGGTTTTCTTTAAAGCAAAAGAAAACAATAACTTTGAAACATTGATGCACTCCAGCCATATTTTAGTTGCTATAAATACAAAATTATACTATAGACTTAATTTCAGTTAGGTCAGGAATGGCAAGAAACTATCAACACTTCTGCTCTCAAAGTAATCAGTGATAATTTACAGCTAGGGAGAGCAATCAATATGCAGGAACTGGCTTCATTTTGGATAAATTGCAATCTTTGACCTGGCAAGAACTGATGCCTTGCTCTAAACTAGACTAGAATTTCCTATGGTAGAAGGAGTAGTCCAAATTATTGCATTAATTTACCTAAAAGTAGTAAGTATAGGGACATGTCAGTTCACTGGGAAAGACTTCACTTTTTTTCCTACCTATTTATAAATGACTTGCCTGAACAACTTACATGTGTAATATTTGTATACTACAGGTACTATGCCACCCAAAATAATAGCATTTTGGGCATCTTGCATCACATAAAGACCAGGTAATAGGACCCCTGACAAAAACCTTCCCTGAAAAGCCCCTGGTGTCAAATCACTTATAACTTTTCTCATTTTTGGCCAGATGGTCTCATATTTTTTATGTTGGACATCTATCTCTTGCTGAATGTTTAAAGAAAATCCAAGGGATAGTGGATTTGAAAATGTACGTTGTTTCCACTCATGAGAAAAGCCTGGGAACATAAAAACAAGCTTTCAAATTTGTTTATTTCTGTCTCTCTCCCAACATATATGTCATAATAAACCTCACTGGCAATATTACAAGGAGGCGTTTCATGATAACTTATTGGAAATCCTCTGAACATACTTGAACAGAGAGTTCATATTCTAGTAGTGTCAAGATTTTTGAACAGAACGCCCTACACTTCCAAAGATCATTTTGTTGAATGAAATAAATAATTGTCCCTTGGCTTGTCCAGCCTGCCAGCTGGACCTGGGAGTGGGCAGCAGAAGGAAGCCCAAAGAACATTGTGGCCCAGTGGTGGGTCTGGGTGACACTGCCCTTACACCTCTGCAGCTCTTGGGAAATAGAGACTGGTTCCCCATGGATGTGTCTCACTGTTTTGGGTTTATCAATTAGTTAGGGTTCACAAAGTCACACTTGCAAGACAGCAAAGAGGCATTTAAAAGTCCCGTAACTGTGAAGAGTTATATACTCAGCTCATCTCAAAGTTTATATAATTTTTCTGCCTACATTTTTTTTGTTTCTATTTGACATATAATTCATAATGGTATTGGATTTTAATACAGTAAATATATCTTAAACTGACAGAGCAATTCCTTAACAATCTATGTTAGTAAAATAGTATTTTGAGCACCTCCAGTTCTGGCTTGCAGTCCCCTAATTCTAGCTGAGGTTCAGCCCTCCATGGCTCCAGAGACCTTTTCTTTGTTTCATTTGTACTGGAAAAAAATCACAGCCTCCCAGAAAAACACCTTACGTAGCTTGTCATGCACTTAGTCCCCGTAGGTAGGCTCTCGCTGTGTCAGGGCCACTGGTTTAATAATAATCCTGAAATTCTATTCTATAAATTTTCTGGCTTGATAGGGGCTTTGCTGATTAATGTTGTCAGAATGGGATGTGCTGAACAACACCTTCTGATGCATTACATGAAAGGCTCAATCTAACGGATGTACGAGATCAGTTTATTGTCATGTTCTTTTACCAGGAAAAGTCAAGACTTTGGGCTAAATCAATGGTGCAATTTGTTTAATGTGAAGTTTGATTTTGCTTGAGTCAGACCTCGCTGGTCTTTTCTTTCTCTGAGGCATGCTAATAAGTTTCTTTTTAAGTTCCTGATTTCCTTTATTTTTTCCCTAGATTTGCTTCTCCTGCTGTGAGTGAGTTATCTGAAGGATATTTATTCATAAAGTAGGTTCTTTCCTGCCTGGACTGAATGAAAATATCTTGTGGATTCTCCTGACTTTTTCAGAAGTATTTTGATCCTAACACTTTCTGTATAACAAAAGTCTCACAACCACCGAGCGGGCGCATTTGCTTTGATGAAACTTCTAAATCTTGTGTTATGAAATATGGAAATGCTCTCGTCCAGGTGGAAAATATAAAGATACTCAGATTTAATACGCAAGAATGAAATCTGCAAAAACAACATTACATCCTTGCAGAAAATAGAGCTTTATTTGGGAACATCATATTCAAAGGATCTAGTCTTGACTATGCATAAAAGAGATGTCTATGATAATTTGTATTGAGATCCCAGTTATTAAGAAATGATATATATAATTGCATGTTCTGGAATGAAAGCCACGACACTAACTTTTTTTTCTATTTGTAACTGCTGCCTGGCTATCTATCCCTGTGCTATTTAAAACCAGCTGGAATGGGGTCTTTGTGCTCTGCGATGTTTTACATGGTGTGTTGGGTGTAGGTGCTCGCAGCGGTGGGTGCTACAAGGGTGGCCTCTGTGAGAAGAGGCGGGGGTTGCCCTGTTGCTGGACATGACTCATTCCAGCCTTCTCCAACCGACCCGCCGCAGGGCACGGCTGGCCCCTGCAGCCACAATGGCAGCACCTTGAGGCCATTTTTTGATGCTGTTTTTCATGACCAAAAATCTGTTTTTATTGGCGATAAATTACATTGATTCTTCCCAGAGAATTAATTTCTTCCCAGAAGACTGAGTCAGTTTTGCCCATGATGGTAACAGGTAAATGACCTCCCTCTCTGTCTTTATCTAAATCCATGAGCTTTTTAATCTCATTTTTTCCTGCTATCCTGTTGAGGAGGGACAGTGAGCGAGCAGCGGGGTGGGCATTTGGCTGCTGGCCATCCTAACCCACCACAACTGGACATGTATGATGCAGAATGTATTTGAAATAGCCTTTATTTATTTTAGTTCCCGCCTCCTTCCCCCCACCCCGCCCCATCCCCCGCATTCATTATTTTCTGGCAAAGCTGAGTCTATGGATATTTCGTCTTCTCTGTGTCTAGCTATCATTCTGAGAAGAACTTAGCATTTAAATACATGCAGGAATAGAAAACAGAAGGAATGCTAAAAAAGAAAAGTCTTGTCTCCAAATTGAGAGAGGCATATTTCCAAGCTTGTCTAGGATCAAATCTCTCCTACATGGGACAGAAATCCACCCATTATTTACTGCAATAATGATGCAGCTGTAAAGGCAATAATTAATGATACATAGCTTAAATGCATCTCCGAGGTACGTGAGTTTTAATGAGGGAAGCCTGTTTTCCCCAGCGCTTGGCTCCGTATGGACCCTGCACCTGCTCCCCGGTGGCAGAGCCGGCTGGTGTTGCTGGCTGGCAAAGCCTTGCAGTCAGTCCCTGCCTGGATGCTGGCTGTCTGAGCACCATGGGGCATCCGACACATCCGTGGGAATTTGTCTTCCCTGGGCTTGAGCAGAGGTGAGACACCGCCCTTTACTGCAGCTCGTGTTTATGGGAACAGAAAGTCGTCCTCTCCTTAGTATTACACCACTAACTGCATGAGGCAGTGAGTCCACATTTCTGCATCCTCAGTGTCTTGAGGAGTGTTTTACGGATCTCTCTCCTGCAGCTCACTGCTTCTTCCCAAAATGATGAGCTTCTCTCTCTGTCTGCTTTTCAGGTCAGAGGGCCAGCTGCAATATTCACACAAGATCCCTATTGCTACAAAAATACTCAATTTGTCCATAGAGCTTTTGGAGTCTCGTTGGCTCCCCATAGACATTATGGTTGTACAACCTAATATTAAGGCCACAGCTTATTTACTTGGTTTCCAAGCTCTGCCTCTCAATCTTAAGATTTGGGATTTGATGCCACCTCACTTCCTTGGCTGGAACACACATAAACCCTGATGGGCCATCACTGCATTCCACCGATGGGCAGCATGGGGGCAAGGTGTGCCTGACTTGACCACAGCTTCACACATCCAAAAGCTTTTTCCTGACCCCCTCAGTGCTCATTGGTTATGTTAAATTCAGCAAGGAAAAATGGAAGTGGATCTGTGGTGAGAAATGGTGCCGAAAACCATGTGTCCACATGGTGTGCATTTCAAGGATTTTCCTTTTGGCTGGCTTTAGCTTTGTCCTGTGACTTGAAGGCCCATTTGTGGCTGCAGTGCATTAGATGTCCTCCTGGAGGGCGTCTGTGCATCTCACCCCAAAGCAACCTAGTTCACATGCTCTGCTGCTGCGTTCCCTGTGTGGAGAGTGGTGATCTTTGAGCAATTCCTGACTTGAACTAAAGCACTGATGCAAATGCAGAATAGGCTGTACAAGAACAACTCCTGTAAGTTGTCGTAATGAGCTTTTGGCTTTGCCGTGTATGTAACTATGACTCACCGATGCTTTTATTTTGCATGTCCTACTTTTACTTTTCTGATGCTCATCCTCACAAGAAAGAAGGCTGTATTTATTTGCTTCTCAGAGACAATGCAGGCTGAAAAGGAAAGCACATGCTATCTTAATTTTTGTTCCCTTTTTACAGACTGAAAATAGTTGAGTGCTTGTTTTGTGTGGAGGAAAACAAAAAATTTTTAACAAGGAACCAGAAGTTTGCAAAAAATCTTATAAGAAGTGCTTTGTTGCACTGGCAAAGTCCCGTTTATAAAAGCATTCCTTTTCCAAAGATTTAACATAATCTGGCCAGTTTAAGTATTGTCACAAATTAATAACAAAGTTTCTAGTAGAGGACAGGTGGTACATGGAGAAAAAGATGAGGATTACCTACTATTCTATGGATTCAATTTTTAGAAGGAGATCTGCTATTTCTGTAGATCACAGAAACATTGCCAAAACAACATTGCTCTTTAGAGATTTCACTGAATCTGAACCATTTCCCATATTTAAAAATCAACCCTTCCCCCCTAAAAACATGCTTCGTTTTCGTATCTGATGTCGGGGACATACTGCTGCAAACCACAAACCATCTAGCATGTTTGGAAGTAAGGTCAGCAGCGTCTTTGTCAGCGCCGTGGAGCTCTGTCATCCATCAGTAAATCTAGCAGTAAGGAGAGTTTGCAGGACTCAGATGCTTCCCTTCAGCCTGCTGCGCTGGGCGTCTGTCACACGGCCCATTAATGGCAAGATGTTGACACTCTGTCATTTTTCACAAAGTTATAAGTGAGCTATGAGCCAAAAGCAGATAAAAAGACAAATTAACTCATGCAGCAAGTAGCCTACGATCAGCCTTCCCTGCCTAGACAGAGGCAAGACTGGAGCAGTGTTTCCAAAAAGTGCTTATTATTATTCAGATTTCTCAACGCAGCAGTTTTGAAGTGTGGTTGCATAATATTTGTGCAATGTTGTGTTAAGAGAAGTGCTTCTCACAGACCTGAGACCTCAATTTGGAAAAATAATGGTATTGCATGTTTGATTAATGCTCTTCTGTGATACTGATCAACGGCAGTGCAGTAGGAGAAGCGTGGGCTTCCTCAATCTGCCAACAAGAAGGTCTTTCAGGCTTGCCAAGAAAACTGCTATTGTTTGTGCCCAGGCCCCAGTCTCGCAAGCTGTTCTGTGCGGGTGGACCTCAGTGCTTTGCAGAGTCCTGGTGACTTTGTTGACTACAGCAAAACGGAGAATTCCACATCAGGAACACGATAAACCCCTGATTGCTTGGAAAATGGGCGTCGGGTCCTTCTGAAGAACAGCTCAGCCCAGTTGTGTGCAAATGGAGTTATTGCTACAGGGACTGGATTTGATGCTCTTTTAAAAAAGGCACCTCTGCAGAGCTAGAATAGGCATTTTATACATATTTACATTGTAAGCTGAAATTCAAGGAGTGATATGATTGAAGGATCATTTTCTAAGCAGATTCTGCCATGTCAGGATCATACAATATGTGTGTCCTGCTTGATAGGCAAAGCTTAAATTGACAAGGTGAACAGAGCTCAGAATGTCTTCCATGTAGTCACTATTTCTATGAACAGAATAAAATGTCTGGGTGTCTGAGGAGCCTGCAGCATGGGTCAGAAGCCCTGTATGCTACTTAGCACTATGCGGACACAGAAAGGAGAATTAAGAGCTGTACTGAAGCTGGCTTAAGGTTTATTAAAACTAACATGTCCGAGAAAGATGGAAACAGAGTTTGACTCTGTGGTCTGGTGTTTGGGTGTGTGCTGGAGTTGGCATTCCCAGGTTTGGACAGCCTGGAGAGCTCAGGGACGGTATAAAACCTCTGAGGATGCTGAGCCCTGGTACCCCACTACCCATTTGGGCTGGACAAGAAACAGGGGGTTAGAAGAACAGCCAATTCTGTCTCTTGGTGTGTCTTTCTCTTGTCTCCCAGGGCCAGGCAGAAACCGTAAGGACAGCAAATCAGATGTAGCATCCAAGACGGTTACCAAGCCCTGCTATCCAAAGTCCATTTGTGTTAAAGCTGTATAGACCATCCAACTTGCTCTATCCCAGGCATCAGAGGGATTTTTTCCCTTTCTAATATGGATTGGATGCTCATTTTCTTTTCTTTATTCATATTACCTAATTTAACTAATGATTCTTCTAAATAGAGGCTGTACATAGTGAACCGAATGTGGTGGCCAGGTTTGCTCCAAAATATGTGTTTTTGAAAGATAAGATTTGAAAAAAGACAGGAAAAGAAGTATTCCCAGAATTGAGGAAAATGACAGGTGGATTATCATGCCTGCAAACATGTAAATTTCTCTGCCCTATTTGCTAACCAAGTATTACAAGAAAGTGTGGAAAATTATAATGGTTACAAATATACTACAAACAACTGTGAAAGCAACTTGGGTTTATTTCCTCAAGGATAACTAGAAAAATATGTATTTAAACATGGGTTAGTCTCCATCTACAGAGCTCTAAAATGAATTCTCTCCAGATTTTTTAATGTTTTTGATATATTTCCCATTTGTATTAATCAGATTCAATTATTTAGAACTAAGTCTTTAAGTTCTGTTAATATAAACTTACCAGTCCCCATGCTGTAAATTAAATTTTTATTTTATTTCTATATATGCTTTCTCTCTTACTTTAATGCCAAAGGTTTCTCTCTTGTCTAATGGCTATAATGAAAGCTTTTACTGCTAAATTAAAATAAAATGAGTTAATGGGTACCCAGTGCCTTGTTCTAGTTAAAATGTGCATCAATTTGCAATGACCACTGCTTTGGGATTATAGCATGTGTTTTATCTTAGGCAAAGTGTAGCGAGCAACGTGAAATTCAGTTTTAAAAGTGCCTAATCTGCTCTTCTGTAGGCCTATTTATAGTTCATTTCACTTCCTAATAACCTTACCACACTTCAACAAGTCACATTGAAATTTTCCATGGTAGATCATTGCTTCAGGTTGCTTTTTTATAATGTTATTGAATATGGTTTAGACATTCAGAGAGTGAGAGTAAGTGAAAAATGCATAATTTAAATTTTAAAAAATTTGTTCCTTTGTAATGTGAAACAGCGGTAGGTTTGCCCAAAATAATATACCTGTAATCAAATGACTTCTACTATTCCCATGAATACACACTCAGGTATGAAGGAAATAAAAGCCTTAGCTAGACGAGGCCAGATTTAATTTTAAATGTGTTATTTTGAAATTAAAGATAATGCTGATTTCCAGAGCTTTGACTGTTTCTAAGTTCCTAATTCTCATTATTATAGCATTTTGTGTGAAGCTGAAGTGTGAATGGGATTTCTTATGATATAGACAATTACAGGGATGAAGTCACCTTTCTAACTTGGTATCGCTTTCAGCAGGAATGGGTTTTAGCTCATTTATTCTCAACCAGTTTTAAAAGGACAATGCAATATATTACTACTAATACTGCATCAACACTATTTGCAAGTGATATATTGCACTTGTAGGAATTCTTTTTTGCATGAAACATGTATGGACAGCTTCTCTGTTATGTGCTGAAGCCTCTTAGCATGTAAAATAACTGTCCACAAATGATGGATGTTCTTTTCAAGGTTTGGAGATTTACTGAAGAAGGGTTGATGAGATTTGTGTACTTCACGGTAATCTCATCTTTAGGCAAAGGAGGCAGAAGGCACTGTGGCCCTCTGCACTAAGGTCTGGATGGTCCCTGATGCAGCCCCATGACTCCATGCTACAGCATGAGCCCCCTGTGTTTAGTGTATGGGTTCTTCTGAGCAAGCCCTTGAGAAGCAAAAGTGCAGCTGCAGGAGAAAGCAATTAAAGTGCAAAGGCTCTGAACCTGTTCTTAACACTTGTACCTGCAAATCTGTAGTTAGCCAAATGAGATGCTCCTTCCAGCCAATTTAGGAGCCCTCAGCTCTAGCAGACCTCACAGGTCCCCAGGTCCTGCCAGATCTTCCAGCTGCCACTAAAATGTCCACCTTGCTCAGCTGAGCTGTCTAGTTTTAGACAACCCTATATTCTTTTCTGGTCTTTACTTGGATCAGACACATTTGGCAAAAGCTGAAGCTTATATTTATAGAGAAATTATTTGCAAATGTACAAATGAGCTCAAATAAAGATTTGTAACCGTTTAGAGTTTGTTATGAAGCTGACTCTTTAGAGGCTCTATGATAGGAAAAATACCAAGCTGATGATTGTTTTCGCTTGAATTTATGGAAACACATGAGCATGTAGGTACATTTGTAATCTGTGGTCATTTTTTTCCCGTAAAAAAAAGGAGTTGGCAGGTATATTATAAGCTCTCTAAAGAGCCTCTGTTCAAATGCAGTAAAAAGATCTTGGACCTTAAGAAAATCTTCATATTAGCTAACAAATGGTTCTCTGGTAACAAATACATCTAGCTGAATTATTTATTTTAATCTGGGAAATTAGGCATATTTCTTTGAATAAATTATATATGAACTATCGTATTCATTAGTCTACCAATTATATGGCTGGCTGACACTTTATCTAACAATATATTAGATGATTGTTGTCCATCAGTGGATGAATACATTATTTACAATATGGGAATTTTTTGCATTATTTAGCCATAACTATTAGCAAATATGTTGTTTAGTGAAGTCACAGGACAATTTGTGCCAAATGATATTTGACTGATTGTGTTGTCAAGATTGCTTTACACAGCAATATTGCAGAAAAACTTAAATGCTTGGTCTGATTTTTTTGTTGTTCTCCTTTTCCTCCTTCATAAGGTGCACTTCCTTTTATGTTTATGCTTCTGTATGTTTCCACATGAAAACAGAAGAATATGGCAGTGCTTGAGGAAAACAGACAAATCAATGAAGCTAAGACAAATCAAAGATGCGCTGCAAGTCACCTTTCTGTGTGTCAAGGCACACAGCCTTTGCTTTTTGCATTCAAAGAAAATCAACTGCTAATTAAAATCCAGCTGAGAAGACTCTACCCTCAAACAAATTAAATCTGCCAGATACCTTGGGATGGCCTTTTGACTTACAGTGCAGACTCCTGGTGGTTCAGAGCAGGAAAGTGACAGGCAGTGTCAGAAGAAGATCACACTTTTTTTTCACTTCTGAAGAGTTTTATAAAGTGTAATAACATTTTTTTCTTTTTTCTTTCCCTTGTACACCAGAGGCAAGAGCAAGACTCGATCTCTTGCCTGAATGCCTGCTGACATTCAGCTCCCTCCCAGCAATTAGTAACTCCCCGTCCGGTGCCCTGTGCTCAAAGGAGAAAGTCATTCAAGCCATTTATCCAGTTTTGATAACATCCCCTCTTCCCCACAGTGCCAGTGTGGCTTTGAGGTAGTGACACCCAGGGTCTGCTCTGGAACCAACCTGTACTGAGAGATGGAGACAGGGGACACCTTTTCCAGGGCAGTCTATTTATGCCCTGAGGGGCAGGGCCAATGCAGGATGGTGAAATGGTCCGTGCAAACCTCATGAAATTCAACAAGGCCAAGTGAAAGGTCCTACAAGGTCCTACACATGGGTCAGGGTAATCCCAAGCACAAACACAGGTTGGGCAGAAAATGAATTGAGGGTGAGGGTTGAACACCCTCAACAGGAGCCAGCAATGTGTGCTTGCAGCTCAGAAAGCCCACTGCATCCTGGGCTGTATCAAGAGAAGCGTGGCCAGCAGGCCAAGGGAAGTGATTCTGCCTCTCTACTCTGTTCTGGTGAGACCCCACCTGTAGTATTGCGTCCAGCTCTGGAGTCCCCAACATCAGAAGGATGTGGACCTGTTGGAGTGAGTCCAGAGAAGGACCATGAAGATGATCAGAGGGCTGGAGCACCTTTCCTATGAAGACAGGCTGAGAGAGTTGGGGTTGTTCAGCCTGGAGAAGAGAAGGCTCCGGGGAGACCTTATAGCAGCCTTCCAGTACTTCAAGGGGGCCAACAATAAAGGACTCTTTATTGGGAGTTTAGTGGTAGGACAAGGAGTAACGGTTTTAAACTGAAAGGGGGTAGATTTAGATTAGATATTAGGAAGAAATTCTTTAATATGAAGGTGGCGATGCACTAGAACAGGTTGCCCAGAGAATCTGGGGTTGCTCCATCCCTGCAAGTGTTCAAGACCATGGTGGATGGGGCTTTGAGAAATGTAATCTAGTGGAAGGTGTCCCTCTCATGGCAGAGGTGTTGGAACTAGATGATCTTTAATGTCTCTTCCAACTCTAATCATTCTATGATTCTATGAAATCACCAGGTGTTCAGGATGGAACTTGTGTACCAAGAGGTGTCAGAGAAAGCGTTACCAGCATGTTCAGAAGTTGTTCAAACATATTGCTGCCCAGCAAATACCACATTACTGAGTGTTTTCTCAGTTTTGATGGGCTCATCAGGTGGACTTCCCAGGCAGGGATGACAGTCCATTAAAATACATCCTGCTGACAAAGGGCCAGGTTGTAATTTCTCCTCAGCAGCAGGACAGGAGAGTCAAAGGATAAAATGCCCCTGTGAGATTCCCCTTCACAGATACTGCTGTTCCCTTTGGGGACGAGGGCCACGAGAGACACAGATATGGTGGCCTCCCCATCTTTGCTGCCCCCAGCACTGTGCTGCACTGTGCAGGAAGAAAAGCAAAGGGTTAATATCCCCCTGGACCCTGCCAAGAGGATCATTGGAGATCCAAAAAGGACTGCTGCCTCTCATGGAGGGACAGAGAGCGTCAAGGCAGTGGTGGATGGCCACTGGCAGTGTGGTCAGGGTTAGACGAAAGGAAGGAAGCAGCAGAGAACTCTTAGGTAGTCATAGATCACAGCCTGCATTTTTTGAGCCCTGTTTCATGAAATAACCATAAAATTGCTTGGTGTACTCCTAAGTGTCAAGTTAACTGGACAAATTCTTGTCCTGACACTGTCTTCTGCAGCCTGCATCTATTTTCTGCACAGGGGTAGAACCAGAAGAGTTCTGTTTTATGTTTGCAAATCAAACCTATAATTGTAAGACCCAGCTGTGAATAATCTGTCATCACCTCATGACTGTACAGTAGGGGTCACACTACTTTTCTGCCTCACTGTGGGGCAGGAAAATTCCATTCCCTAACGGGTGTTAAATCATACTAAAAATTGCTCAGGTTTGCTTGTAAATGGTTATTCTGTTCCAAGTAGTGCACAGCAATGCTATATTTTACACAAAGAATCACTAAGTTGTGAGGTAGTTACTATAAAAAAGTAAAAATCCTAGAAACATAGAATTACACAATTGGAGAATAACTGAGGCTGGAAGGCACCTCTGGAGGCTGTCTAGTCCAACCACCCTGCTCAAAGAGGGGTCAAGTGAGAACAGGTTGCTCAGGGCCATGTCCTGTCAAATTTTGAGATTCCAGGACCTCTCTGGGGCTCCTATTCCAGTGTTCAACAACCTTCACAACTAAAAAGTATTTTCTTATGTTTAAAAGTAATTTTCTGTATTGTAATTTGTGCCCAGAGCTTCTTGTCCCGTCACTGGACACTACCAAGAGAAGTCTGGTTGCATCTTCCTCGTCTCCCTATCAGATATTCGGATATGTGGATAAGATGGCCCCCTCCAAAGCCTTCTCTTCTCCAGGCTGAACTGCCACAGCTCTCGCAGCCTCTCCTCATATGTCCAGTCCCTTAATCACCATCACAGCCCTTCACTGGACTCTCTCCAGTGAGTCCATGTCTCTATCATTCTGGGGAGCCCAGAACTGGACACAGTACTCCAGATCTGGCCTCACCAGTGCTGAGTAGAGGGAAAGGATCACCTCCCTTGACCTGCTGCCAATATTTTGTCTAACCCAGCTGAGGATACCATTAGCCTTCTTTGCAGCAAGACCACATTGCTAGCTCACGTTCACCTTGTTGTCCACCAGGACCCCCAAGTTTTTTTCTTCGAAGCTGCTTTCCATTCAGCTCATCCCCAAGGTGGATTGTTGCCTGGGTTTTTTTCCCTCCTTCGGGTAGGACTTGGCATTTCAAATCATCACCCCCAAGGGAAGGAGTCCATGGCATGCCTGTCCATTATTTTCACAAGTAGCGGTGTTCACAGCCTTGACTGAGTCAGGTTCACTCATTTGGTACGCAAGACAGTGGGCAGCATTAAAATAATCAACCTTGTTTTAGCTTCCAACAACCTGTTACATGGTATGATCCTTTCTCCTGCATGTACTTGGCCTTGGGGAGTCTAGTGAGCCTGTCACAAGCTGCCAAGGATCACTAAAAGAGATGCTGGTGGGAAGCTCTGCATGGAGGAAGCTTTTCTTTCCTCCCTCCTTCCTTCCCTCCCTCTCTCTCTCCCTTTCTCCCATCGCTTGACAGCTGGACATATTTGGGCCATGATACCGCTCATGAGGAACCGCACTTGAGGATGAGAGACGTTTCACTGCCCCGCTCTTTGAAACAAGTCCTTATGATCCAACATTTCACAAAGAAATCCTCCTCACTATAGACTTCTACCTATTGATTTAAATTTGTATGGATGGGTTACAATCCTGTAAACTATTTTACTGGATTTTTCCGGAAAGATGGTTAGATAAGAATTTACCTCGGCCTTCATTTAAGATTCAGCTAAACCCAGTCTTGATCTGAGAGCTAAGAGGTCAGAGACTAAAAATCAGTGCTGAGGTATATGAGGCTGGCTCAGGAGACAAGAGTGTTGATAGAAACTGCCCTCAAGATTTGGAACTTACAGAGCTGGGCCTCTTCAGGAGCTGTTCTCAGTTTTTTTAAAGGAGGAGAATGATTAATTTACAAACATATATTTCTTATCCCTTAAGCCTCTGTCCTGGAGCTCTCTAGGTTCTTCTTACCTTCTGGCTCCCAAGCCCTGGGGCACCCAGTCATCCTCAGCCCTCCCCTGGACAGACTCCGATGTAATTCTGATTTGTAATCTCTATCCTGGTGCTCAACCCTGCAAACTCCAGTTTCCTGCCAGTCTCTGAGAACCTTTTACCTTTCAGTAGCAATTTTCAGTAAATTCAGCCTGGCTGGCTACCTGCTTATGCTTTTCCCTCTGGAAAGCCAAGCCAGGGAGACTGGCAATTTACCATCACAGAGCTCTTGCCAAATTCATGGTGTTTCTGACTTCGTTAGTGATGATAATAGGAAATTGGATTTGGAAACTCAGGAGGTCCCTCCCAGTGCTACATTCCAGATGAAATCTGCTAGAAAAAATTCAGGGAGAAGTCTGTTCCAAACATCTTCTGGTATTCTCTAAATTGTTCATCTGTTTGTATTGAGATTATCACTTCCTTTTGAGTAACTGTTGTGAAATGCTGCCAGTCGTTTCAGGAGAGCTTATGGCAGTCACTCAAATGGTTTGCAATTACCTCTAGGTATGCCTATAAATTTGAAAACAATAACAGCTCTATTCTCAAATGCAACATCTTTTCAACTCACTGTAAGTAGGACCTCCGACTGGGTCAACAACCTGCACAGAAAGGGGAATGCATTTTCCAACTGCTGTGGTTTCATAGAACTGATGGTTAACTCACAGCTATAAAATAAATTTGTATGAATTTTTTTTTTTAAAGAAGTAAGCTATTAGAATTCCCTTTTTAACTTTTGGCCTTTTTACTTTTCATTTAGCTTCATGAGTCTTTTCTTAGTTAAAAATATTGATTCTAGTTTTGCAAAGAAGGCCAAATAATGGCAGCTTATTTTTATCCCTTGCTCAAATAGAGCGGGACAGGAATGAATCACAAATCATTTAGTCACTATATTAACACAACTTTGGGACGTAAAATTGCGCATTCCAGTTTGCTGATTCATTTACAAAGATCACTGAAACCGGTTCATTCCCTATTAAGCTCCAAGTCTGCACAGATGCGCAAGCTAAGGTACCTCATGGCTGGAACACCTTTTTCTTCATCAGTAGAGAGAGAAAAAATGAAGAGCCACCATCTGAACAACCGACCCACCCTCACCCACTGGCCCAGAAGCCCCGTTTAAGCCCAAGCCCTGGTGCTTGGTCCTTGCATGAACTACGTTGTATGTAGTGTATGGTGTGCCTGGCCTGGTTGACTTGACTTTCTTGCTTGCCCTTGGACATTCCCTTGTGACAGGGGATGTGCCTGGTGGCAACCAGGGGCTGAACTAGAGTCTGCTCCTGGACCTGCTCCCTTTGCCTTGTTTTGGTGCTGGGGGACTGCATTATTGCTGGGGCCCCATTGTCCTGCCCTCTCACCAGTGGCTCCTGTCTCGAATACCCCTTAGGAGCTACTGCTCCCTGACCTCCAGTGCCTGGCAATCTTGTCACACACCCGTCAGCTCTTGTACTGTCATCAGGCCTTGTCTATTTAGTTTCTCTTTCTATGACAACGTAATTATCTTTGTTGTCCTCTGTGTGTCTTTTCTGGATTGGTTATATCTTCTCAAAGAAGGAGCAGTTACAACCTGTTCATGTCCATATGTCATGGATTTACACGGCAGCAAAATGATGTTTTTAGCTTTGCTCTCGATCCTTCCTAATAATTGATATCATCCAATTTCCCTGTTGAGCACTAAGTCAATGTTTTCCGAGAACTGTCCAAAGTGACTCCAACATCCTCTCCCTAGCTAATAATAGTAATAGCCAGTTTAGAGTCCCTCACTGCTTTTATGCACATATTTTTTTTTTCTCCTGTGTGCATTACTCTGCATTAATTGGCACTGCATTTAAATTGCCATTTTATTGCCAGTACCGGATGACCAGTATCGTGAGATCTTTCTGTACATTTTGTTAGTTTTTGACTATCTTGAAAAAAACTTCATTTGGAAAGGTAGTTCTTTCACTCTTTGTATCCTTTTCATTTATGAGCCTCTAAGAGAAGGGTTCTCAGCACAGATCTTCAAACGATCTAGGTGTAACATCTCTCTGGTGAAAGCTGACTTTCTAGTTCAGCTTTTGCCTTCCTAACTTCTAACTGATTGTGAATCTACGAGAGACATTTCCTCTCATAGCATGTCGTTTTAATATACCTAGAAAAAGGGATGCTGTTTGGAGCTTTTTGATAAACTGAGAATATTCTGTGACTGGGATCACTTGGGCACACTTCTTTCAAGATTTTGCACAGATTTGTAGGGCATAAGGTTTTTTCTACCAAACTTGACACCTTCTTTCTATCATATTTGTCCATGTGATCAATAATGCTAGTCTTTATTATTGTTTTTACCTCCTTAGTCTCTGTCCTGGTTTCAGCTGGGAAAGAGTTAATTTACTTTCTAGTGATTACTATGAAAGGAATGTCAATAATATCTATTGTTTTTAGTTGTTGTTAAGTGATATTTACACTGTTCAAGGACTTTTTTCAGCTTCCCATAGAAGAACAGACAGAAGGATGGAATGGCCAATGAAATATTCCATACCATAGACGTCATATTCAGTATATAAAGGGGGGTTAGCCAGAGGGTGGGAATTCTTGATCACTCCTCAGGACAGTGCCAATTCACCAGGCGGTGAGAGTGACCTGTGTCATTATTATTATTATTATTGTTCTTTTTCCTTTTCTGTTGTCATTTCTATTAAACTGTTATTATTTCATCACGAGTTTTTTTCTCCCTTTCCCGTCCTTTTACCCCCCCCCCCCCCCAACACACACCTTCTAGGGCAGAGAAAGGGGGAGGGGGGCTAGTGGGCGGCTTCAGGGTTCTAGTTGCCGATTGGGGTTAATCCACAAAAATACCCAAAGAAATGCAAGTAAAAGGAAATACTAAGCTCTTAGGTCTGCTACCCGTGCAAGTTGGTTCTTCACTTGCATTTATTCATGCCTATAAATCTTTTGTTATCAGGTCATATACCTATACAACCTCAGTGGAACACTTGCCTTCACAGCGCACCGCTTTGAAATGAGGTTCGAATCATCTTCCCTTTCAGTGCAAGGATGTAGCTCACTACCCCGGAGCGATGCTACTTGCCTTAGTTCTGGGAGCTGTTCATTATACAGCTTTGTGCAGTGGTCAAACACCGGTAATTATGCAACTGAATAATCAAATCTTTTCCTTCCTAAACCTTTCTCACTCCTGTAGAAATGAGTAAGAAATATGTTAACCCACTGCTGTGAATATCAGCTACCAATATATGAGATGTTCAAACTGGTGCCTGGGGCTCTTGAGGAGCCTGTAGAAATAAACTGCCTCAACAACAAAAAATAAAGAGAGCTCTTTTTCCGTAAAATTCACTGCTTTTTCCTTGCATGACATAACTTCTTAGTGTGCTGACTGCCTACTAATTGAGTTATTTAATTGGAGAAATGACTTCTTAATAGCTCCTCTTTAATTATTTAGCTGTTCAACAGAGGTAGCTTGTCTGGTTGTAAAGCTAGTGACAGCGGTATCGATAGCATGAGATACTTAATGTCAGCTAAATTCTGACATTATCTCTGGCTGAGGCTCAAAATTCATAGATCACCATCCATTTGAGTTTGTTTATCCATCTGCTGTATGTGTTCTCATTCAAAACTCTCAAATGAAAAAAGCACCTTTAACCACATGGATACTGATATTGCTAGAACTGATTATTTTCTGGGTTATCCTAATCTAACTCAAATGCTACACAAATAAGCAGCTTTTGGCTAAACCGCATTTTGTTTGCAGTCTAAGTGCTTACTAGCAATTGTGTTTGAGTTGTTATAGTACTGTTGTTATTTTTATAATAGGTCAGTAGTAGGTAAGCATGGGGTTAGTTTAGCTTTAGATGTTACCCTTGTGATTACATATTAATTTTAAAATTATAATCAAATATTCAATTAATGTCCCTGTTAGACTCCGACTAAACAAGTTCCAGCACTCACTGAAATCTGCCAACCAAACTTACACTGGAGAAACAATAGACCTTTTTTTTTCAATTTACAATTTCTTCCTGTTTTTTCTTAGAACTGCATGGTAGATCTTCCTTAATTTAGACCTATTCTGAATGTCTTAAAGCAATGAACTTTTATGCTAGGTTTCATTTGTTAATAAAAAGTGAAGTTAGGATAGACAACAATAATGGCTAAAGAAAGGAGATACATCTGTGTTTTCCAATGATTCATAAATGCACTTAGTCTTTTGTTTACTGCTTGATAATGTTAGAATATAAGAAAAAGGCAGAAGTTGTCTGACTGGGTGAAAAAAGTGGGGGGAAATATGTTTATTGGCAAAAGGAAAGGGAGGGAACAAGGGTAAAATGTGGCAGGAAAAAAACCAAATTGTGGCTGAAATGGCTTCATATTTTAAGACAAATTCACAGATAAATGGTCCAGATGGGAATCTGTGATTAGAGTGCAGCTCTGTATTACTGCACTAGTAAAGAGTGACTCATTCTACCCATTATAAAACTCCAGCTCCCAGAAATGAACAAATTTTTGTTATAAAAGTTCTCACTAGGCTGATGCTTGGCAGAGTTCTCAACCCAGGAGAAGAGTATTTAGTATTTAATTTCTTTATCAAAAGAAAAGTTTGGCTGGAAGAATTTCAGATATGGGCTGGTTCCAGTCAGTGCTCAATTTTCTGGGTAATAACTTTGGTGGAAGCTCTTCTGCCTATGCAGTACCAGCTGTGCAGTGAGGAGCTCTGCGATGGATCCTTCCTCCCCAGGCTCTGCAGCAGTAGTTCGGTGCCTGTAAAGAAGTTACATATAGACAATCAATGCTATTAGCAGATACACCTCTCGTGTGCACACTTTCTATATTGCTCTCCTATCTTCTTAATTTCAGCAGAAGAACCATCGGTTCCATAAGTGACCACAGACCTCCACCGCTGGAGCTTCAGAGCTGTTTTCTGCTCCTGCCCCAGTAAGGAGCATCCCACAAATGTCTCATTGCTTGCCCCTTATGACCCAATGGACTTCCATGAAGTCCATCATTCAGAGAATAACAACTGTATTGAGCTCCATAGATTTGTTTCACCACTCCTCATGTAAAGCCCTCCTGCAATCACTGCCATAGAGTTTATCTTTCTATCCTGGATGTTATAAAAATCACAGTTTGAGCTCATGCTCCCTGTTCTCTATCTTAGTGGAATAGTGTTGGCGTCAATGTGTAAGAATTACGTCTACTCATAAGACAGATCAGAAATTAATGTATCCTCCTTGATTTGCAATAAGTAGCCCTAAAAAAAAATAAAACTTCACTTCCTTTCCATTCACTGTCCCTGTTCTCTCCCATTCAAATGGTGTGTATCGCAGTTTCCCTGACTTCCTCGCAAACTGTCAAGATCAAGCTGATCTTGATTCTTGTGATTCAGTGCCAAAATATGACATCAGCATCAAGGGGAAGCAGAACTGGGCATCAGACAGAGCAAGTTTTATGCAGTGAGTAGCCGCTGTATAATAGTTACTTTGTCATTATATTCTACAAAAGGTTTTCATGTGCCGCATAATACAGAGGAAATAAGAGAATTTTGTCTTCAAAAGAATAATAGGATTGTGCCTTTTGTTTGTACTCTTTCAGATTCTGTATAAACATTCATTGATCTTAGCCAGGCATTTTTAATGCCAAAAATGGAAAGACTTGCAACTAGGAAAGCCATGTTAGACCCCTTTTTTCCTTTTTTCTTTTTATAATAGGTTTGAAATACATCCAAGAATGGAATATTCTATATTTAAGCTAAAAACAAAATAATATGTTGAACTAATCTTTTTTCATTCTTGGACTAATTTTGTGTTGCAGTGGTTTACCAGAACCTCTGCGTATTGGTTGTCTATGATACTCAGAGATTTGCAACTTTGGCATCTGATTTCTGGTAAAGTTATCCTAGTTAAAAGGCATTGCCTTTTACAACTGGGAAAATCTTAGTTTTTGTGAGGAAAACTGTAGATTAATGTCAAATTCCTTCACCAGCTGATTTTAAAAACTCCAATGAATTTCATAAGAGGTTTGTGTTTTGGTTGATGGCCTGTCTATGCAATTAAAACCAGTCAAAGACAATTCATGTGAGATTAATTACTGTAAAGATAGAAAGTTGCATGGGGGTTCGCACCAACAAAACAGCTTTCTCTTTTGTGCTGAAAAGAAGTTTTAGCTGATCCTTCTATTGCCATAACTTTACAAAGGGTTGATTTTCATTAAGGCCTAAAAGATTTAGTGTGATAGCTACTTTCATGAGCTTTCTGTCATCACTTACATGACTCTGAAAGAAAAGACACCCAGATGTCTGTAAGCACAGCAAGTTCTGCCTTCTTCCTGCTTTTCAACCAGGTGCCCTCTATATAGGCAGGTTGCGCACTACCCATGAACAACCAACCTAGAAAAACCTTTTGATATATTAGCTGACCATGTATGTCCAGGCTTGCATACCCATGCAAAACTGGAGTTACACCTGAGCTATGCTTGTAGCCTCACTGTCTTCAGGACCCATGAGCCTGGCCTTGAAGGTGGAGTTAGGGAGATATAAACAAAACCTTGGGTGATCTGCATGATGGCATATGCACAAAAAGATCTCAGTCTGAAGTTTAGATTCTCAAAACTCTTATCAAATCCCACCTATCCAAGATGTTCTCAGAGATCATTGTTCTGTTTCAAAGTTATATTTCTGTAGTTAATGTCTTTGCAGCTGGTTGTACTGAGAAGCCCATTGGTCTTGACATTGTTGGACAGATCCCAGTGACTTCTTACATTTTACTCCTGTCAGGTTTCAGACTCACCTCCTGGGGCCCATCACACAGTTCATTGTTTTATTGCTTAGAAAGCACCTTTGCATCTATAGCGGTGAATTCTCTGCTCAGCAGTCCACAGGACACTTGGAGAAGTGCCTGGATGCCAGTGTTGGGGTATACTGAAAGGCAATTCATGACTGTAATGGGCATTTCCCTTGAAGGGGTGAGTTCTAAATTTTACTGTTATCTTGTTTTCCCTGGCCATCTGAGATGAAAATTTGGTTGCACTTGTATGCCAACTACCTTGGGAGCCTCCAGAAAATGACAACTATTTAAAATCCAGCCTAAAGAAGACCAGACTTGAGTTCACATCCTGCTCATAGCACTATTCAAGCATTTTGTTCAGTGGCTGTTTAACACAAATTACAGAAATTGCTTGGGAACACAGAGTGAGACACCAGAATCCTTGTCTGTCTTGAGTATATTTCTGGTCCTGTGAATGCTGCAACTTTTTCTGTTGTGGAATAGTTTAAAGAAAGATAGCGGATTAGAGCAGCGTATGGTGGCTCAGTTCCAAGAATCAGGCTGGCTAGCCCCTTCTGATGGTCAAGACAGAAGTGGAGACATATCTTGTATTTGATATGAGTTCACTGTTGTGAACCATCCACTTAAAGAATTTTTTGGGAGCAGGTAGCCCTGTAAATGAGGTGGAGAGTCCCTGGCATGAGGGTGAATGGCTATTGTCACTTATCAAATCACTTCAAAGCACAAATGCAGCAACACACTACATCATCAAGGCGTGATTTTATTACCAACAGCTAAAGGATGCGTCAAATTAACTCTGCATCTCATGCAAAGTGAGATTTGATCAGATCATATGTGCTGCCATAGGCTAACCCAGGTTCTAGAGCTGCTTCTCAAGTGTTTGTCTGGCTTGTTGATGATGTTAGGTCAGGACCACCTCTTCTGTAATTTTCTTTTCTCCATTTCCCTCCCTCATCAGAGACTGTATGAGCTTGTGGGTGCTATACACCATGAATTTCTTCTGTACAGTTAGGGCTTTATCCCAGCCACTGCTAACAACCCTTACTTTGCGTTCCTTCCTACTTCTTGTGTCTTCTGAACTATCTCCATCTAGTCTGATGTCACTGAGGCCCAGGGAAAGGAGCACGTTCTCTGTTACCATGTCATCTTTTAATTAACTTCTCACTTGCCAGATAATTTGGTAGTTCTTAGATCTTCAATGCCATGCATCTCCCATTGATTCTGTTCAGTTCACTTGTAACCTCATATGTGCTGTAAAACTTTTAGTTCTGCTTATTATATCTCCAAAACCTCAGGAATGTTTCACAAAAGTTATCTTTGTTCCATATTTTTGAAAATGGTTTTTGTATGGTTCCATTCAGCCTGGTAGATGTACTCCGGGTCAATGAAAGATTTTTTTGTTTGTTTGTTTAGTTTGTTTCCTAAATTTTATCTAACTGACCAAAAACCATTTTAGACACTGCTGTAAATTTCATCAGGTGCCAAACTAGTTCTTCTTAGCTGTCTAAACACCTTTTAAAATCTGATAGCACAGGAATTGTTTGTCCTTTCTGCTAAAGGAGTCCCAAGGTTATATCTATTGCCAACTTCACTTGATTACTTTATAGCCCTCATTTTATTTTCAGGAATCATATACCTATAAATCAAGAAGACAAATTAGTACAAATTTGTAATTATCCTGCTTCCGCTACCCTATTTGTCCACAAAGACATCCTCAAAATAATAGCCCACTTTAGATTTAATTCCTGTCTTCACAGGGGTAATGGATGGTGCTTGGTTGCCCCAAATCAATAATATCTCTTCAGAAGTCTCATATCACCAAATCACTGCATGGAATAACAATCAGAATAATTTCATTTAAATGGATACAATTAGCACTGGAGATGAAGCTATTAAATAAAGTCCATTGATTGTTTATCAGGCACTGAGGTGAGATAATTTAAACACACTCACTGCTAAAAGTGATAGATAAATTGCCAGCATATTAGTATGCAGCTACTGCATTTAATCTTAATTAATAATTTAACTTATTTTTAAACTTCAGTGACAAAGGTAATGAGAAAAACTTATCTGAGATTCTTACCTCAAAACTAACTCAAAGACCCAACGGATGCTTGACTGACAGATACAAGAAAGTTAATATAGTTGGAATTTGCTCCTTTAGAGATTTCAGACTGAATGGAAACACAATGTGTTCAATACATAAAGAACTTTCTAAGCAAATGTCCCCATATGCAGTAATGTTCCAAATAAGTGTTTTATGTATCAAACATATATGCTTTTTCCCTTGTCAAAAACTTTTCTTAGAGGAGCTATGATATTTCCCATAAATGAGTATTTAAAGTTCAGGGTTCTTTTAACCCAAAACTAATGAAAACTGATAAAATCCTTTCATCCATTCTAAAGCAACTCCAAAAAATACTTTTGTGTGTACTAAATTCTGGAAATATGCAGATAGAGCTAAACTCAATATAAAAAGCATTTAGTGAACTTTTGCAAAACCTTCTATGGTTTAGTCTTGTAAAATTTTATTCTTTATAATAGCACTGCATCTTTGAGGAGTGTGTGAGACCAGACCCTTGGCTGCCACACCTTTTGTCCCAAAGTTGACTCATGCTTAAGGTCATCTGCTTGCATGGCAATGCAGTTTTCCCTTTTATGCTCAGAAGGCAAAGAAGATCAGGAAGGCTCTGGATCTCATTCAGTTTCTGTTCAAGTTCTTAGGAAAATTCCCGCTAACTCAGACAGCAGAGGAACAAATCCCAGGAGAAATTGCAGCAGCTTCTCCGTGGGTTGTGGAGGAGGCCCTGGGTCATGCAGTGGGACTGGGGAAGAGAGCTGCTGTCTCTTACCAGCATTCCTCCATGACAGGCACTTCTTACAGGAACGCTGAGAATTTTGAAGTCATCAAATAAATTATTTATGGGAAATCATTTGCTGTGTCTAGTCATTCCCTAAAACACTCAAATGCGTGTCTCTAATGGGCTTATAAAGCTGTGATGAGGACAGCCGTTGGAAAAAGTCAACAGTGTACAACTAAAAAGGCAAATGATTTAGGTTGGCTGAAGACAGAGCTGCAAAGTTCTTTTGAGGAACATTTCTACAGAACAATACCCTTTTTCATTGCACTTAGTATTGGAGCTAAAGCAATCCTCTCTATTTTCTTTGTTTCAGTTTCCTTCAGCACCCGCTTCCTGTTGTCTGTAAAGGAAGGAAAACGGTGGAAAATGGAAAAAAAAATAATATTTGCCTTTTGTGTTTACAAATATCTAGAAATTGCTGAATTTCTTCAGGATCGCATTCCTTTGACAACTTGAATTTAACTGGGAAGAAACAGCTGAAATAAGCTGAGAGAATTATTTACATCCCAGCAAGGGCAAGATCTTTTCTATGTGCCACTTCCTGCGGTTCTGTTTTCTAATTAAAGAAAAAGCTAACACGAGTGAAGCCACATGCTCACGGTGCATAATTTTTGGAAAGGCAGCAGCAATTTAAAAGTAAATTTCACACTAGCTCTGAGACTCATGTCAGATGCTGCCTGCTCGCTCTAGTTCATGAAGGCCATTTATATTCTAAATTTAAAAATAACTTGGTGCTGGCACATTCCATTAATAAATTAGGACTAGAATTTTGTGTTTTCAAAGGATATGGTGAGGTATAAATAGGCTTGCTAAAAACGGCTGAAACTCTGAGTGTTTCTCTTTCACCTGCTTTTATTTCAAGCTCTTGTTTCGCTATCTGCCTCCCCATTTCTGACTGATGTTCTAACTCTGAAATCCCTTCTGCATGGTGTTAACATTGTCACCTGGGAGAAGACATTTGGTGAACAGGGCCACCAATAAACCCAGACTCCACCTCATTCAATGATGGAAAGGGGCTGGTGAAGTCTCAATACAAATGATAATAAATTGCCTTGTGCAGTCATGGTGTCCAAATGCCCAAATGGAACAACTTTGCACGATGGCGGCTCAAAGGGCACACTTCTACTTTTTTTTTTTTTTTTTTTAATCAATGCAGCTCCTCGCTTTTTGGACTTACGCCTATACCACAGTGAACATTCAGAGCTCTGCTATTTTTAGGTGAAAAACAGCAGCTATCTGGTCTAACTTGACAGATGCCAGGGGAGCTTTTCTGGACTTAGAGGACATGTTTCAATTTCATTCATTTTGGTCATGAGAGCAGGAGATCTGAAGTTAGGACAGAAAAAACAAGTGCTCAAAAACTCAATCAAATGAGTTTACCAAAATTAACTATCCCTGCCCCAGACAAAAAAGGATTTTCTTTTCTATAAAACTCATTTAGAATTTTGAAACATTTCATTTGAATCCTGACCTTCTCAAAAGACTTAAATTAGTAACACCAAATTTGTTTTCCTGATGGAATTCAAATATCTCAAGAAGTTTCTTCAGACCAGAAATTCCATAACAAAGTCCAAGATACTGACAATTTCTAAATGCTGAAAACTGTGAACAAAGATTTTTTCCACAAGCATTCTCTTCCCACAAAATGTTTTGCCTCTTTGAGATGTGCTCCTCCACCCCATCCCAAGACGCTTTTGTTCAGACTTGTGGTAGTGCATATCAGTTTTAAGCACATAAGTATGACTTCTCTGGGGCTTAGAGATCCACTTGATCTCAGAAGTGCAGGAAGGTTGTGCATTCCTGAATGATTGAAACAAGCAGTCCTACAACACCTTTTGTTGGTATTGTTTATCAGACTGATGAGTTTGTGTTCTTAGAAGTTCCACAGTTTTCCCTTAGAGACCAATTTCCTTTGAAAAGTACCCACTTACATCTCAAAACCCACAGAGAAGAGATTAAGGTCAGCACAGAGAGATTGATAAAAGGATATCAACTGGTCAAAACTAATAAAAAGCCAATTAATACAACAACTCCTTCAATGATCATTACTTCACTCAAAAATCCTTCTGTCATTTGCAAGAAAATACGTGAAATTGGGTGCCTGAGTTTCGGTCTTTTTGCCAGTCTTTCCTTTCCATGATCTGAAGGAATGTGGCTACTTTGAGTGAACAAAGCGGGACAAGGTACAGGGTCAGATAGTGAAAAGAGGTTTTTCCAGTCAGGTTCTCTGGACATCTTTTTGGTTTGCGCTTTCTGAGCAATGCTAAAGTCCCAGGAGGATGTCTAGCAATGTATTCTGTAGGAAAAGTCATAAATACTTTATCTGTGTACATTTGTGAATGGGAATACTTTTAGTGAGTACTTACAAAAGAAAGACAATATCTGTGTTGGTTGACATAAGCAAGTATGACATAAGTAAGCCAAAACGCTCTCCTTGCTTTTCATAGGAAATCTAAATCTTTGCTCTGTACGTGCTTGAAAGACCAAAAACCCGATAGACTTGCCTATAGGCTTTTCATGGAGTCAATGAACAGAAATACATATGAGAAACTCTCTATGGATGAAAATGATGAAATTCTGCAGGGCAGTGAGTCAACATAGTTTGTATGTCACCTGGCAGACATTAGTTTTCCCTTGCATTTTCTCCAGACATTACCTATATTTGGGATTTAATGAATTTTAGCTAGGTTAATGTTCTGACATTTTGAAAGACTACATCCTGGTATATCCTAGAGTACTTTATAGTCTGTTCATGATCAAAGGCCACTTCTCTTTTAAGAAGGGGTTACAATTGAGATATCCAGGTTGTTTTAAGATCTATTTAGGAAACTAGTACAATATGGCCTTTAGACAACCCACTTATAGTATGGCCACTCATTTTCTTATTAGTGAAAACATGGAGGTCTCTATGGAGCAAGTAATTACTTTAAAAGCCATCCACATGAGACATTTTAATGTATCTATTTATGTACCTAGGACATATAGGTCTCCAACTTGCATGTGTCTGTTTTGTGGGTGCAACAATGCAGCGAGCTCTGCTGATTTACTTGTAATCCAAACTGCAGTTGTAGAAGAGGTGTTGGGTCTCAGGTCTTGCTCCCTATTTGGGTTTAATTGCAAATGTCTGAGGTCGGTTTGTACTTTTGCAGTTATATGCTTTGCTGCCACTGGATGCCTACATTCCACTGGACATCTAGCTAAGCAATACACAGGAAGTATCTAATCAGGTACTGCAGTGGTGCCTCTGCTTAAATTTAGCTTGGAGCTCTTACGTCCTCACATGCAGATTGTATCCCAGATACTCAGTGTCTGGTTTTTGTTACCACGGTTTGTGCTATAAACAGCTTCCTTTACTCTGTATGATGTCAAGAACAGAGTCGAAGGGTGTGAGAGGAAGGTAGAAACTGCCTCTAGTGGCTTTGTGTACAATCTGTTTGTCCTAAATAATACTAGAAAGCTGACCAAATCATATCTGTAAGGTTTTGTAAAGCAAAGCGGTACATTTTATTCGTACCATCAAAACGGTGAGTTCAGCAGTATAGCACTCTGCATGCTGATATGTTAAAGTGCCTATTTAAGAAGTGAGGATAAACAAATAGTGGAAATTTCCAATGTTTTTTAATACATAAAATATAAGTTGAATGAGAGGACGTTGCCTTCATGGGAAGAAAAATGTCAGTTTAAATTCATATTTTGACCCACTTTATGCGTCTAGTAAAATGCACTTTTATGTAAGAGCACTCAACGTGCTTCTGAAATCCAGCCCTTTAACAGAAGATCAGAGTTGTCCGAATTCTGAGGGGTGGTCATGCGGCCTTTGCTGTGCCTACAACCTGTTGCCACTAGCTGCAGAAAAAGAAAACTGAAGGACTGATTGAAAAATCCATAATAAAATAGTTAGGACCTCTGTAGGGTTATGAATTCTGAAGGGTGTAGGGAAGAGAAGAGGAACATAAAAGGAGACCAAAATGGAGGAAAATTTTCATTCTGTAGCAGGCAGGGGAAATCATTACTATTTTCTTTATCTCAGGAGCTGATCCATAGGCCCTCAAGTCTCTAAATTAGGGAAAATAGTTACCTCTAACCAGGCTATTTCTGGATCTACATGGAGAGGTTATGCAATATGCAAAAAAGAATATCAGCGAAACAGCGACCTGCAAGTTTGTCATACATTCCTTTTGGTTTGTTTCTTGTGGAAAGCAAAGAGAAAAAGATGAAAAAATCAGAAGGAACCTTTCAGTTATTCAGAATATTTTATCGCCAAAATCATCAGACTAATTTTCCTTCTTTATGGGGGAAATGCATGGTATTTATATTTCGCACCTTCTAAGTTGTATGGAAACCTATGAGTATAAACATTATGCATGACTTTCAGAACTAAATGTATGACATCTCTCTAAATCCTGCCCGTCTGTTGCATCTGTCTCTTGCTCTCAAACCCTTTTTAAAAAGAAAAGTAAAAAAAAAGTTTTGAAGAAGCATGAGGAGAAGTTGGAGAACAAGCAAACTGCTGATTATTTTTCCTCCACAGCATTTAGCAGATGTCATGGATGGAAACTGGGTCTTTTAGAGCCAAACCCCTGAATTTGCACAAAGTTACTTGGGTCAAGTACCCTGCTTACCTCAGTCCAAAGCAGATGTAGCAGCAGTTGTGTTGTAACTAAGCTAACTATGATGTAACAAGCATCATCAGCTTGTCATCCTATCCAGGGTGCAGACTCAGTTGCACAGAACATATTCTATGTTAGAGGCACCTATTCATTTCAATTCTGGTGGGCTCCCACTTAGGGTTGCCAACTGCTTTTGTGAGCAAACACCAGCAATGTGTGTCATTTTCTCACTGGGGCAGAAAACTCATCTCTAGATCCAGAGCTGAAGAGCCTGGGCCAGAGGAATCACATCAAATTAATACAGACAGCAACAATAATGCACTACTAGTTTGAATGGTAATACAGTAGTGGAGTAGTAGTGGTGGTGGTAATAGCAATAACTTACGAAAATGAGGCAAATAACCTCTGCAGGATGATAGTGGTTTGCATTATTTTAAAAAGGGCATTTGGATCATTTTTGACCTTACCAAGATTGCACAAAATTCCTAAGAGTTAAGCCTAGAAGCCATTGTGTGTAGTCCTGTGTGGGTCAGGCAGGAATGTGCCTCTCTCCTTCCTGTCCTTTTAGATGGAAGCATATTAATGTGTTTTTAATGAAGTACGTTATTCAGCGCTCTCCCTCCGTCCCCCCTTCTCTGCAGTTACAAGTAGAGCCATTTCAACCAAGAGAATTATTTTCTTTCCTGTTGCCAGACTGTGAGGGTGCTATATATCCCCTGTGCACACACAATGTACTTCACGACAGAAATCAACATGCTTCACAGCTATTTGTAAGGTATAGTTCCCTTTTCAACTCCTAGTCCAGCATCCTAAGTGGCTTTTGAACACTGGAGAGAACAGGCACAGCACTGCTTGCTACAAACGTGGATGCTAAATGGTGGGGAAGAGGAAATGGAACAATTTACTCCCCTTTCATTGAAAATATACTGTTTGCAGCTGTTCTGCCAGTTCAGTGGTGATCAGCATCTCTAAAAATAAAATGTAAGCAATGTAATGAAAATATCATTAGGTGGAATACAGTCCAAAACACGTGTACCAATTTCTTTGTTGCTACTTCGGCTTAAAAAGGAGAGAAGCTGAAGACACATTAAGAAATTACAGCCAAATCCTGTTTTGTCCTCGCTAGAGAAATATTCTCTGTTGAAGTCAGTGATTCCGTTTGCCAGACCTAGGACTCCAGAATAAGGATCTGTGCAGCTTTGGCAGCTTCTTACTCTTTGTTTGTATGTATTTGTATGCTTTGAGTCCTGGTTTACTCTGTGCCATCACTACAAAATTGTAACACCAATCAGCTCTCTGCTCAGAGCCTTTATCGGTTCAGTGACAACCTGGGAACACTCTCAAATGTCTCCAATTTCTAAGCAGGGATATTCAGGTAATGGGGAGCATACAGTAAAATAAATGAATTTTTCACCTGGAGAAACTGAAGAACCAGCATGGATTTCTCTAGCCCAGACTTGCATTATTTTTTGTCTTCAATTTTGTCTTCAATTAATTTGCATATAGAAGCAAAAGAGCATATGCATATACTTTTTCACTTGTCATTAAGGTATTTTGAAGAGGAAGATTGCTTATAATTGAATTTTTTTAAAAATCTCATGTTGCCTTTACTATTGTCTCCACATTATACGGTATGACAAGAAATAATATTTTTTTTAATAGAGCAAATAATATTTCACAGTTGCAAAAAAAAATGGCGCTTATTCCTTCTTCAGGTTCATGAGGCTCCTGAAGAATTTTGAGACTGTAGAGATAACTCATCTCATCCAGCCATGTCAGTGGTTCTTGTTACACTTTGTCAAAGTGTCAGAGAAAAAAGTCTTGGAATGGAACTTAAAAGCCTTGGAAAACTTTTATTTGTGCCCCTAATCACTTTTGTCTGTCTGCTTCTGTTTTCTTAGTCTCTCTATTATTCTTGTTCTCTACAGGGTCATCCTCATGCACCCATCAGCCCACTCCACTGTGTTCACATGCAGCACAGAAGGCCATACATCATTTATATCCACAGAATGAGATTTCTAAAGGATTCTCCTTATCAGAGTGAATGCCTCTGCTTGTTGAGAAAATGTAAGCCATATCTACAGCTGAAGAGTTGTAGCTGACAGGCATATTCTGCTGCATGGAGGAAAAGCTAACCAGTGTTTTGGTTCTCAGTGAACTAGGAAACTTGCAACGTGTTGAAAATTGCCCAGGGCACAAATGAGCGTTTAAAAATAAGGCAAGAGACCTAAACCTGCTCCCTTGCACTTATCAAATTATGCTTAAAGCAAAGTAGCCCATCTCTATTTAAGGTGAGAGGTTGTTTGCACAGGGAACAAGCATAAGGGTTTGAAAGCTCACAGCCAATCTCTTTCTAGTAATATTGCAAAACAGGTGCAATTCCTACTGATTTAAGCATTATGTCTGGACAAAATGCCAGGGACGGACAAGATGAGTAAATGCAAGAGGTGGAGTGTCTGTGAAAGCGTAATGTGTGATTGCTCATGCACAGGCATGCCTGCTCCCATGGCTACTCGTACTCCCCATCTTCAGCAAAAAAGATGTATTTTTAGTTAATACAAAGCATGTATTTAAGGGGTTCAGATCATCACCTGGTTCGAGGTGAGGCTGCTTCTACAGGTCCCTTTTATAGTCTCTAGGAGCTAAGCTCTGCACTTCTCCCCCTGGTGTGGATGACAGTGATGCTGGGAGGCTGGTGTTTCTTCAGAAAAACTCACAGGACTATATATCCTTCTGTTTACCAACTGTTAAATTTCGCCCAAGAAAAGTAATTTGAATGCGCTAAACTGTGAGGAAATAGCACCTATTAGTGACTGGCAGAAATCCAAAGGAATAATTTCCTCTGTGTAACTGGTGGCTTTGCCCTAGAATTTTCCATTTTATAGGTTTCAGGAGGAAAAGAATTATTATTGTTTTAATCTCTAGTAAAGATATAATCCTGAAGATTTCCTGGTGGTACGCACATCACTAAAATAAGGACAGGCTGCATTATAAAGCATTCTGCCAAAACTAGTGATTAAAAATGGGTCTTTAAGTTAAGAACTTAGTTAAGAACTAAATGAGAAAACATTCTTAAGACTTAAAATAAAGGAAAAGACAAAGTATGAGACATAGTACCATCATTATCACTGACATGTTGACTTTATCAAATCGTTGGTATTTTTCGTAATGCTTCAACTGCTGAAACTGTAATTGAAATTGTTAATATTCATATATTTGGCAAAAAGTGTATACTGGGTTTTAATTTAAAAAAAAAAAGCTGTTTCTAAGCTCTGCACATGAGGATGAAAAGTGCGATGCAGAAGCACCTTGGAATTTCAAAAGTAGAAGACAAATAGATAGTTATATACTATAAAAATATGAAATGCTTGGAGCTGTTAAATTAAAATTAGTTTGGTGTCCCTACTCTGTGAGTTCTGAGGTTGATAAAACTGGATTTTGGTTGATATCCTCACTTCCCCACATACAACCTTTGTGACCTTCAGTATCTCACATAATTTCTCTTTACCTCAGAGATCTGTAGGAACTGGATTATGCTTTCCTACTTCACAGAAGATTTGTGAAATCAAATTGTGTGTACACACATACACACAATATATAGATGTTTGATGGACAGGTACTTTAGTATAGGCAGGTTTAGAAGAATCCAGATAGGCAGATAGGCTATGAAGTTTTTTAAATCTGAAGGCTCTGGGGACATCTTATAACAGCTTTCCAGTACTTGAAGGGGGCCTACAAGAAAGCTGGAGAGGGACTTTTTACAAGGGCAGGTAGTGATAGGAGGAGGGGTAATGGCTTCAAACTGGAAGAGGGCAGATTTAGATTAGATATCAAGAAGAAATTTTTCACTCTGAGGGTGGTGAGACACTGGAACAGGTTGCCCAGGGAAGTTGTGGCTGCCCCATCCCTGGGGCTGTTCAAGACTGGGCTGGATGGGGCTTTGAGAAACCTGGTTTACTGGGAGGTGTCCCTGCCCATGGCAGGGAGGTTGGGACTAGGTGATCTTTATGGTCCCTTTCAACCCAAACTGTTCTATGATTCTATGATTCTTTCACATGTGCATAAAGAAAGAATTTTGTAATCTTCCTTTTCTTTCCCTTGCTGTCTGCCTAAGCTCTAGTTTCTTTTAGCATCGCATTTTTGCAAAGAAAATTATTAAACAATCCAACCCAAAAATCCAAGGCTAAGAAAAGGCTTATTTTTCATATTGTGTATGAAAAATCATTTCACTTTGTTTGTTTCAGCAGGTTTTTGTGGTGTCTTATACCCGATAATCATACAGGAAAGATTTTCTTCAGTAGTTGCCCTTTAAATTTGTATTTATGGTAACCTAGAAAGCATCTAGTTTTGACACTTTTGATATCCATTACTAATACAGTTGATTACAAGGTGTTCTGTATTTGTATGAAATAATTTTGTAGTGTTGATAATTTTCTGGAAGATCATGAACTTTTTGGATTTCCTGTAAGAGGATACTAACAGCTAATATATGGTTGTTCCCTCCTGCATATGTTTTAAATGTAGTTGAACAACTGTAATTGTTCAATTGTAATTGAAACTGTAATTGTAAAATGCTAATTTGTAAAGTTTGAAAATGATGTGGAAATGCTAATTAAAGCTCAACTTATGATTCCTTCTCCATTTCCACTGAAGAATACTATCTGATGGAGCTTGGAGTTTCCAATAAATTCATCACGCTCTGCCTCCTTTCAATCCTGCTCCATTACCATTGTTCCTACTGCTGAGACCTTCCTAAATAATTCATTCCCACTCTCACTTACTGCAATGTATAGCTGTCTTGGAGAGAGCTCTGCATGTTTCGTCCTGTTAGCTTTTCCTCGGGAGTACAGCCGCACGGTGCCAGCCAGCTCCAGGACTTAGAGGTTCATCTTGGGTTGACTGAAGCTGAGTTCCTTTTCTTCCCTAGCTCACCATCCCCCTTCCTCCCAACAGGCCTGAACACCCTCTTAAATATAAATGCTGAGCATATATACTTCTCTTTGGTATTCCAGCAATTTTAGGATGTCAGGCTGCCATCTTCCCCCTTTCTCCCTTGTCTTCTCCAAAGGCAAACAAGCTGGCTTTATAGTTTTATTTCCCTGGGACCAGCTAGCATGCTCTATCTCTTCTAGAAGTTTTGTGCATACAGGCAGATCTTCTCCTGAAAGCAAAATTCAGGGGAGTCAAACAACACTCCCAATGCAGAGACAGAGAGGATACTGGCTTTATTTGTCAATAGTGCATTTCCTGGCACTGTTGATCAAATCAGGGTGGGCGATGTACTTTATATGAAAGAAACTCCAATTTGAAAACTATTTTTTGGACGTTGATCATTTCTATAGCATAAATATGAAATAAAGATCTTGTCAGGATTGGCTCGGTTTGAACACTATTTAAAGATGTATAAATGAAAAACGCCAGGATAAATTCTCATTGTTTAAGAGCTGCTTAGTAGTCTTATTTCCTTAGTAGACTTATTCCTTATTTAAAACCCAACTTCCTATTACTCATGGACAATATTTGAGAGAATAAGTCAAAAACATTTTAAAAAAATGCCTAATGGAATAATCTAAAAATGCAGAAAAATTTATTCTAATAAACATTTTATTTTATATTATCGAAACTGTTGAGCTGATTTTTTACACAAAATTCTACCAAACATGCTTCTCCCTCGGAGCTGGGCATTTAAATTAAGCAGAAATAATTGGCTGTCATCTATAAGAGGTGTTTTGTGGGAGGTTATTGTTTTTTCTTTTGTTTTTAAAGAAGCTGGAAGGCAGAGTTAAGTCCTGTTATATTATTGCTGTTCTTTTCAGTTCTGAAATAATAATGTATCTTTAGCAAAAAAAAAGAATCAAGGTCTGTTATTTTACATTCTGTGATGTGGAGAAAGTGCTCCACAAAAAGTGAAAATTTAATTAAAACTGCAAATAAATCTAAGCACATTTAATACTTGAACTAAATAGTTGTATTATGCTATTATTGTAATGTTTCTTTTGCAGTTATCCTGTACCTGATGTACATGAACATTAATGAAACAGTCTGTAGATCTGACGTGAATGTGCTTAGCAGCTTGTAAAATCCTGTTACTTTTTTATGTATTTAAACAGTGATTCACATACTTGATGTGAAACATCCCTACTTGAATACCATTACCTGTTCATGTAAATGTAATTTTTGTTCTCATGAAATAATGCATGTGATTTCAAAGGGCTGATTTTTTTATGATTTATATTCCCATTTAAAACCCCAGGCTCTGTATCACTGTACTCAAGGATATAATTCAGTTTTAGGTCAGCCTGGTGGTCACAGAAAATGCATGAAAATAAAGCTTTGCTGCAACAGTTGTATTAATATGGAATAATATGCAAGAATTTATGTACAAGTCAGTGTTTTCTGATACTGTTCTAATTTTTTCAATGCGGCTGAAACTGTAATTCAAACACCATTCCTTTGTATTTAATGCTTTGTATTAACTTTAGTGAAGAATATATACTTATAATATATATGTGCATAAATATGTAAATTCAAACAATGGCATTTTTTTGATATTTAAGCCAATTTTGTACATGTGTGACTTCAGTGAACTTCAGTAGAGTTCAGGGAATTTACTTATATGTCCAAAATGTAACCATGGCATGGCTACTGAAGGTACCATAATTATGTATTTCTGGTCAAGGGTATATTCAGAATGCTAATTTATTAGACAATAATTTTGTATTTAATTTATTTTGAAAGTAAAAAATGCAAATATATTTATGTGAATTTGCAATCTTTTTTTGAACCTGATAAATTCAGGCCTTGCCTCCCCGCTTCGCAGTCGCTGTAGAAAGGAATGATAAATTGTTCTCATTCTCACTTGGTAGTGTTTTCCATTCACTTTGCACAGGTGTAAATGGCTACACCGGGACAAAGACAGTGACAAAGCAGGAATTGAGCTTAAAGCAGAAACACATTTTGTTCTGGTAGTTACAATGCAGTTGGGCTAGATTGCCATATGTCTCTCAAAGCAAGATTTTGGCAGTCATACTTGGACATCCATATATTCTCCTGTCCCGCGGAAATTAGGGAATTAGACTTTGTTACTTCATTTGGTAAATTAGCTGGCCCTTGGAGTGTATATGTAAGCTGTTGCCTGGATGAAATTCAGAGGTCACATCTGAATGCTTGTCCTAAGTGCATTAAAAGAAACCCTGCTGTGTGTATTTCCCTGGGTAACCAGGTGGGGCTTCCAGAGGCCTTTGTGGTTTGCATTTAAAAGGTTTTGGTAGTGATGATTACGGGTCCTTTGTGTGTGTGTATACATAAATATATACATATAAAAATGTGCAACTGAATAAAAAATACCAAATGGACATAGAGAATTTTTCTACCTTTCTTGAATTAAGAGTAAGGCAAAGGAAATGCGTTTAACTTGTGGAGCAGCTCATCCTGACTTGTATTATTCTAAAGCGTTTACATATTTTCCCTTCAAATGTTTAACAATTAAGTTACTGGGGCCAAAACCAATTATTAAGAAGTGTTTCAGGAGGAAGGCTCAGCTGCTCCGTCCTGAGTTTGTTTCTCTATTACCTTCTCCCATTTGTTCATCAAATGTAATATCCTTTCCTTCCTCCTTTCCTTTCTTCCTCCCTGAACCTTCCGAGGGAGGCTTCTCTGATTAGTTCAGAATGGATTACCTGTCTTCGTCCAACTAAAATCAGAATCTTTTAGGCTTTCTCTGACGGTAAAGCACATTGGGACATGGAAATGCTGTCTTGGCCCGCGAGGGACAAGGGAGCCAGAGGTGGGGCTGCATAGTCTGTGCTGCAGAAAGGGCCTTTTGCATAGCTGCTAACTAGAGGCTGAGCATACAAGTCCCTGAACTCAAATCCACCTCTATTTACTGAGCCATGTTATTCTAAAATAATTACAATGTTGATTGTGTTGATTGCCCGTATTGGGGCTGCTCCAGTTTGTCTTTCCTGGCTTTGATCCAGCATTATCCCTTTGGCTTCACTGCCCATTCAGGCTTAATTTTGTAATTAAAATAGAGAGTCCCAAAAGCCCTTCTGAAATGTCTGTTGGACCCCAAAGAGGACCCACGTGCCACGCTGTGTCGGCGGGGCCCTGGGGCCCTCCTTTGTGGGGCAGCCCATATGCCAGACGTGGGCTGGCAGCGGGCTTGGCAGCGGCGCAGGCCTGCTGTCCCGGGAGCCAGGGGCAGCCACAGGGACGGGGACAGGCACAGGGTGCTGCCAGAGCTCCTCACTCCCAGCTCCATCCATCGCCAGTGCAGCTCACCAGCTCCCCGCTGCACACATTGCCAAGGCGCCGCCAGAGAGCCATATTCCTTATGAAATCCTGTTTTTTACAGCTCTCTTGTTAGAGAGAAAGAGGGACTTGGCTCTGAAAGGTTAGCATTTACAGATGCCCCTGTATGGCTTGTGTTGAGTTTGTAATGGCTTTGCAGGAGTTCTGAATAGCTCCACTTGATATCTGTTGTACTGAAGACTTTATCTAATTGGGACAACTTGTAGATCTGTAGCTGGCCCAATTAAGTGGTCATAAAGTGTCATGAAGATAATGAGAGATGATATTGTTCTGAATAAAAATATCAGGGTAGAAATGCCTCCATGCATTTAATCTGTTATGATCCTTATTTCTTCTTTTAATCTTTATTTGGATACACTCTGTATTAAAAGACTGCAGAGCAGAATTTCACCACCTAGTGAAAGCATCAGTTTTCACTGTCCAGCTGCATCCTCAGTATGTGTAATTCAATAAGGCCTTGATCAAGCAGCTGTCCTAGCCACTCACTGTTACTGTGCAATATCTTCTCCTTGTTAGATGTTGCAATAGAATCACCATCTAAATGAAGGATAACATAATTAAGTGGAGTGTTGGGTAGTATCAGAGGCAGAGGCTTTCTTTTCTGGAGAGAGAGCTACTTTACCAGAGCTGTGTATTTTAGTTGTCGGTAATCATAACAGCAACAAAAAGGTTATAACTTTATTCCAGTCTATTAAGTAATTAAAGCAGCTATTAAAAAGACTCTCTTAACACTAAGGAAGTGTGTGTGTTTGTAACCAGCTGTTCAATGTCCTTTTTCTTCTCTTTGAACTTGTAGGGAAGAGGAGCTTATACATCCTAAAAAAATTAAAATCTCCCAAATTTCAGTTGAGCAAGTAGACTAAACTGTGGCTTAGATTAAATTGTCTCAAACAGTGCTGAAGAGGTCAGGGTTTCAACCCTAACATATTGCAGGTATACATAAAACTCTAATAACCAAAAAAGAGTGAAAGAAAGGGCAGTGCTTTAATTAGAGCACAAATGCGCCGTTTATTCACTAAGAGACCTTGACCCACTACTATGCCTTCCTATTATAAGCTTCGTACCTTAGTCCTCTTGAGGGCTCCTGGAGTGTTCAACAGCCTCACTTCTGCTGGTGGTCTCTTAAGAGCCGTGCTGCCACTGTGACTTGAATGTGGAATCAAAGCAAAGATCTTTCCCAAGAAAGGCTTTATATTTTCATTAAAACTTCAAGCTTTTAATTAGGGTGAATCCCTATTAACTCAATCTGTTGGTTGCATATGCAATACCTAGCTACCTCTAATTATACTCCCTGAAAAAATGGAGTTGCTTTTCCACACTATAGTGCCAGTAGTTAGCTGGTAGTGTTCTAACAATGAACAACTAACATCTAACATTAACAATTTATCAAAAAAATAGTCGGCAATGGAATATAATGGACTGCCAGATCTGTAAGAAAAAATCCAGAAAGTAGTACTGAGAAAATACGTACGGCACGGGCAATATAACATGTTTTTTCCCATGCTGTGCTTCACCCTCATAGTGGCAAATCTCTGTCCAGGGGTGAAACGAAAAAGGAGTATGACAACTGAAATAAAAGCAAAAAAATACCATGGCAGTTGGAAGGGAAAGGAGGACAGAAAAATGTGTCTTGAGTTTCAATTTCTTCTATAAGTTATTTCATTCAGCTATTATGTTTAATATTATATAATATATATGGTGTATATTGTAGTGTAATATACTCTCTTTGAACTGGGGGCCTTCCACGTCAGGCTAAGTGCAATGCTTCTTGGTGTCCTCTCTTTGCCCACAGAAACTCTGTGTTCTTGGTTGACGTGATAACCCAGCTTCAAAAAAGAAGGGTAAGTGGTATTCCTGAGTCCAGTCTCAGTTTCCAGCAGTGGTTAGTCGAGAAATCGGGATGTTCTCTTACGAAACTGGAGCTGTGGGTTGCATATTACTCAGATTGCATTGAATCCAGATTTCCAGTTTCCTGGACAGATGACTGAACAACTAGACTGTAGAATTAAAAATAAAAATAATAAAAAAAAAAGCCTTGACATTCATATCACCACTAATAATTTGCTGGGGCGACACTTTACTCTAGCAAACAAAGATGTAAGACGTTAACAAAGTTTAAAGCTTATGGTTCAACAATTCAGAGTAAAAATAAGATTTACTGCTTTTTTAAACAGTGAGCACAATCAGCCCCTAGAATAACTAAACAAGAATTGTAGTGGATTTCCCATTACTGGAAACTTTAAAATTGACATCGGATTTTTTTCTAAAAAACATGCTCCAGGTCCATCACAGCTATTGAAATTTGAAGCAATAATTAATTCAGGGAAGTCCCTGACCTGTCAGACTAGATGATCACAATGGTCACTTCTGGCTTTAAAATCTATGGAGTTCCTGGCTTCTGTGTTGTGAATGCCAATGAGACTGCCAATTAGTGTGCTGCTTTTTTTTTTTTGATGTGGACACGTGTTCACTGGGAGCTAGGCTGAGAACACCAAATTAATTTTAAGTCATTAAAATGCTTCATTCCTTGAATAATGATTGTCACAAAACACAATCAGAATGTAAAAGAAAGCATCTTATTTTTGGAACAAAGAAATAAGCAAAAGGAAGTAGTATAAATATATGGCATCTTTTTTACCATCTCATTCTTTCCCATCACTGAATGCCATATATAACATGTCTAATAATTCATTTCATTGTTATTTTGATTCCCTAGAATAGAAAAAACATTACTAAGACAGTGCTTGATGTGGAAGGTTTTAATGCCAAAGCTGAGGACTAAATATCTAAGTAGCGGTTGATCCCTGATCTCATGGGAGAGAGGATGTGTATTAAAAAGGCAGAGACAAATATGAATAGTTAATCATCTTTAGTCTTGATTTTTTTCTCCATCTCAGGTGCATGATAAGTTTTTGCTTTCACTAAAATCAGTGGACCTGTAATTGCTTTATAAATTAATGGCAGGTCTGTCTTTTAAATAAAAAGGCATGAAATACAGCTACATGTTTGGATTTAAAGGCGGCAAAAAAGGGAAAGGGCTTCCAAGTAACTGGAGGCTTTACATATTAATTAACATGCATGTTTAGAAACATGAAATCAGTGAGTGCAGTATATGTCTCTGGCGGGGCAGGCATGGCTCGTTAGCGAGAAATGAAGGTGGCATCATACCTCAGGTGCAGCACAGGGTTATGAGCGTTTTCTGCACATTTGTTTTTATTTTAGTTATACCAGAGAGTGCTGGTGTGCTTGATACCAGAAGGGATTCATAGCAACATTTCAACTGCTATGGGGTGGACTTTCTTATAAAGAGCCCCGAGACGCTAAGGTGAAAATTTCGATCCTGTGCAAAAATGAATTAAAATTAATACTATTCTTTTGGCAGTAAGATAAGGGCATTATTGCAAGATCTAATTTACAGTCCTTCCTTTGATTACTGATTTTACTCTTTCTGTCTGTGTGTTCAATATCCTGTAAACAGCACAGTAGAAAGGCCATATTAAATGAGAATATTGGTTTTTCTGCATTTGGTGGCAGTCTGTAACCTGACATAGTACGTTGCAATGTTAGTTTTTCTGTTTATTTGTAAGTGGGTGCTGTCTCTAGGGCTCAATTTCTTCAATGCAATCGCTCCTCTTTAACGAAGTCTAATATTATTGAGTGACCAGAGAAATAAAGAGCACTTGTGATTGTCTTGCACTTGGCAAACTCCAGCTTGCAATACGCTTGCTCCTCGAAGCCTGTTGCCATTCAGAGTACTAAAATTGAATTTGCAATTACTGACTAAGAAAAGCATCCCTGGTATTTTTAAAATGATGCCCCCTTAGAATAATGGGGCCATTCACTTTTGTTTCATGTTGGACTGGTTTCTGAGGGACCTTCAAGAAATGAGATGGCTATTTCCCTGTTACCAACCATCTAAACTGGGAGCAAGAAAGGGGAAAAGTCTATGCTTTCAGTCAAAGAGATTTCCAAATATACCACCAGCAGCTTGTCTTTTCTCTGTCCTAGTTTCTAAAAATGCAGGGGAGGAAAAGGCCAGCAGTTTGGACAGTGCTGGGACGCGGCTTGGAAGAAGCTCATTTGCGTCAGTTTGCAAAATCTTTTCTGTGGAGTAACTGTGAGCCACTGATCTCACTTCAGAAATCCCAATGTGAAATCCTACTGCATACCTTAGGAGGACTACCTTAATCAAAGCTGCTCGGTGTTTTTATCCCAGGGCTACCTGTGCTGTCTAAGGAAAGGAAAAATGGGATGACCTCATGCAGCATTACTGCAAGATGTTTTATCCTCATTTGAGTTGAAAAGAGCTATTATAAACATTCATTTATTACTTCCAATATTAATTGTTTCATTTACCTGCTCACGTATTTGGGAATGGTGTAGAGGAATTTTGCTTTGTTTTCAATTTTTTTTGAAGATCATTTTCTGGTGTCTTATTGTCCATAGGCTGCTCTAAGAAATATTTATTGCCATGATCATAGTTATTTTTCTTTCAAGCAGTTAACCCTTATCCTTGAAAAACAAGTAACTGCAAGACTTTGGTGACTAGACCTTTTGCACTGCCATAGCAGCTAACACACTGCCAGTTCACAGGGCTGCACAAGAATGCTCTTTATGCAGGGGAATCATTAGGTGTGGTACCAGTCCATAGGTGATCTCCCTTTTGTCTAGACTTTGATGACAGAAAGAAAGACGTGGCGGAAATGTATTTATTGTACTCACCATACTTGGTGGATGCCAGTAGCCGAAGCAATTTAGAGCATCTTAAGACTTCGCACCAACAGTGAAGAGTAGAATTTGTACAGACTTTCATATTTACATTACTATGGCACCTCGTGTGTAAGCTCTTTTACATTCCAGTCTGAAACAAACAACTGGGCCTTATTAGGGATTTTTGTTCCCACTACAAACAGTGAGATGTGGACAGACAGTTTTCTACCAGACTCACTGCACAGATGCTAGTAATTTCTGTGAATGAATCATTTATTCACTGAAACGTTGAATTTTAGCTGATTAATCCTATTTTTGTTTCCATAAAGAGTTCATTGGTTAAGTCCAGCAGCGTCTTTCTGTAATACTAGATATTTTGCTCAATGTAAAAGTGTTTTGGGGATCACATCAATCATTCAGCTTTCTAATCCATCTGAAAATAATCCACCAGTGGTGCCATTGTGCCCACTCTCATTTTCCAAGGTGAAAAATCCCTTATTGACCATTACATTTTATTTTTTGATAGGCTTACAAAATAATTTAGGTTTGATGAGCTCTGTGTATGTTGTCTAGCCCAACTTCCTAGTTAAGTCAGGGAAAACATCAAATTCAGACCAGGGTTTTGTCCATGAATCTTGCAAATGCCAGTGATGGAAATTCTGCAGCCTTCCTGGGAAACATGTTCCAGTTCTTGATCACTCATTGTGCAATTATCCTTTCTTTTATGTCCACCTGAATTTTTCCTTGCTGGAACTTGAGACTGTTTCCTCTTGCCCTTTTACTGTGCACCTGTAAGAGGGGTCTAGCTCTATGTTTACTTCATGATGCAGTGATTGGAGGCTGATGTACTGCACGACCACTTTATATTTTGCTAACTCTTACTTACTATGTTGATAACAATAGTGGTCTCTTTGCCTTTTTCTTTTCCTTTGGTGTCATATTCTTGGTGAGAAATTACAGCAAGAACATATGTATGTAAGACTCCTAATTTGCCTTCATGATTACCTTCATGTTTTTTATGGATTCCACTAATTTATTATTATATGTTTGCACATAATTTAAAGTACATTCATCAAAAATAAACGAACACGGTGGATTTTATGAAACATTAGCCTGGCTTCTTTTGCCTTTCACTTTACAATTTTCAAAATGTAGTAATTCCCAGAAGACCTCCCAATTTTCATTAGCTCACATCAGCAAGGTAAGGCTGTTGCATTATTTGTTTGTTAAAATATTCAGAGGCAAAACCTACCATTACTTTTACCTAGATGTCTCCAAGATACTTTATTATTAATCACACTAACAAAACTACAACAGAAGTCATTTAATGGTATGGGTTATCAAAGATGTAACACGGCAAAGTTTGGTGGGCCCCGTCAGGCAAAGCTTAGTAATAGAATAGATCATAATAAAATATATGAAAAAACCCACTTTCAGAGAAATAACTACTTCGAGTAAAAATGAGTTGATGTGAGTATTGTCTAGCAAATGAGTACTTCCTATTGAACATGGGTTGATAACCTTCACACACTTGACAAGTGAAAAGTTTTGTTCAATCTGCTTTATGCATGTACATGCATACACTTGGATTGTGCAGAGTTGTAGGAATGTGTGTGCGTAAGAATATTTATATACATATATGTTTTCGATATGGACACAGATTCATTTGTGCATGGATTCTGTGAAAAACTTGATGCCAGCTCAAAGAACTATGAAATTTCTTTTTTTTCTTGTGCTCTTTGGGAAGCAGTGGTTTGACTAAAGAGTGCTTATAAGATGATTTTATTAATGTTCTGGAGTGGTATGTGTTGTCTGTTTTGAAGGATGGAAGACCAGTTATATTGTCTGTATGGATCCTCCATTTCCATTTCAGCTGCTTGTAACTCCTTTTTCTTTAGACAGCTGATCTGGGTTCTGAATGCCATTTCTTTAATAATTTCAATCTCTTGAGATAAAGTGTGATAATCTTGTTTAAAATCCCCAGCTGGCAACTAACCAGTTCTTGTTTCTTTTGTCTGAAAAGTGTGCATTACTAAAACACTCCTATCTGACTTCCTAGGTTAGACAATTCTAGTGAAATAAATAAGAATACTTACTTGCTTACTACAGACAAAGGAACACCCAATATTAATAAAATGTAATTGTTCTTTGTTAAATAAGTTTAAAATACATAAGCAAAAAACTATTGTTACCCACAAATAGAAATGGAAATACAGAGACTCCTTTATTCTGCACAAACTCATGGACCCCATCACATGAATAATGGGTTGTGAACAAAGTGCCCTTCACATGTCAGTCTCTTCTGATACAAAGAAATATCACAACTCCATTAAAAAAATATTAACCTATTGCCAGCTGTTATGTTTCTGGCCAATTCAGTTTTCATTGTGTTAAAATGTAGGTGTAATATCTGTGGCTCTAAGATCCTGTTTAAGCAACCCTGAAGCATTCTGGTGTCCTTGAGCAGCCAGTTATTTGGGCATTGGAGGGAATTTAGCCAATTTATGAACATAACTGTTGACATTCCTCAAGAAGGTTTTTAACCCCCAAAAGGCCTAGAAAATTGACACCACTTGTTCTGCTGCAGCATCAAAGCTGGCAAATTAAATTTTATGTTAGTAAAGAAAAAGTGCAACGTACAATGACCTTATCTTGTAGTTAAGATTAGAAAGTCCCAGAGCCAGACTCTGTCCTAATTTAGCAACATTTTTTTCATGATATTAATGGCAGACTAACTCTTTCTCCTGCGAGACTTATCAGTAAAATGTTAATATTTGTGTCCCCCTCTGTCTGTAGAGATAGCAGACTCTTCTAATCAAGCACTGTGCTTCACCACCTAGTAAAAACCCTACTCAAATACAAATTGTAGCAATAATTGAGGGGGACAAGCCATTTCCTGCTTGTTTCTGGTCCACGCAAATCCACACATCTGAAAACAGTTGCAGTACTCATAGGATTATCTTTCTGCCTAGAAGCAGCTAAAGTTGCTCCAAGCAGAGAAGACAATACATTTTTGATTAGAGGATACCCGTCAGGTTGCAGTAGACTAATTTAATAGCACCCACCTGAAAGGCATTAGCTTTAAGCTGAGATGCATCACGAAGATGGGCTAATGACAATTTACCATTTATAAAGTATTTACAGTCCCCAAGTAAATATAAGTATTTAAAGCCAGCAAATAAATGCATCTAGGAAAATCGCTTTCCCACACATACCAATAAACAGCAAAAGTTCTTGGTTCCAGGGGCAGTGCTGGCTCCCCAGGTATCCACTTATTCTACCAACAGCTTGAAAGAAAATTACAGCAACATGATTAGTGAATTCATTAGATTCAGATGAGAGAAATATTCTGCTTGCTGCATTTGCAATGTTCTACTTTAGCACTGGGTCACAGTGCTCTCAGAAGCCTCCAATCATCCTAATATCCTCCCTCAACTTTGCAACATAACCTGATAAAAGGTAATTTGGTCTTATTTTTTATGTCTGTATCTTCTCAGTTGAGCTGGCAGCAAGTATGAGTACATGTTGCTGATGTGATTTAGTTTGGCTAAGAGGATCTTCAGATCCACCCTCTCTCCCTTCTCAGGAAGCTCCACTGTTTTTTCCTTCCTCCCCTCGTTCCCTGCAGGCATCTACCGTAAGTTGTCTTGTCACTCTTGCTTTCTTGCAAACTCCAACTGTCCAGAAATTGAAGACCATCTGAAGGGGACTTTGATGTAACAAAAATGGATGCTCACAGTTTATTGGCATAGTGCAATTTTAATTTTTTGAGTTGTGTGCCGTACTGTCTGGAAAGGTTAAAGAACCTTGCAGTGATGTCCTCCTTCCTATGAGGTGGATGTGGAAAAAAAAATACAACTCTCTGTGGATGATTTGAGTGGGTCCCTTCTTTCTTTAAATGGAATTTTCACTTTCCCTGTCACCTGTCAAAGATTTGGAGACAGATAAACTAACTAGGATGCCATTCAGATCTTGCATTATTTTGTCCTCTGAGAACTCTTCTGTAAGAGGAACAATTGATTTCTGTAATAACATGGTCTGGCAAACCGGTAGCAGTGTGCTTACAATTCCCTCCCATGGCTACTCCACAACAGCTCTTCAGAAATGAATAACCAGACCAAATACGCTCTTGTTGCTAGTGGTGATAGTGGGATAACTAAAATTCAGAGTGAGATTTTTCTACTAAAGGAAGGGGAGGCAGTAGTAAAGAAAAGCCAGTTACAACATGAGCAAACAGGTTATTGAAGCTGATTTCCAGCTTTTACCAGTCATCCTGGAGATACTTTGCAAAATCTGTTTATTATCACACTTACAAGAGGAACAGATATTGTTTTTGCCTGTACAGCACTTTAAAATGGTGTCATAAGCACAGTCCTTCATGCTGGATAAAGTAGCAAATTTGACGCCTCTCAGGCTTCTCATGTAAAGGGATGAAACAGCCCAGCATTGCAGTTCCCCCTGGATGGGCAGGGATCTGCCCATCACGGGCATGATTGCTCATCCAGAAGCTGGCTCTCATGTATTTCCCAGTAGCTGCACTGAATCAGGAAATCCCTAACTTCATTTGGGTCAGCAGGGCATGTGGCAGGAGGAGAGTGCGTTGCAGAATATTCGTTAAGGGGAGAGTTCTCTTCTGCATCAGACTGAGTTAGAAACTATTTAATAAAGAATACAAATACTGGATAATTCAATCAGTGTGCTAATGGTCCCACCCATCCACAGTGATGAAATGATCTCTCTTTGTATTTCATGTCATACATGAATTTGCTGGTCTAAGTTTAGCTTCTAATGGACCACTTCTGACTGTTCAAATGAGCAGATGTCTTCAAAGAGGCCTGTGGTTGTAAAATGAGTGCATGCCGCTGGTCAAAATTCAGATTCAGTTTGCCATTTATTATCAGAGATATTATTTGGTATTTAACCCTGAACTTAAAAAATTGAAGAGAGTATCTGTTTTATAAAATGAGATAGCTCTTATTCCTGTTGTTAAACAGATTGGGATTGTGGAATAACTGGATAGCTTTCAAGACTGCAGAAGAGATTTCAGAACGAGGGTTTTTTTGTATCTTCTTATAAGGTCTTTTTATAAAGACTTCTCTTGCGCCTCTGGAAGTCAATGGGGATTTTGCTTGGAGTGTGTTTAGAGCCTTTGTATTTGCAAACCTCAGATGCACTTTCAGCAGAGAACAGACAGGCAAACAACTCAGTATTTGTCCACAGTATGAAGAGAGTACTGAAGTCAAAACATCATTGTCAGTATAGAATGGGGGCTCTGTAGTATTGCCACACAACTCTTTTTGCTCAATGGCAACGAACTCAACAGTCTGCAGTGCTTTAGAAAACGAGATTGATTTGTAAAACTTGCTGTGAAAGTACTTATAAAAATTTCAAAACACATTTACCGCTTTGACTTCAGTAGAGCTTATTTACTGCCTCAAGTAGGGAGGGAGAGCATCTATTTCTCTGTAAAGTGGTTATTGTTGTTTCTCAGGATTGTAGCCCTGATGCAGTGCAAATCTTTTCACTTTCTGCTCTATCAAGCTTTGGCCTGATCATGCAACTTTTATTCACGTGCCTAATGAATTTCAGAAGAAAAATTGCCTTTAAGTTGAACTAGATGAAAAGAGAGGTACTTAGGAGTGACATTGTGACAGGGCAGGATCCCTGACACTACCCCTTGGGAAAGAGTTAAAAAGCACCCCATCAGTGAGAGGGAGGCCCAGTGACCAGATGGTTGTGCTGAAGTCAGCTTGGGGAGGGGAGGAGAAGTCAAGGAAAGCCCTATACTCATGGTTGAAGTAGAGGAAATCTCTTCTTTAGAAGAGGGCTCTGCTGGTTTGTCAGGGAAGGTGTCGATACCTGTGAATCTCTGGCAAGGAGTGGGTTGCGCTGCAGGCTGGCTGTTTTGGTAGGTGCTAGATTTTTCATTTTCTGAAGTGGGGGAAGACTGAGATAATATGGAAAAAGACTGACAACAAAGAGACTGTGGCCTTCACAGTGAGGAGAAAAAACATCCTAAAATGGCTGGGACAGGGAGGGATGCCAAGACGATACCAGATTGCTACCAAAGGCTGCCTTTGTAAGGGGAAGGTGTCCAGGCTTTTTAATCCCCTCCTCTACCTTATAAGAGCAAATGTTCTTAATATACATGTTTTGAAAGAATGGATTGAGATTTCTCTGTTCTTTGTGCAAATGAAGCATGTTTTTACCTGAAAAATAATATTTTGCTATTTCTTCTATCATTTATTTCTCATATATTTTATATGTTGAAGCACTGGATCAAAAACAGATTTTTATAAGTTGTTTTTTCTTAGGAACATGTTTCCTTATATTGTCTTATATATAGTCCATTTTTGAATCATGTATGACGTACTGGACAGAAAATGGATGCCTCCAGGAAAACATCGTGAAATATTTTTCTTTATATAGTTCTGTATGCTTATCATCTTGGATCTTTTACTGCCACGGTTTCATCACAGGGGACCATCTGAATGAAAACACTTTGGTTTTTAAGAGTTCATCAGTTTCTGTGACTAATTCCCTGTTGTTTACAGCGTCAAATGTAGTTCTAGTAAAATGATTGTCATCACAGAGAAATATGACTTCATCTGGGTAATCAGCAGCGGAAGAGACAGATGAACTTCTGAGAAGCAAAGATGTTGCTTTTTATATCAATGTGTCAAACTGGGAGAAAAATAAAATATAGGCCATTTAGCAGAACTCCTTCTAATCTGAATGTTTTTCAAAGTTTTCTGTGAGAATTCAGCTGTTCCAGAACAGGTGCGTTCACTTCACGAAAGCTTTATTGAATTTGAGTCAGATTTTAACAAATCTGATGACTGCCAGCTCTTCAGAGCTTCCCTGAAGTGGATTTTGTTCCCTCAAGTCAGGACTTTATTTCCCAAGGATTTCTTAATCAATGTTTCACTTCAAATTTTTTTTAATAATTCCTTTGCAGCTTGCTGTAGGGAACCTTGAATAAACAAATCTGTAATGCATAAATGTTCTGTTAATTCCAATTTTTGTATCAAGTAATTAGATGGAAAATTAATAAGCAGACAAGACTGAGAATTGGCTGATGACTATATTGTATTTCCACAGTGAGGAGAGATAGATAGGAATATCATGTCAGTTCCGCAGTCTCTCCTCTGCCCGATCTCTCTCTGCTCTGGGCTGCATACATGCTGATGCCTTGCTCTGCCCAATGCTAAAATTCTTTATGCCTTTCTCTCACTTCCACACTGTTTTTTCCTTTGGTGTCATCAAATTCTAGCTCTTCAGACATTGTGTGTGCTGATCAATGTTGTCTTCTTTTTCCAATATGCAAAGCAGAGCCACCACGCCACCGCCTTCCCCTCCTTTGCTCAGTGTCTTCAGGTGCTGCCTTCCACAGCACTGCCTTTTTGCCCGGCGTGGCACTGCCTTTCTGCCTCTCTTGCAGCCTCAATGCCAATGGTTTAGAAATGGGAAGTGCCTCTGAAACAGTCTGTCTGTCTTCAAACTCTACCAAGCCTCCACTGCCTCCATCTCTTGTCTAGAGACATCTTGGCATCTACCAAGCCTCCACCTCTTGTTGCTTTATTTCCCTCCCTCCCTCCTGTGGTGGCTGTTAGGCTCTGATACACCTGTCACAAATAATGTGAGCTCAGAGAGGAAAGGAGGGTACAACTCCCCATTTCTGGCATTCCAACTCCATGCTGGTGTGCACGCTCACCTTGGGGCAGGAATGCTCCTTGCTGTTTGTTGGTGGCACCTTTCTTCTGCACTGACCTGCAGCTTTGCACAACTTGTCTGAGTGGCCCCAACTTGTTCAACTCACAAAGTGAGCTGTCATACAGAATGTGGCAATATTAAATGAAGTTATGATACCAGGATGACCTGGACTGATGGTGTATGTACTTGGTATTTAAATACTTGTCTTGTCATGATCAGGAACCCACTTTAAAGTCAGCATTTATACTAGTGTTTTGAGTGTGGAGTATTTTAGGCAAAATACCTTGGGCTACTTAGTATCCTTGAAAAGAAATCACAGAATCACAGAAGGGTAGGGGTTGGAAGGGACCTTCAGAGATCATCTAGTTCAACTGCCCTGCCACAGCAGGTTCAGCTAGAGCTGACTAGACAGGAACGAGTCCAGTTGTGTTTTATATTTCTCCAGAGAAGAAGACTCCACAACCTCTCTGGGCAGACTTTGCCAGTGCTCTGTCACCCTCAAAGCATATAGTGTTTTGGTCCAAGAAAGAAGCCTTCAATTAAAAATAATCATAATTGAAGTTTGGATTAAGCTGAGCTTTTGAAAGCTGTCTTAACAGAGAGATGAAATGGCAGTTGCTTCCTGCTTGAGCAGGTTGAGCTATGATGATATTAAGAGCAAGTGTCTTTAGCAGACTAATGTCAGGATTCTGTATTTAGTCATGTTTTTAAGTCATGAAAAGGGTATCTGCTGGGTATCTTGTACCAATAAAAAATGTGGAAGGGCCCACGTGTGGCTATGGTGTGTCCAGCTGACCCTGCGTGTTTTCATATAGATTGGTGAATGTGCCTGTGGACCAGTAGAGGTGTGTGTTACTCTGCGGGCAGAGCTGAGGCAAATATGGAACAGAAATTGAGCATGCACAGGAGATTTCCTCATCCAATCTTTTTAAACATATGAGATACATAGTAGATTCTGTGAATGGAACGATGGTGCTATGGAGAGGCTAAAATCCACATGAGGCATCAATGTAATTTTTACTGGCAGGAGAAGAATTTGATCACTAAGTGACATGCCAGCCATATGACAGCATTTAAACAGTTCCTGTCAATCACCTGCTATGTGTCAGTACCCTTATTTATCCTTTCAGGGCATATATCCATTTACATTATCGTCATCTGAAAGAGAGAACAGCATTACTGAAAATAAAAGCCCATGCTGGTAACCAAGAGAAAGGGAAACAAAAGATACATATCATTGTAGCACATGCATGTCATGGTTTGGATTTCTGGTATCACTTACAGGAGAAGCTATCTAGGGGCAAACCCCTGAAAATGTGTTCTAAAATTTAGGTGGGAAACAGTAAGAAACAGGAGAGACAGATATGCAGTAGAACTTGAGGCATCGCTGCCTGACTATTATAGCCATTTGCTTCATTTTCAACTGTAGCCCCAATCCAGTGAATCACTTAAACATATGCATAATTTCAAGCATGTATTGTTAAGAGATTAGAAAGCAATTATAGCTCGTCAAGCCTCCTCAGCCATGGTCAAATCCCTGCTCTTCATCAGAGTCCTCTAAAAATAGCTGCATCTAACCAGAGGAGAGCTTCAGAACCAGTGGACCCCAGTTTTGTGCAGGGGTGAGACCTGCGTGAGCACTCATCCCTATTCCTCATATACATTTCTTTCCTTGAGAAGGACACCAGTACATATAGGCCAGATGACAGCGGCAGCATACGTTGAATAATCAGAATGCCAGGGTCTTAACAAGTGTACCTGGAGGTTGGTCAGATCTCTGGGCAAAACTGGCTGAGGGAGACATGCTTTCAAAAAGCTATTACCTGAATCTTCTTTTCTTTTGCTTCAAGCAAGAGAAAAGTGACATTTACATATGATGGAGAATATTGAACTGTCTATTTTGAAAGACAGTGTTAGATGACAATTTGGACATTTTCTCTGCCCCAAGAAGAACAGTGAAGACAGGGCAGTAACTTGCTTGAAATCCCTAATCCCTCCTATTTTTTTTTAGGTTCCTTAGATCAGTCATACTGAATTAATATACTCAGAGATTAATATGTTCCTTTTCTTCCTGTCTGCAGGCATGTTTTGTACAAAAAAAAAAAAGAAAAAAGAAAAAAATAAATCTGTGAAAGCCAGTTCCTGTGTACTTTACCAGTGTGTTGTTATACAGCATTTTTTTGAGAAGATGAAGGTGCTGGGGGACACAACTATCTGTGGAACAAGCTGTTTGAAGGCGTGATTGACACTCTTGAGTGGCTTTATGTATCGCTCCTTACGATGTTACTGAAAGGCTTCAGTAGCACAAGCCCTCATTCAAATAGCAGGCAGGTAGCTAAAATTGCTTACCAGTGGGTCACCGAATAGATGCAGAACACTGTGGCCTCATTTATTAATTTCTGGTGTAAAAAATACAGCAAATGAGCTGCACAACCTTTATTGAGCAACCAACTGAATCATAGGAACAAAGCTGCTTGTAGCAAATGAGGAAAGGTCATTTGACTCACTCAAGCTCATTAGTCCTATTTAATATTGCCCTTATCCAGCACTGAGTAGATAGTTGCACAGCCTCGCCTCCAATACTTCATCCCCAGACCATGCCTTACAACTCAGTTTGTCCTCAGTAAGGTCCTCTGGAAAATAAACAAAAAAAGCAACGAGAGAGCTTTCCTAAAAGAAGATAATAAAAAAATCTCAGTTACTTATGTTCTCTTCGCGTTTGCACAGTTGTTTCTGTTAGGGTGAAAGTGGTAGCCTGAGGCTATTTATTGCTGTTCTGAAACAGTACTGTTTTTTAAGACATCAAGTTAGAAAAGTGTAGTTGGAAGAAACTAAAACCAGAAAAGTACAGAAAACCTAGGTAAAGAAAGCAGGATGTTAAATAGCAAAATAATTGCAGATCTCATCATGTTGGAAATTTGGTATGTGTTAAAAATGTTTTGCATTCCTGAGTGGAGCACCATCAAGCAGCTGACTACTCACTTGGAGAGTCTAAGTCTTTGGCTGGAAAGAAAATCTGGGGAGTTTATTGACTTGCTTAGTGAAGGGCTGCTTCTCTGATCTAAGCAGCCCTTGCTGTGCAGAATTGACTCCCACTTCACTGAGAGCACAGAGAGAAACAGCAATGTGAAGCAGGACCTGCCAGTCGCTTGGAGACAGGACAGCTATAAGGGTGCTACTGCTGGGAACAGGGATTTTGAAAAACATTTTATGTTGGGTCAGCCAGAGGGGGATTTAGGTTGGGGTGAGGAAAGAAAAGGAGGGTCCTGTGCAGAGCAGAAGCAGCATCTGCAGTGAACCAAATTGCTCCACTCTCATCTGTGATAAAATGTTCCTCAATGTCAAAGCGAGCAAAGATAAACAAGGACAATGAACACTGCTATCTCGCTATCACTTCTCAGGTCACTCGTTGCTTGAAATCTGTAGCTTGTGATAAGGAATTCCAGCAGAAACTAACAGGTGAGACCAACAACTAAATCACACAGCAATGTGGAAAAAAAATGAATTACAAAGCAAGAAAACAGTGACTCTTACAGGTAGAGGACCCACCTTTCAGCAAGCCTGCCAGTGAACCTGGCTCTCTGGCTACTTCTGAGAACTCAGCTACTACCTCAGGTCATTTATTAAATCTGACTTTTGGTATTCAGCTGAAGGGTGTGCTGAACTTTGGAGAGCAGCAAGAAGCATGTTGTAAGGTATATACTGCATGCTGTTTCTGATGTGTCATCACGTCACTAAATGATACTGCTAGATCTTGCCTTTTATTCTCTGGCAACCTGAATCCTAACCAACAATCTACCCATATGAACAGTTAAGGCCAAAATTTCCAAATGTAGTTGCCTGAACTAAAGCATTAAGAGAGAGCAACTGCCTCAGCATTTTCTAATTTGTTGGTTTTTACAACTTAACAGTAAAGAGCCAGAAACGGTCTCAGAAACAGAGATGGAAAGTGGAATTATGTCACTAGAAGAGAACAGCTGTACTAGATCAAACCAAAGGTCCATCTAGTCTTCATCCTGTCTCTAACGCTCAGTGGATGCTTACAGAAGAGTAAGAAGAGGTCAAGCATCTAAGATACTTCCCCCTAAGGAAGAGGATCCTAGCCTCCATCTACCTTTAGCTCTGGAAACTTCCCAAGGGAAATCACATCCTGTTCATGTTTTGTCTTGTCTACTTAGATTGCAAGCCCTTAGGTTGGGTTTTATAACTGCTCAGTTACCAGCACTGTGGTGTCACCTGTGGGTACACTAGACATAAATGTAAGATATGTGTGTGTGTACGCACATGCATTGGAAGAAGTATTGGTTTCACTTTTCCTGAGATGAAACCTGTAGAACTTCACAGAGCCAGTCAGGTGGCATTGCTCAAAGCAGAACAAGATGATAGAAATCTCGTTCTGGCTCAGACTGTTGTTTTTCCTTCTTCTTTCTCTGATAATCACTAAACAAAGGATCTTTACCCTTGAGTCTCCATTTGCTCTTATGAAATATCAATAATAGTTCTGCCCGCTTGCTTGTCCACAGTTATATCTTTGTTCTTTTTCTCTCAGGTCTTTAGGGAACTCATTTAATGTGCAATATGTAAGGGGAGAGAAGATTTTGGTAAAAAAACAAAGTTGGAGGTATTTTGATATGAATCCTCTTTCCTGTCTTCGCTATATTACTGATCTTCACAGGGAGCAAAATCTGAGGAGAACTGTCACATTATGTATCAAATATTACTTTATCTGCTTTGTGTGTATGTTGTTTCATGCTTCTCCTCTCTTTGCCTAATCTCTTTCTAATTTTCATCTTATCATCATGCTGAAAATTTCTCCCCAACCATGAGCTGACTCCAGTGTAGCCCTCCACAGAAGGGCTGCTCAGGAGGGTCTTGGCATAGTGATCCTCCTGTGCTTCTCCTGCTGCTTTCCCAATGAGCTGCAGAGGCCAGGCAGGCAGAAGCTGTGGACTGCCTCTGTGTATTGCACACCTTGTTCTTCTCTTCCCTGCCATCCTTCATGCTCTTTGCTCTACGCCTAAATCTAGCAGCACCTTGTCCCTCCATATGCTTGTCAGAGATCAAGAATGTGGCTCTAAGATGACAGTCTTTGCACTGTTTATCACACCCTCATGGTCAAGAACCCCATCCAAGCACAGGCAGGTGTACAACCATGAAAAAAGAGTTACCTGGGGCCCTGCAGCACATAGAACAACACAGAGAAAGGGAATGAGACAGCTTGGGTGAAGGCAGGCTGCCTTTTCCAGATGCATTGGAATACCAAAGTAATTTCTCAAAGTAAAAGGAGTGAATAGAGTACTTTTAGTAGTCCTACCACAAGGTTGGTAGATATGTCAGCAGGCAAAGGGTTACCTGGCAGAAGTGCATGAACATTAATACCAAATTTTGAATGTCTTGGTATTTGAAATCCAAATGTCAGAGTTTGGAGAAAGCATTTTGCTATTGACGTAGACATTGACTGGATGTCCGCAAGCCAAACGTCCCCCTTCATAAAATAAACATGTTGTGGCAGTCAGTTTAGACAAAGGCAAATAAAATGGTGCTGACGTGAATGGCTGTTATTGAGGGTCTCTGTGTATTTTAAGATAAGGTTTTCATGGGTATTTGGTTGACTTTTTTAAAGGAAAAGATCATTTAAGGAACAAAACCTACCCTAGAGGTAAGGGTGGCAACAGGTGGCAAATGAACCAAGATAATGTAACTCATTCAACATGCATGAAGAAGGGAAGCCTGTAAGGTACAACATAAAAACCCCCTTTAAACTAGTTTTAAAATCTGAACTGTCACAGCCAAGGCTTGTGTTCATTCTTAAAACCCACCAGCAGTGACTTCGTTTAATTTTGTTCTGGTTGTTTTTCACTTAAGCAGTTTTAGTTTCTTTCTACTGATTACCATGAGAGGCTTTCTAAAATGGTCTTGGGTGCTAAACCTCAGGTCTCTGTATTCCAGCCTCAGTGTGTAGGAAGTATATTGCACAAATCTTTCAGACTGCTTGTAAGATGGTCTCTTCTGCCCTTTCTTTACCAAGTTATTCTCAAGTGCTTGATTCCACTGGACATCATTAAGAGGAAAAAGTTGTTTTGCTTGTATTTCACCATGAAACTGAATGTGACTCTAGTCTGAAGAGTAAATGAGTATTGCCCCTTTAGTACTGCTGTGTAGTATAAATGATAGTATTTTCTATGTTTTCTGCCCTTTGAGTCACATTTGCATAGGGGATATGTCCCTCACCCTTTGTGGATATGTATTGAGATTGAGAAGTTCCTTATTCACCTCTGCGTATCTTGTGTAATTCTGTAATAAGCTTCAGAACAGTCTGTTCCTACAACCAGCGGGCCACAGGAGCGACTCACGACATCTGAAGGAGGTCATCATGACTCTTCCTATATCTGCTGGCACTGGATCAAGGAGCTCGGAGGACTGATGGAGAAGGGAGCAAGCTGGTCTGTTCCCTCTGAGATTGCAGCTGGAAGCAAGTTAGCGGTTGATAATCAGGAATGGGGAAAAAAAAAAAAAAACCAAAAAAGGGAAGTAAGAGAGACTGGTCTGAAGCAAAACAACCTCAGCATGGAGTAGTGATCATGCATTGGGAAACCAAAGCAAGGCACAAAGACATCAAGTTGCATATTTGTTGTGGAAAAAATTCAGCAGTTTGGAGATTTCAGCAGTGGAAAAAATGACAACTTAATACTCAAAATATAATACAGCATCACATTTTCAGTTATGCTGTACTTTGAGCTGGCCACGTTAACAACTTCTTCCTGGTAAATCCTTAGTCCCTAATGCACAGCCTGCTCGTTTATAGAGAGCAAAAGCACTCTCTGAACCTTCAGGCAAGAAAAAATTGCCATGAAAGTTACTGAGAAAATGGAAATGAATGCTTTACTGCTGATACTCCCAGAAATGAAAAAATTTACTGTGTAATTAGTTAACTAATTTTCTAGCTGGACAAAGCATGCACTGTGGTGGTCCTGATCACATATTATTTTTACTCTATACTTAGGGAGTCTAAAGCTGGGGTCTCAATAAGAAAGTTAGAGGAAGGCCTGGGGATATAAGAAGTCCCTTTTTTCTGCCTGAACTGATATAGACATAATAGGAATTGCACAAGTGCCTTCAAAGAATTACTGAAGTTTTGCTCTGAGGAATTAATATTAATACTGCTTTCTTTCAAAGTTAGTAATTAGCAAGAAATAATTCTAGTTTCTACAAACCAGTAGTTTTAAAAGAAGTAACTATATAAGTAGATACATTTTTGCACAAGCCATTTTGAAAATGAAATATATTGTAAGTGAAAGAGGGTGGAAAGCCATAGTATCATTGTCTGTGTTTTCTGCTAAAAACAGGGAAACTTTCAATGTCCTATGTGCTTTCCCAGGAAGATTAAAAGGAGTTCCAGGGATGATTTATAGGTTTAGAAAATTACTTGCAACAGGTTACTTCCTTTCTTCTAACATTTGCAGGCTATTGTACACGGTTCAGTCAATTAGGGCTCTGTTTCTCATGGTAAGCACTGTTGCTATGGAAATTATATAGCATAGGAATAACTGGTTGCTGCTGCAAATAAGGTTTTTGGAAAACAGTTTAAGGAGTAAAATAGCCCTTCTTTTGCAGTGGGGAGAAAAAGATAATAAATTGGTTAGCTCCCTGTCTTCAGAAGCCTGCAAGTAAGCTATAAAGAAAAGTACTGACTGAGATTTGGCATGAAATAAACTCTCTTAATAAAGTAAAAAAAAGAGGAAGTAGGTTCACAGATATCATAAACAAGGGGAAAATGTGTTACATTTTAGACAGCTTTTTGTGCTTGATATCAATAAAAATTGTTATTGACTCAAAAGTTAGACCACCGTAGGAAAATAGTTGCTCAATATACGTATTTTTGTAGATATTACTATAAAAGTGTTAACAAAATGCCACTGCTGCAACAATATTTACGTTTCAAAGAGGAAAAAAGGGTTAATACAGTGTAAGTAGTATCGTTAAAATGAAATCTATTCAGCTGCTATATTTTATAAAGCACTACATAAAGATACATTAAGTACAAAAGGTCTCTATATGGATGTAATATTACAAATGCATATTACAAATGTATATTTTCTTCAGTAAGTCTGTGCTTGTAAGAGATGAGGAATTTCTATGACAGAAATTCTTTGTCTCTGTATTGCTTGTTATGGATGCTTCTTTGGTGTATTTAGAAAGCCCAGCCAGGGCTTGCTTGTCACGGTCAGTCAGATGATGCACATAGAAGCAGGTTTCTGAAGAGCTTTATGGTGGACTAATCTTTTCTCTGAATGGATGTTTACAGCTGACATTGATAATGGAACTGCACCAAAGACAAGAATATATGAGACCCCTGCTTGTCATGTTCATCTGCTGACAATTAAGTGAGCGTGTCTGACCCCAGCCTCGGGGAAAGGCACGCCTGGCTGGTGACTGCCCCCAGTCCTCTGCTGTTCATGCTGAGTCCAAGAGAAGACAAAACAGAGCATTAGCGCCGCAAGCACTTCCTCGTCCCACCCACAAAATTTTGGCAGTGAACTCATTATTTGCCATCCATTAAAACTGTCTTGTTCGGCTGATAGATGACCCACCAGAGCTTACAGCCATCAGCGCCTCAGGTCTTCCAACTCTGATATCAGCTCCACTGGACTGCTGCCGACTTCATTTAGTCACGCTGCTTTAACTTTATTTCTTTCATTTTCTTTTACAGCTTTGTTACCTCAGCTGTTTAGAAAGGGAAAGGAAAGAACAAGGGGAAAAGACACAAGTAAGCAAAAGTGTGACCCATAAGACATGATGATCCACCCTCCAGTTATTGGGACTGTTTCGCTGCTTTGAATTTTCACTCTTACTATTATACTCATACCCAGGAAAATGGCTTTGTAGTTTGCTGCCTTATCAAAGCAGCACCCTCAACGACTAGTTCTAGGTTGCACACGTCTGTAACAATGACTATTTTAATTCTCAGTCTTTTTGCTTTCTTCCTCCACGGGTGTTTTTCTTAGAGCTCTCTAAGAGAGAGTCGCTATTGACTGAGTAAGAACTCTGAACAGGAGGATTTGTTACAAGGCACACACATTGTATGGGAACGGGGACACCTCACGTTCAGAAGGCCAATATGTGCATGAATATTTACTTCCTTCGCCCCACTAATGATGAGTTCCCCGTTGAATGAACTTACATCGACTGCTTTTTTACACACCTGAGATATAGCAGTGATATGCCTGAGTAGTAGAGCTTGCAAAAATTGCCTGCAGAGCCCTGAGAAATCTGGGTGAGGAATCAAACTCTGGCTTTGAACTCTTCAGTTTATGTAAACATATTGCATTGAAAACTACTTTTCCAAAGAAAGGTTACACTTCCATTGGCTGAAGAGCCATTTTATCATGACGGAATTATTCATCATGGGCAAAGAGAAGGGGAAACTACATTAGGAACTGTTTCATTGTTTTCTGCAGCAGCCTTAAGCTTCTAGACTTGGACTATAAACACAATGTTAGCTTTGGATTGAAGATTCAATTCTTGGCAATAGGAATAGGACATATTGCCATGGTCAAAGTTTTCACAATTATTCATGCATCTCCTGTGTTGTATGTTTTATCTAGAGAATTATTAATACAAAATGGTTGAAGATGCCTGTCAAGAAAGAATTGACTTGTTTAGTAAGCAACAGAACATGAGGCTGAAGGCTGTAAGAAGACAAGTTCTCCAGTTAGATGTGCGGGTGTGAAAACAAAGGAATAGGGGCTGAAGTATGCAGGATGAAGCAAGGTTATCACTTTCCAGGACAAATCTCTTAGAAAATGAGCATCCAGAAGGTATAACACCAACTTGTTCAGGTAAAGCCAATAATTGTGAAAGGAGACTGGGGAGAAAGAGCGGGATCTAATTAATTGCTCAACATTTGATTTGTCTCCCATAAATCAAGGCTTTCCACCTGTGTTGCAAAGCTAACAGTCTTTTTCTGCCCAACTGGTATCAATACAATCTTAAAATGAAAATAACTTTGAGATGCAAATCAATTCAAAGTCTGAATGTACAGTCTTTTTAAAATTTTTCCATTCGTGAAATACCAGGCTTTTGTGGAAGATTAGGTTAGAATTTAACAGAAGGCTCAAACTGGGGAGTCTTTTTTTTTTTTTTTTTCTTTTTTTTTCCCTGACACTGTGGAGTCATATGGTCATATCCCAGATTGCTGTTCTGTACACAAGAATGAAATTATGCAGATGGGGTAAGAAGAACTATAATAATGATCATGTTATTATTGGAAAAAATGAAGTGGTGCCACTGTACGTAGCATTACGTAGCATTATTTTGTTTAGGTGACTTTATGGATGAGGAAAGATCTCAAAAAATGCATGGAGTCAGTTGTAGCTCAGATCTTTCTGCTAGCTGCGTTATCTCAGTAGCAGCTGTGAGTTATTCCAAAAGACTGAGGCAGTGAACAATTAATGCTATGGATATTTTTGAGCGTTTTGCATCACTGTCTGATGGAAGCAGCAACAATACACATCTAAAATGTGAAGAGAATACCCCGATATGTTCACATAGTGTTACGTTTCTGACCACTAGGTAGACAGCTTACATTATGCTTTGCAATGTAAGGACATGTTAAAGTGGATTCATGAGGTTCATGAGATTCAGTTTTGGTTCGTGTCTTCTCTGTTATTCATTAGATCAATTTGTATAACACCTTATTGCAAGATATTACGGCTGGGACCACAACCAAAAGAGCTGTGACCCACAGATTGCAAGTAATAAACTGTTTATATCTAGCTAGTTAAATGGCTCATATGGGATATCCAGAAACAAGTCGCTGATTTGCTGTTTCAGTTAAATTTTTCCCCCGTGCAGGGGGGAATTTGCTATAGATCCTTTTTAATAACGGTAAATCTTTTTCTCCCGGTGCTGTTATATAACTACTTGTGATTACTTGTGATAACCACAAAACGGACACCTCAGAAGTGAGGAAGACATACCATTTTAAGTCAACAAATCTTTTCTGATAACACAGTATTTAATCATCCATATTTTGCTGCTGAAATGTTTATAAAGTCTCAAAACATCTCTTGTTCTGGGCATTATGAGTTGACTACCAGCTTACCAACTTTCTGATAAAGGTGAGTTTTAAGGTGGGATTTGAATGTAAAAGGGGTGTTCCTTTGTCTGAATTAACCCTGAAAAAGCAGTAACAGAGCAAGTGTGGGAAAGCATGGAAGAACAGCTGAATGGTGTGTAGACAACATTCTACACACCATTCTGTTGAATATGTGGTGTGGAATAGAGAGAAATTATTTAAATTGAGCTGTATGCAAGCATACTTAGGAGTATCTGCCAGTCCGTGCCTCTAAAATCACAAATCATTCACACATGATGAAAGAGGATCCAGTGATACTGAAGTCAAGGGCCCAATTCACAACTGATTTAAAGTGCTCAAAGAAATAGCAGGGATTAAACTAGCTGATGATCTGATGACCCATGGTGGTTGATGCTTCACTATTCAGCTTCATTTACTAACGGAAAACAGTGGATGCATACTTGGTTTGTTATCTTTCCTTCTTCCTTTTCCTGCCCACACCTTCCATTCTCTCTAACTTGTTTGTCAGCCTCAACTGTATTTGATAATTTATTTGGATATTCTTTCCATAATTTATATGAAGTCGTGGCTAACTGGGGAGGTCCCAATGGACTGGAGGGTGGCAAATGTAACACCCATCTACAAGAA
>JAOXNO010000013.1:109068339-109082843 GCA_028565335.1 Limnodromus scolopaceus | reverse complement strand
GTAGAGTAGGGTAGATGGTTGGACTTGATGATCCCAAGGGTCTTTTCCAACCGAAATGATTCTATGATTCTATGATTTCATGAGTGTGGAGGGTATGAGAGATTCTCAGTGCTTGCTCTGAGGTTGCTATTTGCGATACAGTCATTCAGTTTGCACTGCACCACCAAACATCAGAGAATCCACACGCTCTCCTCTCGGTTTCTGAACCACATGAAAAACTGTAATCGGGCTGGATGCCTTATCAGGTCAGAGAGAATCCACTCACTATTCAAAGATTTTTTACCATTAATTAAGGAGTGAAGTCAGACTGCAACCTTAATAAATACACACTTTTTTTGGAAAAAAATAATAAAAATGTAAAAGTAAAAAAAAAAGCTACAAGGACATAAGACAAAAGGTTTTTTTCTACATCTGGCCTAACAACCAGGACTTTCTGCTGCACTTTAGAGTTAGGTGTGGAGAGAACTAATTGTCTTAAAACAATCAGGATCACGCAGAAGGCAAAATTTATATTTATGTTTTCCTCTTTAATGTAGCCTTGTCATTAAAATTGTGTTCCATCAAACATTGTAATATATGAGTCTGGAGGACAAGGGTTATATTTTAGCCATTCTGCCCTTTTAGAAAAAATCCTAGCAGAAAAACACAGAAATTCATGTTTAATACAAACTTTTAAATAAGGTCTGAAAACCCATGTCTCGTTAACACATGCTTTAAATACAACACTTACTGTATTTATCATATTGCTTCAGGTGGAAATTATACACAAGAAACTGTTTTTAAATTTGGTGTACCTGCTCCTTTGAATAATTGGATTATGTTCCTTGAGTCACAGGAACATAGATCTTGTCAAAGTGGATTACATCCATGATCTATCTAATCCACCATCCTTTTTCTGAGTGGCCAGTGCCAGATGCTTTGGAGCATGGCACAGCAACCTCATGCTAGACAGATGCAGTACAGTCTGGCCCCATGCAGATCTCCTTTTAACTCTTAATGAGTGAATTTTTTTGGCTAACATCAATCTTGCTTAATGCCACGGGAACAATGCAATGAAAGGGGAACAAAAAGTGGTGATGAATTTAGAAATAATTTTGCCCACAAAGGGGAAAAGGATAAGAGAAAGAAAAGAAGGATAAAACAGACACTTGAACATCTCAATGTACCTTTCATTGAGATACTGTGATACAAAGGTACTTTTAGCTGTTATCCTCCCAGTCTCTGCTATATCTGTCAAGCGTTCTGCTCATAAAGTGTTTTCAAACATGACCACTAGAGAGCAAACAGAAATACACGTGATTAAGTGTTGATTAAAAAACCCTGATGTAGATTTCTATTTCTTCTCAAGATGTCTGTAGATAAAATGTTGACTATACGTTAAACCAAGGGAAAAACCCAGAGCTGGTGAACAAATGGTAAGAAGGCAAAGAGCATACACAAAATAAGTGCTGTCAGGAAGAAATTTTTGTGAATGGACAAGCTGCATTCCTTTTAGAAGCCAGATCTGGAGCTTTTAATAAAACGTCGAGATGTGTTTTATGAAGATTTCATATGACACATTTTATAGAACAGCTATCTCATAAAAGCCAGAAAAGACAATGTCTGGACAATTTCACTATACCCGTGGCAGTAAAGCTAAAATGTTTTTTTGTATAAACTTGTCGATCAAAACTTATTCTGCTTCCCTTTGTAGAGGGCATCTTTGTCTGCCTCAGATTAATGTTGTTTTTCAGTGGCTGCAGTGGTCCGTGGGCTTTACAGATCTCCAAAGATGGATGTAATACTATCCTACAGATACTGCTTCTTTTATTGGTTTTATTTGCTGTACTCTATCTTACGGCTTTTCATCCCCTTCCCTCAGGCCACATGTAGTAGGTGGAGAAGGACTACTCAAACACATTTAAACCTGGAATCATTCACCTTGCTGCTCATGTTAAGCTGTTTTAAAAGTACTTGGCTTCTTTAGTCAAACCAGTCAAAAAACTCTTCCTAGTTTAAAACCAATGTAGATGTTAGTGAAACTGCTGATTTACACCACCTGTTCCAAATAGACCTTTTACCATTACTCCTTTTTTTTCCCGATACAAAGTATCTTTTGCTTTTCTTCGGAAAAAAAATCCCAGTTATTTTTAGAATGCAGTTAAAAGTGCCATAAATATTAACTGCATAACAGTCCCAGTGTGAGACACTTGATGGCAAATCTCATTCCCTTCTCTTTATGTTGAAATGGATATGAGAATGCAAATGAAACAGCAGGTGTTAACTAAGTTCCATCCAACTACAATGAAAAAAGGGCTGACTTTTTGGCTTCAATGTACACAGTTGCTGCTCATTAAAATTAGGCATCCCATATTTTTTTACTTACTTAATATGTATAATGGGGGAAATCAACAAGTGTAGTCAAGGGCAAAGACAAGTGAGTAAATCCACATTTAAATAACAGATTTTGCCTCCTTCTTGTCTAGTCTGAAACACTAAATAGGCTATTTTATCTGTTTTTGCAATTTCCATCAATATCAACTGGAAAAACCAAACATAAAGATGTATTGCCAAGAGTTCTCACTTTCTATCAAATTTAGATCAAGTTGGTCACAGCTTAGAAAGATGCAGTAAGAAGTCAGGCAAGGAAGTCATTAGTCAGAAGGTGTCCTAAGGAGTTAGTGCATATTCTGTATTTTAAGTGTTATGCCACATGTAGGAAGAAGAATGAAAAAGAAAATGATGGTAATGACAAATGACAGGAAGGCACAGAATGGCACTAGTCACTCATACACAGCATTGTTGTAGGAGGCAGGTAGGTCTGTAAGAAAGTCTTAAATGCTCAACCCAGAGATAGATCATGTAAATCCACCTCCTGCTGCTTTTTATCCGGGTGGCCTGTTAATATTTAAGGCCACCTTCATTTGGTCTGTGTGAAGACTATTGACTCCATTGCAGCAGAAGAAAACAGTACCCAGCAAACAAGGTGTAAACAGAAAAGAACGAGCCTTAGCAGGCACTCACATTTTTCAAGCAGTGCTAGTTAAACTTCCTTTCTTCCTCTCTGAAGTCTTCAAGAAAAACTGCCATGAGTCCTATGGAGCCACTTAACTCATTTTGCTAGAATCACTCTCCCTATCAAGCTGTAACTCTATATTTACTGTACATCTTAATCTATTGATTTATTATGATTATTTTTTGGTCAGTTATCTTGAACAAAGTCACTAAAATAATCCCACGGGTTCTCAGTGATTTATTACACGTATGCTACCCAGAGAATAAATCCACTTAAACACAAGCAATGTTGCTTGATTTTAAAACAAACATTATAGCAAAAGAAAATGCAATATGAGACGGAGAAAATTTCTGAGACAGGAGGTGAGGGATCCTCATGGGATTACCGCAAAGCCTCTTAGATTTAGAGGTGTGCTGGGCATCTATTAGCAGCTCTAGCCACAGACTGTAGAGAAGCTGCATATCACTCACCCATGAGAATCTGTGTGTCTAAACAGCTCACCTCAAGTTTAATTGCCAGTAAAGGCTATTTAAGACATTATTTTTTCCTCCTCCTTTTTTTTTCTTTCATTTCTTTTCTGTCTGTTCTCTTCTGAGATTTTTGCAACCTCATACCGAGGCTGAGCGCAGCACAGATTGTTTTTTCATTTTTGTATTTTACAAAATCAGATCTGGACACTGCTAAATATATTTTGATTTCAAAGGTTCAGACCCAGCAGAGCAGTAACATCAGCTTGAAAGCCTAAGTGGCCATTGTAAGTGTAGCTCTCTTGTGAACACAGTTGTCTGTTGCTGCACTGAATGTACGAAAACCTATTATTTCCCAGGGTAAGACACAATAGCAACATTGTGGTCTCAAAACTGTGTAATCCAAGAGTAATGACTTAGATTGTTTTAGTTTATTGAACACACAAAAATTTGTGCAACCCGGAGGCTAAAATGTACAGTTTAACAGGAGAAAAGTGCTGAAAGTATGAAACAAGGATGAACCAAACACTTGAAAAGAGGTCTTCTTCATTTGAGGAAACCTTCTATGAGGGAAAACAATCTTCTATAAAAAAGAGTTGATAAATAGTCTGAGAGAGCTGGTGGATGATAAAGCATAGGTTACACTGGATAGGCCTTTTTTGTTCTGGCATATTTCCCTTGCTGGATATATTCCCCAGACAAAGAATCTCTCACATTTTGCAGGAAAGAAATGAGCTACTTCCTTAGAAACATCAACTAATGTTTAGTGTAGTTGCATCCTTGTGAAAAAGTGTACTTCAGATGTCTGCATTCAGAAATGGAAGGTCCTGGTCAGTTCTGCAATCAAATGTTCCTATAATTCAGCATGTATGGTCCAATTATTCAAATGCAATTACCTTTTCATCCCCAAAAGAAAATCTCATGCAACCTGTATATCAGGAGAATATTCAAACCACTATCCATCATGTATGTCTTGTGTTTTAACCCCAGCCAGCAACTAGGACCATGCAGCTGCTCGCTCACTCCCCTTTCCCCCCTGGCTAGCAGGGTAGGGAGATGAGGAAGAAAAGGAGGGGAAAGGGGAAAAAATGCCTTGTGATTCGAGATAAAGACAGTTTAATAGAACAATAATGGAAAAGGAAAATAACAATAATAATAATAATAGTGGTAAAAGAATATACAAGATAGAAGTCACTCTCACCGCCTAGTGAACTGGTTGCCCAGCCTGACTGGGACAGAGATCATGGATTACCATCCTGCGACCAACCCCCGTTTATATACTGAACATGACGTTTATGGTACGGAATATTCCATTAGCCATTCTGTTGTTCTGACAGTGCTCCTTCTCACCTTCTATGGGAAGCTGAATTGTATAAACACCACCTAGCAACAACTGAAAAAATATGCATTATTGACATGCATTTCATACCAAATCTGAAACACAGCAATCAGTAGAAAGAAAATTAACTCTGTCCCAGATGTAACCATGATGAAATGCTTTCTTATAAATCACTGAAGAATAACCATCAGTTCTGCAACAGGCATATTTGTTTAGGGTGGAAATGAATTGTTCTCATAAACCTAATCCAGACTCCAAAGGAGTTAATAGGCTGATTCCCACTGAGCTAAACTCTCTAAACTCCTTACCAGACCTTTGGGCATTCTTTAGACAGCTGAAAGGCTGGCCAATTCTCTCTCCTTTATGTTTCCCACTGGTTTGGCACAAGTAGTTCAAGCCTGTAGTCAAAAACACCTGGACTTCTTTGTTAATAAGGCAGAGAAAGTTGGGAAGAACATACTCCATCTGAATATGACTCAGAGTGTCTGTATTCACGTATATCTGAGTTAAAAATGAAAATAAATTAAAAAAAGATATTAAGATTCTTTTAAAAGAAAAGTACAATCATCCCCATGAAGTGAGAGAACAGGAAAAGGCTCTTTGGATAGCAGCTGTCCTGAAATAGCTTTCAATATAATTGCTGTAAATAAAGATATTATATCTACATAAATCTTTATTTTTACAGGAACATGATTGCTTCACACATTAGATTTGTCACAGCAACATGACAGCCTTTCCTTATTTGAGCCTTCCCCAGTAAATCTTTATTCACAACAACAACTGATGCATGACTCCAGATATTATACTAGACAGCACAAAATGAAAACAGTTTCACACAAAAGCATCAAACACATGTACTAAATATATATAAAAAAACCCCAGATCCTAAATGGCAGGATTTGACACAGTCAAAAAATATGTTACTATGCTTTTTCTCTGCTCTAGCTGATTTATAAAGGGGCAGCGTGGTTCAAAGATGGAAATAGCAGTAACAGAACAGACGTTTTAATTTTTGATTGAACAGATTGTGTTCCAAAATGCGGACAAAAATTATATCTCCCTTACCTGTGACATTTTTATTACTGTAATTTAAAACTATGCAAGCTTTGTTTAGCTCACCAGGCAATTTTATTCTTTATTTCTTGCTATATGCTTGCCCGTTAATTGTGACAGCCAATAATGTTTTTTTTTCCCATTAGATAATGTGTTCTAGCTTAACATTCAGAGTCCAAATCTGTCCTGCATGCACAACAGTCTGTATTCAGATGGGTTCCTGTTCTGTTACTCTTTTGACTGAACTAGCTTTGGAGCTGCAGACCCCATACAGCTAGGGGTTTGATAACCCCATTAAGAAACTCTGATGCTTAACCATAGATTTTTACTATCATGGGCTCAAATGGCTGATTTTAATATGAATTCCCACTCTTCTCTGGTCTTTTATCTTAGTGGTCCATACATAACAAAGCTTGTACCTTGGGATAAGCCATGCTGGAATCAGAAAAGTTCCTGTCTGAAGATCGTGGCGACCAGGAATGAGATGTCAAAGGAGGAAACCTAGCCAAAATCCATGGGTAATGGTCTCCCATGCTACGCTGTAGTACCCCTCAGATGTGGGTAGAACTGACCTGTCCCAGCACTCAGCTGAATTTCTGCAGTAAATCAGTGCTTCTGTAGATTTTCCAGAAAAAATGGAAAAAAAAAGTTTCCTCAAAATCATTTAGATGACAAGCACACATAAAAGTGGTTCTCATAAGTAGAGAGGCAAATCCTGCATTTTAAAGGCATGATATATTTGCATATGCAGTGATAAAGTTCTTTATCTTTTGCCACACATTCCTCTGGTGGTTGAAATCCATTGTGGGTAAAATTGCAGAAACAATAAATTGGTTTATTCTGCAACCAAAATATGAATGCATAGGCAGATAGGTGGTTTTCAGAGTCTGCCTTCAGACAGACTTACTTGACCTGAAAGAAAATGATTCATTTATTTATTATGCTATCCCTTTTAATAAGTCCAATAGAAAACAGATATTTTGCAACAAAAACCTGAAATGCCTTTGAAACACGTTGCGATTACAAAAGTCAAATGTTTTCTTTCTTTTCTTATGCCTTTTCCACTAAAAATATGCACGGTTTTCAACTGAATTGATAAGCCGAGTCTGACCACAGTACAGAAATGGTTTTGCTCACTTTTAGCAGGTAATGTGTCTTAAGTTATCCTCCCTGTATCCTCTTCCAAATAAAGAATTGGTTTATTTTAATACTGGTAAATATTTGTTTTATTTATTTAAAATGAGATATGTCATTGGATGGGGAAAAAAAATTGATCTACATCAGTGTCTGTATTCTTAAAGGTCTCTCTGGAGTACTGCATGTTCAGTAAGCAAACAGTAGAGATAGTGGGTAAATATATCTCATGTGGCTCTTTGCATTTATTGAAACCACTCTGAAACAGAATTCAGGTTGTTTGTTCTATTTTAGTTATATTTTACAAAGTGAAATACAATCAATAACGTTTTTTGCTGTGGCCATTTTAAATTAGAATATGTTTTTCAATATAAAGTAAATCTCCTCAGGATGTTAATCTTTGAAATATCACTTTGAAAAGTGATATTTTCTAGGACTTTCTTACTTCTGTAAATGACCATATTTTTTTTAAAGTTTATTATAAATTATACCTTGACATGCAAAGTTCAGTCACAACTTTGGAGATACAGTTTTTTATATATATCTCATTTCACTATAAAGACCAAGAAGATTTAGAGTTCTGGTATGATAGTTCTGATTATCAAGAGTGTTCTTATCTTGTCAATCCTTATTTCAAATAATCCCTTTCCTTCTTCATAGACCAGTATAATAAAGTGTATTTCAAACCTTTTTATTTCTCATAGACAGTAATCACCAAAAAAAATTGCTTTCATTACTGTATCACAATGCCACCAAACATGGATAAACAAGAACTCCCTCAACTGTACTTTTATCCTTTTCAATTTGTTTACAATTAGAATTTGTCCGAAAAGTCTTGAGTCAAAACATCTCTTGTTGTGAGCATCTAGAGTATTTAGGCCTGACACATTTTAGCAATGCAGAGAATAGGAAGATACTTCTCTTGAATGGCTGAAGAGTCTCCTGAATTCTTTAAATTCACACAATTGCCGCATAATATTTGTTATAAGTTGCGGTTTAGACAGGGAACAAAAAGAGCAACAAGCATGTCGAGATACACTGAATAAGATTAAAATCAAATTAGCCTGACTGTGTTTTTTTCTACTTACACAAGTTAGGCAAAACTCTGTCATACTGAATGAGAGTGACTGTGTATCCTTATGAACAAAAAACTACAGCATCTAAAGATGCTTCAGAAGAGCTATCTCATCGTCCAGCACTAATTTAGCATACTGATTAATTTCCTTAGAATGTGAGTATGGGCTTCAGAATGAAATAAAATTCATTTTTCATTAAATTGTGTGCCTAATTGGGGTGTTCCTCATTTTTAATACAAAAGCTTAGAATTTTGGACTCCACTTCTGTTGGTTTTTGTCTTATTTACCAGAAACTCAACTGACTGTGAGTATTCGGTATCAACAGGTTGAATCATATGTTAAAGGTTAAGCCAATTTAATTACATCTGAAGTCGTTATGCACTAAGTTAATTATGAATATTTATTATTCAAATACTATCAACAGTGTCTTTGATTGGCACCAACATTATCACTTCAAATTAGTTACAGCCTGGATGAGAAAAAAATAGATATAACTCATCACATCTATAACACGACTCTGGGTCAGCTGAAGACTAATTAAGAAATGAAAATAAATAGTGGTCTAATATAAGCTCAGTCCAAACAATGAAGAAGGAAGAAAAATTCCAGCAATAGACTTGTCAAACAGGCGACAAAATATTGCTTGATATGGCTGTAGTTTGAGATAAAATCAAATCAACCACAAAACAATAGGAAGTCTGGGATAGAGTTTATCCCCTCAGACTGAAGTATTGATTCCATTAGCTATACAAGGCAATCCTTTGAGGGTGGGGAGAGAATGATAACACTATAGTATACGAATGAGTGATTGAAACATAAATGAATGCAAGCAGCAAATGAATTCCTGAAAAGGGCAGACTAAACAACATATGGAAATTTACACAATAAAAGCGCTCTTACCAGTTTTTCAGGCCCCACTAAACAATAGAACAACCCCTTTTTAGACATAAAGATGCTCCTGAATCACAAAAATACAATAAGCTATCTGGTTATTAATCTTGAATCCTTTGTTCTTCTTGTGCTTACTCATTGTGTTGAAGGAAGCTTTAGCACTTTCCGTGACAGCACAATGAATGGGGAAATGAAGACTGCAGCAAATGTCGTGGACTTTCCCCAATTTAGCTTATGTGTTTCATAAGCTTCCATCAGTTTCCACTTAGAGAAAATGCTGTAACTTGCTTTTAGGCATGCTTTTGAAAAGCTTCAATTATGAATTTCTGAGTGAGTTTACTTATTGCAATTTTATTTCCCTGCTGTCTGTCTAGCTTACAAAATAAGTCTGAAATAACATATACTTCTTCAGCTGGAAATGACAGTTATAAACAAGGATGGTATATTAAAGGTAGCAAAAAAACAATGATGAAAAAATATTTCTCCATTCTTCCTTATTTGTTTCAGACAAACTTTCTGCTAGAATTTATCTGTCATGTGCTATCAGTAGCATACTGAAGCTTTTTTCGGCAGAGTTTATTGCCTGTTTCTTCAGGAATTATAACTAGACGGTAACTGGGCTGTATTAGTAGTTAGAAATCTATTGCTGCTACTGACTAGTGGAGTTACTTGTCTTCACTTATATATACTGAGTGTTTGCTCAGTTGGGGTTTGGGCTACTAGTGCTTTGTTGGAGAAGTTGCATTATTACCAAAGCTGTCTATGGAGTTCAAGAATGTGTTTTTCCTGCAATAAACTGCTCATTTGTCCTTCTGCCTAAATTGATCAAGGAATGTTCTGTTGCTGAGGCACATACGACACAGAAAATCTTATGAAACGGCCACATAGATATAATGCATATTGACAGCAGGTATACTAACTAATTACAAAGTGTATTTATCTAATGAGTGTTACACACTTACCAACCATATGGTAATCAAAAGCTCTTCTGGCACTATAAAGACAGGCTATCACAAACCTAGATGAAACATCAGCTGCCTTAACTAGAAACTGAGTAACATCTGGATTACCGTACATGTAAACTGAGTGCCTTTGAGGATTTGCCTTGATGAGGATAATATTGACATTGCCTTCATATTAGTATTATTTTTGTACCACCTACATGTGTGATGTCAATGGCATCACACAGTGTGTTTGAATTAAGGCAAGCTGCAAACCTTTCAAAAGTCTGTCTCCACATTTTAGATATTTATGTCTGCAGAAATGCTTCCATATTTATTTCCCTAGTAATCCACTTAATGTAATAGCATTCGAGAAGCTAAGAAGCATGATCTGCTTTAATGACCAAATCTGGAAATGCTTAGTCAGTTATTCAGACTGCAAATTCAAAATATCCATCTTACCAGCTAAGGGTGAAATAAGCCTGACAATGCACGAATCAACAAACTTGTGCAAGTGCCCTTTGGTGGATGCTTCTATAATGTGTCTGACAGATTTAAACTACCGCTACGTTATTTGCAAATCTCCATTATGATCCAAATCCACAGCACTTCTATATCCCCCTGCCTCCTGCTGGCATGGAAACCCAGCCCTTTTCTGGTCATTTTTCGTCTCCCTGTTATCTGTCATCTGTGCTGTCTTCTATAACCAGCTAGCATATTGCTCCATCTTTTTTGCCAGCTGAATTTAGGTGTAACACTTTACTCTCTGATTTCCCAAGGTTGTGATTTGATTAAGTAGTAATTGCTCCAATTTGCCTTTCCTTCAGCTTTGGATTCTCCCCCCTGCCCAACCCAACCAACTGCCTTTGCTGCCCACCCTCCTCCATCCACGTTCCTCATTGCACCGTCTGCCCTTCTCTCTGTATCTCCACCCAACACCTCTCTCTTCTCTGGCTTCTGGGGCTTTCAAGCTTCTCATCTTTTGCTCTTTTCCTGCTGCTGAGGAGAATCTGCCTCTGGCTATTTTTATTCACTTTACTCTCTCACGCATCACTTTTTTAGAAGAACTACAAGCAGATTAGAAGTAGAAGCAAATCAATAACTTGTCAGTGCTCTCTCAAAGGAAATACCAGTTGGCCATTTCGCATTAGTTCCCACATACCATTGATAGAGACCGAAAAAGGACAACCAAACAGTATCCTGCTTTTCCATTTGTTGATGCCAGTAATACTGTGAAATTTTCTCTTAAAAACTAATGGGTCTTCCACTCACATGCTCCAGCACACAGACCACAGCTTGTTTCTGTAGAGACAGCACCTCCTGAAGTCCTAAGGTTGTCATCAAGAGCAGCAACACACGTGTTTTGAAGGGTCCTAAGGGAGAAATAGCGTGGTAGTGTGTGTGGAATAATTACCTCTAAAAAGTTATCTCTAAATGGGCAGCAGAGTGGCTTTCATGCAAAGGATGCACAGGGTTTTAAAATGTCAGATAACCGAGCTAGTTTTTCACCTCTTACTTATGTCTACTACCTTTTAATTTAAGCACAAATATGAAGGAGATGTTGCACATATTTGCTAGACCCATGGTTTGGTAACACTCAGCGTTGGCCTACTGTCATTGCAATGGTATGCTCTTTAATGCACGTATAAGTGGCTGCTTGAACACTCCTTATATTGATGCAAATACAAAGAAAATTGAATGGAATAAATTATAGATGTGCATTTAAAACTAATTATATTTTGGAATATATCCATCAATGTATACTGTTCTACTACTGGATTAGACCAAGTGCTCAGAGGAGAGAGATGGTGATGGCCAAAAGCTGGATGGAGTAGAGTCCTGTCCGGCTCCTGGGCAACATGTTAGGTGAAGAGAAATGTACTGAATCTGGCCGTGAATTTTCCAGCTGAAGAAGGAAATGTGGCAAGGGACTGATAAGTGCAAAAACTACACTGAAATCCTCTGCCTGACACTAGCCTCTGCTGTAGGCTAGAAATATTCTCCAATATTTCAAAAGGCTTGTTATTTTATTCCTCTTGCACTCCAGCATGCTGTTCTTCAGCATACAGAACCAATATTGTGCTGAGTGCACTCAGCAGGAGGCGAAACCAAACAAAATAGACCAACTGTAACAACCCTTCTCCTCCCTACCTAAACCCACTCATTTCAGTGCTCAGAGCAGTAACACATCACTTGGGTTGCTGGCACCACTTACTGAGCTGGCTTGTTTAAGAAGATGCCAGAGGAACAAAATGTGAAAACCTATACTCTGCTACCTGGAGAAAGATGAAACAGCGTTGTGCTGGGGAATGTGTGAGTTAAAATGAGTGTATGAAGTAGTTTGAAAAAGAGAAAAGTTATCTGTTTCTGTAAGGCATTGTGTTGAACAAACTGATTTCAGGACTGTTATTACAGAATGGAGTTTAGTCCCAGAATGGCAATGCTTAGTTGGGCTCATTTTAAAATCTTACTTGAAAGTAATCTTGAGAAAATTTCAGTGATCTGTATTTTTATATTCCTACATGAAAGAAATAATGACATGCATCACACAGATTCCTATTTAAATCTATGGATATGCTGGTAGAGTAAGTAGCTGTTAACCCGAGATATTGTTTTAGAATGGCTGAAGACAGTCTTGCTCTTAAAATTGTGCTGCTGGGGGAAGGGAAACCATGGGTCATAGGAAGCAAGGCAGAAAGATCAGTTTTAGGAGTTTTATCTTTCAACAGTTCTAAAGAGCAAAGAGTTTTGAGTAAGCTGAAATATTTTCTAAGTGAGAAAATTTAAAAGATTACATTTTTCAGTTTGACTTCATTTTTAACCAAACAAAGCAAATTAACGAGTTTTGGGTTGGTTTGTATTCTTTTTCCCCTGTGCATTGGTGTTGCTAACTCGATGAGTTGGAAAAGCTATATTTGCAGGAACTAGGTTGTTGCTTGGACTAGACCTGATTCAAATTTCATTTCAGATGACATAAATGAAAACACCTGCACAGAGTCCACAGAAATTGCATCAGAAAAAAGGACTTTCAGGCTTAAAGCTTTTGCAGAGTGGCGGTGAGCTAGTGCCATTTGATGATATTTAAGAAAAGAACTGAAAAAAACCTTAGATGGAAGAATTCGGTGGGGGGTCAGCTATAATCTTGTAGAAAACAGTTTAATTTGTTTTCCAGAACATTTCAGATATTTGATTTGGAACTTTTTTTTTAAATGTCAGAATTTTCTATGCAAGTTCCCACTCCTGATCCTCTAATAATGAGGCTGTATTACAATATACCACAGAGCACTATTGTGGTAAAGTTCTTGGTTACATGAGCTCTCTCTCTTGTAAGATAATACCAGAATTAGGAAAATGTGCTTGTATGTGATTCTTTTAGAAATTCAGACAAGCACTTTACTTCAGTCTTGGCATTATTTAACAGGAAGAAGGTCACGTTATAGCAGCATATTCTTGCTGCAGAACTTTGCAGCATATTGTAATGAGTCACTACCAAAGGGCAGGCCTGGTCTTCCAGCAAAATTTTGTGTTCCTGGAGATGTGCAAGGGCTAACAGACATTATAAGAAGCATGTTTGATTTTTGCTTAATAATTTGATCTTTTTTAAATGGACAAATCAAGGTCTTGTTAGTGTAATTGTTTTTAATACCTCTTGCTTTGTTTCTTCATTAAATAGGTGCCTTCTATTGAATGCTGTAGTTTCCAAGACACATAGTCCCAAATCGATCTCCCATTTCAATATAACTTATTGGGATGATTCTTTTTTTTACACCTTGGACATCTTTGTTCATCAAATCACACTCTGTCCACAGACAAACTTTTCAATGAAGAAATATGTTTGAACTGCCAATTACATGTTTCATCTGTTTTCTCTGCTGATGTGAAAACACAGCAGCTGGGAAAAAATGTTTGGTTTTGTTAAAAATATCTCTCATGGAAGAACTGGAGAATGGTTGAGGTTGAAAGGAACCTCTGGAGGTCATCTTGTCCAACTCCACTGCTCAAGCAGGTCCACTTACAGCCAGTTTCCCTGGACCATATATGGACATATTTTTTAATATCTTCAAGGGTGGAGACTCCACAACTGTCCTGGGCAATCTGTGTCAGTACTTGATCACCCTCACAATAAAAAAGTGGTGTTCAGATGGAACCTCCCATATTTCAGTGTGTGCCCCTTGCCTCTGGTCCTGTCACTGGGCATGACTGAAAAGAGCCCAGCTCCGTCTTTTTTTGCACCCTCCCTTCTGGTATTTGTATACATTGATAAAATCACTCCCTGAGCTTGTTCTTCTCCAGGCTAAAGAGTCCCAGCTCTCTTAGCCTTTCCTCATGAAAGAAGATGCCTCAATCCCTTAATCATCTTGTAGCCCTTTGTTGAACCTTCTTTAGTATGTCTCTCATACTGAAAAGCCCAGAACTGGACACATTACTGCTGGTGTGACCTCACCAGTGTTGACTAGAGGGGAAGGATCACCTCACTCAACCTGAATTTCACTGAATTTCACTGAATTTTTAGAGTTGGAAGGGACCATAGAGATCATCTAGTCTAACTCCCCTGCCAAAGCAGGATTGCCCAGAGCTAGAGCATGTTACTCAGGACTGCATCCAGGC
>JAOXNO010000013.1:109053058-109068239 GCA_028565335.1 Limnodromus scolopaceus | reverse complement strand
GCTCTGTCACCCTCACTGTAAAGAAGTTTTTTCTCATATTTGAGTGGAACCTCCTATGTTCCAACTTATGCCCATTGGAACCTGCTAGGAATACTTTGTATAATGCAGCTGAGGATACTGTTGGTCTTCTTTGCTTCAAGGGCACATTGCTTGCTCATGTTCAACTTGATGTCTATCAGGACCCCCAGGTCCTTTACTACCAAGATGTTTTCCAGACAGGTGGCCCTTAGCCTGTACTGGTGTATAAGGTTGCTCGTCCCAGGTGCAGGACTTTGTGCTTCCCCTTATTGAACTTCATGAGGTTCCTGTCAGCCCGTTTCTCCAGCCTGTTGAGGTCCCTCTGGATAGCAGCACTCCCATCTGGTGTACCAGCCACTCCTTATAGTTTTGTACCATCAAAAATATTGCTGACGGTACACTCTGCCCCATCATCTGGACCATTAACAAAGATATTGAACAGAATTGGACCCAGTATTTATCCCTGGGGTACAATGCTATCCACTGGCCTCCAACTGCATTTTGCACTACTGATACTATGCTCTGGGCTCAGCCCTTCAGCCAGTTTTCAATCCACCTCAGAAATTATGCGAAAGAAATTATATGAAATCTCTGCTTGTGATTCTGTACTCTTGAAAGTTAAAAAGCTGTCTTTCCAGTGTGCGATTCCCCTTTTAAATGACTATTATTGCCCAGCAATGTGTGCTCATGCCAGGTTTTCTCCATAACTCCTTTTTTTAACCATCCTGGTACTGACAAAATAACTTTTAATGGCTCTCTGTCAGGGAAATCAATAGTTTTATGCTTATTTTTGTAAATTGATTTTGGGATATGTACCTAATGAAAGACCAGATATTCTTTCACATACAAAAATTAAGTCCCTGGTATTTTATGGGAATTGGTATTGCAGAGAGAGACACAGTATGTGAGAGAGGGAGGGAAGGAGGGAAGATGTGAACTCCACCAGTGCTTTTAAGAGGATGTCAGGGCTTGACAGCAAAAAGCCTGGAAGAACCTCAGCATCCCTTTTCTTGCTCAGATAACTGGCTCCAAAAATATACAGCCACTTCAGTGGTGAGGAATAGAGGCAGTGAGAGGGTAGAGTACGGATGATAGCCTCCCTGTTTTTTTTTTACCCTCCTAGCAGGGAGGAGGACCCAGATTCATCCCATGTGTGGTGGCTGCATTGGCCAGGCTGTGCCTTCCTCGCAATCTGTGTGAGCCTGCACGTTTTCAGCTGGGCAGGTCCCCTTGGGGGTTCCAGGCCAAAATTAGCCTATTGGCATGGCCTCTGTGGCCATGTTAGTGAGTCACCAGCATTTGTTTCGCTGTCCCTGTTCCCTTTCTAGAGGCCGGTTAGCTTCCTTCTGGCTGCAGCTGGCTACATTTTTGGACTGTTATTTTTCTGGGATTTTTTTTTCTTCTTGATGCTATTATTGTGTTACTATTTTTAATTGCATTAACTTTATATCAATACTCCAACTTTTCCTTACTGGGAGTGAGACTTCTGTAACCATTGCTTTCATTGAACAGAAGTTAAATGAAGCAAAATTCTAAATGGATATTTTGAAGGTGCAGCTTGGCTTCTAAATGTTTGGGGAAGGCAGAATCAGCAAATGTTTGTTGTGTGAAAATGTTTCAGTTCTGTTTCCTTCATCCTCTTCTCTAAAAGTTTGTTAAGAATTTTAAGAAGTCTGCTTCTTTTTTATGCACGGCTCTGTGTCTATCACTTCCCTCCAATGTGTAAATCATCCTCTGTTACCTTTTCCTTTTTTCCTAATGGCAGAACTTAAAAAGAAGATGGCATAGTTTACTCTTTCCAAGCCTATGTATTATTGCGGAAAATCACTTAATTGGTTTTCTATTTCCTTTACATTCCCACAGTTCATGGTCATGAAACCAGCTCTGCTTAGTGCCTGGCAAACTAATTAACATATCTACATTAATGTGTATCTAGAGTTTCTTTGCAATTCAAGTTATCTGGGGAGGTGTGCACGGCTCTTCTGAATATTGAGTAGGACCTTCATGTTCTCTTACATGGTGTGTATGAGTAGAAGTCATATTTTTAAGTAGTATTTTTAATATCAGAATAAAATATATTTTACAGTTTACTGTGATATACAAGAGAACTTAGTATCTTTGTAAAGTAGAAGGTAATATTCCCCTACCTCCAAGAAGTAAATATTCTATACTAATATATTTTCTTATACATGAAGATATAGTTTGATGACTTAGCAGAGGAGTTCACTGTAAGATAAACAAAAAGCAAACTGTTCTGAACGAAAACCACATACCTATATAAAAGTTTTGAATGCATTTGGTATATCTTAGTTGAATAAAAAATGAAACACTAAGTTGCTATTAACTTTGAAAATTTTTAATTATTTTTCACCAGAAATTTTTAATAACACCAAAGTAAACGTATATGCATGACTTTAAATAAGAAATTAAACATAAAATGAAGAACTTGCAATTAAAATATGTATTGACTTTTCACTTTTTTTAACTCAGAAGAGATTTATTGCAAAATTGTTGTAGCTATAGAGAGCTTTCATAGAATGCCTCTACAACTGTTATAACGTTTTGTCATTTTCACGGGGTCAAAAATAGATTCTTTGTTGTTCAGTGTTGATTTGCACAAGCACCAGTGTGGAGGAGAAGGCAGATAAAATAAGGATGGCAATAAATAGAAATTATTTTAATACCAAAAAAAGGCACAGCTATGTTATGTTTAGAATCACAGATTCTCCTGCCGTTTCAGTGATGCCGTTAGTTTAGGAGGCTTTACGTATGATGAATGAATACTGAGACAAAGCACCTGATTGCAGGCTGATGGCACAAACTTTGTGTTGATCCTCTGCTCTTTGCTGATCCTCTGCAGTGCCCGTGACCTTTTTTCACCCATCCCCAAAATCTCCCCAAAGAGTTCTGGCATTTTCTCTTCCTTGCCTGACTGAACAGCGCACTGGGTTTGTGAGGAATGTATGTCTGACGTATACAGATGACAGCGCAAAAGTGAGGAGAGGAAATCTGAATAAGTAGGCTGCGTGACCAAAGGGCTAAAATCATAGCTTGAGAGGCAATGAACTGGGGGCAAGGAATAGACAAAAACGACTGTTGTGGTTACGGTCACGCAACAGACTCACTTTCCTCCTGACAGTAAGATGAAAACATTGTCCATCCTTATGACAGAAGGATAAAGGATAATAGAATCTGGCTGACGTAATACCCGTGCGTGAATGCCTGAGATTTTTTTCTATGTAATTGCAATTGGACATGTTGTCCATCAGAAAAAGGAAGTCTTAACCAAGACACATGAGCCCTGGGAAAATTCCAGAAACCCATTTTTGGCTTCTCTAGTGTGCTACTTATTTTTCATTTACATCCTTTTACCTTTAGCTGCAAAGTTTCTATAAAAGGAATTTGCAATGCAAAGGCTGCACCAAGCTATAGCAATCTCTTCCAGGACTGTATATTCAGAGTAAGGGACATGGACGTTGAACCATAGCATTTTTACTATTTTATAGAAGATTTCCTGCCCTCCCAAGGCAGGTGTCATCAAATAACTTTAACTACCCGCTCATAAATATATTTTCTCTGTGCAGGCAAATGAAAAGGAGTAAATGGGGCATCTTGAACAGAAAAAACCCGCCAGTAATTAATTTTTTTAAGTAATGGACCCCAGGTACAGAGATGCCCGAGTGGGTCTGCGTGACAAACCCATCTAGGGGCAACGTAGCCACAGTGACTGTGGGGACTCTGGGTCAGCTCAGCACTACCCTAAGGATCCACATACTGCATTCTTGTGTGAAAGAGAGCTTCCCAAACTATGGCAGCGGACATTACACAACCTTTCTTTCCTCATGTGTATGCAGTGCTATACAGTCTTTCACAGCCTGATTACTTGCTATTTTCCTACAGGGCCATTGCTGGGGGAAGGCTTGGTGAGTGAGTCATGCCAGCACAGTACGCTGCTGGTACTTGCTTGCCTCAGTATCTCTCAGCTTTGAAAGGTGTGTAATGAATGAGTAGAAGGACTGAAGGTACAGGAAGGACAGTCATTCTGCATCTTCTTCCCCCAGAATGAGTTCTTATTTACTTTAACAAACAAATGTGAACAATGCAGATCTTGTTCTTCCAGCATTGAAATGGAATTAAAATGGTCTTAATTTAGAAGGATGTTCTAAAGGCAACAATAAAAACTTTTTTCAAGCTCCGTTAAGATTTCTTTTGATTTCCCGTAGTGCTGTGGGAGGCCGGTAAAGAGACCAGACTTTCCAGTTACATTCTATTTGCGGAGCCTTGCGCACAATGTGCTACAAAACAGCACAGGATAATAATGTGACTCAAATATCTTTATACCTTCCTTGACTATTTAAAACATGTCTTGAGAAGAGATAAAGGAACATATAAGCGTATCTGAAAAGGGGCTGCAACTCATTCTGTATGACAGATCATTTATAAAGTGCACCTAGGGAGAAGAGAGGTCTGTTGGGGCTTTTCTTTGTTGTAGTGTATCGCTGCCCGGGGAATACCGGCTCAATTGTCCTGGTAAAATACAGCTATATCTACATTGCAAACACATCATTAGGAAAATATTCATCAGGAAAGGAACATAATGCATACAAAATTTGCCTGCTACAGCTCTGGAGTATTTAAAATGTCATCTGCCGTTCTGTGTGGGATTTACTGCGCTGACAGAGGAATTGTGTGAAATGACCCTGAAATCTTGTAAGCAAGCAGCCCAGAGAGATGGTTAAAGCTCCAGGGCTTGTAGCTTTTGTTTATGGGTCAGCCAACATGTCCCTTTTCCTGAGCTGGAAGCAAAGTGAAGGATCCCAACACAGGCCATAGTTTTGCTACTCCGGTTCTAGCCAAAGCACTGCTTTACTCCTCCGACTGTCACAAGGATTTTGGCAGGATGGGTCCCTCCAGGCCAGAAGATGAAGCCCCATGTGTGCATTAGCAGTCACAGCCAGCCATGGGCTCCTCACAGCCTGGCCCTACCTGAGCAAGGTTATCTCTGCCTCTAGTTCTTAAAAAAGGACTGAGAAGTGCATCCCAAACTCCTTTGCCAGGGCATGATATAATCACAAACTTCTCTGTAAAAAGTTACTTGTTATGGAGGAGTTACCAATATCTGAAGCCCTTTTGGCTCAAGGGGGCAGTTGAGCGTTGTCACTGGTCGCCAAAAGGTGCTTTAAAATGCACACAAGCCCATTAGCTAGTTTAGATGTAAAACTAGAGCCTAACAAAGGAGGGAATGACCACATCTGATGATAGCAGATAAACTTGCCCTGGGGAAAAGTATCATCTTCTGTTACTTAAAAGTAAGCAGAACATCTGGGGGTGATCTACTACACTTCCATGTAGTGCAGTCGGCTGAAAGTGGCAATGAAGAAAAGCACGGATATTATTGCAGTGTGGTATACAACAGGAACAGGAATGAGCTGGAAACTTCAAAAGCTGTTTCCATGTAGGCTGAAGACTCTTGCCATACGTGAGGAGTGACATGTGGAGAAGGATGGGGTGAGTCAGTGCAGAACTGAAGAAGAGAGGTTTGAACATGGCAATGAATGACACCCGAAATGGCTGAGCATTAGCAGTTAGCACTAGCAGTTGAACACGCAGGACAGTTATAAGTGACGGTGAGGTTGGCACTACTGCAAGTGTGGGACTGAAGCTGAGGGGCTCCCCACTTTCAGGTGTCCCCATCCTTCAAAAGTCCTCCCACCTGGCCAGCTGGCCACCTAGGATAGGCACTTGTCCAGGGCTTTGCTTGTGTGTCTGCTGTGTCCCTGAGGCACTGCTATCCCTGACTGTCCATGGCCTAGAACCTCATGGCAGCCCGCCAGGGCCATCAGGCCCTGCCCCAGCAACACTGCAGCAGGGCCGGTGTCCAGCTCCACACATTCTGGCCTGGCCTTGGCCTGTCCACATCCCTGGGGAGGTGCCTGATGCCTGGGGGCTGAGGCTGCCCCGGTGCCCCCTGGCTGCCCTGTTCCTGACTGGGGTGGTGGGACAGGCCATGACTGCCAGGACCTGCCCTGACAGGCCCAAGGAAACTCCCAGGGCCCCCAATGAGCTCCTGGCTCTTGTGGTGCCCTGACATTGTCTTTGAGAGCATTTCCCCAAATTCCTTTTTCCTCTCCCCCTCAATAAACCTCAGTTGAACACAGCTGCAACCTGTTTAATGATTTCTTTGGGTAACAGTATGAAGCCATGTATAAAGCCAAGCTGCCTATAACTTTGAAAGTGACTTCACAGGATGTTTTTGATGATTAGGCTCTGTTTTCATCAATATGACTTCATGGACACAATTATCTTTCTTTTCAAGGTTAAATGGCTTTGCCAGAGTTTGTCAAGCAAATTCACAAATCAAACATCTCATCTTACCATTGTGCTCTGTCTACTCAGTGATTAACTGGTAGTTATGTGTCTACAACAAATGCAGAAAGGACTAAAAAACTTTTGAAAGTCACTGGTCTGAGCAAATCTCCTTCATCTTGGCACAAAGACATACATATATGAGCTGTCTGTAGGTTTGGGCAGAAGATGCTCTTCCCTCCTCACATCTGTCCCAAGGAGCACCCATGCTCTGTCCTCTGCTCTGTGGGGCAGATGGATCTGGGTGATCATGTGTAAAACTTGTCTGCTGAAACAGCAGAGAGCAAGCTACTTCTGCTCCCAGCTTTCATTAGAAATGGTCCCATGCATTAGAAATAATGGGTCCTGCAAAAGTGGGAATGGTTATGTTGTATGCCATTGACGGAGGGCTTTGTGCCATTGTTCAAAGAGAAAGAAGCATGTGGCCATGCTTGTCCAGCTCTGAGGCTGAGCTAATGAACACCCCAGGGATGGGACTTTTCAGCTACCCAAGTACACAATAATATGCTCTTTTATAATGGAGTGTGGGCTCAATGAGATCCTATCTACCAGGACTTACTGTGTAGACATACTCTGAGGAGGACTTAGAGCGTTCCCAGTCCTGTGACTATAACAACAGCTTGTCCTCAGGACTGATGTTTGATGGCCCATACCTGGTTACACAGACATTTAAGGCTATACCTGGCCTTTCCTCTATGGGAGGAGAATTGTCTTATAGCTTCTTCTTTCTAGTTTTCCTGACCACAGGTAAAGAGATATTATTCAGGGCTGCATATTATCCCTCCAGTAAGAACTCAGAAGGCTAGTTTCCTACTGGAAGTGTATAACAGGCTCTTCTCCAGCAATGAGCAAAGCCTTTTCCACTCTCGGGATAACAACAGCATCTCAGCAAGACTGATCTCCACATTTCTTCTGGAATTTGATGGTAATGATTTCCTCTCTGAGGTTTAATATTCAGTAAAATAAATAGCTCTTTTGCAAATGATCTTGCTTCCTCTTAAAACAACTTTCATATGAAATATCAGTATAAATTCTGAGTTACAATGCCAGATATCAATTATCTCAATAACTACCTGGGAATGCAGCTATGTAATAGACCTGTGTTAATTTAAAGGGTTTTCATCAAGCTCTTTAGAAAAAGGCTTTATTTACACCTCCCCTCCTCCTTCTGTTTACCCAAATAGCTTAACCAATCTGAGCAAGATTCCTTTGGTTCTTGAACCCAAATACTCTTTTTCCTTTCCTTTATCAGACACTAGTTTGTGGTGTTATTATTCTATTTGCCCATTTACAAGCAAGGAGTGAACAGCAAAGCTGGCTTACAGAGTTTATCATCAACTTCCACACAGTAGATAGACCCTTGTGACTCAATTTCAGATGTACATGTGTCTCTGAAGTTTCCTTGTCAAAAGGAGGTTCAAAGAGAAGTCCTCTGTCCAGGAACCACAGATGGAATCTGTCCCTAGGGCATATGTATGTGTTCTCTTCATGCTGCAGCACAGAGCACAGAGAAGTGGAAGTTTCTTGCAATTGCAGTTTTACTTGTATTTAATAACAAGTAGTTTTCTCAACCTTTTCTGCAAATAAAAATTTCCAGACTTTTCAGTCTAGAGTGGAATCATGACTATATATCTTTCAAAAAACAACAGTTCAATGATTATCTTGGTAGTGGCTGAAATTTTGCCCACTCTGTTTTCTATCTAAATCCTCTTGAGCTGCTTTTTCAGGGTCTTTAAGTCTGTATAGACCAACAATATTTATTATTAAATGACTAAATGAGAGAAAATCACAGACTTATTTTGATACAGATATTTGTATTTGCTACTTTCCTAAACATAAATTGCGATGAAATTTTCTTGTATCTTTTGAGTGGGAACAAGTCAAAAATAAAACCAACTTTCAACTTTATTCTGAAACCTGATAAAGTAAGAATTATTATTATTTAATGCCTATGGACACTTTATCACTGAGGAACTGCTTATTCCATGTCAGTTAATCCTGCATCAGATAATGGAATATAAGTTCCATGTTGTTTATCTCCCAGGTAATCATGCCTAAAGAGAGTGTCAGGAAATTCATATGTCTCCAAACTAAATACAGTGACAAAATGTGCATGGCATTTTCTTATCTATGATCTTGAAGTCAACATTAGCAATTTTTATAACTTTTGGAACTTGGCTCTAAGGATGTTTCTGTTTCCCAGTAATTGAAGTATTCTAATTCAAAATACAAAGTGTTGCTTTTTGTTCTGCAATTGAAATAAAAAACATGTTAATAATGTATTGTGGAAAGTGCTTGCACAATTATAATTGAAAAACAAATTATTGTTCTTTCAAATACAAAGAAACAATTAGAGTAGTAAATAAGAATATTCTGGAAGACAGTAATGGATAGCTCATACAAAGCAGAACACTTATTAAATAAGAGGCAACTGAAAGTCAAAATTTATAAATATGTACTCATGCACATGGGAAAAACAATCCTAACTTTGCATATGAAAAGATGGGCTCTGAGCTCCCATCATCCCCCAGAAGTGAAATCTTGGGGTTATGACTCATATTTCCATGCAAACATGAACTCAGAGCTTGGTATCAGTCAAAAAGCAATTCAGATTTCCAGAAATATGAGGAAAGGAACAGACACTAAAACTGAGAGCATTATTATTGTGACTCAGTATAAATCCACGGCTCACTCATGGCTTAAATATGGTGCCCCTCTTCCCAAAAACAAGAGAGCAGAAATGGAAAAAGTTTAGGGGAGGGCAACAAGGATGATCAAATATCTCTAATGGCTTCCAAATCACAGGTGACTCAATAAAGCAGGTTTCTTCCGGGAAAGAGATGAGCTTTGTGAAAGGAGTTGTAGCAAAGGTCTATGATGCATGGAAGAGGTTGGAGAGGGCAGAGAAGAATCTGCTGTTCATTCTCTTTTCCTGACTGGAAGCTGTGATCTTGTGGTCACAGAAGCCATAATCAAGATAAACACCACAAGTTTGTTCTTCATGCAGAAGGCAGGAGAACTGTTTTGCCACTGAGGACACCAGACGTTTCTCTGTGTCCCAGGGGAGACTGGACAAGTTCATGACAGGGAAATCTGTGGAGAATTACTGCAATTGTAGAAACCCCAGCCAGCTCAGCACCCTTCTGTGCAAAAAATGGCTGGGTGGGAAAAACTGGAAATACTTAGCCTGCTCTTACATCCTTCCTCAAGCACTCTCATATGGCACTTGTGGGAAGACACACGGAGGGCTAGATAAACCTACAGGCTTACCCGATACAGCCACTTTTATGTTAAAGAGCTTGGCTTAAAATGCATTGCAGTTGAATTTTACTTTTTTTTTTTTGGTTTGGTATACTATATTTCAAAATCTTCAGTCTTCCTCCAAACCCCAACGTCTTGAATGTTACATTGTAAGATCAAAGGCAAAGGGAAAAAGTGCACAAATGGCTAGAGAATAAGAAGTATTCTTAAGTTTCTGGCTGCCATGTAATGTTTGACCACTCTCTGCTGGATTACTCATTTAACATCAGCGTTAGATTAGAACTTTACTGTTAAGTGTACAAAACCAAAAATATTGAAAATAAAAAGTTACTATGTTTTATGTCTCACTTTGTATTTAAGAGATCCTTTTTGAATGTGCCAACTGAAAGCAAGGCAATGATCTCAAAACCCAGAGAAGGAAATGCAGACGTTAACTGTTGTCTGGTAGTATACAGGCATACTTTTGTATGACATTGTAGCTTTGCCTGTGTTTTTAATTCCCTAATCATATCCTAATCTCCCAGCACATCACACTTGCACTGCAGCTGAGGTGATTGCTGTTTGCCTAAGGTCACATAAAGCACCTTGAAGAGCTGCATCAGAGCATAAGGTTCCTGGCTCTGGGTACCCTGCTCAGAGCAGGCGCTGGTACTGTCTGCAAAACCTTAACCTCCAAGACTGCCTGTAGCCCACCTTTACTTTGGCTAAGTAAGCAGTGATCAGGCTCCTTTTTATGGAAGCATATTGCTGTGTAGGAAAGTCCCCACAAAACAGATGACTGATCCTTTCTTGGTACAGAGAGGCAAACTAAAAATAACACATTTTTTCTCAGTTTTTTCTTTTTCCTTAAATAGCAACTTTTGATGTAAGTTCTTTATGAACCAGAATCTGCATCTTTGGTGTGTTGGTCTATTTTTCAGAGACGCCTTTTTGAGTGAGGAGCTTATTGGGGTATCTTTGTGATTCCAGCTGTGATTGTGGTGGTTTACTTACCCTCTGTGTTTGGCAGTTTCTCTGGAGAGACAGCAGTCTTGAAATCAGCAGAAATATGGAAAAGATAGGAACTCAACCTGAATTATAGGCAAGGTAGGTGAGGAAATTCCTTTACAAGGAATACTTTCCAAATTTTCCCAGAGTAATTTGATATCATACAGTGTAATATTAGTAGAAGTTGCTGTAAGGCTAATACAGATGTGTATTCAGTGTGTGCATGTTAAGCCATTTTAGATCATGAACCTTTCTATTTCTTTAGTTTGAAAATTCTCTCCATAGGTTTTGGCTTTTCCTTTAAGCATAAGGATCCTTGGCCTCACCAGCAATAAGTCCATCTTTGTTTCAGAGTTATCACTTAGGTGCCTTGTTCAGGCAGCAAAAAAATCCAACAGTGCTTGTTGCTTGCCAAATAATAACAAGTTTGGCGTAACTGTCCAGAAGATAGGACTTGACATTAATTAGCTCAGAAATCCTTTTCTGTCAGAAGATGTTCTATTCTGTGGCATTAAATGTGTACTTTGTGAGTATTTAACCCATTTATATGTCTGTAAGATCACGTATTTGTGTAGTTGAAATGTTGATCACAGATTTGGCACTTGAGTCTTTGACACATTTGGAGTTACTGTACTAAGGACAATTATTTTTATGTATTACTGCATTTTGTACTAGGCATGCACAGTAGTTCTTTTGTAAATAATAACACATATCTTTCGGTGGCCTATTAAGCTCATGTTCAAGTACTTTTCAGGAAATGTGTGCACCACAAACGTCAGTTCTGTCTTTCTGTGTGGACTCAGTTGATACAGGCCAGGTGAGAAATGCATCTGCACTGGTTCTGTTTCTGGGGAGGTGGCAAAAGGGGTCACCAACCCTTGTGCTCCAGGAGTTGGTGCTGCAGCTGGCAAAGTGCCCGGAAGTGCAAATATATCTGGTTCTGGGCTTATGATATGATTTTTCCTACTATTTGCTATGAGAAACACACTTGGGCAGAAAGCTGAAGCAGAGACAAGCAAGGAACTTGTGCTTTGAACCAAAGTTCTCTAGCGCAAAGTGAAGGAGTACTGTCTTGAACTCAATGTGTGGTAGCTATGCCCAATATATTTCATATACCTTTTAAGGGAGGGTAGAATTGCTTTTCCTCTTCCATTATGGAGAAAACCCCACTACTAGCAGAGAGCTCTGATGACTAGATTAAAGGGGAAAGATTAACGTTGATTTCTACTGTCCATCACCCCTGAGAAACGCTATGAACTTATATGGCAGCTACATAAGGAATATTGAAAATTCTTCATTTATAACCTCTTTCAATTTAGAATAGAGGTATACATGGTGCAGTAAATTGGGTGACTCACATACAGAGGGAAATGATTATTTTTCACCCCTTGACATGAATTCTTATTTATCCCAAGCAACGAACATGGCAGGAAGTAGCCACCATTCATTTCACATCTCTGTGTGCACCTCTTTGTAATCTCCCAGAGCAGAAAGAACATATGACAAAAAAAATAAAAAATAGAGGAATGAAAAAAAAGAGTATGGCAGTTTTTGAGAAGTGATTTATCAAAACAGAGTGGCTGAAACTGAAAAGGCTACTAAATGGCTAGTGGCTGTGAAATTTGCTTGTATTTGGCTTCAAAGATCTGAGTTTATGGCCCAGCTTGTCTAGTACTCTCTTTTGCTATATTAACAAGATCTAACCTCTCTATGCATTTGTTTTTGATATATGCAAGGATGATTATATATCTTTCTTCTACTTGACTTACAAGCTTTTTTGAGTAGTGACAGAGATTGTATCTGGCCTTGTATACATACAGTTTGGTGCCTCTGGGTATTGTAATTCGAACAATGTGCCAGTGCCAGAAGGAAAACCATTCAGTAGGAATGAATATAATAATTTTAACAGGATATTACTATACAAGACAATGTTTCCTAAACCCTAGGAAAAACTCCTAGGTACACCTTAACAGGCTTGCTCTAATGAAGAATCACTTGGCAGGCTGGGTTTCTTTAATGGACCTTACCAAGTATAGTAAGCCTCACCATCTGCTGCACCCTCTAATTACGAGTGAGAAAAGGACACTTTTCCCTGCTGCACTGCACAAAGAAATATGATTTAAATGTGTATGTTACTTATTCAATGTAACATACATCTGTTGTATTCTCTCATGTTTTAGACACAAATCTGGGAGGAGGCGCAAATAGCCTTGCCTGGAAGATGTACATCCTTTTTGCTGTACTGGCACACACATAATCTTCTATTGGGTAAAGCTGCAATTTCCTTGCCCCTTTTTTTTCTCTATTTAAGTCATTTTACTGGTGATCTGCTCCTACGTTTATTTGTGAAGTAGCAGGAGTGAGTTGAGATGCTATTTTACAGACTTAAGGCTACTTCAGAAAAAAAAAACAAACTCAGCCCTGGAAAGTCTTTGGCCCTCCTTTGAGAAATGGTGTCTAGAGAGAGAGAAAACAAGTGAGAGGCAAAATAAATCACAGCCCTTTTTAGAGACTTTCTCTTTTCTCTGACTTCAGTGTGACTACGGAAGGGAGGAAAACCTCTTGTACTCCCACGACCCAAGAAAAGATGGCAAGAAGTTTGGCCCTGTTCTGCCTCTCTTTCCTATGTGTGCAGAGAGGGTACTGAGCCGGGAAAAAAAATAACACCACTATAGGGAAGACAACGCAATGCCTGTCCATCAGCCCTAACCTGACCTGTCTCAGAAATAGCTGGGAATAGCTGTGGAAAAGATACATTCCCCTCTCCCCTGCCCCCTTCACCAGGGACTTTGTAGAGAAAGCAAAAGATATGAGGCCAGGTATGTGGATACATGCAACAAAACAGAAATAGTTGAAGAGCTTTCTAGAGACAGGGAGACCAGCCAGTGAAAGTGGCTTGAAGATCAGGGTCTTCTCTTTGGTGACTGTTCCTTCTGCAGCTATATTGCTCAGCAACCTCAGTATTGTACAGGTGACACCATTAAGTGTGGCTGGTGGAAATGCGTGGTCGTGCTCCAGCTTCCCAACCCTGGTTTCTCTGTGGAGAGAGGTTCCTCAGCTATTTCCTAGGCCTTTCCCCCCAGCTGGTAGAGATGCAATTGCCAAGTATGTAAATTTCTTGGCTGGTCTTGCTGCTGTTGAGCTAGGCCAAACACAGCGACAGTGCTCTTCCATGAGGTCTGTGCATATTTCTCATGTTTTACTGTCCTAGAAGGCTGCCCATTTTGCCAAGGTGTCTCAGAAATGCAGCTTAATCATAGAAACATAGAATCATAGAATTGTTTAGGTTGGAAGGGACCTTTAAGATCATCTAGTCCAATCATCAACCTAACTCTGATAAGAAACCATCACTAAACCACCAGCACTTTCAGGTAGTTGTAGAGCGCGATAAGGTCTCCCCTCAGCCTCCTTTTCTCCAGGCTGAACAACCCCAGCTCCCTCAGCCTCTCCTCATAAGACTTACTCTCCAGACCCCTCACCAGCTTCATTACCCGCTCCAGCACCTCAATGTCTTTTTTGTAGTAAGGGGCCCAAAACTGGACACAGTACTCGAGGTGGGGCCTCACCAGTGCTGAGTACAGGGGGACAATCACTTCCCAAGTCCTACTCACCCTGCTGTTCCTGATATAGGCCAGGATGTTGTTGGCCTTCTTGGCCACCTGGGCACACTGCTGTCTCATGTTCAGCTGACAGTTTACCAACACCCCCAGATCCTTTTCTGCCAGGCAGCTCTCCAGCCACTCTTCCCTAAGCTTGTGTCACTGCATGGCGTTGTTGTGACCCAAGTGCAGGACGCAGCACTTGGCCTTCTTTAAATAATCCACAAGTTTTGCCGTAAAAAGCTCACACAATGGGAGGGAAAAATCCCTTTCAGGATTTATTTTTGCTTGCTGTTAGGGAGCAGACTGACTACTGCTGATACCCAGACTAGACATGGAGAGCAGGTCTGGAGGTGGTGACCAGGCCCACCCACCCAAGAGGTCCACTAATTGCCAGGTGGGTCCCTAGCAATGCAATAGGTCGAGAGGCAAGTCAGTGGTCCAGATCAGCCAGCATCTGTCCACACTGTTGTGAAGCTCAAGCAGGGACCACAGGTGAGGACCTGAGCTTAAATGCAGGTTGCGAGTGATAGCAGGGAAAGCCCCAAGGTGTCGCTCCTAGTGCTCTTCTGCCAGTAGCCTGCTGCAACACCACCCAGCTGCACCATGTCAGAGATGGCCTTGACTTGACGCAGCCAAACCCCTGGGGTTGGGAGGGGCAGGGTGTTATGGTCAGGGTCCTGGCACTTGAGGAAGTAAATATGGGTCTTAAGTCCTACCTGTAAAATGTCTTGTATTGTTTCTTAAGGCATTACTCTTCTTCCTTGTGCCAGTTTCTGATGAACTGGCTATGGTCAAAGATGCAGAGTTGCAAAATCTTACTTCTGGTGACATCTTATCAGTCGTAGTTGTTTACATTGTGGCAATGAATAGAATCATAGAATCATAGAATCATAGAATGGTTTGGGTTGGAAGGGACCTTAGAGATCACCTAGTTCCAACCCCCCTGC
>JAOXNO010000013.1:109036272-109046902 GCA_028565335.1 Limnodromus scolopaceus | reverse complement strand
ATTGTTATTCCCCCCCCTCTTATTTCAAGTTCTATTAGTCCTATTTCCTATTCCTCCCCCCTATTTCAAGTTCTGTTTATTTTTTGTCTCTTTACTTAGTATTTTGTAGGTGACGGGACCTGACAGAGCTGCTCCGTTCAGAGGGGCCCTACTAAATTTATAGCTGTTTAGCTATTCAGTCAACAGATATGGGTGCTCTATGTTGACAAGAAAATGTTGTGCTGGGTCAGACCAAATGGCCCATGCTTTGGTGAAGGTGCTTGGCAAGGAGTTCAAGATAAGGACTGAATACTGTGTTCCTTCCAGGTTTCAGCAAACAGCTGTCAGGGATGGCCTGAAATGTTTTCAAATTATCATAATCAAACAGCATTGAAGAACTTATTTTCCATGAATCTTTTGGTGCTGTTTTATAAATTCAGCCTCAATGGCATCTTGTGGCACTATTATCTTCCACATCTGATTTACACACACTGTGTTGAAAAGAATAATTAACACTAAATCATTTTTCCTTTTTTTCTTTTATTTTTTTTTTATTTAAACCTGATGCATGAAAATAGTCCCCTAGATATAAGAAGTACAAATAAGGGATCATTTTTCACCATTATTCATATTTGGATTTTGTCAGTCTCAGTGGCTTTCTAAAATGGGGAATATTATTTTAATCTCTCTTCCCACAAACTCTTTTCTCCACATTTCTCAAAAATTTTATTACCCTTTCCTTACTGTTGTGGAGGCCTACTATACCCTTTTCAAGATGGGATGACTATAATTACATTCACTATGCAAAATTTGCACCATCTAGGTTTATGTAGTGACAAAATAATATTTTTTTTTTATTTTCAATAGTTCCTTTCCTTATGTTGTTTACTTGTTTGAATACCATTTGATTTTTTCACAAACACCTCTTCTCCCGCCCCGCCAGCTGTCTACAGTGACTTGATGCTCTTTCACATGCAGTAATAACAACTTCAGAGCCCATTGCTGCACACAGAATTAAGGACACTCATCTCCAGGTGCCTTTCTTTGTGTTTGCTGTTCCCAAGTGGGATCTCCTGCCTTCTCTTTGTGTGCTGTCCCTCTTGCTAATATTGTCACGTGAGTGTGGCAAGGAGATAAGAGGAAACCTCTCTTTACAAGAGATCTTCAGGGTGCCGCAGTCTTCAGTATTCAAGAACAAGGACCAGTTAAGCTAGTTCCTTGTATCAGGCCAATTTTATTCATCCCTACACTTTTTTCCTATCAAGCACGACCTGCCAGTAAAGTTTTGAAAGTTCCTAAATATTCCCTGATATGGAAAAGTGCTGTCATGCTGTTTTGTTCCACCTTCCTTTCCTGAACTCCTGAGAAGCTGTCTGTCAGAACAACTGCATCTGAATTTGGAAAAACACAAAAATTAAGGCGACATCACTGTATGAATGAGGACCTCTTCTGGCTGTTTCCATGAGCTTTCCCCATTAAGAACCACACTGGAAATATCTGGGTCAGAAAAGTGCAATTGAAGATAACACTGCGTACCAGAATGATACTATAATAATCCTAGTCCCTGTTGTCACGCTTTTAAAATGGATGGATGAGTGGTCTCTATGGTCTGCATATTAAATACGCTTAGTTTTCAAGGCACCTTGTGTTTTGCTGCTTGTTTTAGCAATTCAGATCTTAGTTTCTTTGCTAGGTATTATTGTAATAGCTGATGTAAGGCAGTCACTGTGCAGAACACTTACAGAATTCAAAGGCAGTGACCTATGAAAACGAGCTAGCGGTAGCCTGCTAAAAGATTAAAACACAAACTCCCGTCTCGTGTATTATCTGCAGAGAACCACACTTTACATGTTTTTAAAAATTTTTGCAGAATGTAAATGTGTGTAAGCTTGTGTAATGTAGTAGTAGAAGGAAAATCACACAACAGAATCAATTTGCCTAGTCCAAAGCAGTAATAGAAAGTAAATAACTACTGTCTCAAAACAGAGCTATTTATGAAAGTAAGAGAAGTGGGATTTCGCCCATTATTTATACCCTCAGCACCTCCACAAAGTAAAACCTGCATCTGCTAAGGATCATTCAGAAATTGTTAGCACAATTTCATTTGACACTTCTTTACTGACCTAGTGACAGATGGTGATAGGAGAATGTGGCATTTAAATGACTTGCATACCCTGTGCAGGCAAAGAAACCTGTGTTTAAGGATCCCCATTTCAGAAACTCCTGAGTTTTCAGCCTGAGCATAAGGATTCTCTGATGAGCTACTGGTTCTTTCCCTTCTGGCTAGAGATTGATTTGTACACTGAATAATTCTCCTTTAGGAAATCCAGGGTACACACTTGCTTTCAAAGAGTGAATCACACAGAACATAATTTTCTCCTTTTACTGGCAACTATTGTAGTTTGCTATTGACGCTGCCAGAGCACCCAAAGGCTCCAACCAGATTTTAAAATAATTTGTGCTGGACTTTATTAAAAGAAGCTTCTTGTCTTGAAAAAGATAACAAGGTCACTCAATAAGAGGAACAATGGAAGAAAAAGGTTGAGATATCTTTGTTCCATTTATTTTTTTAGCATGCTTTTTAAAAAAAACATTTATTGCATATGGCAAGGGAGTGATTGGTCAGCATTCCCCATCAATATAATTTTCAGTAAAAAATGAAAATACTGGAGTTCCAGAATAATAAGTACTGACAAAGGTCCAAATGAATCCATGGTAGCAAGCAATCGGTTACAAGTTATTAGCTTCTTCCTTAATTACAGAGAAGCCAAGATTGTAGATTCAGCTTGTAGCTTAGAAAGAAAAAATTATCTTCAGCTGAGCCTTCCAATATTAGCTGGTGAAAGACTCTAGTGTCTCCCGAACTGGTCATTTTACAATGATAGTACAGCATTAACATAAATGGATTAATATTTTTATTAGACAATTACAAATATTTTGCCCATATGAATCATTAAGCTACTGTGAGCCGGGGAGAACTTGTTCTGCAGTCAGATGTTTGTGAGGCATTACTGTACCCAGGCTTCACTCCTAGCAAATATAAGAGGAAGTAAAGGTAAAATTGGAATTCCATTGCTGAACTTGCTTTTGGACACATTTTCTGAGTTTGTAGCCTTTGTTATTTTAAATTTAATTTATTCAGGCTTTACACCCTTGTTAGGCTGTATTATTTGTGTACAGATGACAGGAAGGTTGTTGGGATGCTATGAGGAAGGAAAAGCCATTTCCATGTAAGAATAATAAGAGAGAGAATGGAAAAGGAAAGATTAGGGTCATGGAGAGGACTGAAAAGGAAAAATGTAGGAATCACCTGCAGTAAACTGTCAGAGAGGAAGCTAAGTCCAGTCAGAAGTGGGGACTCGGGGGAACTAAGGGACTAAGGGACTGGGGTTTCTCTCCATTTATGGCCTCTAAACTGCTGAAGTCTTCTTTAGAAAGCATCCCTACTTCTGCCTTTCCCATTCTGTAGCTTTGCCCATAGAAATATGATTTCTCCATGGCCTCTGTTACTAGTGGGGGAAGAGCCGATTCAAGTCAGATTTGGGGGGATAGGACAGGATGCTGATAGACTTCAAATTTTGCAGGAATCAATCCAGCAAAGCTAACCTTCTCAGTGCTCAGTTTCTTCTGGATTCGTTATTTGTTTAAAATGCCAAATTTGCTAACTTGGTATGCCAAACATGACAAAGCATTTTTTTCCTGGGAATAGATTTTTAAACTAATTAGACTTTCTATATTTTACCACTCTGCTTGACAAGAGTTTCTGTATGTGTGTACACATGTGCATAAGCATGTGTCTAAACTTTGGCAAAGCTATGCAAAGATGAGCTGCAACTTGAACAGCTGCAAAGTCTCTGAACACTGGAATTATTCATAGCACATAAAGGAAGAAAACCTCTTGAAAATAGTTCAAATGTAACACAATTATGGGAGAAGTAGACTTGAATTTTTTATTTGAATGAACCAACTCCTGAAGGAGTCTGTAAAATGGGAACATGGGTAAATGGAATTATTTAATAGTCCTTCTTGCATTTAAACAAGAGAGCATGATGTGACAAAAAATGTTGAGCAGAGAGATGTGTGCGCAAAATTTATCTGTTTGCTTTCTCTCTGATGGCACAAAAATTAGGAATAATGGGTAGTGACTGAATAAACATACAGTATTATTAGTATAGCACTCTTTGTGGCTAAAGTCCTTGGTGTATAGAAAGATCTGAAAGCATGTCGATGGTTCAACTGTGTCTGTTCTTCTGCCCAGGGCTAAAGACTTACATATCTCGACATACTAATTCAGAGATCATCCTTTTTGGCACAGGGATTAAGACAGAGGGTGTACTATAATCCTGAGAAGGTTATATCTAAATCTAATGCTCTTGCTTTGGTTTTGTGTAGTCAGATTTTTGCATGTGCCCAGTGCTACTTATACTTTAAAAGATTATGTGGAGCTAAAGAACATAATTCTCTGAGTACAGAGGTCAAATATTTAAAATGGAAGACACTTTCTGTGTTTCCTCCCATGTTAATCCATGTTAGATCAGTTATTGCCCTGCTACAGGTTATGCTGCTGTCCACAACTGTACTGTGTGCCTTCTTTGAATCAAATAACAAGTGACAACTCTCAGAACAAAATAACACTTATGAATATATTTTATTCATAGGGAATTCACATGTTCAATTTTGGTATGCCTCAGGCAGCCAGCTGGAGTGTAAAGTGAGTATCCTGTGGCTTCTCCTTACACCTGTTGTTGCAGATAACAACATTCTTTAATGCTCTTTTTCAACGATACCAGCCAGCCATATTCACAATCATGATTTCCATTCTCCCCATGGCTTTCCTATTCATTTTGACAGGGTCAGATGTGCAGTAAAGTCATGATTCAACCCATGAACTCAGACTTGTCTGTAGAAAGACGCTGGGTAAGAAAGAGTGTGTGTGACACTGTCAGATATACTGTTCTGCAGAGACATAGAGAGACATGGAGAAACATGCAGAGCTGAGAGATATCACATATCTTCTTTGCATGTGTTGTGCCATCAGAATACAAAACCCACAAAGCACCTGACAAAATCATCAGCCAGGAGTTCTTATTCTTGAACAAGAAGGTATTTTCTTGTCTGGTGTGCAACTGAATTGTGGAACTCTGACATAGCACATTTAGGAGCTATAAGTGTAAGCACACTAAAAAAGTAAATAAAAAGAATAGACCAAATATTACATGTCAGGCTTTTGCACACAGTGATGCAGATGTGACTTTTTGTTCAGGAAGTCCTTGGCACTGATTCCTAGATGTAGAAGTGTTTAGTGGAACAGCTGTTGGGCTTTACCTATTTTTTTAACAAACCTCTGAGACATACCCACCGGAAGATGAAATTCAGAGATGGTTACCTGGTCCTAACAAAAATCATTCTCCTCAGTGTCTTACCTGATTTTAATGCACTAGTTGCTACTGGAAATTTGAGATCACTTTTATGTGCTGGCCTGAGTACTGGAGTTGCTTCATAAGATTCGAGTCATTCCTGTGTAGAGGTCCAGTGGTGCCTGGGGGCAAGTTCCAGTCACCCATTTGATCTAATGCTAAATGCAAGTCAAGTTCCTTGCTAATTCCCTGAGCATCTGCTACTGGTGGCTGCTGGAGGTAGGATATTTGGCAAAATAGACCTGCAGTGTAAATCTGCTCTGTTTGTTTCAGACCTTAACTAACAACACAGGGGTCTGAATACATACCCCTGCTTTGTAATTGTAACCAGTTTTGTTTTAAGATTTTTTTTTCCTGTTAGTAGTGATTTAGCGGGCTTACAGTTGCAAGAGAGGCCACAGTTGTTTTGTCCAAAATGGGAAAAAATTTATAAGGTATTAAAACGTATTGTCATTGGAGAGAAATAACAGAATTGCAGCTTAATTCAGGTTGGAAGGCACCTCTGAATATCAACCGTGTGGACATCAACTTGCCCTATTCAAAGCATGGTCAGCTTAGAGCAGGTTGGTTTGTGTTTTGAGTAACTTTAAGGACAGAGATTCCACAGCTTTTCTGGGCAACAAGAACCAGAATTATGATGTAACAATCTCTTAATTTTTAATTGGACCAGAGCACAGTGCTCACTCATGTTCAACTTGTTCACAAGGCCTGCAAGTCCTTTTCTGTGATGTTGATCTTTAGCCAGTTGATCCCCACTCTCTGCTGTTGCATGGACTGATCATTCCCCTAGGGCAGAACATTGCATTTGCCCTTGCTGAGGTTCCTGAGGTTACTGTCAGCCCACCTCTTCAGTCTGTCAAGGTCCATCTGAATAGCAGCCCTGCCTATCACAGCTAATACTGCAATGTACAGAAGGCATCAGATAAAGAAGATACATTGGTTAAGTGTTTGAAATCTAATGAATAAGCCAAAAAAGTGTACTTGTATGTTTTTTGGTGGGGAAGGAAAACGTGATTGTTCCTTTTTTTAACACTAACTTTGCACTGTGGGACTAGAGAATGCATCAGCATGCTCTATTACAAAAATGAAGCCTCTTTCCAGTCCCTGTCCAAATATCTTGGATGGGAAGGAGAGCATGATTCTTCTAATGAGATACTTATGACTGTTGCATATCTCACAGTCCCTATGGTATGTAAATAAATAATAGTCAAAGCACAGATCAGAAGCTGTTTCCAACATCTTACTACATTCAAGGTTAAGAGCATGATTCAGAAACTCAACAGATGCTGTGACTCAAGTAACTGCTGATGCACTTGGCAGCATGTCTGTATGTGCAAACACTAACAAGTACATTTTCATTTCAGTGTACGTGGAAATTAGGCATGCAATTCCTGTTGCCTACCAGAAAATGGTGTCCTAATTCTCCATGCTCTAGCCAGGAACTACCGAGACTCATGAGCTCAACCAGTGGAAAATGGCTGTTAGGATTAACATTACCCTACATCTTTGTAAGCAGAATAAGAAAAAATATTACTGGTAAGCTGCATGTCTTCTAGAAAACTAATCATATGCAAGCATGTAAAGATGGCTGCAGTGGGTCAGAATTGGCCTAAATACATTGCCTCTGGCAACATATTTATAAGAAACTTAAGGCAGTCCCAGTGCAGTCAGTAATCTTCAGTAGGTTTCCTTCTCCATGATCCTGGCTGTGGTTCTCCTCTTGAACTACATGTAGATATTAACATCTACAACAACCAGTGACATGGAGTTCCCGAGTATGACTATATATTTCCAGATTTCCACAAAGAAATTCTTTACTGTGAGGGTGGTGAGGCCCTGGAGCAGGCTGTCCAGAGAAGTTGTGGATGTCCCATCCCTGGAAGTGTTTAAGGCCAGGCTGGATGGGGCTTCGAGCAACCTGCTTTAGTGGGAGGTGTCCCTGCCCATGGCAGGGGGGTTGGAACTTGATGATCATTAAGGTCCCTTCCAACTCGAACCATTCTGTGATTCTATGATTCTATGATATAGTTTATGAAGAACCACCTCTCTTTGTTTCTGATCCCTCACCTTCCTAACTTCATTTGAAGCTACCTACTTCTTGTCTAAGAAGCAACAGTGAATTACCAGACCACCTCAAGGAAATCAAAGTGACTGCATTCAGTATCTTCTTGCTTCATGGTTTCACCCATCCTGCATGACGCTCTTGATCACCCCTCCTGCCACTAAGCTATGAGAGCAGGGAGCTTCTGCTCCAGCAAGTTTTGTTTTGTGTTTCTATTTGAACTCTCTTGTAGTAGTAGAATAAGTTAGCAGGTTATACATAGCAGTGGCCAGAACAGAGAGAAGAAATGCATGTGCAATCAGAAATGTTTTAATTTGTTTTGTTGGCAGGCTAAAAACACACCCACACAGGGCCACAAAAAGGCGGAGAAGCAGTCTCATGATTCAATACAAAAACAATTCCTGCGTGGCTCACTCAGGTTCCTGGTATATATTCTCAGAAATGGGAACACCGCGTGCAGAGTGTTGCGTTGCTGTGGTGATGCAACACTGGTAGGACTCAAGTGCCATGTCAGTTGTGGACATTTACATGGGGGTCAGCTAAACCAGATGCTAAATTCAGGTAATTTCTTCAGGAAAGCAAGAAAGCAAGTGCAGAATGAGGGCTCCTGAAGATGCTTTGAATTTAGTGATATTTCTGATACATTTAAGTCATTTTCTGATACGTTTAGGTGACTGGAATAGCTGTGTTTTGTTTCTCATTGACGGTTTTGTGGCACTTTAGTACAAAAACCTACACTTTGCTGTATCTCTCAGGGTTTTGCTAGTAACTGCAAAGGTATGGCTAAAGTAACACATGGGTTTTTTCTACTCTTTGGATTGTTTCCTGCTACCGTTGTACTAACTCAGGTATTTATCCCATTTTTATGTGATGGTGAGAAACTTTTCTAGTCTGGGTGCTGTTAAAAAATGAAGATATATATCCAGATGCCTGGTATGGACCATCAGCATTGAAAAAGTATCAGCCCTGAGAGCAGTGTTAGCAGAGCACTCATACTGGGTAAGACATAGCATTGCATTATACCTATGGACAGCACATCTTTGACTATGGCTATTATGTTTTGAAAAGACTATGTAATGATAACTGTACACTGAGTTTGAAACTAAATCAATGAAAATACGTGTTTATTAATATAGAATAAAATAGGTCAACAATAAATGCTCCAAGCTTTATGAAATGACAACATACCTCATATGGCTCTAACACATTTCTGTCAAAGATAGCTGTAATGAAATTCTCATCTGATATAAATTTAAAAGGAAGTTATCAACCCATGTGTTAAAACACTAGTGACACACATGTAGATGGGAACAACATCAGGTAACTCATAATTAAGGTTAATATGTATCTAAAAGCATAACTCAGTCATGAAGAAAAAAGTCTGGCTTCTGCAAGCAACTGCTTTAGAGTTTTCGACAAAAGTGTTGGTACACATACCAAAAGTCACAGCTGTTGATTTAGTAGACAAAGGACTATGCTGAATTATATTTCACTGTGGAAAGGATTTTGATGTGATCAGAAGGTAACAAATCCTGGGTCATGGCACCAAGCACCCAGGCAGTGCTCCATTCTCCCCACTTCAATGGGAGTTGGGTTTGAGACTCTGGACCCTGATTACAAAGAGAAGAAAAAACAGTACGTGTTTGTTGTAGCCTGGACAGTTCAGACAGTGCTAGTCTCTGAAAAATTGTATCACACATGTAGACAGAGGAGAGAAAAGCAGAGATTTTATCTAAAAAACCCAATGGTTTTGGAACATTAGCTGAGTCATTCAGAGTCCTGGAAAAGAGATCACGTGGCAGGAAGGGCATCAGGAAGAAAGTCAGATTAAATATGATGTACTGATGAAGGCATAAATAATGGTTTATTTGAAACACTATGAACATGTAGCTAAGAATATCCTATCCTAGCATTTTTTTCATATAGGATTGCTTTTTCCTCCTGTACTTAATTTTGCCTGTTGTGGTAGAGTTTATTCCTTTGTGTAATGCTTCAGGAGTGGAATATAAAAACAAGTCAGGTTTGGGATGCTGCTCAGATTTCAGTCTGTTAGCAATGTTACAGTTAATACTGGTTTTAGTGGGAGGATAAAATCTACTCTCTGTTCGAGTTTCTTCTTTCCAAAAAGTAAAACTATTGGAATAAAACTCAACCAATGTGGATAACTATGCACATATTCTTATGTCTGAGCCATTTGAATTATTCACCTCGTAAATGACAGTTTGTTACATGATGCTTTCTTTTCTTTTGTCACCTTTCAATGAGGGATTCAGGTACAGTATGTGAATTTGTGATCATCTCTGACAAAAGTATGAAATTGTGAGTGGAATAATACTATTTAAAAACACTTTGTGTAACTTTTGCAAAATTGTTTATATGAGACAATACAGATCAAATATTACCCTTTGAAAAATGAATGCAATACATGTCAGTCAAACACCACCAAGATATGTGTTTTATTAAAAAACCCTAGAAGACATAAGCAAGGCTGACAGTATAGTAAAGCTATTATAGACTTCCACAAGTTGTACACATGTAGCTTCTTTCAGTATATTAACTTTATGTTTCCAGATTTTAAAGCATTCTGGAAATTAAAAATATGTGTGGAAAAGTCCAATAACATCTTTAATGGTGTGATGTTACTGCTAAGGCATTAGCCTCATGAGAAGGTATTTGACTGCCTCCAGCCTCTTTTGCTGCTGCCAGGGGCTGAAGGGGAAATGAAGCAGCTTGCTAGGATCCTCCATAAAGGAAAAGCTTCCTCGGGAAGCACCTGGCTGCTGCACCACTACTGCAGGCAGCTCCATCCCCTTTGCAGCACATCCCCACACCCAGCCTAGGCTGGGGCTGGGTGGGATTAGGGTTGGCTGGCTTGCAGCCCTGAGGGCTCTGGCACAGCTCAAGGGAGGATTTGTGCTGCTGTGAGGAATAGGGTTGCATGTGAATATTAGCAGCGAGGAAGTGGTGATGGCTCTGGACAGGATCCCCCCCTACACAGTGATAATTCATGGCACTGGACGCTTTGGGCATTAAACCTTAACTCATCTTCAAGCAAGACTGGAATTTGCCAACCTGGGTGCAGCATGTTTGTTTGACAAATAAGCACTGATGTTGCTATTCTGGATAGGAGTTTTAAAAGCTCTCCCTAAATCATATGTTTCTTGTGGGGACT
>JAOXNO010000013.1:109021941-109036172 GCA_028565335.1 Limnodromus scolopaceus | reverse complement strand
GCACCACTACTGCAGGCAGCTCCATCCCCTTTGCAGCACATCCCCACACCCAGCCTAGGCTGGGGCTGGGTGGGATTGGGGTTGGCTGGCTTGCAGCCCTGAGGGCTCTGGCACAGCTCAAGGGAGGATTTGTGCTGCCGTGAGGAATAGGGTTGCATGTGAATATTAGCAGCGAGGAAGTGGTGATGGCTCTGGACAGGATTCCCCCCTACACAGTGATAATTCATGGCGCTGGACGCTTTGGGCATTAAATCTTAACTCATCTTCAAGCAAGACTGGAATTTGTCAACCTGGGTGCAGCATGTTTGTTTGGCAAATAAGCACTGATGTTGCTATTCTGGATAGGAGTTTTAAAAGCTCTCCCTAAATCATATGTTTCTTGTGGGGACTCCTTGGCTTGGATGGAGATTGATGAAGAAGTTGCAGTGTTTCAAATGTTAACCAAAGGACACTGGAAAACAGGCAAGGGTAGTGTGAAACTCCCAGGCGTAAGCAGATGGACTATTGTATTATAGATGCATACTGGAAGGTTGTTATCAAGACAAAAATTAGTTCTGCCAGATTTCTTTTTACTTGCTATTACTAATTATAAGACTTAGTTCACTAATGCTGGCAGAGAGAGGTGTGTATTTAACCTGACAATATTCCTGGTGAATAGACCAATATGTTTTCATATCCCGTATGCCATTTTTCATAGACATGTGAATATGAAAATGCAGATAACAGCAAGGGAATGATGCAGCAGAATATGATGTAATTTTTCTATTTTTATAGACTTTGTACACTTTAAGTGAGGATGAGTCTATAAAATAAGCTCAGTTTCGCTGGTTCTAAATCTGGCACACAGCTTGCTAAAAGCTATTAAAACTTATCCTGTACACTTATTTTTTTGTTCTACCTATGAAAGAATTGAGCTTTCAAACTGCTGATAAGAGAATGCTATTTTTTCAAATTATATTTTTTTATTTTTTAGGTTTTCTTGAAAATGAAATAGTAATGTTGGTCAGAAAAGCAAAGAGAAAAGATGTCTATAAAAACAAGGTTCAAAGTGTCTAAGGTGTTTCCTTTGATATATTTTGCTGGAAGTATCATTTTTGAGTATAATGAGGAGAATTTAGGGACCTCAGGAAATGAAAAGAAATGCCGGTTTTTGTAATATACAATCTGTCTTTCAATTTTCTGGAGTTTCACATATGTAAACTGTTTTGGTATTTACTGTTAATGTCATGGTTTCTTTTTTTTCCCCAGTAAGGATATATAAAGACAAACTATTTATGCTTTTGGAAAGATCTAGTGAAACTTATTGTAACATAAGACAGAATTAAATTCTTAGCAGTTTACTTCATTGTATGCAGGATTACAAGCTTCATCTTAAAGAATCTTCAGCTTCTTATTAAGGTGTTTCAGTGTGCCATATGGTTGTAAGTGAGGCAATGGTCTTTGCATCAGGTATTCTTGTACAACAAAGTATTCAAGCTGCTTTCCAGAATGTTTGCAGAGTTCATGTTTAATATGACTGATAGCATATAATGTTACATTACCATAGTGATGTTAGCCACTCTGAAGTATTGAGTATAATATAAAACTGCTGATAAATATTTTTCAAATATGTTTGTGCACTATGAAGCTTGGGGGTAAGAACAACATGATTTAAAGACATATAAGACTGTTTTTCAATGATATTGCCTCTTTTTTGTCATGTTTCTGGTAAGCCAAAGCACAATCTTTAGTTATCTGTGTATCTATTTTATTATCTGCTAAGCTATCTAGCAACATCAAGCCTTAGCTATTAGTTAAAAAAGTAATTAAAGCTTGTCTTGCACAGAAAAAGAAAAAGCAGTGCTTTCTGTGATATTCGTATGTGATTACTTTGAAAGGCCAATTATTTAACTAGTTTTTTCTATCTTTATATGCATATAATAAATACATGGGCATTGAAAAGGTCTGAAAAAGTCCTGCAGCAAATAACAGATTTAAACAATTTAAACAAAGTCAATTTCTTACCAGGTGTGACCAACAGACCTTTAAAGATACCTAAGAATAGTAGAGAAAAGCATAAAGTTGTGGTAAAAATATCTGAGGTGCTGAACAAACTGTTTGCTGTCACTGGGCTACCTAGACCCCTCCAGTTTGTCTGAAGCCTCCTGAAAGGGCTGTGCAGAAATGACTGAGTAGAAGCACATTCTTTCACTAGGCAATATTTTACCAGGGTAACATGATGTCTGGATCTGTTTTCTAATGCCTTATAAACACAGTTAATAGATTGCAAGTCCAGTAAGTGAGAAGACACCTGGGATCCATCTGGAATGGGGAAATGAGGGAAGAGCATGGCAGGGAAGGTGAATTCCACTAATTTCATGCTGGCTTTGGACAGGTGACTACAGGGGTGCCTGTTTGACTAGAGTAGGGGCCAATGTGCACTTGTGTGCCCTAGTTTATGAAACACTGAACAAGTCTGATCTGGTCAGAGGAAATGTGGGATTTGGACTACTAAGGACAAGAACAGAAAGAAGCAGGAGCATGTGCCTTTGTACCACAGTGGAAGGACTTTCATATAATAATTTTCAATAGTGCAGGATATCACTGAAGTTACCCTTATTTCTACAGAGTTAAACTGAAAAGACAAGTGAAAGTGTACCTGCATGGATAAATCACTACACAAGTATTAGCATTTAGTTTCCTTTTGCCTCATAACCTTTTTTCCAGGGTGTCACCTCCTGCTGATGGCAGTGTGTGCTGGGTTATTTTGAGAGAGGTTTCTTTTGCACCTGTCACGTCTTTTTACAGTATGATTAGATTGACTTTGTTTTACTTTTTGGTCTCTTTAATGTTACAGATTCCATATTGTGTGTGAGATATTTGTTGGTGGCCAGTTTTAATGAGAGAAAGAACTCCTCTGTTTCTAATGATGACATGGCCCACCGCAGTAATGATTGTTTTTATTGCAAACTACTAGAGCTTAAAGACCATTTATGTCTAAAACAGTTGGGTCAGTGGAACTACGCAGACAATAAAAGCATTATTGCTCCATCGGTGCCTTTTTACCCATTGTTAAGAGAAACAGTACTGTTTCATTTTCCCCCGAACACTTAAAGCAGCCCTAATTATATCACTGCTCAACCTAGAACTGCTGCTCTCAACATCACATAAATCTTACGCTAAATTGGTTTGTGGCTGAATTGTGAAAGGGATCAATGGATTCATTTGCACTGATTCCCCACTCTGTTACTGAGGACGTGTCTACACATGAGAAGGATGAGATTATCTGTGTTGATTCACAACCTCCCAGATGTCTTAGGAGCTGCAGTATACCTGGGATACAGGGAAGAAGAATGGGAGAATTAAATCGGATGCTCTGTTTGATCTTGCTACTCCTATGATTGCTAAATCTCCAGCGTGATGGAGCGAGACACTGTGTTGTCTTCAGCATTTTGTTCACAAAAGCGCTGTTAACTCCTTGGAGAGAACACCTTACAGTTTTCCTAAGCAATGACATGATACTCTCAAGTACCATAAACAGTCTGTTGCTGAACAAATGGTGGCTATGTCTGAAAGCTCTGTTTTCAAGCAAGGCAAAGTCCTTAAAAAATGAAGTCCCAAGTGTGAACAGAAAAATGTTCTACCCTTAATAGTATGTGCTGCATTATCTGGGAATAGTTTCCCTGTCAGCAAAGACTTCACTAAAAAATTTTTAGTGTGTGTGTGAATAAATTGGGCTATAGGACTGAGGCCTTAGTAAAACCTTTGTAGTAAAGATATGTTTTTCCTATGTGTTGCATAGGTGTGTATGACCCAAGTAGGATTATGGTTTTCTGAGTGTCACTCTGCCAATATAAAGCCATTGCTTATGCTACAAACCTTTCTCCGCTTTATCAATATCATTAGATCTGTTTCAGCAGAATGACTTTGTCTAGGGGGTGTGTCTGTGAGTACTTTCCTGTCAGTGTAATATGCCACTTCAACAAAAACATGGGCTGAGTTGGATTTTCTTTTCTTGATGTAACTTTTTCCATACCAGTGTTTTAACCCAAGGAGTAATGTTAACCAAAGGACTTGCACCCTGACACATTGTTCCTGTCTTGGCAGAATCTGTTATTACAGAGCTGGACTTAGCAAAAGGAAGAGGGAAAATCCCGTATAGAGGAATAGAACTTTTAGCTTTTACAGGCACTGCGAGCCGTTCCTTCTTTGGTAGGCTTAGCTTTACAAGACGTTGCTCTGTTTCAAGGCTCTGCTGAAAGGATTGTTTTATAAGATTAAAGTTTACGTTTACAAGGATGATTTATTTTGTGAGTCAGAGGAAAAAAAGATCAAGCTTTGGCACAATGACAGCACTGTTGATTATACATACTGTGCTGTAAAGCATAACTTCTGAGCTGATGGGCAACACTTTTGTTAATATGACTTAGAAAAGGACAGGCAGAGCCCTAAGCCCATGCTTGTGTTGCCTTGGGAGAGTTGCAGAAGCAGAAGTAACATTGAACAGATGCCTGAGAAGAAAGCTGACAGTCCAGGAATCCTATCTACGAAAAGGTGTGTGATTTCTGATCACTCTTCTGGGCCCTGGGTGTTGCCCTGAGATTGGTGTCAGATAGTGAAGACTGCTCAAGGATCTCACAAGCTTTTCTGATGTCAGTTTTTGTGTCACCAGGTCATGCTTATACACGCTTATACAGCAAATATTTCTGTGCTGGAGGTCATCTGGACAGAACAACTTGGCCCGATTTTGCTGGAGGTTGGCTGGGCTTAGAGAAACTATTTTTGCGTAAAAAAAGATAAGATTGAAGAAGTGAAAATCCCCATGAGGAAAAGGAGAACAGAGAAGCAAATCTGAAGAATGTGGGGACAAAAGGGACATATTCATTAAGCTAGGGAGCCAATTTGGCATTGAAATTGCACATGGCAAAGAAAGCAGAAGCAGATAAGATTGGAGAGCTAAAAGAAATGGGGAACAGACCAAATCCCAAGAGAAGATGAGGCAGGCATCATGTTCCTGTGATATGGACCTCTGCATTTTGTGTTTTGTCCAGGTGTGGCTGGCTGGGCATTGAACTTCTTCCGTGGAGCTGAAGTTCTGTCCTCTTGCACAGCCACGTAGCCTTTGCAGCTCCTGCAGCACTTGGCCGTCATGCCCCTCTACTCTCTTAGTTTCAGGACTTAGGAGCATGATCTGCAAAATTGTTGCAATCAAGTGGGTCATAAGTATATTCCTTGTGTCAAGAACACCTACAAAGAAAGTAAGAGCTAAAGAGATGGCACCTAAATCCTAATCAGTCCAAACCAGCCAAGAGAATATGGAATCAAAGATCTGGTGCTGCTCAGCATCATACTAAGCAGCCAAAGAGAGCAAGCGGGAGAGAGCTCCTTTAGTTAACAACTGCCTCTTTCCATTTCCAAAATAAGTACTGGATGCTGCAACTCAAGTTGTCTACAACATAGTCCACAACATGAGCTAGGAATGCCTGTTGTCGCTATGTGCAGAAATTTTACATCTCTAATAAGGGAGGTTAGAGATATTGCATATAAAAATGTTTCAGGAATAAAAATGTTAAATGCATTTAAACAGTCAGACATTCTGGTAACAAGTAAGGTTACTAGATAAAGAAAATTTTTAATTTGAATTGTCAATTATCAGTTAATACTGATATGAGAGAAAGCTGAGGGAAAAGCTATTTTTGGTTTTTTGTTGGTTGTGTTTAGGACCACAAATAAAAACTTATAAACCGAGGCTATGAAGTGTTTTTTACAAGTGTAGTAAATTACAACTGATGTAATCATGATTGCAACTTCAGTAAAGATCTTGAATCATGATGTAACTGTTCCTTAAAATAAACTGTCAACAGATTGCAGCAATTAACACCCCACTCTGCTGTTCAGCATCATCTGTGAGGGAAAATACAGAGGGAAACCTTATGGACATATTCTGCCTAGGGACACTTGCAGTCCTAGTGACTTGATGGCAGTTGTACAAGTATATAACAACTAAAATCTACCCTTGAAGTTGCTATAAGCAAAAAAACATTTGGCCTTCCTTATAGCAAGATGATGGGGTTTACTCTGAAGCTTTTTCTAATGTTGTCTTCAAATGCCTAGTTTTCATATTGTCTCTAACATCTCCAAAAGTTGTGTTTTTAGCAAAAAGAACAGGCGCTAGATGGTTCGTGTATGCTGGAACTGCAGAAAACAGCAACTCTGGCTGACTTTAAAAATACCAGTAAGTTGATGCTTCCTGTTTCCCATCCCTGTTCTTTCTCCCTGAAATTACTTTGCTTCCTGCTGCAAACTAGATTTCATGCCATTCATAATAATAATAATAAAATGACACTAATTGCTATGTGTAGTGGATGTTCTGAATTGAGCCTGAGGAACTGAGTGTAGGCTGTATAAGACACCAAACATAGCGACATCGCAAATAGGGTAAATTAGAGTCAAGAAAACGTTGTATAACAGAGTGTGAGTGGTAGCTTATAGCCTTCGTTTTCATTCACACCCACAATTTGAGCTCTTTTACAGGAGGACTCTTACTGGTAAATAATCCTTTGGAGAAAATTCATCAAAACCATGCCACCCCTCTGATGTTATCCATAGCAGAAAACATCAAAATAGAAAGTATACTCAGTACAGTTTTTTCCTTAAGCATCAAGGACACATTAAAAATATCTAGTGACACTTTAAAAGTCTTTTTTTTTTAATACAGGTGTTAGTATGCAACTGTGGGCAATGAATCATTTATGTGAAATTAGAGCGACAGTTTTAAAGGCATCTAAATGACCTGGGAGTCAAAACTGATGCTGACACTTGGGATGTCATGGGGCTTGGCAGACCTTCCTCTCTGTATCTCAGAGCAGAGCATTGTGCTGCACCCTCAGGCTTCCTTGGGATTCCCAAAGAGAAGAGGAGTGGTGCAGCAGTAGCAGTGCAAAGCTACTGTGTCCACAGGCTGAGGGGGAAACAGCCAGGGTTTCCCTGCCGCAGGGCAAGCCCATTGCTTATATCCCCTTGCTCACAGCTTCCTAAAGGGAAGCCTCTGGGGCCCCAGTCTGTGCGGGTGAAGGCTGAGACGGGCAATGCATCAGCAGCCCTCAGCTGCGGCGGCGGTCCCCAGGGAACCATGGCAGGCAGCAGGAACCGAGCCCGTCTGGACTCCCCTGATGGATGCTGGAGAGAAGCCGCGCTCGGTCCCTGCCGGCTGCGAGGGCAGAGGCTGCTTGCCGGTCTGGACAAAGGCTGGCTCCTTAATTTCTTTCTGCTCTTGTTACTAAAACTCCACATAAATCTTGTGTGGTATTTGGTGTCCCTATGAAAAATGCTTTGACCCTCCAAATCTAATAAAGCTGCCTGTGTAGTTTTAAGGAAAAAATTTTTTTAAGAAAAAAGCACTAGGAAATTGAACAGTATTAAAAGCTGAAGCCGACCATTTCCCAGTCTCTCTAAATATGGTGGTAGTAGCAAGCTGCTTATTTAACAGAAAGCATAGGGATGTGTAAGAAAATAAGGTCCTTGCCTAGTAGCAGAAAATAGCTCCTGCTGTGGTGGTAGATGGAGGAGACAGAAGCAATTCAGGGTCTGTGTCTGCCCTTTTCCTTCCCTCCCACAGCCCGTCATGACACATGAAACATGCTCTCTCACCACTGTGAGAGTTGCAGCCCCTTGACCTCCCTGGGAAATCTGCGCCTGTGCAAACTGTCTGTAGTATTGGTTTGGTAAACTCAAATCTCAGTTTTTCTTTAGACAATAAGTGCTCTATGTTGCACCCTTCAGCAGTTTGTTCTTTAATATTTTGTTCGTCTTCTTTAATCTTAGTTAGTGATTCTCTCTCTCACCAGAAACAAGAAAACAAATAAATGCTGTACCAAAGGTCTGAAATTCTGAGATTAAATGAAAAGCAGGCTTCAGGCTGAACTGTGTCCCTCATAAAGTATATGAACTCAATTTCAGGACATACGCCTGCTCATTCAGTATCCTTTAATATTAAATTGGCCTTTGCTCCTCTCTGTGCCTCATGCTACTTGCCTCAGGAACTGTGTTTGAAATTTCTTGTAATATCAATCCAGATAATTGATATTGTTGCTAATAATTAATTAAATGTGGTCGTATGAATGAGCATAAAGTGAAAGGAGCTCAGCCTAGTGTTCATCCCAAATCAAAATTAGGGTAAATTCTTTTTTCACTGAAGCTTTGGTGTGGGTACTGGGGTCTTCTGTGCCCTATTGCAGCAAAGCAAAGCTAATATACTATACGATGCTATTAATACGATGCTACGATGATACGATACGATAATACGATGCTATTAATTTTGTTTCTGGATTGGAATTAATTCAGGAATGTGAAATGAGAAAGATCTCATTGCTCAGTGGAACACCTGATACTTCTGCTTCTGAGGGAGAGGGGATGACAGTCAGGAAAAAAAAAAAAAGACAAAAAAAAGGACTAGTTTTGGAGCATTCAGGTCTCAACATTAAAGTGACATGAAAATAGAAGGTAGCTGTTCAATTAGGATTATCTGCACTAGGGAAGAATGACGTTAGGGTGCAGACCTGAAACTACTTACTCAGGCATGTCGTTGTAGTGGTTTCACTGGGATTACTCACATGAAAAACATTAATAGGATCTATAGGATTGAACTGTCATGGAATATGTCATAATAATGCTCTCCGGAAAATAACTTACACAACAATTAAGGAAAGTATTGGATAAAATTATCAAAATTTATTTTTCACATATTTAATAGCATAATTAACAGAATTTTAAAATAACAATAAACAGTGGGGATATTTCGGACAGCTGAAACTAGAGAAGAGGCTACCACCTGCCTGGCTCAACTAAGGATTACTGTTTGCACTATTGAAGCTGCTCTTGAAAAACTGAAATAGCAATATACTTTTTGCAGTGAACAAATAAATAAAATTGATACAGCAAAAGAACACATATGTACAGTGGAAATAGAGAGAATGTGTTAATTATGCACGTGAACAGAACAATTTGGGACACAGATGTGTTTAATGAGATTTGCAGGTGCTAATTTTTGTGTTCAGAGTTGCTGAGCATGTGTGTATATGTACGTGTGTGTGTGTGTGTATGCATAAGCATAGACATTGCTACTGTATATAACTTTTATGCCTTTCTGTCCTTCCAAACGGAAGCTTTCCTAATGGATGAAATGCTTCTGTTCTGTGTGTAGTCTAATATTTTACTTTTTTTTTTCATTTTAAACTATTTCTTTTTGCCTGTTCCAGTGGAAATAAGAGTAACAACCAGAACCACAGTGTTTTTAATGAATATGTTAATAAGTCAGTGCTTCTTATGTTTTTCCCTTATATCAGCATGTAATTTATTCCTCACTCCATAGATTTTGCCTCTATGTTTTCTTCCTGTATCGCTTGATAACTACAAACTTCATCTTTGATTTTCCACATACAGAGTTACTGTGTGTGATACTAGTTTTGCAATGCCACAAACACAGTCTAGTACCCAAATATCTCTTCTGTTGGAATGCATATGTAGGAATCAGCAGACTCTGCCTGTTTAATCGAAAGGCTGAGGACCATCAGGGTCCAACTCAGTCTTTTATGCAAAGTGTATTGCATCAGCTGCCCTGGACGTCTCCCTGCTCAGCTCAGCAGAAGCTCTTAAGTCTGCTCTACTCAAAACCAGCTAGAATTTAGGCAAGCTAATTAAATTTAATATGATGACAGTGTTTTATTTGAGCTGATAAATTTTGCAATAATAAAAATAAGACTATTTAATTATTGCTTTTGAATTGCATGTCTTTCAGTGGCTTCTGTTTTTTGTTTTCTATGTTTTTGTCTATGTAGCTGACTTTTTTCAGGTGTCCCCTTTGTTCAGAGGTTAGTGTAATCTCTGCAAAGACTAAGCATACATGCATACACTTTGAGGCATCAGTAGAATTAAATTTTATTATATATTTAATCTAATATAAAAAATAGTTTGATTTTCTTTCAACAGCATTATTAGTCAGTGGTATCCTATAGATATGTAGGCTTCACCTGTACTAGCAAATAAGACAGAGTGAATAAACAGACTTGGGCACTTGCCTCTGATCGTTCATACTGTTTAATTATGAACGTGCTTCCCTGCACAGGAAAGCATTTTTTCTCAGAGAAACGAAAAGAATATTTAAATTTATTTTTAAACAATTCATCATTTTTCCCAGTAAGAATAATAGGGTTTTTTTATCATATTTTGAAGTTTCTAGAAGCACATTTGCTCCTCTAGAACCATGTTGTTTATTTAATATTTCTTGTGATCATACAACAAAAATCCTTTAGAATTGGACCGGTAGAGTTCAACAGTTTAAAGAGCATTCTGTCTTTAAAAAGTGGGTGTAGGTTTTATTCCTTTTGATTTTTGAGTCCTTTGACAGACCATTATATGTAGCAATAAAAGCTTCTCTGTACGTTGCGAAGAAACGATCCTCTAGTTAAGCTTCTTAAAATTACCAAAAATATGGAAATTAATTCTGTGTTTTTTCTACACTGTAAATTCTCAACAAAGAAAGAGAGAACTTGAATTTACAGTATATTTCCTAGACCTCCTTAACTTTCTTTGTGGACACATTCACTATAGCTGAAGAATAGCTCTGGATGAAGGAGAGGTAGAAAAGTAATGTTCATGTTTATTGCAGCAAAATCTAGCTAAAATCTCATGGGGGTCTATGCACATCTTAATTTATCATCCCTTGCAGACTCGTTTATTGATTTTATTAGAGTCATAGAGACAGCGTGAGCTGGAGAAGTGGAGCTTTTGCCTGCATCTCACTAGAAATTGATTCCATAGCAATTGATTGATTTGTGTCGGCTAACCCTCAAAAATCAACTTTGTGGTTGATATGGAAAGGAAAATATAGCAAATTAAAGAAATAGACTTTGACTAAAATCTTTGTTATTTCTGAATCTTTTTCCCAAGTTCTTACTGTATCTAAACTTCTTGTCAATTGCAGAGTGAATTCAGTCAGATATTAAGAGTTAATCAAAGTCACCTTCACCTGAGTTAGTAAAGTGAAAGCTATTGCCTCTCAGGTCCTCAAGAAAGACCTACGAAAAAGTTTAGAAATGACACCAGGAACCACAATTTTTACATTTTTTACTGTATGTTATTTTTTTTTCAATATTCACCAGAGATACTAGTTAGATATTATTAGTGAGGTGCAATATCTTCCTTTGGAGTGATTTTATGCTATTGTAAGAAAGTGGTCATCCCAATACAGTTTAATAGAGAATGAGACCTGGTGTCTAGGCCAGTTATTCTTTCTTAAGAAAAGTCCAGGTATATAGATGAATAAATGCTGGATGTGAGCAGATTTGCAGTAAGTAGCAGTATATATTTTTCAGTGATTGTTTATACTAGCAAGATCATTTAAATCAAACTGCTTATGGCTTCCCATCTCTTTAAAAGGTGAGAAGTCACTAAAAAGAAAATAAAGAAAGTGTAACAAATACTTGACTTTAGAATTCAGCAGATCTGGGAGAAGTTAAGCTCCTCCAGAAAGTGGAGGTGCCAGGACATAAAAATGTGTTTTCCTCTTTGGTTGCATCAATTCTAATAATCAAACGCAAATAGTATGACTAGTACAAAAAGATGGTTTTCATTTGTCTTCTTAGATTAAGTTATGGTAATCACTGTACTGCTTATGCTCCTGTGTGTTTGATTGATTGCTCTCTGCTCCTTGTGTTCTGTGCAGAGAATCCTGATGTTTGATGAAGCTGTCTCAGTTTCAGGGTGGGCTGAGAAAGAGATTTTGAGGTCTATGCTGCAATACATTTCTAGTTATAATCTTATTATACAAGCCTAAGGCAAATGCTGCACTGAATATGGAAATAAACAAAGAAAAAAATATACTGCTTGATATAGAAGGAACTCATTACTTGCCTGTGCAGTGCCAGAACCCGAGGATCTCTGGGTTAAGATCCTCATGTGTTATGCACAGAAACATATCCAGTGTGCCTAGCTTATACACTTGTAGCTTCTGTAAAAGATTGTTGTCTCAACTAGAGACCACAGTTTCAGAATAGTGTTTCTGTGTCTGGTAAAAATAATTTAAAGTTCTATTTAAAGGCAAATAGTACATTCATCTCTGGCCTTGTGGATGTGCATGAAGAGTGGGATGTTGCTTAGACATGCCGTGAACGCATGATGCCATCTCTTCATTACACTTCAGTTGGGACTAGTGATGAATAATTTCTAGTCTGGATGATATCATTGCTATTAAATTTCAGCTTTGATTATTGCCTGTGTGGTTTTTAAGCCCGACTGAGAACAAGTTAAGTCACATGAAATTCTAGCATATTACTGATCAGAAGTAAGGGGAAACCTGCTTTTTTCAGTTGTGCAGTGTGCAACATGTAGCAAGCAGGCTATCTATTTAAAAGTGCACTGTCCTGTCCAGCTGAACATTTTCATGGTGCCTCCTTAGGAGACTGCAAAACGCATTTTTGCCCTTGACATCTGTTACCAGGAAGGATTCCTTCTTTCTATATTTTAGCTATAACTGCATTACATGGGATAGATTTCGACAGGTAAAATCACAGGAAAATATTTCCAGAGCCACTGAAGATGTTTAGTTCTGAGTCTGTTCTAGGGGTCTATTTTCTGGCTCTTTGCAGGAAAAATGAAAACCAAATGTAAACCAGGAAAACAATAGATGTGCCCTGACCAGTTATCTACAGAACAGCTGCCTGCAAAGGAGTTTTGGGGGAAGGCTAATTTTGTCATTCAGGATTTCTGGCAACCCCTGGAGTCTTCAGACTTGCTGGATTCCAAATCAGAAGAGTTGTGGCCTCTGGACAATGCAAAAATCAACTGTTTCTTGTTAATTAAGCTCTTTTGGACAGCATGTAAAACCATCCATGCTGATTTGTGTAATATCAGCTGCCTTTCATCAGGGAGGCAAGACAGAGAGGGAGCTAGGAAAAGAAGGATTAAGGGCAGAAATAGTTAAGCTTGTGTTGCCAAACTGACAATTCCCACCACCCCCACCACCAAGAGCAGTTCTTGGGATGGTGCCTGAGCAGGCAGGTGCGAGGAGGAGGAGGGCTGCCTGGCAAACCAAGCTTGGTTAGCATGTCTGTGGGGTAGGGGTTGTCAGGGAGCAGAACATGCCGGAGGAAGCTTTAACACCCTTCTCTGCAGAGCCGGATTGAGCTGCCCCTCAAAGATCTCAGGCATGTCCCCATCTCTTCGACGTTGCCAATTGCATGCAAAGCATCCTTGACCCCAGACCAATCATTACTGCATAAGGAAGCCATATGTATGTGAGTTTCTAGGAAATATGTTGAAGAAGCTAGGAATTCACGCTGTAGGCTTGGGGTCTTGTAGTGCTGGAATTAAATTTAACAAGCCCAAGTGCCAGATTCTGCACCTAGGATGGAGTAATGCGGGGCACAAGTCTAAATTGGGAGAGGAGTGGCTGGAGAGCAGTCCTGCAGAAAGGGACCTGGGGGTGCTGGCCGGCAGCAGGCTCAATAGGAGCCAGCCGTGTGCCCTGGAAGCCAAGAGGGCAAACCCCATCCTGGGGCGCATCAAACACAGCATCACCGGTCCGTCACCAGAGGTGATTATCCCACTGTATTCAGCTTTGGTGCAGCCTCACCTTGAGTATTGTGAGCAGTTCTGGGCCCCACAACTTAGGAGGGATGCGAAGGTCCTTGAATGTGTCCAGAGGAGGGAAACAAAGCTGGTGGAAGGGCTGGAAGGCATGTCCTATGGGGGTGGCTAGGGTGTTTGGGCTTGTCTAGTTTGGAGAAAAAGAGGCCGAGGGGTGACCTCATTGCTCTCTACAGCTTCCTGAGGAAAGGATGGGGAGAGGGAGGTGCTGATCTCTTCTCCCTGGGATACAGTGATAGGATGTGTGGGAATGGTTCAAAGCTGCACCAGGGGAGGTGTAGACTGGACGTTAGGAAGCATTTCTTTATTGACAGTGTGGTCAAACAGTGACACAGGCTTCCTAGAGAGGTGGTCACACCTGTCAGAGTTTAAGAGGCATTTGGACAATGCCCTTAACAACATGCTTTAACTTTTGGTCAGCCATGAATTGATCAGGCAGTTGGACCAGGTGATCACTGTAGGTCCCTGTTGTGGTTTCAGCCGAAATCACTGCAACCAGACCGACAGATGGCCCTTCCCCCCCCAAACAAGAGGAGAGGAAGAGATAAGGAGATACAGAAGTTTAGAATGAACTAAACTACTTTAATGAAGAAATAATATTAAAATAA
>JAOXNO010000013.1:109005905-109016519 GCA_028565335.1 Limnodromus scolopaceus | reverse complement strand
GAACTTCTTTACTGTGAGAGTGGTAGAGCACTGGAACAGGCTGCCCAGAGAGGTGGTGGAGTCTCCTTCTCTGGAGAAATTCAAAACCTGCCTGGACAAGTTCCTGTGTAATGTGCTCCAGATAGACCCGCTCCAGCACGGGGGTTGGCCTAGATGATCTCCAGAGGTCCCTTCCAACCCCATATGATTCTATGATTCTATGATTCTATGATTTGAACTTCTTAAATTTCTCTTAAAGCATGTTGCTTTTGGTAGCTTAAATCAGAATCGATAGAGGATTTCTAAGATTCCTAGTGAAATGCCTACAGTTTTATTATTCCTCTTGGGCTTTGCACTGCTGTTTTGTCTAATTATTTCTCATCTAATCTCATTAAGTACCAATAAGAGAGAAATGCCAATGAGACTATATGCATCTCTCATTAGCCAGTAATTCTAACACTCTTCTCAAGTCTTTAAGCAGCAGAAGAGTGAAAGCAAGTGGATATTGGGAAAAATATCTTCACCAAAAGGGTTGTCAAGCATTGAAAGAAGCTGTCCAGGGAAGTGGTTGAGTCACCATCCCTGGAGGTGTTTAAAAGATGTGTAGACGTGGAGCTTAGGGAGATGGTTTAGTGGTAGACCTGGCAGTATTAGGTTTATAGTTGATGATCAGTCAATGATCTTAAAGGTCTTTTCCAACATAAATGATTCTATGATTCTATGAAGTAGGTCTAGTCAGGTCAGCATCGAAAAAGACAGTATGTGCATAGACTATTTACCTCTTTTTCCTCTAATACTTCTTTCAAAAAAAAACACCCCGCCAACCAAACCCGCAAAAAGGAATATGATGTTTTTTAAAAAGCCTTTATTATTGCATAAAAATACACAGACTTCTGGACAAAAAGCCAGTGGTGGTTAAGATCAAGCTGGGTCTGTAGATAAGAATGTTTCAGGGAAACGCCATCACACCCAAGGTCCCCAGCAAGGTGGGTTAAGTAATGAGGTGAATACAGGCACCAAGTCCAACACTGTAGGGAACAGACTCGGAGGGCTCAGGAATACAATAGAGGTACCATGTTGCAGATGGCTAATGAAGAAGTTGTGCCAGCAAGGTCTGGTACAGAAATTGAAGTAAACTTCTATTCATTGGTAAAATGTAGAAAAAAGCTGATGATGTGATGGAAGCTCTAAGCCTTACACAGAGAAGGAGTAATCCTCATTGCAAATTGGATTATAATGGTTTACTTTTGTTGAATATGTGCTAGTGTCTTTTAATCACAGAGTAAACCTCAACACATTTATGTAAGTAGACTGTAATTGGAAAGAAACCAGCTAATTAAATAGTGTATGTTTACTACTCTGGCAACAATTATTAGTTGCAATTAAGTCTTAAAAAGTATTATATCAGCAGTAATGATGAACTTTATATCCTTAGAGCTTGCATATATCCTGACTTTTGGAAGTAGTTTTGTAGTCTCAACTTTCAGTAGGTCTTCCACTGGTAAACCATAATTTGCCCATATTTTATGTAGTATGCATCCCTGTATTTAGAGTTTGGCAGCTCTCAGCACGTACTTTCACATTTCTTTGGGTTTGACAATTAATTAGTTTTAAGCACCTTTGATTTAATTACATTTATTGCTGCCACAGGGGCAGTTGCATTGTGAACACATCTCCCAGCAATGTACAAGAATATATTTTATACTACAGAAACCTTCAGATTTTTTATACTGAATCTTTATGGATATATGTTTATTTTATGAGTAAGTTTAAAAACCCATTTTGTCCTGTCACTTCTTTTCATGACAGTAATGAAAATGAACCTTTTTCCTGTATTGGAGTTTTAATATGTTAAGTGAAGCTGATGCATCTTTTCTTGTTAGGATATAGTCAGTATATGAGCTTGCCTTCCCCTTTGCAGTTACTCATGGCATTGACTTGTTCGCAACCACACGACAGTATCAGTGAGTAAGTAACACGGACAAAAGATTTTTCTGCTTCATCCACATATCATCTTGAGAGTCTGCATACCTTTTGCATGAATTGCACAGGCTCCAAGTCACTAGCTGATTTGAATTTGTAGTTTTTGAATTTGGATAGTTATTGGCTTGAAGTTTTAATGTTTCGATCACTTCTGCCAACTGTAAAGTAATCACTTACCTAGATTCTAAGAGTTTAGAAATTCATTTGTATTTGTAAAATGCTTTAAAGATAAACACCTGAGTGAATGAACTATAAGTTATCATATAATTAAGTGAAAGCTTGGCCCAGACAATGTCGAGATCAGAACATCCTCGATTTTGACCTGAAAAGAACAGGGACTGACCAGTGTCTTACCCCTGGATTCTCCTGCTCAAATAATGTCTGATGAGAATGGAAAAAAACTCTACAGCCATATCTATATGAGTGAGTTTCAACATGGTGGGACTCCAAGAGAGTGGCAGAAAAGATGCTATAAGCTTCTTTGTAACTTTTACAGTGCACTTGCTCAGCTGATGCTTTGGAAAGTCAGAACTGTCCTGAAGTTGAAGATCAGGTGCTAAAAATAAAGAGACAGGTTTTGGCTTCTGAATCGCAGAGAACATTCAAATACCAAACAAAAGCAAGTCTCTAGTTTGTAAACACTAGGGAATAGTTGTGACAAGGAAAGGAAAGTCGTATGCTATGTGTTGCTCCTCTTGTCTCTAAGAGCCTCAGTGCTTTTGCTTGAAGGACCCGTCTACCTTGCTATCGGCATCCCATTACATAGCTTAGACTCAGTGATATATATTCATAGTGTGTAGATGCTTGTTAAGTGTCATGAAAGCTAGTAGTAGCAACTCTAATCATAATTCAGTGCACAAATTCATCCCTAAATATTGTCGCAGAGCCATCATTACACTTCTCGGCAGCACGTTTTTTATATGCTCATGAGAAAACTATCTATAGCAGGCTAGTAATCGACTTGAGCATTTTTAAAATGAGAAACCAAAATATGCAAAATCTCTCCAGTGGTTCCAACGAGAAAAAGATATCTTTAGCAGCATAAATGTTTCATTTTCCTACATGTCTCTTCTCTCAGGAACAGAAATGTGGAGAAACCTGTCTGAAAAAGGAATGCAATCATGGTGGAGATGTAGTGCCAATGTATTCAGTGTCATGGATTTAAAGGATTGTACACCAGTGGTAATACATTCTTTTTAAATCATACTGGAACACTTCTGTAGCTCTAATCTTGCAGTTTTGCACCAAAAGCATAATGGTGCTTCCCATGGTGTACAGTCCCATCTTCCCATTAGACTCGCTGTCCTGGTTTGGGGTGGAGCAGAACTAATTTTCTGTTGACTGCGAGAGGCTCTTGCTTACACTTGTTGCTGTGGCAGCCAGGGGCAGCTGACTTGGTTATTTGCCCCATGGAGGTGGACAGTCATGTGACCCAAACTGACCAATCGGGTATTCCATCCCATCCACCATGCTCAGTATAAAAGCTGAGGGAACAAAGGGGTAAGGTTGGTTCTTCTTCTTTGCCTATTCTTCAATGGCTTGGTTCCTTCAATGACTGATGTATGAGGAGGACCCTGTTAGTTTGTCTACCATTGATCCCCGTCAGTGTGTTCCGGAATCCAGTTCCCATTTGTCACTGAGTCCAATCTGGACATCCCCAGTGCCAGCTGGTGACATCTCCCTGGGAGCTTGATAGGGATTTGTATATATTTGTACATATCTTATCTATTTCATGATTTCCTTTTTATTTTATTATTAATATTTCATTAAAGTAGCTTAGTTTTTCCTAAACTCATAGATCTCTTTATCTCTCTTCTTCCTCTCCTTGGAGTGAGAGGTGTGGGAGAGCATCTCTCACCTTGTCATTGGCCAACCAACTTGCAAAGTGCTTCATTTAAATTAAGAAAAAGCAACAAAGAAAATCCCCACCTTCAGTTGTGAAACACATTTACTGCTAATGTAATTCAATGATATAGATTTGTTTTCTCCATTAAGATGATATTTTGATCTCTTCAGCTGGACTCTTGCCTTTCAAATGAGACATATTAAATCATGACTTTAGTTAATAAAAAGAATTTGAACTTTAGAGTCCCCAGGCATTTTTCTCTATATATCCTAGAAGAGATGCCAGATTTTAAAAGGAACTTAAAGAGTTTGACGTGTCACTCATGGTAAATTGCTGGAATGATAAATCAAGGAGATTTATTTTTGCACAAGTAATGGAGATACAGTAAGCAACTTTTCTTGGTTTAGAAATCTTTATATAGCATAGACATTTTCTTACTCTATTTGTAGTGATGGAGTGGAAGATGAATGGAATAATGTTGGATAAATGACTCTGATGTTATCTGACTAGTACTACCATTATCTCTCCTGGAGCTGTCAGAAATATTCCATTATATAAGACAGATAGTGCTCTAGTTACTGCCTAGAAGACTGGAATATAATGATTATACTGTTAAAACTAATCTTCAGTTTCCTATACAGGAAGCCACTATTTCAAGCCACATAGTTAAAATATGTTATTTCTGGCAATTGTTATTTTTATAGTGAAATGTAGCACTGTTCAAAAGATATATCCATAACCATATATCTACTCACAGATGGGATTAACAAGGGTGACTGCAGAGATACACTGGCCACCATGCCAATGAGCACAGTGCTGTCTCGTTGCACTGTCTCTGTTTCTGTCTCCATCTCCAATGAAAGAAAAAAGCAGCAGTTGTTGTAGCATAGGACCTTACGCACAATAATAACAATTTTCAGTTTGGTGGATTTTTTTCCTTCTTGCCAGCTCATAGTGTGGAATTGCTGCCTTTGCACTGCTGAACTGCAAAAATTCTTCTGCTCCCATAGGCAAATCAAAGCAATAATTGGGCTACTGATAATAACCCTTCTGAAGTCAATAGTGTGCCTCAGTAGCCCTTTGCCAGTGGTCATTTACCTCATTCAGAGTGTAAATGATATAAGTTTTGTACCCTGGAGAGATCAGTACGGTGAAAATTAAGGATAGCAATATGATATAGAAATTGCTGAGCATCTGAGATGATGATACAGCTTTGCAATATCCTTTTATTTTTTTTGGTGCTACTAACTATGAGGCTTTAACTCAATGCTACAGGAATTCAAACTCACTGTGAATAACATCCATAGATTTTTCAGTCCATGCTTCTACTTATTTGCAGTTAATGGACTATCTTGATTTTTGATGGAATATTTGATGTTATTTGTACTTTGTTAATTAAATTAGGCAAGGTTTTTAGCACTTGTGTAGTATAAGAAAAGCAGTGGCAGTGTGTAAATTGTATGTTGTATTACTGATTATTTTTCAACAGAAGGCTGACACTCTTCAAACAACAGCCTAATCATTAGAAAACAGGAAATAATTAATTTTGTCTTTCATTGTTGTACTGATTTCTGCAGCTTTTAAGACTTACATGTAGTTTTATGGAATGTTAGTAATTGCCTAAATAATTGTAAATCACATATAATGGCCCTACAGAAAGGGAGACTGGAAGTTGTCTCTTTTGTACGTGAACCAAGAGATTTATATCTGGCCTTTGTCCAGCTGGAGAACAGAACGCACAAATGAGGCAGAGGTGATTGCAGGCTTTTAAGACCATCAGCACGTTCAACTTATGCATCATTAGAGAGGAATTCCTTCACCAGTGGCTTAAAAGTGATTATTGCAGCTTGGTTTTATTTGAATACCTGACTGGAGACAGGCAGTATAAGTTGGTTATTATCTGAATAAATAACCGTTTAAACAGTATGGTTTTGCTACTTTTACTGGTCATGTTTGTGAATGCAATGTAAATGGCTTTTCCTTCAGTGAATAATTAATAAATAATTCATGGTACTGAATACATTTTAAATGGATGAGAGAGAAGGAAAACCTCTGGCAGAAAATGTATAGCTTGTTCCAGAGACCCAGGGTTCAGAATGTAAGAGAAAAGGAGACAAAAAAGTGTGCTCCAGGGCTCACACATAGATGAAGAAATACCCTGTAGTAAAAGTCTGCAATTCGTTTTCGACTATCTAGCTTGATTTTCCTTCTCAGAGTTATATTTAGAGCAAGAGCAATTTACATATTCAAAAAACTGAGTCTGAAGCTGTAGAAGGATGAGACAGAGGAAATATTCCAGCTTCCTTGTGATACCACACAAGAGCAAGTTATTTTTAAAATCATATTTCAGAAAGGTGTTGAACAAAACCAAAGCTGAGTGCTGTGATGACCATGACAGAAGACCACTGAATCACAGAAATCGTCACAGCGCAAGAAGTCATCTGGTCCAAACCCATGTCCTAACTTAGGATCAACTGTACCTGGGTCATTTATGACAAATGTTCATTTCATGTGTTCTTAAAGATGCTGAGTGATGCAGACCTCACAGCTTCCCAGGACATTGTACTCCGGAGCTTTCACTGTCACTTGGAAATGCTGCAAATTAAACTCAGTGTTTCTATTCCTATACAATGTGGAGACTAACCATACATTATCTTATTGCTCTGGAGCGCCTCTTTTACATGTTTTGTGGTTGTTAGCACATCTTCCCTCGGTGTTCTGGAGAATTAAACAAGCTTAAATCTTTAAAACTCTCTTTGCAGTCTTGCAATAACCAGGTGCTGTAATCAAGATGAATGACTCTTTGCGGGTACTGGACCCCAAGCAGATGCAAAGTAATGGTTCTCTTTTTTTAAACTTTTGACAAAGCTGGGGATGCTTCTAGCCCCACACAGTGGGAGAAAGATGAGAAAAAGCCCATAGATGAAGGCAAGAGGTTAAAAGACAAGGAAATCAAGTCTTGTTTGGATGAGTGCTGGATTCCGCTTTCTCTTTGGCTTGCAGGGTAAAAAGCTTCAGCCTCCTTAACTACTCTTTGTTGTCAGTCCTGTGTTTTCTCAGACTTTTTGCAACATGTTTCATGCCTGAAAAAAGCAGGAAGAGAGAGAAATGAAAAAAAATGAGCAAATAAATAGAAGAGAAATCCATATGAAGTTACAAGTCCATGAAGCTGGGAGAATAACTCAGGGGTGTTTCACACTGTGCTTATCCTCTTCAGATGCCCTTTAGGCATTGTTCCTTAGCTACTGACCCCTGTCAGAGACAGAGCTGTGGTCTGTGTAGTCCTTTGGTATACCTACCATGGTAACTGTGCAAATTTAATTGCCTCTTCACTAGTTGGAACCTGGTGGACTACAGTCGTGACTCTGGCTTTGTCTTGTTTCTGTACTGAATTTCACTCATTGAGATAGTTTGGAGACATTGTCTGCAAAATTGAGTGAAAAATTACAGCTTTGGCATAGTGCAGACAGCTTTTCTTTTGGCTGAATGAACTACTTGCTCATGACTTAGCAGAGTTAGACTTAGTTAAGAAATAGTTTGGCCTTTGACTTATTTCTCAGAAGGTACTTATTCATATGTTCCTCCCTTATTTCCCCTTAGACTACTTCTGGGTCTAAATACTTATTCATAAGAGATTAAGATATCCCAATACATATACTTAGCAGGTCCTTCTACTCTCTGTTTTTAAGACTGATTAATCAGTAGCTTATAATAAAGTTATCTGGAATAAGTGATCCATCAATCTTGCCTTAACAGAATTATCTCTATGAGAGTAGCAATACGACTCAGAAAGACTAGGTTGTGTGATTTGACTGGGGAGTTAATATGGACGCTTTCTTTCACTTTATATAAAAGAGGGATTTCTGCTTCCTGTTGTTCTGCCTTGAGCTCTCAGGTTCCAGTCACAAATGAAGTCAAGGACTCACTGTCTGCGGGAGCTGAGGGACAGTGTTGCCTCCTACTCTTGCCCTCAAGGCAGTCTAAGGGATGGAGAGCTGCAGTTCTACGTTGTGCAACTCTATAATGCATTTAAATGACTTTGGTCTGAAACTTTGAGGTTCAAGTCCAAAGGCATTTGCTTCAGGGCTCACTTGAAATCAGTTCTTGGTCTGCTTGAAAATTGGCAAGCTTAAACTGAACAATGCTCCTTGGCTGAGGTTCAGATACCAAGAAAAATTTTGAAAACTGAGTTATTTCAGCAGTTTTCAGGCTTGTAATGGGTCTCCTATAGATATATCAGGTAAGCAGTGAGTGCTATAATGGAGATATTAAAATAATAGCAGGTCCCTTATAGAAGTTCCGATTTGCTCTTCTTAAGAGGATACCCAATGAACTGAAAAGTTTATACTCTTTTGAATTAACTTTTTTTTTTCTTTTTTATCAGGTCCTTTTAATTTTTTTAATAGAAATCAAAGAAGTTATAATCACACTTTTTTGCATTTCGGGGAGCAAAAGATTTTTTTAAGTCTCTGGCAGGTTTTTTCTCGAATCCGTATCTAACATCGAATGACAGAGTAACTTGCCTCTCTGACAATCTGACAGTCTACAGTCTACTTATCATGTATGAGGCTGACTCAAACTCACCAAGAATCACATAGAGTTTTATAGCCTTTGCAACCAACATCAATGAATTAAATTGGCTAGAACAAATAAGGTGACAAAGGGTAATGATGAGTGGCAGAAGAAATGAAAATCCTACAGTTTACTGACTGACAAAATCCTTGGTGACTATCAGTTACAGTAAGTGTGTTTTGAAAGAGATATTTTATAATTTCAGGCATTTAAATAACAGGATCAATTTTACCAACTTTCCAAAAGGATTACCGGGCATCATGACCTTTTATTTTGTATTGTACAACCAGGAGTGATCAAGATAAGAGAAACAGAGTGCTGCATCCTAATATCATGTATATAACTGCTTCAGCCATCCAGACTGTTTCTGGTATGCTTGTATTCCTCTTCCCGATGCAGCCAAATGCAGTTGTAAAGATTTCACTTGTATTTGACATTTTAATTTTGCTTCTAAGGGGGAGGGGAAGAAAGTCTAATTTGTCATTTGACAGTATTGTTCTGATAGCACTCTCACCGGCTGCTGTTCAAAATCAATATTAACAGTAGAAGGATTTTATTTGCCTGGGGAAATTGACAAGAACTGCAGTAGTTTTTCCAGAATAGCTCTCCATGTGGACACTCAGAATTATTGTCCATTTTCCTGCATAGATAAGGTCTCAGTCAAATGCATATTTTGCTGTGTATTACAAAGTCCGAGGAAGTTAGCAGAAGCCCAGAAAAAGTAAGTGCTATGTGCAATTTATGTGCTATGTGTAATTTATTAGTATTTGTGCAGTCCTCAGAAACTTAATACTCTGTATCTAAAATAATTTCTTTAGTTGTGGAGGCCAGAGATGGTACCTGTCCTTCTTCTCTAGTTTACTCCTGTGTTTCTCATCACAAAGCGTGCGTTTGCTCTCTTCCTTTTTCCTGCCCTACCTCCTTTCCCTCCCCTGGCCCCCAGGAGAAGCAGAGGATAAACAACCCCTTGCCCCCCCTAAGGGGGTTACTGGAGGTTTCCACCTCTGAGGCTGCTTGAGGTAAAAACAAACAACTCCAAATTTCAGAAAAAGATGAGCCTTTCTTGTAAAGCAAAGCTGTTTTTGTGAAATGATGTGTTTTCAATCTGTTTTTAGATACGCAGTCTAGCTTCAATATAAGACGACTCATACCAACTCCTCATTTATAATAACTCCAGCAGTAAAAATCCTTTAGTTCAGTGGTAGTTGGCTCTGTGAGAATTAATATACCGCACAAGACTGATCCTGAAGACAGTAATCCTGTTTGTCTTGCTTTTCCCAGTGGATGTTATATTTATTATCTAAATACACATTTCTCCTTCTTTATGTTCTTAATGTTTCAACATTTAAATGAATTTCTGAATATGAATTGTCTCCCTAAAAGTATTGCAAAAGAATACTGAAGTCAAATTTGGTCTGTCTTTATAATGCCGATTTGTCTAATGCCAAGTCCATTTCTGGAAATATCTTTCCAAAATAATAAACATTCCTTCAGATCTCAGGAGTTTGCTATAGTGAGGCGAGCTGGCTTTTAGTTTCTTTCAGGCCTGGCAACTTTCTGTGTGGTGACTCATCTGATTTTTAATAGATGTTGCATAACACTGGTTTTCATTGTGCCTGTTTTGTTTCCCACCATATGGAGTTTCTCAGTAAGAGTATACTTTACAAGAAGGAGCTGATGCAAATGCACTGTTCCTTTCCAATTCTTGGTTTTTGGAAAGGTGGGCAAAGACAAGTTATTATTCATGTGCAGAATGACTAACAGTCTAAGGGCAATGGAACTGCCAGCCTTAAATATTGTATGCTTTTCTGTGGGAGATTTTTGGTACATGCAAGTATTTAGAAGGACAGTAAATCCAGTTAATTCCAGCTATCATTAGGCTAAAAATGCCAAGAAAGATGTTAGCAAAACAAGGTTTTCTCTTACATCACCTGCATAAGTAAGTAGACCTCTGAGTATTCAGCATTACTGAAAACAGAGAAACTGGGTTTCAGGCTGGAAGAATAGAGGACTCTAGATATAGGCTGGAGTACTTTTCTTTAATAGTGGCCTAAATTTTGCACAATTTCTGTGTGCATTTAAAAACAAAATGAAACAAAAGGCTGGTGGAGAGGGAGGGGAAGCACAGAGAAGAAAGCATGTGTGCTAAGGTGCATTGGAGCTGGATGGACAGTATGGCGTCACTGTTCATTGCCTACTCAACGAGCTCTACAGAAAGGCAGGCCTCAATCAAG
>JAOXNO010000013.1:108992873-109005805 GCA_028565335.1 Limnodromus scolopaceus | reverse complement strand
TAGTTCCCTTCCCAGTCTCCCACAACATTCTGTTTCAGCTATTCCCTTTGCTCCATCTTTCTTTTCTCTTTTTTTTTGTGGTTGGACTTAATGATCTCAAAGGTCCTTTCCAACCATGAATATTCTGTGATTCTCCCCTGGTGTGATAAAGCTCCCCTGCTCATTTGTTGTCATCCAGAGTCCTCATTGTCTCATAGAAACATTGAAACAAAAAATGTGTGTCTAGCTTAGCTGGCATCTGTAGGAGGGGTATTTGGTGTCTGCTAGGCTGACTAAGATTGCTTTCTCCCATCTCTACCTTTTCAAAGTGAGCTTGCCCCTCTCGCCCTTCTGATATATGCCTAGTCCTTCCTCAATGCCATAATGTTTCTTCGCTCCAGCCTTCCTTGGTTTCCGCTTTTGTTATTTGGTCCATGGATAATCTCCTTGAAACCTTACATTTTGTCTCAAACTGGGTGACAGATGACCTTCTTTTGAAAGCTTTAGTTATTTTGAAAATAAGGATAACTTACTGTATGAATTGGAGAGAAGCTGCTTGCCATTGTTTGGCCGTATTCTACAGCTGAACTGATGAACTGATAAAAGCACTCAAATTTCAAATACCTTTTCATACCTATTTCAGCTCTCCCTAACCTAAGCACTCTCTGAAACTTTTGAATTTCTATGTTCTCTGGAAAAACACACATTTACAACCCATGGAAATGATGTTTTGTTCTTATCAGAAAAAGTGAATTTGTTTCAGAATTTGCTTTAGAAATCAGAATATTTTAAAAAGCCTATTTAATTTTGATTTACAGAATCTTTAGTAGAATTGCAACTATGAAGCCATGATTTGTTCAGAGGAAACAAATGCAATTATATTTATGGCTTAATTCATTAGATGATTCAGCTGTTCAAGCTTTGAAAGTACCGGATGGTGAACTAAGGTCATGAAAGCAAAACTAAACAATCTTTCATTTATAAAGAAAGGATTTGGCTCTAGCCCAGATAATAAAAAAATAGGTTTTTTTCAAAAGAAAATTAACATCATACTCAAAAGTTCTTGTTCTGTTGTAAGAATATTGTACAGACTAGGTATAGCATACTCATCAGTTTTATTAGAGTGCAACACTGTAAGGCTCTTTTCAAGTTTATCATGCTATAATTAATTAACTACATCTTTCCCTTTGACTTTGCCTTTGGCATTTTAATATGTATTTTCACAGCCCTTTATTCTCCTCATTGTCATCTGAGCTGAGCTTTCACTGCCCGTGAGAAAAGACTAGGGAGTTCTGGCTGGTCTTAGTTTCAGCAAAGTCCAATAAAACATAAAGCTTGTGCTTGTTTTATTATGAATTTTCTATTTTTTCCCCTGTGCTAAATGTAATAAACCTCAAAACAGGTACATTGACTCAGTTGGCATATTTCCTACTTGCCCTGACTGTTCTTAGCAAAGATGCATAATGCTAGACTATCTCCTCTCCAACAGTGTGCTTTTGAGTTTCCTAATATCCCAATAAAATTGCCAGCAGGTAGAATTCTAGCTCTTCAGAGCAAGCAACATTTTACTTTTCCATGGGAAGGCAATTTCCTTTCTTTGATGAGTAAGCCTAACATGAAGGATGCAATATGAAGTTGGCATAAATCCGCTAGACCCTCTTTACATGTTCTACTGTGCTATGAACATCTCAGCCTCCACTAACGTAGATAGCAGAACAGCTGGGTAAATTATGTCCTGTGTTTGTAGCAACATTCTCTGAAATTTTCAGCTAAAGTGGTATGCAGGTACAGCAATTCTGAGACCCATCTACTCAGGGCTTATACTGAGAGTTTAGAAAATGGAGAAAAAGGCTTAAGAAATCACAAAGTTTCTGTTACTTCATGCCATTGCTTAGCTTCCAGTGTTAAAGCCCTGGTATTCCACAGGACAGGTAAAAGTATGGTTTATCTCCACTGAAAATGACGGGTTTAACCTTTTATTTATTTGTAAAAATACAAGTGTCCTGTTTTCTGGTAATAAAATAATTTGATATATTGAGACATTGTCTATAACTAGTACCCTACAATAGTTATGTCATTGCATTATGTGGAATATCACTGTAATGTGACTTGGCATGATACAGTTTATGCATTTCTGTTATGGACAACCAATATTTTATATTTAAATGAATGTAAACCAACAAAAATTTACAATGCAACAGTATAACAAAATATTAGCAACAATACAAGGAAATTCTGAGGATCTAACATCTCTAATTTCAATGAAGACAAATGTGAACTCTTTGGAATAAAGAAAGGATGTCCTTTTTATGAGATTGTGGTCTTCCTATGGTAAAGCAGTGGTTCTAAAAATTAGTCTGTTAGGTAGAGACCATGTTCTGTCAGGGTAAAGTGCTATTCCAGAAAACTAATGTAGTTTTTGGACACAGAAGTAGAGACAAGTCAATTAGAATTGAAAAGATCATTTTAACTCTGTAGAAGCCTCCCAGTTCCTTCTGGAGTGCTGTCTGGTTGTAGCCTCTGTAGTTTTTTTACAAGTTTGATGGGCTTTGCAAAAGTATCTCAGGAATGACTTGATGTCCAGAAAAGACATATTAGCTAGAAAAACTAAAGAAACTCAAATTGCTTAGTTTATTGAAGGGCAGGTTGGAGGCTTACGTGATTAACATTCTAGTATTTACCTCATAGAAGAAATTTCTAATAATGGGCATTTACTTCATGTAACAGAGAATCACATAATGAGAGCCAATTGGTGGAAAAATCTTCAGACTAGAAATATGAACTCTTAGTAGAGATGGTAAGCAACACTGGACAGCAGAGTTTAAAGGTAATTAAAATTGTTGGTGTGTTTCCCATTAAGTTTAATCTGAAAAGTAGCAACAGGCCTTCTCTGCATTGTGTATCCTTTATCTCCAAGTAACTCTTGATGCTCCCTTTTGTCTTCAAAATGCATGCATTAGTCAATGACAGACAACATCCCCTCCCTCCCTCCATTTACAAGTGTACAAAACAGTTGTATTACCTTAAAAATATTTTGATTCTAATAGGAATTTATGAAAACTTATGAATTTTGCCCTTAAAAGCAAAGGTGAACCATCACAGTGCATTTTTGTATTGCATGTTCAGGTTAAATAAGAGCCAAAAAAAGCCCAACCCTGAAATACTGTGAACTGTGATGACTGGGAGATTGCTTAAATTTAAACTAAATGGATTGATTTGGTAGGAAGTGAATCACACACACTTGGATGCCCCTCTGCTACCCTTCAACATCGTTTGATTATTTTGCTAATTCTAGAATGCTGCATTCATTCTCAGTGGATGACTATTGGGTATCAATACGGATTTGTTTTCCTACCTGCTGGGCATTTGTTTTCCCAGCCTTCTCTTTTTTCAAAACTGCTAAACAGTTTTTGCTCCTTGTCTGCTTTCAGCTACTGTTGCCAGAGATGCCACAAATGAGAATTTTCCAGCAGTATCAGTTACAGAGGGTTAAATTTGTAGGGGTTAACTGTTAACTGTTAACCACTCTTAACTGGTCATTGCCACCCCTGTTGTAGACTGCATAGTGGTGTTTCAACACTGTAGAGGATTACGGTCTGGAGACATAAAACCGATGTGCAGATTATAATACAGGCTCATTGTGGCATCCTTTGGATAGTTAATAAATAATTTTGTGCTATTGCTGCACTTTTGATCTTCTCAAAAGAGGGTGAAATCCAGATTTAATACCGTATAAACCAAATCTATCAAAGCTGATGTCAATATTCCGCATTACTTATTCGTCTGCATTACTATGTGCTATGGAGTTGCAAGTATAATAGTATACTTCACTTAAACACACAAAGATATAACTTTTTAAAAATTCAAATTCTAAAGAAGAAATTCAGTTTGGGGTTCTTATTTCAATCAATTTGGGTCAATACACTTTTCTCCTGTTCCGAATTGTAATTTACATCACAGTGTCTAGGATTTTATGCTTCGTGAAAATTTTGCTACCAGTGGAAGCCACGCAGGCTGAGCAAGAGCACAATTTTCCTGGGGAGGTCTACAGTCCTTATCAAGCCGGGAAATTTCTACTATTGAAAGATTTCATGCCAGAGCAAGCTGAACAAATCATCACCCTCATACAGTTAGAAAGCTGCTTGCTGAAATCCATCGCAAACCAAACTAGAGTCGACCTGGCATGTAATGAGCTCACCCAGGGGCAATGCAAAACAGATCTGTATCTTGAAAGCAAAATCTATCCTGGTGCTAACATTTATGTTTTAATATAAAACCGTGACATTACATAGGTTTTATACTCCCGTGATTTGTGTTTATAGCACAATGGAGGATTATTCTCCTTTGATGGATTATGCCCTTTGGTATTCTCAGGTATGCAAACTGAGCCTATTTTATGATAGCACAAGTAGTTATTAGAGTGTTTTTATTTAAATGCTGTGAATCAGGTTTGAATGAATGATTTCTAATGTTTCTAAATATCTACAAAATATCTAAAAATTATACTTGTGTTTAGGATTTCATCTGATATAAGACTATTTTGACCTGCACCTCAATTAGAGGAATTGTGTTGTAATGTAAATTCAAGAGGGAAAAAAAAAGAAAGAGAAATGTGGCAATACGCTCAGAGATGATCTTACAGAAGTATAAATAAATGGGAGTTTTTTGCGTATTCTTTTTTCCCGTCTATCCAAAGGATACATTTTCTCAAATGATAGGCTTCCCTGACCTGTCTTTTCCTAGGTCCTGTTTTGTATGGGGAAAAATGGGGGGTGGGAGTGATTAAAAATATATGAAAAAAATCCACAAGGCAGAATAGTTTTTGCGATTCCTCCAAAACTCTGTTTTTTCCACTGGCTGTGGCAGGCACCACTGGGCCATTGTTCTTTTTTTCATTCTTTCATTCTACACTATTTCACTTTCTTTTAAGATCCTTTGCAGTTTACAGAAGTTACTACATGTCTGTCCTAACAGGGTACTGGCATCTGCTGATGTCTCACTGAAAGTCCTTTTGGAATGATGGGAGAATCAAACCAAATTTTCTTTTGAAAAGGTTTGAACCAAACCTCTTTCAGTTTTATTAAGGTATAATCAGGTTAATTGCAAAGGCATTTCAAAACTTACTATTAGGAAGTGGGAAATACAAGCTTACTGCAGCTGTTGTGACTTAACTAGATCCAAGACATTGCAAAGAAAACATATACTTACTGGAAAAATAAATCCCCACATATATGGCTTCAACTATATTGTCAAGTTCCTTTGTTTCTCCCTCCATCTAGGGTCCTATTTCACCAATTTCTTTACTACATACATGCTAACTTGCTTATAGGCTCAAATTTGGCATGACGCAACTAGTTCTTTCAGTGAGAAAGCCTAGGAATGGACCAGGGAAGGCATTCATGCTAATGTCGATGTTCTGCAAGAAACGTAACCCAAAAATCTGGATTTTGGGAGCAAGATAATTTATTATACGCTGGAATCACTTATATATTGATAAGGGAGCCTGATGGATGAGAAGGCAGGAGAAATCAGGGGACAGGTGGAGGAGCTGAAATCAAAGTTTAATCAGTAGTCTTGATGATTATTATTTCAGGTTCCCATAAGAGAGACAGGTCTGCCAGACTTTCATCTAAACTGCAAGACTTTTTCCCTTGAATGTTAGGTCAAGTTCTGACTTTGGTCATTGGATGAGAAGAAAGTTTATCACATTTTCCAGTTTGTGTTTTTTTTTCATTTGGAAGATCAGAAGACCAGCCCATGCTGTTTTCCAAGCACTTCAAACCTAAATTTTCATGAAAAAAAAAAAAAATCCGCAGAATAAATATTTCACTTCTAGGTAATGGTGGCATGTAATTCTTTATCTTCTTCCTGTTGAGAATTGGGAGTTTTTCATACACTCTGGGAGGAGGAGTCACAAAGAAGTTTTATCCTTCTCCAAAGCTATACAGTGGCATTTTATGCTGAAAATTTGCAAGATGGTAATCAAAACAGACTAAAGAAGGGTAACATGACGTTTCCATGGATAGTCTTGTCTACAGCCAACAAAAAAAAATGATGGGTGTCCTAGAAATGTGCAGGTTTTTGTTATTTACTTTGAATGTTTGCTTATATTTCAAAATTAATTATAGGCGGACAGGTTATTTAATCAGAAAAAAATTAAATATATCAGGGTGAAAGCTAGCATTTGTATCAGCTGTGTCTAACAGAATATTTAATTATATATATGTGAAGTACAGATACAAAGCATATGTAGAAGATTTTCTTTCTGTTTCACAAAATTCTTGTTCCTAGTAGTATGTATTGATGTTTTACTTGTGACAGAACATAAAAATATGTTTCCTGAAAGAAGAAATTAAACTTTTCTATTCTGGATTGGAGAAACATCTGTTTGGTCTGTCATCATGATGGTGGCCAGGAATGAATGTTTCAGAAGAAAATAAAAGAACCAGGCAGTACCTAGACATGGGGTAATTTGCTCTGCAGCATTAAGTTTTATCCTGAGCTTGACTAGACAGAGATATATGTAAACCTCAAGGCAGGTGGTTTGATGCTAGTATTTTGTTAATAGAGCATGATAACAAGAACTTCCAAGGTTATTTGAATGTCACCTTGCCTCTTAAATCCGGATAGGCTTATAGCTTGAGTGACCTGCCAAGTCACCTCCTGTGTCTAATTATAGACTGTGAGAGAGCATTTCCTCTCCTGAGTTTTGTATTTATTACCTTTCAATGCCATTAAATAGCCCTTTGTTACCTTTCAATGTCATGAAATAACCCTCTTTTTTTTCCTTCTTTTTCTTTTTCTTGTATTAGGAATAGAGAAGAGTGACTTTATGTGGAGTGCAGCTTTCAATGTATAGGTTGTTCCCCTGAAGAAGGTACCTTTCACAGCCTAAGCTCTTCATGGACACTTTCGTGTGTTGTGGATAATTGCTCTGGCTTATTGCAGGTGACCCTCAGAGGAGACCTGCCTCCACCAGCTTCTGTACTGTGCTGTGAGCAGTATTCCTGAAGACTACGGTATATTTAGCCACCTCGTGAGGGCTGACATTTCTTTCATGAGCCTGGGTATTGAAGTGCATTTCCTCATATTGTTTATATTTTCAGTGGGTGCCTTTGTTGATGTGTCTTTCTAAAAATAGCTGTTAAGATGCAGAATAATGGTCCTTAAAGCTGTTATGTACGGATGGCCAAAACATTCCAATCTGAAGGCAAATCTAGGAAGTTTGCTTGTGGTTGCTTGTTCATAATCTTTTCATGAGAGTGCATGCAAAGAGCGGGATTTACCAGATTTAAAAAATAAACAAAACTGAAGATTTTCTATTGAACTGAAGTAGGAGAAATGGTGAGGCAGATTATTTGGAGATTATTGTACTTTCTGCTGTAGTGAAACTCAACACCCAACTCTTCTTTTACATTGTACATTTTGTTTTGTTCAACTTTGATTTTTTATATTTATACTTACAGACATCAGTTGAAATCCAAGCCAATGACTATGCTAATACATAGGTGACATTTATTCAAGGAATATTAACAGAAAAGTTTAATTTACTGAACAGTGAGATCCACTGGCATGGACTGGCTCATGTCTAACAAACCATCTCGACCTCCAAACTGGAGGGCTGCACACAAACTGTGCATTGGGAATGGTTCCTGGACCACATGACTGGCAAATCATGCCTGAGATTTATTCATGGAAGCTACTAGCTTAAAACAGGCCAAATTTGTTTCTGGTAAACAAAAAGAATTTATTGAAAGGGTTTGAGTGTTTTTCATTAAGGACATTGTATTATTCTTCACATAAATAAAACCATTTATATTATGCTGGGTCTGTGGACTGCTGAAGATAAATTTTCTCCAGATTGCATGGTCTTAGTCTTGACTTTGTATTTTTTGTAAGACTATGAAATTGAAACTGTAGCATTTAAATTAAAAACTGCTGCTCTTGATCCTTACTTTTGTGTAAAATAGAGATGCATTTCATAAGTAGCATCAAGCTGCGCTTTCTGCATTAGCATGTGATTATATCATGATGGACATCAGAGCTGGAAGGGACATTGAGAAGTTATCTTGTTCTTCCTCTGGCCAACAGTGGGAAACAGTGGCTAAACACCTCCAGTGATGGGGAGTTTCTGGACTCCCCAGGTACCTATTCCAGCACCTAACTAAGGTTGGCATTAGAAAATATTTTCCTAAATTTCTTTTGCTTCACTTTGAGGCCTTTTTTTAAACTATCCACAGCAGTACAAAGGAAAAAAGATCTAAATAGTGTTTCACACCTAATCTGCTCATTTTATTGTTTCTTTACTCATATATAGTACATAAAATCATAGAATGGTTAGCATTGGAAGGGATCTTAAAGATCATTGAGTTCCAACCCCTCTGCCATGGGCAGAGCGACCTTCCACTAGACCAGGTTGCTCAAAGTCCCATCCAGCCTGGTCTTCAGGCATAGGGCATCCACAATTTCTTTGTGCAACCTGTTCCAGTGTCTCCCCACCCTCACAGGAAAGAATTTCTTCCTAATATCTGACCTAAATTTACCCTCTTTCAGTTTAAAACCATTACCCCTCATCCTATCGCTACACTCCCTGATGAAGAGTGTGTCCCCATCTTTCCTGTAGGCCCCCTTCAGGTACTGGAAGGCTGCTATAAGGTCTCCCTGGAGCCTTCTCCAGGCTGAACAACCCCAACTCTCTCAGCCTGTCTTCATAGGAGGGGTGCTCCAGCCCTCTGATTATCTTCGTGGCCCTCCTCTGGACTCACTCCAACAGGTCCATGTCCTTCTTAAGTTGAGGGCCCCAGGGCTGGATGCAGTACTCCAGGTGAGGTCAGCCACTCCACACAGCTTGGTATCATTGGCAAACTTGCTGAGGATATATACGTGAGTATAATATTGCAGTCAACCATTCCTACATAAGGCTGTTGAGCTGCTATTTATTTTGGATAATTTCTCTATTTTTTAATTCTTTGAAATGCTCGTAAGCACTCCTCACTTGCGAGAGATCGCTTGCAAAGGTGATAATCGCACTTGTTATCCTCTCTTCCAAGGCAGACATGACTGTGACATGGAGATATGCTTAGACTAGACACTTTGGAGACCCATCCAATGCACCTTTCCAGTTAGGCAATGATACAAATTTGTTGACTGCTCTGTGATTGTAATTTTGGTTGAACTGATTGTATAACTTACACTAATTTCTTCTAGACCATATTTTCTTAAAATGAACAGCCAGTCCTCACATTGTGTAATCAGAGCCTTCTGTTACTAAATCTGAGGTTGGGATTAGGATGTGCATGACAGTAGGTATTGCTGGGAAAACTTCACAGTACTTAGAAAGAGCTGGAATGGTAAAATTGAAGATTGTGTCCTATCCTCACATTTGGAAATGTCCCGTTTCCTCCTGGTCTGAAGTCATGTGGTGGGCTGGATGGACGATACAGGAAAAAAGATTACTCAGAGGAGAGGAAACCTTCTTTAAGAGGCATGGGAGGTGGAATAAGTGAGAAAACTGAGGAGAGAGAGCAGTTGAGGGAATAGGATGGCTGAAGGAACCCTCAAGGAAGACTAGACTGGGAATGGGGAGTCCCTGCAGTGCTAGGAAAGAGAAGTCTATATGGGTGATACCGAGGGACTGAGGGGATAAGGAAAGGAAGATGTCTCCACTTGCAGCATCTCAGAGAAGAAAACCTCCCAGTTGCCTCCCACAATATTTTCCTGGAAGCCTGAGGATGACCTTTGTCTCCCTTAATCCTGTCCATTGCTCAAGTCTCCAGACTCCCTTCACCCATCAAAAAACAGACCAATCCGAAATTCGTTTTCACCATCCCTTCCCAACAACACCTTCCATTCTCAGTACCATCAATCTATTGAATTGTACTGCCTTCTACTTTATCTTCTTTGCCCTCATCCATGATAAAACATTTCAGTTTGTCTATGCTTCTGAGCTGCCTTTGAATAACATGAATAGCTTGAACTGCTTGGGAAATGAATAATGTCTCTTGGCATGCATGGGGAAGAAGCAGCAACCTGGCAGTAGGTGAACTGCAGAAACAGACCACTTCCTGAGAATGGCTTGAACAGCAGGATAAAAGTAGCTACATAGAGAAAGCATCAGTGATACCCTGTCTGCTGTTAAATTCAAAATGTGAACAAATAGAGAAAAAATTCTCCCCCCTTTGCTTCAATTTAAACTTTTTCTTGTAGCGTCCTCAGTGGTACCAAGATAAAAATATGTCTTCACTGTAGCAACTATTTAACATAGTTGTAGATTTTCTTCCTTTAGTCTTTTTTCTTCACCATAAAAATCCCCTCAAAATCTTTCAGTTTTACTTCATAAATGTTTCTTTTAATAGTAATAGCTAACAACTTTTCAGACAGAATTAATAATCTTCTTTGAAACTCCATGGGACCCCTTTCATTATAAGCATTCAAACTAGGAGGAAATTATAATAATATAAAGAACAGTTACATAAATTGTACTCTATAGAAGAAATATAAAGGGAATAAACAATAAATGATGAAGTGTCTGTTAAGAAATCACAGAAAGCCTGCTGAGCTGCTGCCTTTTTTCCTTCTCTCAGAATAAATGTAAAAGATACCGCTGCTTTTAGAACACACACCACATTCCTGGCATGAGACGCTATGCTTTTTTTTTTCCCTCCAGTACACTCTTATTATTTGTATCTTCATGTATTTATTGTTTACTTGATTCTGCCTGTGACTGATTCACAAACAGATGGACACAGTGAATTCCTGGAGAAGTCCTGCAGTTTGATTGGATTGTTTATTTGCAGATTTTGGCTAAGCTCGGGGAAATATAACAAGGAGAAAAGTCTAAGGTCAAAATTTAGATGCAGGTGTTTTCATAAGCTTTCTGCTCTAGTGCTGACTTTCCATATGGGTATGCATTTGTTCCCATGTTTGCTCACATGGCCCTAGTAATTTTATTTTTATTAGTAATAACCTTTCTTTCAACAGTTACATTACACATGATTTGTTTGTTTTTCATTTGAGAAAGAGTGCTCAACTTTTTTATAAAGGCACAGATTCTCCACAGTAGGGCAGAATTATTATAGGACTCTCTGCCATCCCATGATATTAAGGTATATACGATCAAAACTTTAAGTCTCTGCTTAGCCAAATCACCCCAAGTTTATGCCAGATCACGGCTTCAACTGAGTGGGACACATGACAGTGTGCAACCAAACCATCCTGTGTCTCTCAGCATAGTCTCATTTTGGCCTGTGTACCAATTGCTAAGCGACTTCATTATATACAACCCCTCCTTCCAGCACTTGTGGGAGATTAAGAAAGGCTAAACAGACTTTGTGCATAGAAAAAGCACTTGTTACAGGCTAGTTCCTTTTCCATTGTGCAAAAGTTTACCTGAGGCCTGTTGCTGTTAGTCACGCTGCACAGATAATGGGTGAAGTTTATTGTTTTGGTTTCTCCCCTCCCAGAGTGTTCTCACCTGTGGAGTCATGCTGTGTATGAACTCACTTGCTGAATCCCTTTCATGTCAGTAGCCCAAACAAATCTTACTTCCCTGGAGGTCTGCACAGAGCTGCCAACTAAATTATGGTGAGGAATCAGGTGGTTCTGCACTGATTTTCCAGCTGCAGGTTCCCCTAAACAGAGGAAACCTTACATTTCACTACATTACATTGCATTGAAAGATAGGTTTTGCGTCTTTTACATTCTCTTGGGAGCAGAAGAGGAGGTATGAGTCCTTGGTTAAAGACATGTCATAATTTACCATGGCAATTTCCATATCATCTCTTTATCCTCTGGAATTTTTAACAGTCAGTAAATAATGCACTCAGTTGTACTGAAATAATCAGGATTATAGCTTCTGTGTATGAAAAGTGCCTGCTGAGAAGTATAATTTTGTCATGCATATCCTTCTAAACATTCCGTTTCTAAGTGAAAAACGATCTAATCTTGGATGCCTGATATGCAGTCTATTGCTCTGATAGAGATGCAATGCAATGGAATGACACCATGCATAACGGATAGTAGATTAATGGTTCTTTACCACTTTTCATATGAAGACCAGGATATGATTTATTTTCCTAAGTCAAATCAGTCATATAAAACTTAAAAGTCAATATCATATTTGATCGTAAAGAACTATTTTGGCATTAGTATCTATTATTCTTACTGTGATTGGTCCTTGAACTAGAAGTCTCCTGCATGCAAGCATGTAGTCAAAAGACAATCCCAATGCCAGTCAACTGGGGTGAAGGTATGAAGGCAGCATACAAAGGAAGCTTTAGCACTACTCTGTAGATGAGACTGATGAGCTTTTCAGGAAGATAAAAGCACCAGGAAAAATGGTCATTCTAGCTATTGTGGCTGTCACTTCAACAGTGTGGTTCACTTTCCGTGGGTTGTGAAAAGTTTTATGGGTGCCAGTCCCTCGAGTAAGTATATAAAGAGGAATTAAAATTCTGCTGAGCCTGAACTCTCCAAAATGGTTCATGTTGGGCCTGCCAAGAACTCTGTGGTTGCCTTAAAAACAATGAATCTTTGCAATAACAAACGAACATCTTTTATAATTAATCTTCAAGCTTTTGAGCCTTCAAAGGGAATTTTAACTTCAGTTGGGAGGAGTTGATTTTGATTTATTTTTTTTTTATTTTTATCACATGACACGGGGAACTCAGGAAAAAATGTAGCATTGTGACACAACAGTGAGAGATGACAAAACAAGAATTAAAGAGTAATATGACCTGGTAAGCTTTGGAAGCCGTGTGCTGCCCTTTACCTATGCCTTTCCAAAAGATACTTGCTGTGGAATGCTGTCCTGGTTTGAGGTAAAACCGAACCAATTTTGTGTTTTTTTGCCCCATTGGAGGGTCGGAAACGGAAAAACGTAGAGGGGTCACACCTGTGGGGAGGAGCGGACAGGACAGGTGACCCAAACCTGACCAACTGGGGTATTCCATCCC
>JAOXNO010000013.1:108957936-108978013 GCA_028565335.1 Limnodromus scolopaceus | reverse complement strand
GTGGACCTGCTTTGGCAGGGGGGTTGGACTAGATGATCTCCAGAGGTCCCTTCCAACCCCATGTGATTCTGTGATCTGTGATCTATTTTGATAAAATAATTAAATTAAAATATAATGGAATATATTTTCTCTCATTTTGCCTACTGCATGTTTGTCTTTTGTAGAAAACAATATCTCTTTCTGCATCAATCTTTATTGATTCAGAGAGCACAGGTAGTATTTACAAATTTTATATTGAAGGATAGGACCTCATGGATGTAACTCAGGAGATCACTGTTCTAAACTCTGAGTTGCTTAGAATCCTACTGTTTTCCAGCATCGTTGATTTCCTAGGTTAACTTTTGTTCTTCCCCAACTCGCCAGTGAGACCTTGTAGCCACGTGTCCTAGAAAATGCATTGTCAATTCTTTTCCCAGGGTTATTGTCCTTTTCTTGATGTGAAAGCCTTTCTGTTTGTAAGAATGTGCACTGTTTTCTAAGAAGTAAAAAGCAAGGAAGGGAAGAGAAAGAGGAGAGGAGGGTGAATTTGTCCCTTACTTTTGCTCTCTTGTGTTGCTTCAAGGAGGAACAGCTCTAAGCGTAACTTAAGTAAGCCCTGAAGAGTTATCCAAGATACAATAGAGGCCTCCTTCTAGATACTGCAGTTCTGCCTGCTTGATGGCTAGGACTTGCTTTCATGCTGTCACACATGGAATATTTTACCCATGGGGATTATCAGACTTTTTTCAGCTTTTGTTGGTTGTGAAGGTTTATAAAATGTCTTCTAACTGCAACTCTGCTAATGGTTATATCAATCATACATTCACAATTGTGAGTTTTCATGTTATACATAATATAGCATGTGATACTTTATAATGTATACAATGCAATGTCATATCCTCACATGAATTTTTACTGCAAAAAAAATGGAATGAAAATTCTATCATGTCCGTCCAAGAGAATTTTTTGTTTCTGATCACTAACAGGGTTTCTGTTAGTATCTGGAATAGATCTTAACTCCATGAACTAGAAATGTAATCATTGTTCTTTATGTCAATCAAATAGTAGGTAGCACTGTGAGATCGGTCTGGCCTTTTTATTTATTATGCGTGACTTTTTGTTAGGCAGAAAATTCCCTCTTGTGGGCTGGATTAGAGTCCAAGCCTAGGTGAGGAATATGGCCTAGCTGTTATAGCTGCACACCCTGAAAGGCACGCAGATCACAAAATCACACATAAATAGCAACTGTTATAAAGATGCAATTAGAGACAGCCTTCCTGACCAAAAGCATGCACCTTGGTTCTCTCCTGTTATATGGTGATATCAAATGCACGTGAGCTCTGCAGTTAACCTATCCATCTGCTATAAACCCAGGGTTTCTCAGTCCCCAGTTTCTGCTCCCTGCCCAAGATTGAGTAGGCTTGAAAATGGTGGCTATGAGAACTGTGGGCTGTGCCCCCAAGGCATTTTGTGCTGTCTACTGTCCACTTCTCTTTTTCCCAAATGCTCCTTGGATGAGTGCAGGGAGCAGTCTGTGAATGCCATGAATTTTTCTGTCACTGGTGACCACCCAGCTAGTGGTTAGTATTAGCTTTTGTTTTTTTCAGGGTTGGCTAGCCTGCCATGCCAATTGATATGTACCATCACCCACTTGGCCAGACTTTCCCAGGAAAAAACAAGTGCATGTTAATGCTGACAACAGAAAGGACCATCCACCTCAAAGCTCTGTCTCAAAGGACTCTCAGGAAAAGAGGTTCTATAAAGGTTGATGGCTTGCGTGAATTACCTTGGCAGATTGCAAGTGACTGGGGCTTACAAAGAAGATCAATGGCAGATCCCCTGCCATACATAATACTTATCTGCAATATAAAAAAGTTGGGAAAAAATAAATCACTCAAGCAGAGAATAGCCAAATATATATATACATGTAATATATATGTTTGTTTATGTGTGGTTTTGAGTGTTCAAAAGGAAATTAATTGTCATTCTTCTTCCTTCTGCCTTATAGAGAACTAGGTATGACCTGTTTGCTCCACAAATTACTTTTATGTCATCTTGGGAATGTTCCTCCTTTGCTGCATTTTCAGTCATAGATGATCACTATACTAATTACTGGTGTGACTCCCACTATCCTCATCTGACTCTCACCATATTAATTTCTGGTGTGTAGCAGGCAATAGCCTGCTGTCCCTGGACCACTGAGAAGCTGTGCACGGCATGGTGGCTCAGGTTCTTTGGCACTCCACCATGCCTGTCACCAGGCACACAGCTAACTCCCTCCCTGCTTCTGGGCACAGACCCTTTAGAAGGACTTCAATATTTATTGTAAGGTCTCTTCACAAGACAAGGCAGAATCACCTCCTGTAATGAAAAAATCTAGCAAACCTTTATTTTTCATAAGGACTGTCACTGCATTTGTCATTTGGGATGCTTGGACTAGCCAGGAAATGAAGGATTTATTTTTGTATGAGCTTTTTTCCATGTTTCTTGTTTCCATGTTTTACCTATTTAAAGGAACCACATTTTTACATCTCCAAGTGTAGCTGAACATAGAAACATCTTTATCTTTTTGGTCTAATGGAACATTTGATATTCCACTCCTGTCCTTCTCTCTGTGGCAGTACTCTCATTTCCAGTCAGAAAGCATTCCTTTTCTGAGTAAATAGCCTTCTAAGATACACTTCACCTTCAGTATTCTATTTAATGAGGATAAAATTGGTGGTAAACCAGAAAGACTAGTAAGTGACTCCACTTTTCTACATTTCATGTTTTTATTTGATCTCTCCCTTTTCTTTAGCCTAATAAAATAAAATAACTTTTACTCTAATATACCTGTTTTCCTGGAAGTCTCCTGAGAGACAGTTCTTTAAAATGGATTTCCACTTCTTGATTTGCTTTCTAAAATGTTTACAGGTTCTTAGGCATTAAAAAAAATTCCAACAATTAAAATATACATAAATACTTCTTAAGTAGTTCTCAGGTATTATGGAGGAGTATCTTTTGAAAGTGAAAAAGTTCTCACTTTTTTTGTACAAGCTCTGCATCCCAAGAGTTACAGAGATAATCAGTGCTAGACAAAAAGTATGTTCCTTAGCTGTAGGATGAATCACTTACCATGTCTCCTGCTCCTAGATCTTTCATCATAAGTTTAATAGCCTCTCATATTTTCATACTTTCTTCCTGAGAGTCTATATTTATCCATGCATAAATCTTATGCCTTGTTAAAATCCATCCCCTTATCCCAAGCCTGGTGATTAAAGTATATTGCTAAACTTTCCCAAAAGTTGGGCTGGGGTCATAAAGTCCATTCTAAATTACAGTTGTGCTCAGCACAGATGGAGAAGGCTACATCTGAGCTAAACCATTAATTGCAAAGGATCACTAGACTGCGTAGGAAGAGTTAGATATACCCTAAAACTGAATCAGGAATGGATGTTTTGGTTTGGGAAGTTGAACTGAGAAACTGATCAGGTCAAAACAGAGACTTTGGAGGGTTTAAATAAAAACCTCCATTCTCCCAAAACTTCAGTGTTTCACTTTGAGAGTAAATGAAAGAAATAAACTGTCAATATTTACTTAAATATACATACTCTTCATGCGCTTTTGCTCATCAAAAGTTAAGCCATTTAAAAAAAAAAAAGAAATTCCAGGAAAAAAAGAAGGAAATATATTAGAAATGCTGACATAAAACAGTTAATTTAAAATAAGTAAAAATGAAAATATTCTATAGTTTTTACTTTGCTCCCTCTATCTTTTTCATTGCCCATAGCTATTTGCTGAATTTGGTTGCCATTTTATCAAGGTGCTTTTTTTCCTAAAGTTCTGTTTGCTGATTTCCTGTTTGCTGAAGATGAAAGCCAACTCCAGTCAACATCAGCCAACACTCTGTGTTGGAGGCTCTCCAAGTTAGCCACCACTAATCACTGAGGTCAGGATTGCACCTTAATTATTGTTTCACTGCAGTACAGAAATGTCTTCCTGTGAGTCTCAAGAAGATATCTCCTTTAGCTCATGATTCGTGGCCCTGACACTTCTGGGTTGTGCTGCCTCTGCTCTTTCTTTCCAAACTAGGGTGGAGGTCAGTCAGTCTTTCCACATTTTCTCACAGAAAGAGGAAATGTTGGTTGTGCTTCTCCTTTTATTCCACTGCTTGCTTAGTGGTACACCTCGAGACTGGAATGAGAGGCAACGGGGTTGTCTCTTTGACGCAATGGATAAATACAGGCAGATAGAAGCATCAGAGGATTGGAAGAGGGAAGATTAGTCATCAAGGAGGCTGTCATTCCAGCAAGCAAGGCTCTGTCTGCTCTAGGGTTTCTGAAAGATGGGTTTTCAGAGAATGACAAGGAAATTTTGACAGTGTTATAGCGCATCTCACAAATGCAGGGGCTTGGAGAAAGGCACAATGCTGCACCTTGAAAGCATGGCTGTCCCACAGCAGACATTAAGATGGTAGCTGATCAGATGCAAGACAAGTTCTTGCTAGCAGATGCAAAATGCTAGGCAGCATGAGAGGTAATATGACCGATGTCCCTCACTGATCTTGAAAATAAAAGCAAGTAGCTAATGTTTGACAGGGGAGACATCTGCAAGGCTTCCAGGGCACTTCACAGAGCTAGCACTAAGCACCTGTTTACTTGCAGGACTGAAGATAAAAAGGTTATAAAGCCAGATTTGCAAAGAGAAGCTGTGTTGAAGTCTAGGAAGCCAGGCAAAAGCCAGTGAACCAGCACTGCAGTTAGTTGTTATCTCATGCTTTTAAGTGGCTACTTGGTACTTATGAAAAACTTTGGTGATGGGAAGGAAATCCCCGTGTTCACAGTGCTCACAGTCAGTTTCAGGGTAAAAAAACAGGCCAGGAAGCAATCTGCTGGCTGTAAGAGACAATTTGGCAATTTTAAGCTGGAAAGGAAGACTTTAGGGATTGTCAAGAAGTCAGATAAATAAACAGAGATGCTTTTGCTGCTGGAAGAGTGGCTGATTTGTGGCAGTGGCATTCAAACCACAAGCAATGTCAGGAGGCCACAGGTCTTCCAGAGCTATGCAAGCTGAACTCTTAATTCAGAAAATATAGTTTGTGTTTTTAATTCAGGTGTGGATTCATCAAGACTCTTCAACACATGCTTAAGTCAATAGTTTTTAAACACAAATTTGCTATTAGAGCATACCTTTTACAGTCTTTGTTGAGGAGCTTACTCCTTTTCCTCATCAGGAAAGTGATAAGTTAGTCCTTCACTGAACAGAAGTTATTTGAAAATGGGCCCTGAATTACTATATACTAAAGTCAGAATGTCTTAGTAGTGCTTTTTTATTTATGTATTTCTTTTTGGTCCCTTCTGCCTAAAATCTTCGTCTCCTTGTCACCTAGATAAATATTCTGCTGCTTACTTTAGCTGAAAATTCAGGAAATGCTCAAATAAGTTATTACAGTATTTGCTATTTGAATCTTCATTTCACTTGTAGATAGTATTTAATTATTAGTAAATATTATTATTAATTATACTTTAATAGAAATTATATTCTTATATATTTATAATAATTTTAAATAATAAACCTGAGACATTAAAAAATGATAGCACAATGCAAGTCAGTTCATGCGCATTTAATTTCTTTACAAGGGGTAGTGGGGTGAAAGCCTTCAGTAAGAGGACAAGTGTTTTATTCTAGATGCATACAACTGATTTTTTTAGCAGTTGAAGGAAAACAGAATAGATGACTGAGATGTCTTATTTCTGTAGATACATAAATGAATCACTCCAATTTATACAGTTTAGTGATATGTATTATTATATTTTGTTGTGGTTAAATTATTTTTCTTTTCATTTGGTGGATTTATCTGTGAAAAATTGTATTTTGAGGTTTTTAAATTACATGAAATCAGTATCTGTTTAGCCTGTGTTTGCGTGTTTGTGATCAGCAACTAAAAAAGGAAGAAAAGAACATTTCCAGAGGGCTTTTCTGTTTAGAATTCCTAAAATATTGGCAAAGATCTTTTCATTGGTTTGAAATTAGTGGTCCACTGTTTCTGAAGAGGAATGTGAAAACGAAATGGCTTTTGGAATGTACGAGCTACATTCCTACCTGCCCTCATGCAGGATGAGTCAATGGAAATGGATCAGAAAAAGAAAAGAATCCTGCGGATATTTCATCAGGATAAATTCTTCCTTCACTCAGTAGTGAAACTTTCATGAGCAGTATTTAATGAGGCAAGAACCACTCTTGAAATATATCGGTGGGTCTAGACACACCTTTGAAGCATGTTGGAATGTCATTTCTGAGAAACCACAACTTCTGTGAAAAAAAAGTCCAGTTGAAATTGAAGTATGGTTGAAGAGAATATAGAATAACATAATATTCCCAGAAGTCTTCAGAAAGTTTTGATAAATATGCCTCTCTATATTTGATTTCTTAATTGTTTTCAAATCTGAGTTTGTATTTGGACTTTTTGGTTATATATAACCTCCTTCCTCAAAGGACTTCCAAAGTTCTGTTCCAACACAGTAACCTTAAGAAATGTTAGTCATTTTTGACATTTGAAACTTCTGGTAAAATGATAGTTTTCCTATAATTAGATCAATGCAAAAGCTGAAAGAGACCATCTAGGAGAATTTGTTCTCAGTTTAAAAGGGAACCTTCTCTCTGCTTGCTGAATGATTTTTAGATACACACCAAATCATTTCCATTACAGAGAAGTTTATTGTTATCACTATTTCCATCATTTTGTCGTGGTAGCCCTCACTGCCCATGCACCAGGCACCCAACAGATTAGGGACAAGCCCCTCTTGTATAGCTTGCACCCTCAGCTGGCAACACAGGGAGGAGATGGGGAAGCAGAGGCATAAGAAGTTAAGACAGTTTTCTAGAGAGGCAAGAACATTTCTAGAAATGTAAGAGAGTAATTGTGTATAATGGGACCACAGATCAACGCAGAAGGAGCAAGCCCTGTGTCAGGACTGAAGTCTGCATTGTGCCAGCTGCCCTCTCTTCTGCATGTTTGTCATAGCCCTGAGAACAGGTAATTTCCCAGGAGGGTAGCTCTTGGAAAGGAAACGGGGAAAAATATGTCTTAGATGGAAAATCTGAGACCAAGTGACAACAATGAGCCTTCTGCATGCTGTGACTTTCCCTGCATTTAGGGACTATCTTTGCCAAAACAGAATTCCTGATTTCTTGAATCCCAGTTGAACATCCTGTGTACTGTGTTTAACTATATGCATGCATTACCTCTATATATATATTCAGAAGTAATGATAATTCTGAAGTGTACAAAAATTGTCTACTATACAACACAGCTCATGCTCAGTTCTTCTTGGTTTTTCTGAATCTTCTTGATAGTTGTGCTTGTGATTAATAGTGTTCCCATTTATGACTACAGTAAAAATCACAAGCTTTATCACAGAAAGGCCAGTGTTATCTCAAGCAACTGGGAAAATGGGTGGAGGTTATCTTGAGATAACTCAGACAATTAATCTACTTTTTGAATTAAGCAGGTTTTACTCATTATGCTCTTGTAGTCTCTGTTTGTTGTGCTGTCTCCCAAAACATTCCCTGTTGAAGAGGAAAGCATACTAATAATTATCTGTGTTTCTTCCCTCATGTGTTTCTAATCCAGACAACATAAATGAAAAATAAATTGCATAGGAATAATATGATCAATAGCAAGGAATAACTTAAGAGCTGACGTGATAAATAATAAATAATTGCAATGATAAATAATTCCATTAAGGCAATCAAACAGTTTATGATGCCACCATAACTCAGAGCCAGCATTGATTTCAGGTAGCTATCATTGTACAGAACTACAAATTTACTGTGCAGCAAGTTTCTTAATAATGGTTTGGAGCTGAGGATGGGTGGAAGAGCAGAGAATATGCATGAATCTGAAAAACCTCACTCTGTGTTGTGGTACATCATGCTGTTCAATTAATTATTGGGTTCATGTAGTGTAAGTGTGGTAAGAGTAGATGTGCCCCATTCATTTAACTGCTTTCTATCCCTTTTCAGCTGACTGTTACACATCTCCGCAGCTTCTTTCCTGGGCTCTCTCTCCCACGTTCCCTTCTAACTCCTCTGAGTCACGATTAGATTTTCTACCCTTTAGCTGCAACTTGTTGGCAGATGGTTTTGGCTGAATTTAGACAGGCACAGATGCCTTCATGCTTGCTGTCTTTGCAAACAGAAAAAAAAAACAGAAAAAAAGAAGAAAAAAATAACCACAATCAAACTCCATGTTCCTTACCTTCGCCCTTTGTGTGTGTGTGTGTGTGCGCGCGTGCGCCTCCGTGTGCGTTTGACCTCCCCTGAAAAAGACACATTGTACTGACAGGTAATAACAATTGGCATATATTTTTATCTTCAGAAGGACTAGGAGATTATAGAGCATTTGCAAGTCTCATTTAGTACGGAACATATTTAGAAATTGAGCAAGAGCTAGTAAATCCTTCCCATGAGTCTATCGCACATCTGATAATCTTCTATAGGCAAGCTACAGCTCCTTCTTTCATTCTTCAATGTTTTTCAATAATGTTATTCTCCTTAAGCCTTAATATTTAACAGAATGAAGAGAGACAAAGGTCATTAGCATTTAGATAACAGGGATAGAAGAGAATTACCAGTTTTACATCCTCAATTTTTGCAGAAGAAAACATGTTCCACAAAATAGTTACACATATTTCTGTGTTCAGTGTTGTTACAATTTGTGCCAAAATTAAAGCAGATCTAAAGCTAAAATCATAAATATTTCAACACAATCCTTAATCTTTATAGAAGGAATAAACAATACTTTTGAAATTCAATAAATGCCTCATTGAAAGCCATTCTTAGAAAAAGGGAGAGACTATATAAATCAAAACCAAATTCTGAGGTGTTAAATATGTTTGAGTTTTGCCTCTCTAACCTCCTGCTTGGTTTCTCTTCCTTTGGGTCTGCAGGAAATAAGCCTTCCTATCTCCCAGTGAGGACTTACAAGATTCATTCTAAAACTGGACTCAGCTATGGACTGGACTATTCTGGACTGAGAATTTGTGAAATCTTTGCAGTGCTGTATTGCCAATTTGTCATGTTGTAGAAGTTAACAGAGTTAAAAACCCTATACTTCAATGCATGCAGATAAAATAAGGAAAAAAAAATCTGAAGGGAGAGATTTTCTTTCATACAACTGCAGAAACTAAACAGTGGCCACCTTGGCATTTTTTCCCCAAATAATTCAGCAATTTTTGAGAATCAATGAAAGAGATATCGGCCTCTTGCCAAATAAACTCCGGAAGTGTCAGAAGTCATAGATCTCCAGACTCTGAAAGAATCTGCTGTACACCTGGTCTATTTAATGTTTTATCAGTATCGAAACAAATCTCTTCATTGTGTTTCTGTACCTACATAAGAGATGAGAGCTAAAACTGATACAGGAAAATGGTGCAACATGGATCACTAGAGGCAAACAGAGACCTAAAAAGCAATTTATTCTGCTGGTTCATGTTTAATTTGCATTTGAATAAGGTTCATTTCACCTGAGCATTAACATCTAAATCTAATTTTAGTGAGAGCCGAGTAGTTTAAGAACTTGTTATTTCTGCTGAGAATTTTAGCCAAAACATGAAAAAATGTAATTATGGAAAGATTATTTTTATTATAGTATTTGGTCCTGGTTTAATAAGAGTAAATGCAGATCATCAATACACAGTTTTTTGAACCTGTGGGGTGCAATCAAAATTAGTTCCCCGTGGAAACAGGATCGATATGCTGCCTCTCCAGTAGATCCCTCTTCCAAAGGCTTAGCACAGAAAATGGTGCAGATTTTATGTGAGAAGTTACTGAATCAAAAATTGTTAGTTATCAATGTTACAAAGTAGATATAAACATGCAGCAATAGAGAAAAATAACTCGCACCACATGGGTGACATGCATGGGAAAGGCAGCACTCGTACAGTTTTAACAGTATGGCTATTCCAAAATATTTGCCATTTTGGGGCTTGTCTGAGTGTTTTCCAAGAGAAACCAGTAGTGCTAGGGAGGCATATCTGTATCTGGCTTCCCCTCCCTGTTCATGGTGAAACCTTTGCTGTTTCATTCATTAGTGTTAGAACAGGGCAATAGATGAAAGGTGACATTTTTTGTTGTGACTCTAAATGAAGTAAGATTTGACTCCCACCATCAGATCCACCATCAAACTATTAAAGTAAAGAGAAAACTAAGGTAGGAAAAACCAGCAACACCAACAACAAAAAACCCCAACCTGCGAGATCTGAGTATTGACAGAGTGCATTTTTTGGCTTGTTAAACTACTAGCAGAGCTATCTTGTGCAGGCAAGTGGAAGGAGTGGTTGTAGAACTGGTGATTCAGAAAAGGACTTCAGTATTTCATTTTTTTTTAATGTAGTTTCCATTAGGCAATTCTTGTCCAGCTGTAAGAGATTTTTGACATAAACTGGAGTGGGGTGTTTGACGTAGCTGAGGCTACATAATATTCTGAGTGCTTCTGTCTCTGGTGGAGCTTGTGTTTCCTTACTGCTACATGTATTCCCAAAGACTGCAAGTTCATTTTCTTCAAAAATGTCTGACTGTCCTAAAGGTACTGAGGCTGCTTGCAGGCATGGCACCTGTAAGATGCGTAATGAGCCACCTCTACAGTTTGTGTGGTAATTGCATCATTCAATCCTTCTCTATAGTAAGCGGGAAAACTTGAGATGCATCCTCCAGGCAGATTAATGGTTATAGGTGATAGACTGCTGTCTCACTTGGGGGTTTAGCATGAAGTAAGAGACAACTCATCTTCATTTTACCTTGACACTCTAAACAACATTCATGTTTAGAAGGCAGCATGGCTAGGAGGTGTTTCTGTACCTGCTTGTAAGCATGCAGTTCCCCAGCCTGTGAATCAAAACTACCAAGTTTCTCCTCTGCTCATCCAGCTGTACAGGTTTGCAATGTCTCCCAGGGCTCGGTGCACACCCTTTATTTATTCTTTTATTTTGCATTATCCCAGAAGGCTTTTGCAGCTCTTCACAGGACAAAATTTTTGATGGCCACTTGCTAGAAAACAACCAGCATTTCACCTGTGATGGGCATTAAAAAATACATATTTTATGAAGTATTTTTAAAAGTCTATATAATAATTTATGAAGAAGATGTGCTGCTTACAGAAGTATCCTCCTGAAAGAAGGACTGAGTACAGAGATGCTAAGGGAAGGAAAGCAAAAAGACAGTCTAGATAAGTAATCATAAAATGAACAAATTTTGAAAAAAAATATAAAAGAAAGGACCGATGGATATTTTAAAATAATTTCTGCTTTTAAATTTCAAATGTTTCCTTCTTATAGCCTCACTTATCTCTACAGTATTTTAGGACAGCTGGTGGTCATTAAATGCAGAAGTGATCCCAAATTTTTTTTTTCAATATGCTTTGAGCAACTGGAATTACCCAGCACTCTCTATTAGCTGCTGGATTTGCACACATTAAGCCTGATCCTGCCCTTGCCTGACCAGCTGGGATTGGGAGAGGCCTTAGTGCATTTGTAGACTTTCACCAAGCTTAAAGTGATAGGACAACAGTATCTGGCCTTTTTCTGCCCAGTGTCACACCACGTACCTGCATAATAATTGAGCCATGAGTCAGACAAAAGTTTTTTTGCTGACTTTTTCCCAGTGGGATTATTAATCTAATTATCATCTGTACTTTTACTGCATTTGAAAGGTTCCTAGCTGACTCGCCAAAAAACTAAGCAAAAATCTCTATCAGGCATCTAAAACATAAATTTATGACCTGGTGTGTTCTTCAAGTTATGCAGATTACTGCAGGTGAATGTAAAGACACAAACTGTTTTCACAGCATAACATTTTTTGTTCCTACCCCCAAGAATCATATAAAATAAATATTTTTTTCCCTCCATTAAACATATTCTTTAGTGCACAAAGAAATTAATTTCTTCTTGAGGGTCAGCATTGGGCCACTTTTTGGCTTTTACGCAAATAGATTTATTTCAAGGAGAAACAGACATAAAACAGGAGGGTCTATCAGACGGATGCATTTTTTTCTATAGGAAATGTCCTAAGCATAAGAAATATCTTGCCAGCTGTGGAATCCTCCTTCCATTTATCCTCCCATTTGCTCAAGGTCTGTGTTTTGTTGCTTCTTAGTCCCCTTTTCTTCATTAAATACCTATTCCTGCAAGGAGAGAAGTTCACAAGGGAGAGACAGCAAGTGTAATAATGGTATTTAAGCTCACTTAGTGCTTATGCTTTCCATCCCTGTCACTTTACTTTGATTAGAAACAAAATTTGCAAGATTTATGTTGGAGAAGAAGAATCTGGTGCCAGTGTGCAGGCTGTGGGCTCCTGGGACTTCCTGTGGAGGAACACGATTTCTTCTTCGGATGGTTTACCTCAGAGTCAGCCTGTGCTCCCTCATAAGGCGCATAACCCAAATGCTTTTACCTCATCTCCCTCTATCTGTTTTTTTTCTAATTAATCTGCCATTACATTTTTAAAATTAAATATATTGTTGAAAATGCTAGCACAAAAGAAAATTGAGGAAAATCATGAAAACTCAGTGACAGGCCTTTAACCAAACCACAGGCAATCAAAAACTTTTTTACACTCTAAAATTAATATATTTCTTTCTATTTCATTATTAATTTTTACTTATACTCATAATTGTACATACTAAGGTCAGAATTCAAGAAATACCATGGAAAGAAAATATTATTGAAAGTGGATATGGAATATGGAAAAGTGGATATGGGATTGGTGAAAATATTTCATTCCAATCTACTCTGGGCAACAATCACTCAAATACCCCCACCTCTCTAGCCCCAGTTTTTGAAGGGGATGGAATAAAAGTTTTGAGAAAAATATAAATTTTAAAACATTTTTTAGAGGTTTGAAAAGCATTATGAAAATTTGTTCATTATTTTTTTCTTTGTATCTAAATAAAATCAATCAGTAGGAATTTTTACAGAGGAACAGCTTTCATGCCCCCTTTTGCCACTCTGCAACTTTTGAAAACAATGTAAGTTCTGAAGTAAACAAAACCAACCCTGCAAACCCAGAGGAAATGATGCAAATCTTTATTCTGCCACTCTGTGACTTTTTCTAACCACTGAAAAAAGTTTTGCAAACTGGCAAGATGGTAAAAGCAAGAAAGTAAAAAAGGAAAGCTTATAAACAACCCCCCTAGATACCATTCATTTTATTGCAGTTGGACACAAAAGGGAGGTAAGGGAATATCGTCAGCTTTTTTGTGAATTTTATCCCATTTTTTTAACCAGATATAACTGTAAGTCTCACAAGATTTCAAGGAAGATGCTTTAGTTTAAAAGTAAATTATAATTGTTGTAAAAAATAACTAAAATTGCTGGAGTGCAGAAAAGCATTTAAAGATTTGAACAGTGTTCTGCATAGTCCTATTGGTATTCCTGTGGAGATGGTCATTCATTAAGTTAAAATCAAGACTACTTTTAATTTTATGCTGATATTTATCTGAAATGTCTGACACGAATTTGTCACATTGCGGTGATTTTTATCCAGCTTTCTAATTAAGTTATCTGTAACTGGAATTTTAATGGAGTTTAAGTGTCTGAGATGCCCATTTTCCATAGCATTTCACTGCTATGAAGCTATCAAAAATATTTAAGGAGCACTGCAAATATAGGACTATCCCGCACATACTGAAGTAATATGAGTTGGATACAATCAGAAAATTTAAGAGATTTTTACACTTCATTACCTCAATACTTACAGCGTTGCCAAGAGGAGCATTTTTGTCATTAATATGTGATTTAACTTTTTTTGGAGGGGACACTCAAAATGAGCTAAGGATACTGTTCACATTGCAAAAACAAACATTTATTAAGTTAGGCAATGTTGAAATTGAATCAATCTATCTGATCCTCATTTAGCCCTGCACTCTGAAGACCTAAGCACATTTACGTATTTCCACAGATGCCCTACCTCATCGAGTGACCAGCAGCAGTGATGCTCGGATCAGAATCATATATTTAAAAAACCTTTTTTCTCCTGGTCTTCAATATTCTCTTTCCCTCACATTAATGTAGCAAATACTAGTTGTATATTGGTTTGCTCCTTTCCTCCCTCACTTCTCAATGGCTTTTGTCACTGTATTACCCCAGTAATTATCAATGCATCTGGTAATGTATTAACAATTAACTTGTTCATTTTCACAATTCCTGTGAAATATGATTTCACTTTTACCGTTGTGGAGTTAAGCAATGAATGTAAAACCTATCCACCTCATTTGGACATGCAATTTCAAACTTTCCAGGGGATAACAACCCAAACTTGCACTTTATATATTTAAAGCATAGTCCCAGCTGACATATCTGTCTGTGCACTTCAGAACATTAGGCACCCGGAGCTCAAGCCAGCTCCCCCGGATAATGAGCTTCTAAAGTTTAAACACCTTTCTTTGCCATTATATCTGTGACGATGCAAGGAGCTGATTCTCCAAGGCAGGATGCAATTGATGTGCAAGGAGACTATCCTGTCTCCACAAGCAGGTCTCCTGCTCAGTTCCTCCCTTACCTCCCTGTTTTTGCCTAAATAGAGGCAGGACCCTGCAGCCAGCACTCTCCTTCGCTTCGCAGCCCACCTTCATCACCTGCTTTGCGTAGTAAATGTGGCAGGGAAGAGGCAGCGTTAAGTACAACGTGACAGCATCCCACAGACCTGGGCAGAAGGGGCGAGATTCCCAATGCCTGCCCCAGACCCAGCACACACCACCACAGTCCAGAGCTGGGAAACGACCTGCTTAGCCCAGAACAGGAAATTTTTGTGGCGTTTCAGCTGCAATGATTTAGGATGTCTGTCTGATACGTGTGTGAAATAGGGTTTTTCCAAAAATAAGAAGTCATATTCAGTAGGATTTTTGCAGAAGTTAAAAGCAAAAAATCTATAAATCTAGCATGAAAGTTACCCCCTTGCTATGTATTAAGCACGAACTCCAAGACATATCCTTTTGGAGGGAAGGTCATCAAAATTCTTTATGCTGGGCAAAATAATGTGTTTTCCTGTAGCCCTCCCACTTTTTTTTCCTGAAAGAACTGAAATATTCAACTGTAAGTGTAACTGTGTGTGTGCGCGGGTATGTGTGTGTGAAAAATTATTTTGAAATAGATACCCACGCTGCAAAATTTCAGCCCAAACATTTCCAGTATTGTGAAGTTACCAGCAAATGAAAACAAGCTCTGACACAGACCGTGAAACACCCTTCTACAAATGCAACCTTGACAGCCTGCTTATTGTCCTATGGAAACATTACAGAGCTAATGCCCTCTTTTAATGCCAAGGATAAATAAAATCCTGATAAGAATGAATACAATAATTTAAATTGATTCAAGCAATTTATCCTGACATATTTTGTGTTAATTAAGCTGTGAGAATAATAGATTTTTCTGTGTGAAATGTGAAGTGAAGCAGGTTGATGACAATGTAATTATGGCAACAAGAATACCTGAAAAAATGTAATTTTGCTTGACATGTAATGAGCCTTTTGATGTCAGCTGGAATTTTTATTTCCTTTTACTTGTAAAACATCAAAATAGTAATACAGCCTCAAATAGGTAAATACTTAGATGTCTTTAAGCACAAAATCAGTGCTGTCCAATAATGGTTAATGAACTTTATGTGGAAGATAATGGTTTTATCTGCTTCTTTTTTTTTTTTAAGATAGTTTGACCCATGTTCCCAGCTAACAAATGGTTTCATAACTTCATTGCTAATGTGTGGGGCTCTGGAGCATTTCCAGTCTACCAAGACCACATACATGCCCCACTGCTTTCCTTTGCCTTGCAGGGCAGAAACCTGGTAGGGCACTACTTCACAGGCTAGTTGTACCTTGTTTTCCCCTGGAAGAAGACACAGACAGATACACCAGGGGATTGCAGCATGCATTCACCAGGCTTCTAAATGTAAACGCACAGGGGACAGGCCCTGGGGCATGCAGGGTGTTGCTAGACACTGGTTCCCTAAGTTAAGGACTACTGGTTTCTGCTTGTAGGCATGATCTGTGTTCACCAGAGGCAGAACTAGAAACCAGGCATCCCCAACCTGTGCAATTGTCCTAGCAGCTCTCTAGCATAATAATAATAGAATTATTATATATTGAGCTTCATTAGGAATAACTGAGAGTGTCTTGAGCTCAGAAGTCCTGTAAGGTAGGATACCCCTGAGTAAGTGACCCGTGTGCTCAGAGGTATCAGGAGAAGGTGTCTCGCTCTGTCCTGGGGGCGCACCCCGGGCCCCTGGCTACTTCAGGTGAAGAGGGACAGTACACCACCAGCACAGAGAATTTGCATCATCACCCCCTTTCGAATTATTTCCCAAGTATTAACTGGATTTGATGATAACTTGTGAATAATTTAAGAGGAACTGAAACCTAATTTTCAACCAATTTATTATTCTCAGATTAAATTAATCTATCTCTACTTGTTCCCATGTTCTCTTCTACTGAAGCTGGTACCTTAGATATAGCATTTAATGAAACAGTGCAGCCCAATCAATGATTGACATGTGAGAGATCTTTCCTTTCTTCTTGTGGGAGATCTTTCCTAGTTTTGTTTCACACCTTTGGTCTTTCACACTTTTTATCATTTCACACCTTTGGTCTTTTTTATGTTCTCTTACCTCTCCATTCCTCTGCTTCATCAGTTGCTTCTAGCCAGCAATATGGGAAAAATGTGACTGAAAACGCAATGTGCCTGTGGTATTCAGCACCTTGTATTGTTTGAGTTGTAAGGGCTTTTTGTGCTTCCTTCTGTGAATCTGGCAGTATTTGTCAGTTGGACTATTTTCTGGGTTTGTTGTAACTGTATTTATGTATTTCTGCTTTTGTCTTGCAGAATAAATGGATAAATTTGTCTGGACAAGTCTTTTCCACTATCAACAGTAAGAAAGTGATGGCAAATTCAGTGCCTGTGTGGGATTTTATTCATTTTCTTGTGACCCCCCCAGCTGTCAGTTTCCAAATTCACTTCAGATGGAGCAGGATTTGCTGTTCATTATACATTTCTCCCTGGAACGGGCTTTCTCTCATGTTTTTGACACTAGCCCAAGACTGTAAGTGGAAATGCAATGCTAAGTAACTAAATGAATTGCTTCAGATCACGTTGCAAATATTTAAGAGACTGATTTCTTGACACAAAACAATGCAGGCTTTGAAAGGTAAAAAGCCCATCATCAGATTATAACAAGCAGTGTAATCTGAATATTTTTTTTTCAAAATATTTTTTCAAAAAGGCCTTTTGGTGAATGATTAATCAAGCCTGTTCCCATTCAGAATGCAGAGTGAGCCACGTTGTAGCGTGTACATCCCACAGCCCAACTATTGGTGATAAATCCAGGTTCCTAAGGCATGAGCAACTAATGGGACCAGGAAAAAAGAAAGCAGATAGGAAGAGGTTTCTAGAAGCACCATGACAACAAGATTTACCCAACAGCTATGAGCTGACTTTTTTTCATTTCTTGTTTTGTTTTAATTGCAGATCACGTGTTTGGCCCTTGTTAAGGCCCTGCTATTCAAAAATGCTTTTCCTCCTGAAGTTGTGCCATTTACTCTCTGAAAATAAAAAGCCACTGGGAGACTTCAAAGTAGTGTTCAGTCATGAGGGCAGCTACACCTCAAGGTACCCTGCTGTTGCAGGGACATCTATCACAATCATTACCATGTTTTATGATAAGGCACCTGGGATGTAAGGTGGTTCAATACTCTGTCCCAGACAACTTGTGGAGGAACTAAGATTCTTCATGTGCTTACAAAAGTTAGAGCAACCTCAGAGCCAATATGTCTGAGCACTCTGAATCAGTGGGTAATCAATGCAAACTATAAAGCAGACCATCACTAGGACTATGACAGCACCTCTTCAGATTTGTTCAAGTTTCCTCCCAACATCCAAACCTCATCTTGGAAGCAAGCGCTGTGTAGCTGGTAGCATGAACCAAAACCAGGAATGTAGGTTTCTAAATAAGTGTACAAATGCTTCTGTTAACCCAGCAGTGAGCCTCTGGCAGGCCTGGCTCCAACCATCAGCCAGAGGATGGTACCTGGCTAGGACAGCAGAAGAGCAAATTGTTATTACTCTGCTGCCTAGTTTGACAGACCCAAAGTGCTAGAAAACTGGAGTTTCTGCATTGGGTGTCTGCTCACAAGGGAGTCCCTGGGTTGGCAAAAGGATGTGGGGCTACAGTTATTGCTTGGGGATGGAAAGAATCTTTTGGAAACAGTGATTGCCAGCACAGTCCCTCTGTCTCCCAAGTGATTCTGGCTCTTAGACCTTTGCTTCCCATCTTCTGCCCTGTTCTCCCTCCTGCGACAGGAAGGGCCTTGGCCCCACATGAATCAGCTGTACCAGCACAGGACATTTGCAGGGAAATTTGTATGTTGCAATGTCAAGTTGAACTGCTAAGGGCCACTGGAGATGCCTGAATGGCCCTTAATGAAAGAGTTTCAGTTTTTCACTATCTCTCAGTTGCTTTCATTCCTGTTTCTCTTTGTGCCTCTCATGCCTACTTACCTCGGGGTTTGGTCTCTCGCCAAGATCTTTCCTCCTCCACTATGTACATTTCCATGCTGAACACAGCTCAGCTAGCTGCCAACCGATATGGTGTTTGAGGACTGGGTCTATGGTACTTTAAAGTGGTAACCTGAGCATCTGCATGGCCTCATGGGAGTGCTGATTGCTGTCTCAGGTTTCCTGGACACCACTCTGAACACTGGAATATACATAAGTCAATAACAATTATTACTGTAGACTTTCAGTGCATTTTCAAACTCAGATTGACACAAGCATTTGTTTGCTCACAGGAAGTTATCTGACAGCCGTTTTCATTATTGAAGAATTTTAAAGATGGGCAAGGCAAATTATCCAAACGTTGTGAAATCCAAAGTCCCTCTTTGGGCAGATGATTTCCATACACTTATGTGCATATATGTTTGTAAAAGTCAGTAGTCTAAAAATCTTAGAATAGAATAGAATAGAATAGAATAGAATAGAATAGAATAGAATAGAATAGAATAGAATAGAATAGAATAGAAACGATACAACACAATACAATACAATACAATAGAAATTGTTTGTAAAAGTCAGTAGTCTAAACATTATGGTACCGAACAACTATGTAAAATTTTATAGAATAAAGTCATAGGACTGATTAAAAAATCCTGCACAGTATTTTAAAAGTGTTTTATCTCCTTTATGTTTACATATTTAATAAGTTTTAAATGAAAAAATGAGTTTTAAATTTTTATTTATGAACATCTCCTTTCTTCTTTGTTAAAAAAATGACGATACGCCTAAGTAGCCTCATGGATCCATAGTAGCTGGAGGATAAATATCCTTTTCAAAATGAAAGGATGAATTGTTGGGCGCTTCTTGATAAGCCTGTGAGATCTGAAGTGCAATTTCAAACCATTATGAGCCTCATGCACTGCTGCCTGTTTGTGTTTGTCTGTTCCAGCATGGCTTAAGGGATTTACTGTGGCCTATCTGCTTTTACAATTCAGTCCTATCCTAGAATTTCTAATATCTTGTGTTAAAGCTCTGTCTCCTGACGATTTTCATGACAGCCTGTTGTCTCATCCAGAAATCATGAAAACTGATGACCCAAATAGAAAGGCGAAGCGAAAAAGAACGTGGGTTTTCCTCTGTGGATTTTCCACACTGATTATTAAGAATGGGAATATTTTCATTTTCCTACATGGCCTGCCAGCTGGTTTGGCTCTCAAGCTGCCGGAGTCTTTTTTAATCTTTGGGTTTGTTTTTCAGAAGCTTTGTCAGAAACATTCAGTTCTCCAAGTGCCATTCTCACTGATTCCAGTTACCTCTCCAGAGACCAGCTCTGTGAATTTTGGGGAAGAAAAATTAGAAAAATGTATTTTCTCCATTTTGAAGCTATTCGGACAAGGAAAATATATTCATAGAATCATAGAATCATAGAATTGTCTAAGTTTGAAGGGACCTTAAAGATCATCTAGTCCAACCATCAACCTAACCCTGACAAAATTCACTAACCCGTATTCCTAAGGACTACGTCAACCCGTCTTTTGAACACCTCCAGGGATGGTGCCTCAACCACTTCCCTGGGCAGCCTA
>JAOXNO010000013.1:108943410-108957836 GCA_028565335.1 Limnodromus scolopaceus | reverse complement strand
AGCTTTGTTGCCCTTCTCTGGACCCGCTCCAGCACCTCAATGTCTTTTTTGTGGTAAGGGGCCCAAAACTGGACACAAATATTGTCTAGATAGTCTTTATTAATCATAGAGATTTAAAGCAGTGAAAGAGAAGAAAGTACTGATTTATAGTAATTGTCTGAAGATTCAAAAAACAATATAATAGTAGCAATCCAAGACAAAGAGTTCAGATTAAGACATTAATAACCCCGCTACTATGCCACAGCTATTGGAGATGGCACCAGTAGCAGGTATTTATATCCTCTGTTTTATAACTTCATCACCATACCAAACCGGCTTTTGGAGGTTAATTTGAAATTTTCAGAGAATCACAGGATTGCAGAATGACTGAGGTTGGAAGGGACCTCTGGAGGGTGTCTGGTGCAAACCCATGCTCAAGCAGGGCCACCTATGCACCTAGGATTGCCTAGGACCCTGTCCATATGTCTTTTGAGTATCCTCAAGGATGGGGACTCAACAACCTCTCTGGACAGCCTGTGCCAGTGCTTGGTCACTGTAAAAAAAAGTTTCCTGATGTTCAGAGGCAACCTCCTGTGTTTCAGGTTGTGCCTACTGCCTCTGGTTCTGTCACTGGATACCACTGAAAAGAGCCTGGCTCTGTCTTTTTTGCACCCTCCCTTCAGGTACTTGTATACATTAATAAGATCTCTGAGCTTTCTCTTCTCCAGGCTGAGCAGTTCCAGCTCTCTCAGCTTTTCCTCATAAGAGAAATGCTCCAGTCCCTTTATCATATTGTGACCCTTTGCTGGACTCTCTCCAGTACGTCCATGTCTCTCTTGTACTGGGGAGCTCAGAACTGGACCCAGCACTCCAGCTGTGGCATCACCAATGTTGACTGGAGGGGAAGGATCATCTCCCTCGACCTACTGGTAATACTTCTCCTAATGCAGTCCAGGATATCATTAGTCTTCTTTGCAGCAGTGGCACATTGCTGGCTCATGTTCAACTTGTTCTCCACTGAGATCCTGGGTTCTTTTCTGTCGAGCTGCTTTCCACCCAGGCAGCCCCCAACCTGTACTGATGCATGAGATTGTTCCTCCCCAGATGCAGAACTTTGCACTTCCCTTTATTGAACTTCATGAGGTTCCTGTCAGCCCATTCCTCCAGGTCCCTCTGGATGGCAGCACACCCATCTGGCGGATCAGCCCAGTTTTGTGTCATCAGCAAACTTGCTGAGGGTGCACTCTGCCTCATCATCCAGATCAGTAATGGAGATGGTGAATGGCACTGGACCCAGCACTGATCTCAAGGGTACCTCACTAGTCACTGACCTCCAGGTAGACTTCACCACTCTTTGGGCTCATCTGTTCTGCCAGTTGTCAATCCACCTCACTCTCTGGTCATCCAGCCCATACTACATCAGCTTCTCTGAGGATCTTATGGGAGACAGCGCTAAAAGCCTTACTGAAGTCTGCTGATTTTGTCTGTTGACTTTAATTTCTGTCCAATTCCTTTTGTCTTCCTATAATTTATTACTCCCTTCCCTTTTGGTGCTAGCAACAAGCTAATTCAGACATTTTATTTGGCAGATGAAAATAGTTATGAATTCTGCAACAAGCTAGGCTTTAAATCTGTATTTTCTCCTGCATTTTCTGCCTATTGTAAGTAAGTTAAAATGGGTGTTTCTACAGTTTAAAGGTTACAAATAATAATGCAGAACAAGATTTCCTGTTCTGCATTTTCACATTACATTCAATTTACTCTGCATTGTATTTAAAAAGTATGTATTAATAAAGTTTACTTCTCATGAGCTACTGGAGGAAGTAGAAAGGTGGAAGTTTTGCCAACAGGGGCATTTCAGCAGTTATCAAGTGTGGGAAGCTTGTAATTGAATATGCACATGAATTGCATATGTCTTGCTAAAAAAACCATTAGTGACATTTGTAACGTCTGACATTTAATTAATCATCAGTGGGTCCAAAAACCAGAAGTCCCCAGTTGTCTATGCTATGTTTTCAAGCACTTTGAAAATAATAATTGTTTTAGGGGATGATAACCTTCTACAAGGAGAAAACTCTTGTTAAATTCCTTAATTTTGCAAGAAGAGAATGCATAGGGCCCTGCCAATGACAAAATCTAAAGGTATACAGCCTTCTGTTTGGGGACATTTTTTAAAACTGAAGGAAATTTAGGACAGAAACAATTTTTTTCTGGCAAGAAAACACATTTTTCCCTGTTAATCCTCATACTTAAGTGTTATAGGGAAAACTAAGGCATATATTGTACCAGCAGATGTCAAAAAACTAAGAGAGAAGGGGAGATGTTCATAAAAATCAAAATAAAATGCCATTAAATGCAAACATTTTGCCAGGAAGTTTTGTTTTCAAACTTTGCAAGTTGAGCTTATAGCTCAACTATCCAAAATGAAGAAAGCTGGATTGAACAACTACTTGTCTCTCATTTCCACAGAGTTCTCTGTATGTGTTTATATACAAGTATATACATAGCTTCAATTTAAGCATACTGAGAATGCTTAATGATATGTTATTTCAAAACCTCATCTAATCAGTACGTTCTTACATTAGGTTCATCATCTATTCATGTTAAAATTTGACAAACTTACCTAAATAGTTATGCAACAAGCAAAGGAAAGCCAAAATGTTGCTGGTGACCTCTAAACTCTCATTTTGGCTAACTGTGTTACACTCCAGGCAACTGTCCAGCTACAGGAATAACTGAAATAAATAAGACTGGAATAAAAGTGCTTTGGACTTTGTCTCTCCCTTCACTGAACTGGAGAGTTTTTACTCTTCCGATTTTATAACATCATTTATATGAATGGTGCTGAAAAAGTCATGAGTTTCAAACCAATAAAGACAGAAATGATGCTGTAAACTCTATGTTAGCAATGTAATATAAGTAACAATAGCTTACAGAAAAGGGAGCAAAGGGAAGGTGTATTGACAGTGTTCATTTTATTAAGCATTATGTAGGTGGCAAAGTAATTTCAATATATCGGAGAAACACAACTACAGTCCTTGTTTTCAAGAGCTTACAACCCAACATCCTGACTCTGCTGGACTGCTACAGTCCTACTGTGCCCTGGGCAACTTGTGGTTGCTTGTGTTCTTTGAGAAATGATAAGAAGGGGCTGCAAACATGGGAGCCATAGAAGCCTCCAGTGAACAAAAAGGTAAAAGATGAGAAGCAGTTTAAAAGCAGAAAGTGAGAGCACCTGACAGAACTGGTAGACTCTCACCAGCATCACAAAAGAACCTGTGTGAGAATGAGGCAAAGAAAACAGCAAAGCAAAAATGTTGCAGCGGGTGAATAAGGACAGAAAGGGGCATGGAAAGGCAGAGCTCAAACATCAGCAATGTTGTACAAAGAGTACCCATCACTGAACAGAATATTGTACATGCACACATATATGTCCCTGCATGTCTACATTTCTGGAGAAACCGATTGGATTGTCTTTTTACTCAGCTGGCTTATCTAATTAGAAATAATAGCCTAGATATATTAGCCTTTCTCAAAACAAGGGAAAAAAAAGAGCATCATTTTTCCTCATTAAAATCTTGTGTATGTTCTTTTGAGAAGCAGTAGACCTCCTGTGCTCTCATTGCAAGCAATTTTTTAGTCTTGTACACTTTCACCATCCTATTAAATATATGTTCATCTTCAATCAAGTTTAAAAAAATCTGTGAGTAATTTTTCACTCGTAACCCCCATCTGGTAAGAACTAGCACTGAGACTGAGAAGACAGAGGTTATTTCTTTTGCACTGTCCAGGACTCTTCTATTGGCACCCCAGAATCAAACAGCGAAAAGATGCCCACGACATCAGGACATGGTTACATGCTTGCAAATAAGGTGAAAAAACAGGAATTGTAGGCTTCCTGCAGGAGGAAGTCTGTAATTAGCTGGTTTGAAGGACTTGGAGAGAAAAAGGATATGGGGATTTTGAGAAAGTAGCAAAGAACTAAGCACTGAAAGGTTTGCTAGGACTTGGAGCACCTGGGACAAGGAGCCAGGGACTGATAAGCTGAGTAGGTGTGTCTAAACCTGAGAGAGACTCGGGGGTAGCACTCCATGCAGTGGAAATGGTGGTCAAGGCAAATTAACGTGCTAAGAAACAAAGACCTAGGGAACAGACAGACGCTGCCAGTACTTGAACAGACAACCTGAGATGAACAGCTTGGGTGGTTTCTGGATCCCGTCTGGGCTTGGGATACAAGGGGATAAAACTGTAGCTGCAAGGAATGGAAGAGTCTGAGTGTGAAGAGGGACACAGCTGTAAATACCTGGGAGAAGCTGTAGTCAAAATGGAAGTCCCAAATGGATTTTAGTTGCATTTTTCGATTTAAGCACTTAACTGCTCAGTCTTGCTTTTAGCACTTTCATCCTTTATTGGTGCTCATCCTTATAATATGTTCCTTCTTGTGAATTGGAATGATACCATAAGCAATATTAGCTTAGCTTCTTAATTGCTCTGCTGAAGTAATGGTTCAAGCTAAGAAAATAATCCCTTAGCAAATGTATTAAGATATTTAAATATTTTTGCATTTTTCTATCTGTGTTGATAATAGTCACTACTGTTTTGACTGTAGAGATACTTCAGGAAAAGTAACTTTGTGCTGCAAAAGAAATGAGACCGAAGCCCTTAACCTGCATAGATGGCTATTGTATAAGATATGTATAACCACAGTTACACCTGTTTGACACTATTAGCAAAAACATTAATAGTGGAGAATGAACTCAAGTCTCTGTGGTTTTGCACACATGCCGTACTAGAATTAGTTTATGGTTCTGGTTTGCCTTTAGTTTTAATTTTATTTTTTTTTCCCTCCAAAAGTGAGTCAACTTAAGCAAGATTTCTTAAGCTTATGATGTATATCAGGAAAGATAAACCCAAAAAATCTCTGCTTATGAAATCCCCTAAATCCCAATGATGATCCCAGATATAAGAGGTCTTTGGGTATTGGTCTTGTTTGACAGATCTCTGCAAAGGTGCACCTCCCCACAGAGTTCAGGTATACATGTCCCATGCTCTCTATCCCAAAGGATTGTACTGAAGAAAATGTCCAGAAAAATCTTTAATGAAGAGAAGAAAACCTAGACACGCCAAATAAGTCTCACTTTTATTTGTATGTGTGTAGGTGAAACACAAAAGAGGAATTTTGCAGATTTTTAGTACTTTCCAGAAGCAAGCCCAAGCTCTCTAGTGGTCTGAGCGAGCGGAGCCCAGTCTCGGGAGTAATCACCAAATCACCGGAGCAGCTGATTAAACACAGCAGGAGTCTGGGAGAAGCAAGCAAACAAGCTAACTAACTTTGTATTTGATTGCATACTGCTTGCAACTACAGCTGCAGAGAGAAGTAATTTGCAAAGGAACCTTCTCCTTCAAAACTTGGCGTATCCTCATCTCACAGCTATGGTGTTTCCTCTGCCCCCTCTCTCCAGTTTCAGCATTTCCCACCAAAACAAGCTGGGGTGCAGCTGCAGGGCTTTTCCCCTTTCCCAGCTGCTGCCTGGGGCTGGGAAGGGTGGAGGTTGCTGTTTCAGAGACCACTGGTCCTCAATAAGCTACAACTTTCACAAGCCCTGGGGCCCACAAATGCCCCATGGGAGCTGCCAAGGAGCTCCCTTAGCAAATTGACAAAGGAAAATGGAAAAGAAACCCCATTTGGGTTCTCCCAACCCTCTCTGATTTCTGAAGGAATTCTGTAAATTTTGGTAAATCAATACATCCCAAACGTTTTCTCTGCAGGTTCTTTTTTTTTTCCCCTAATTAACAACACTTTTAACCTTGTCCTAGTAGCTTTTTGTAACTACTTAAAGGTGTGACTTTGTCTCTATAAAAATATTCATTGAAAGAACAGTGCAAAACGTATGTGAACATCTATTTACATAAATATGGGTGGCAACACTGTGAGGAGCTGGAAACCCAGCTGCAAGTCAGGGACTCTTGAGCAGAAGGACAACCATGTGATTCAGAAGATCAGACCCACCACATGGATAGCAAATTGTGACTAAAAATAATAATAAAAAAATAGAACAACTCTTTCCTGAGTAAGCTACAGGCCGGTATGTTTATAGAAACCTCTCATTGGAGAATTTAAAATAACAGCTAATTTGGGATCAGGGAAAGATGTTAATGCATATAAAACTTTTTTTCCTGGTTGTAATTAGTTTGTTCAGCTTTATTAAGTAAAGCTTATCTATGCTGGTGGAAAGCAAATCTGCATCATACTTTCAAGCTACCCTGGGAAACACTGAGAAGAGTTGCCGAAAGAGAAGGATCTGAAATGTCCATCATAATAAGTTGTCCCTGCCACAGGTGGCATAGGGACTGATGGCTCTCTTGCACCAGGGAAAATCAGAAATAAGTCCTCCGAGGCAGGGGAATGACACTTGTGTCTAATCTGTACGAGAGGAGAAAGAGGACAAGTCTGTTCAGATCCCATCAGGGAGCTGTGGCAGGCTGCGCTCTCCCTTTGATGGCCCTACAGACATGCCCTCTGGGTGACACCGCTGTGAGCCCAGCCCTGCGCCACGGTCCCAGCTGAGCCAGAGTGATGTGAAGGGCAGATAGGGCTGAGAAGGTTAAACCCCAGAAGGTATTCCAGGAGGGATTTCCAATTCCCAGGTCAAACAGTCTGCCTGGCTGAGAAAAACCAAAGTGCATTGCTAGAATTTCCTGTGGACATGATTAAGTTTAAGTATACTCAGCTGCACTTGATTAAACAAAACAAACAAACAAAAAAACAGCAAAAAAGCCTTAGAAAGAGGCTGGCTTCTCTGAGGGAAATATGGCAGAGCAGAAAGAAGGTTGTAGTTTTAAAAAACATGGGGTATGATATTATGAAAATGAACAGATGTGTTCTTATAACTGGGCTTGTGTTCTTATAACTGGGCTTCTCTTCTTATAACTGGATAACTGGGCTGAATGCATTCTTTCATGAAATAATATAGCCAGTGTCTTGGCTTATTTCTTCTTCAGCTTTTACACAACAGTTAAACTCCTGTCAAAGTAAGCAAACTTCATTTACTTTTTTCTCTTTTTTATTGAATTCAGACATATCACTTGTAGATGTCGGCTGGATATGCCATGCTTATGTTTTAAACATACTTAGTCTTTTTTCCCATTCATTTAATGAAAATTAATTATTATATAAGATCTACCTACACGTTTTTTACCATTAAACCAGACAACTTAATGTATACGATCTACCTGAAGAGAGTTTTTCTCATATCAAAACCAAGTAAATACAAAGAGGCAGTTTGTAGACAAGGAGGGAATACATACGTAAGCATATCCTATTAGGAGGACAGTATTAGAAAGCTAGAGTTAGAGCTGTGTTAGAAATCTGTTAGAAATTAAGCAATGTAACAAATAACACCACAGTCCTTTCAAAATGTTAATATTTTATGTTTAGTCAGTGTCAACAAAATATATTTAGAATATGTTCTGCGTGAAGAATATTCTTCTACTTGGATGTGTGTGTATATATATACATGTTACAGTTTTATTTCAGTTTCTCAAGTCAGGACACAAGGATAGTTTGGATGCTTTCCAAGTTTGCAAGCTATAGCTTTAGAATGAACTTCAGCGTAGCTATGCTCTGTTTAACTTTGTTATTTGGTTAAACACTGCCTCGCTACAGTGGTCATGAGTGGTTCATGTCATTGGATTTCTCTCCTTTCTTCTTGTCCTACAAGACTGAGCAAACAGAAACTGAATATGTAAGGCAGATGGTTTGAAAATAGATAAACATTTCAATTTACAAGTAATTTTGGACCTGTAAGATCCCACTTTTGTTTGCTGTGATGGCAAGGAATTCATCTGACAGCAACATACTTATATTGAACTATTGGCCACAATGAAGTTAAATAATTTTTTTCAGTGTAAGTACCATCTGCTGTGTTGTGTCAGCTCATCTCGAAAGGTCCCCAGGCAAGCCGCAGCAATGACCCATGAGTCAGAAGCAGGAATTGGTACCAGGCAGTGGAAAGTAATGACTAAGGGAAAAGCAGAGGTACCTGGGCATCCTGATCTGCCTCTGCCTTTCACTGTCACTTTGAAAATCCCAACTGATGGTAACAGGCTAGATTCACAGGGGTGGCTTTCTTGCCTCTCTGCTTTTTTTGGAGTTATAAATCCAAAAATTAGATGTGAAAAGCCCTTGACTTGGCCTGAGGGTACCACCCAATGGACATCCACCCGAGAGGTGCAGCCTTGATCGGGCTGCCCAGCTTGTCCATCACACACTCCCCCAACTCCTGGAGCCAAACCAGAATAGCAAAAGAGGAGCCCCACGTGACAATTTTTCTTCTGGAAACCATGTATTTGTTAGACAGAGCTAGAAGTCATGGTTCTCTTTGGCCTGGAGGCTACCCCGATGTGCTCTGGTACAATCCCTGTCTGCAACATGAAACTATCACATGGGTCAGGAAAGGCACTGGGACCCAGCTGCTCTACCCACACTGGGTGTTCAGATATTCTGCTCCCATGCCCCACTGAACACTTAATTATGCCAAGAAGGTGTTGCCTAATCTATTAGTGATGGCAATTAATTTTCCTCAACAGAAGAAAGCCAAAAAGAATATTTTAACAACATGGTGATTAGGGCAGTCTTTGGGGATGGAAGGGATTTGGGCTCCAGTTCTCTGAAGCAAAGAAAAATGCCAAATTTGGTGAGCTTTCCTCAGCTAGGTGCCCCCCACTACAGCTAGCTGGCAAGCATGCTGCTCCTAGAATGCTTGACAGTACTTGAACCACTGGGTTTACTCACCCAGCTCCAGGCAAAAGTTCAGTTTGTGAAACCTACTCAGAGATGATACCTACCTCAGTATGAGTTAGATACCTAAATGCATGCATGATTGTCCTGGTTTCAGTTGGGATAGAGTTAATTTTCTTCCTGGTAGCTGCTGTGTCTCAGATTTAGTATTAGCATAAAGTTGATAACACATATTGTTTTAGTTGTTGCTAAGTAATATTTATATTAAGTCGGGGACTTTTTCAGCTTCCCATAGAAGCTGAGAGGGAGCATAGACAAGACAAGCTGGCCAAAGGAATATTCCGTACCACAGATGTCATGTTCAGTATATAAATAGGAGTTGACCAGGGGGCAGGGATCTGTGATATCTTCTTGGGATGGGCTAGGTAACTGATCATCGAGTGGTGAGAGCAATTGTATTGCATCGTTTTATTTTGTATATTCTTTTACCATTATTATTATTATCATTATCATCATCTTTATTATTCTCTTCCATTACTGTTCTATTAAACTGTTTTTATCTCAACTGATGAGGATTTATTTCCCCCTTTTTCTCCCTCTTCTCCCTCCTTTTCTCCCTCTTCTCCCTCCTTTTCTCCCTCTTCTCCCTTTCCTGCTGGGGAGTGGGGGTGAGTGAGTGAGTGGCTGTGTGGTTCTAGTTGCTGTCTGGGGTTAAACCATGGCAATGGTGCTAAGTGGATACCCTTCAGCTTGCTCTGTGTAAACTAGTAGGGGGACACAACAAAAACTAGTGCACGTGGAGGTGCCTGCCTTGGTGCTGTGTATGGTGTAGCCAAGCTGAGCAGGATTTATTGGCATTGTCCTCTCTGACCATAGCATTCTGAAATCCAGGCTTGATCTAGTATTCAGAGCTTTGGAAATACTTAAATGTTTGATGGCCATGAGACTTTGCCTCAAGCAGCTCTCCAGGTGACCATCCAGGCTCCTGGCTGGGGTTGGGAAGTCCACTAGGCAGAAAGGTATCTGAAAGTTGGAGGTTTCTTTGGATATCTGTTCTAAGAATTGATTAACTACATTGAAGTGAAAGGTAAAACAGGTGCAGAAACCACTCTGGTTTGCCAGTCATGTCCAAGTAAACAACTTTGTTTTGAGTAAAGAGATATAATTAGACAAATCAATACAGAGGTGCTATGTAATTGTTTTCTTGGCATATGCTGTTATTCACTGTCATGTCATATAGGCACACTAGGAAAAAAAATAATTAAATAAAAAAGAAATCAATATTATTTCATTTTTTATTGCATAGAGAGAAAATGAAATTTAGAGGAAGTGGGTGTCTTGAAAAAGGAGGAGGAATATAGAAATCTATGTGTCTGCGTCTGAACCAGAGAAATAATTTTTGAATTAGATTTATTCTGTGCCATTCAGCAGGAGAGATGGAGAAAGAGATTAGATTATTTAACTGTGCTTTAATGTAGATATTTCAGAAGTCAAGGGTTTGAACAGATGGGGAGGAGCAATCCAGAAAAAGGATGTCAATATTGACTCATCTATGTTCTTCACTAGTGTATACCAATGATATTCAAACTATGATGACCCTAATTATATCAGGAATAGTATTTTCTGGACATTATTGAGATATGAAGAACCCTAGCAGATGAATTAAGCAATGTGGAAGGCATCCTTTGTTGCTAATCAGGATTAATGTGGGAAATACAGTTCGGAAAAGGAGTTGTGAAACCCCTGATGGTACCCCAAAGGCAACTTTCAAGGTACTATTATAGTTCAAAAACTAAAACAGAGAATTAACCTGATGTGACTACACATTAAGGAATAGCTTTAGTACATTTAAATGTTATCTTTTTTTAAATATTTTTTTCTGTTGTTGTCCCTTCATCAGTGAAATAAGCATTTTAAAAAATAAGAATCCAACCTTATCTGTTAACAGAAATCTCTGCACCCTCGATCCCAAAGAAACTACAGTGAAGGGAGCAATCTTCTGCAAATATTGTTTAGAAAACTTTTCTCAAGAGTGAAAAAATCTGCAACAAATCTCTGTAATTCTTGTAGCAAAAGGCTTCAAATTCCTTCTCTGAGTCATTGCAGATTAGATATTGCTTTTACCTATGCTAGGAATTCCAGTGTGATTCTGTGACTCTGTGAAATTCAAATGTTTGTCTCAGTGGCCAGTCTAAGCATCTCGGTCTGAGGCTAAGGGATTTCATGGGCAGGAGGAAAGAGGACTCTTTTCCTCTTTCCCTTCTCTTCTTCCCTCCCTCTCTCCCTGCCTTCCTTATCTCCATCCCTCCCTCTCTCTTTCTCTCCCTCTTCTCCTCGCCCTTCTCACCTCCCCTCTCCCTTCACCTTTTTTTCTGTCCTAAGACAGACCCCATTTCTTCACCCTGGGAAGCAGAGGGAAGAAAGAGAGGTCAGATCTTACAGCCTCCCTGTCCCTCCCAGCTCACTTGGGAATGTGGTTGCCACAACTCACACTAAATGTGTCCAGTCCATCATACCTCCCCATCAGCTCCAAGCAGTTTCTATTTCTCTCCTGATGTGCCACCAAAGGTTACGCTGGCTGATACGTGCCGGGCTTGGTCACAGGTTCCAAAGGATGGAAAAATACCTCTCTGGGGTATTATATAGCTCTTTTCTTAAAAGGCTATAAATAAGTGTTCCTGGTGATCTAATATCAAATGGCAATGTTCCATTTGTTATTTTTATATCTGACTATGTGAGAACTTTGTGGAGGAATGGGGAATGGCAGGAGAAAATGAATAGCCTATCAAGTAGTCTGAGCACTAAAACATACAATGTGCTGCTCCACCATCGATTTCATCACTTGCTTTAGGTCCAAATACTTCATGCAAAGAGGAGAGACATACTGGGAACTAGCCAACGGGAGAACATGGCATTTACTAATTTATGCTTTGATGCTTAATTTTAGCTGGCATGACTTAGTTTCATTGACTTTGGTGGGGTGGGGCTGTTCTGTGCCAAAAGTTAAGTACATTTGTGGGACTGAAGTTTCGGTTAGAATATTAATCCAGCAACCTCCTTGAAACCTCAAACCATTCACTAGAGCGTATGATTTAAGAAAAATAACTTTCTACAACTTTAGAAAGCAAAAATTTCAGGAAAAGGAAAAAAGTGAAATTAGTCTTTCTCATTTACAACTTAGTTTTTGTGTACAATGCTTATTACAGCAAATTCCAGCCTGGCAAAGAACTATATAATTAGCTTTTTTCCTTCAATTAGGAGATTGTAAGGTTGCCAAAGAAAACATATTTTGAATGTATCTTTTATCACATGGATCAAAGATCACATGTATCTGTGCCTGTAATGAGGAGCTCATGTGCTAATGTTCTGTAGTGGTCCAAAATTTACAACTGCAAAAACCTTTGATGTATCACTAATTGGTTTTAGCACCATAGATTAGGTGCTGAAATCAGTAGGCAAGAAATTGTGAGTAGTAGGTGGAGAAGGGATAATCTGATTCTCACCATATGCTTTGAGAAATTTAAATCATTACAGCATAAGTAGAAAAAGAAGGCAGAACTTGTTGCTTTTTTATTTTTAAAAGTCTCATAGATTATCTGTAAGATCCAAAAATATGCTTTATTCTAAATCATTAAAAAATCTCCATCTCACAGTTTTTATTTTTGTAGAAACAACACCCATCTAGCCTGCAATGTGCTGTGCATTCTAACACCTAATGTGTGGTGAAGAATGTAGTAACAGGGGAAATATATCTGCATAACACGTGAAAAGTGCCAAACCTTTAATTAATTTCAGACACTATATCGCAAAATAACAAACTAACTATAGGCTTCATCTACACCACGCAGAAACAGGAAGGGGAGGCAAGTGATGTGGTACGTGGTCTCATAATGGTGGTCCATGTTACATCTTTGATAGCTTCTTGGCTAGAAGGATTTGTTATTCGAATGGTAACAAAAATCATTAGTGGTGTTGCCTAAGGATTCCTGGCAAATTGGGAAGAGAGAACTCTATTCTCTGTTGAAGGCTATAGGGCTGGTCTACACAGAGGAAGCTACAGAGGCATGCTGCAGCAAACGTGATCTTTGGCTTTAAAATATACTCAGATGTTCAGTCTTTGTTTTTTCTTAATGAAATTGAGTGATTTGAATCATTTGACACAAGCATGCACACGCTCCCTTCCAGTGTGCCTTATTCTTGATACCCATTTATTCTCAAAACTCAAGATTTTGTGTTTACAGCAAAGGTATGGTAAACAGTTTATCTCAATAGTCTTTAATTAAAAAAAAAAAAAAAGTAGCCTTAAAAAAGAAGCAATTCAAGAACCTTTCTTCTCTGCACTGCCACAATGTCTTTATTTAAATCGACAAAAAACTAAGTTTAACTTAACTTTGCAAGTTAATCTCCCTTATTTTCAGTGCTTGTTTTGTTTTCTTGTGTGCACATGCGGAAATTGAGGCACGTAGGTTTTAAATTTTTTTTATTATAATTGGAATTTTTTTGCATGCCAGCGGCAATCCAAGAGTCACTCATTGTAGCATGCTGACCAAAAGGATATCAGGACTCCTATCATTCACTCAGTTCTCTCTATTGAAAGCAGAGGATGAAAGTGATTGCAAGTCTACATTAAACCAAGGTGATGACCCCTTTCTATTGCTAGACCATTAGTGTAAATGAGAATTAGGTCCACCGTTCACAGTTGACAATCCTGTTCAGAAGTGTCACTCGGGACTTCATTCTTCATAGTAAATTCTATTTTTCATGTTACTTTATAGGAACAAAAGAGGTAAGACAAAATGTACAACATTGCAGTAGGTTTCCCTTAAAAATGAACCATAGGGTGTCCTCCTTTGATGGCAGGGTGAATGCTCAAGGCAACAATGATATCTGTCCTTTTGGCCTTGATTCAAATATTCCCTACTGACTTTGATGGTGTCCTGAAAGTGCTGTTCCCTTTGTTGCTTATCCACTTTGGTGTAGTTCACTAATTTAATGTAAGACCTTCATACATTTTTCACGTACGTTTTTCCCAGCTGATCATCTTTTATCTCAGTAGCAGACCACCACACTCTTACATCAAACAAATCTTCATTGAAGTAATTTTTCGTCATCATTGCTCTCCTTGCATTTACTCATTTAAAAATATTGCCTTCTCCTCTCTTCCGTCTGCCCCCACAGTCCTTAAATACACACTTATCAGAAAAAAATATTTATATCTGAGACAAGGACAGTATTGTCCTAGTATTACTTACAATGCAGGTAATTTCTTTACACAGTAATGGTTGAAAGCTGCTGAGCTTCTCATAATACCCTGCTCTATGAATGGGACATCCTGCCCGTATGTGTTGTTCTACTGCAAAGAGAATGGTGGGAGGTGATGAAAAACACCTATTGTTTCACATCAAGATGTTATGTATTCCTATGGAAAAGCTGTTGTGTCTTTTTAATAAATGAAGTACAAACAGTGGCGGATTAAACCTAGACTAACAGAGTCATCGTGGTTGGTGGGTAAAGGCAACATGGTAGAGAGAAATTGTTTCTACTGGAAGCAGAATGGACTTTATTTCCCCTGAGTAGTTTTGCATCTACTTCAGGCTGATTCACTCACTGTTAGAGCGATGGTGCCTGAATGGAGCTTGGCACTGACTGCTTTCCTCTGGCTGACTTTCACCTGGTCGTATTGATGTGCTGGATACCAACGTGCCAG
>JAOXNO010000013.1:108911495-108936444 GCA_028565335.1 Limnodromus scolopaceus | reverse complement strand
GTATCCCATCTGGACCCATGGACTTGCAGATGTCCAGCCTTCTTAACTGATCTCTAACTTGGTCCTCCTCCACCAAGCGTTTGTTGGACTAAAAGGTGGTAAGACACCTTACCTGCCTGTTAGCTGTGCTCTCTAGAAGTTACAAAGTTATCCCAAAGTTTAAAATATGACTGCTGATTAAATGTGGCGGGATGAGAACTGATCTGATGAAGAAGGGAAAAAGCATACTGCTTGTACATTGAGTAAAAAAATAACTCCCTGGGAGTAAATTGGTGCTCTAACTTTTCTACAGGTTGAGCTACTAGAAAATCCACGCCTCTCTTCCTTTTCTTCACAACAAACAAAAGGGACAAATGCTAAATGAGATTAAGTACTATGCTCTAGCAACATGATACAGAAATTGTTCTATTAGAATGTGCAAAAGGAACAAACCTGCTATCCTCAATGGATGTACCCAGGGGGAAAGAGTGGCTACAGGTTCAGATTTCAGTGAGAAAGTGGGAAGGAGTGCGGTGCATGTCAAGCTACCATGAAATGAGAGGTTCTGAGGCGTTATTGCAGTTAAAAATATTGTACAGCAGCATGCATTGCTGAGTGAAAGTCAAAGGAGCATGGGCTTTGACTGCCTGGGGACTAAGGTTCCTGTGCAAAGCTTGCTCTGAGTGAAGAGGCTTGGGGATTGGGAAAATCAGTCCTTTGTTCAGGGGAGAGGAGCAAGAAAACTAATAAAGGAAAGATGGGCAGGGAGGGAAATCACTGTATGTTCCATGCAAAATTAGACTTTGCTTTGCTTATGGGGGAGCTGGCCATTAACTGACAGTAAGTGTTTATATTAGGTATATTTTGGAGAGTTTGCATAAAGAACAAACAGTTTTACTGTCTTAGAGCATTTTTAAAAACCTTACCGACAGTATTCCAAATATGATTCATTATCTTCAATATACGTGCACAAGCTCTGTAGGTTTATTGTATGTTTACGTTATACGTTATAATTTTCCTTCAAAAACTGACTGAAATCTTTTCATCCAATAGCCTGGTCTTTTACACATAATAGCTCAGAGCTTTACCTCTGCAACAATTCCGTGAAAGACTTTATCAACTAGTGCTCTTACCTGCACTTCAGATGAGAATTAAGCTGGCATCAAGGAATAAAAGGGATTATAGTAGAGCTGTATATAAAATTACTTCAGAATCTCCTTAGCCATTATAGTGTCCTTTAGCACTCTGCAGGACTGAGCCCTTTGTCACTCTTAAGGAGTGTTGCTTATATGTCGTGCTTCAAGGAAATGTGCATTTGAAGAATAATGTGCTACAAATATCTTTTTGTAGCCCCATTTTGCATGTACTTTTCTTGTTTCATCATCAAAATACTGTAATGATTAAGGTGAAGACATTAGTTTAAAAACCCTCCAGTTTTCATATAAAAAATGCACCAGAGGTTTCAGATATTTAATGGGACTGACTGGGCCTATGTGTTCTGGAAGTCAAGAAACATAGTTAACAGTTGGAAAGCGTTTCATTGCAGGTGCTACTATAAAGTGAAAATAAAGCTACAGAGAATGACAATATTACATAGCAATTTATTCTGTGACTATAACCTGTTTCTCTGCTTGTGGGATAGCAGTTTTTTCTTATGCTACAGCATTCACAGAACTACTTTAACTCATAAATGTCATTAATAAAAATAACTTCACAGTCCCATTTCATTAAAATTGTGCATTAGTCAGTGCATTCTACAAATGTTAATGGATTTGTCTCTTTGGACTGCTCATTTATAGTACCTTGTGAACACACAGTACTTGAGACGCAATAGCTATTTGTAATTGGCTGGATAAGTCACATGGCAGTATTTTTTTCATGTGGCTTAATAAATGGGTTGGTGTACATATTGGTGCTTGTAAATGTAAAATTTTATCACTATGTGAATATTCATGGATGTTATATTGATATTCTCTTCCTGTAAATAGCTGTGCCAGCAAAACTGTTTTATGAATATTTGCAGAAGGGGAACAGATAAAAGAGACAGTATGTTGGAGGTAAATAATTTGAACATTTGTGATGACATTCAGACTAAATGTTTTGCAGGATTTGCCTAGCCTTGCTTAAGAACAGCTTCCCTGTAAATGAACGGAGAGTTTCTCCTATAGTCACCTCTTTGCTTCTAGGGGGAAGTGCAGAAACCCTGTTATCCCAACATATGTTGCTAAGTCTGACCTATTGTACCTAGCAAACCCAGCCAGCTCTCCAGGGGACATCAGGCTGTAGGAAAATGTCAAGAAAGGCAGCATGTGAGGAGCATGCGAGGTGAAACAAAAAGCCTTTGGGTTGCTCCTAATGTACTCCCAAAATAGAAATTTCTTCCTCAAGTCGACACATCCTGTAATCACATTATTTTGAATATTTGATGTCTATTCTCTTGGTGCTGACCTTTCTCCATACAGCTATCTACAGTCCACTCTTCCTGCAATTTATAAAAGAAATGGAAACTTAAAACAAAATCACATGCTTGTAACCAAGATCAGCTTTGGACTTGATGTGTTGCTGCTTCTGTGTCAGAACAGCCAGACTATATTTGACATTTTTGAGACCCAACATTTGTCCAGTTGGTGATGAAAATTTAGTTAATTGCCTGAAATTTCTAATGGGGGTCTTAGGAGAGTGGGTGAACTTTTTTACCAGGGCAATCTCTGTGTCTTCTACCCCAGTTCATCTGTGATACTCAGTGTTGTAGAGGGAGGGTAGGCAGATGCTCAGGTCTCTCTGCCATTGTCATGCATTGGAGGGGCTCCTGTTGGATGTTTGGCAGCTGCTCTGGGATGGGAGATCTGTGCCTCAAGGCACCCAGGTGACATGGACCAGCGACATGTCAGTGGGCCCAGGAGGAACACGGGGCATTAGTGGCTTCTGCTGTACCTCTGTAGTTGTAATGCCATGTAGCTAGCTCCTAACAGTGAGATCAGAGTGACTCTCCATTAGCTGAGGAGCTGGACAAGGCTTTACAATCAGAGACACAGGCAGTTTATCTGAGCTTTACTTGTAGTAACAGGTAATGTCCCAGTACCCTGGTGATGTTCATCTCCCTCACAGTAAAGCTTTGTCTCCAAGTAATTATGAGCATTTTAAAAAAATGTAGCTTCATCACCTGGCAGTGTCTCTGGGGGATGAAATTTCACTGAATTTCACTGAATTTCACGTGAAATCCCCATGGGCAGCATGGCATATCTTTTCAGGCAGGCTGAATATAAGCGTGAGGACTTTCTGATTTTTCTACCTGCTGGAGGATATTTGGTCTCCACAGATCACTGGGTTTCCAAACTGCATTACCTGTCAGCTCTTCAAAGGTCCTACAGAGCCCCAAGTGCACAAACCTCTTTGCCTAGCTCTGCCAGCAAACTGGGAGTCCTCCTTCAGCAACAACCAAGAGGGAGCATGTGTTCCAGGGACAGAGGAAAAACAACATCAGGTGCTCTCCAGTCAACCATCTACTCAAATGCTACAGCAGTAGCAATGCTGTCCCAAGCCCCTGCGCCATCCCAGGAAGAGCCTTGCCAAGTATGACACGGTGTGCAGGACCATGCTGCCTGCCTGCTGCCTGGTGTCCTCTGTTAAGGCAGGAGAATTTGAAGGGGAATGAGAATTAGGAGGTAAAAGACCACAGCAGAGGAAAACAGGGTCCCAGAGTCAAAAATTGCACTGTATGAACCATGCCTGTTTCTACAGACTTTCACTGTTAAAGTCAAGTACTCGCAAATCTGAGTATGGTGGGAGCAACCATGACATCTCTATTAGCTGCTGCCTCTCAGCTACCCTCTGCTTTCCACTGCCTTTGAAGGTGTCTAATTTGAGGCCTCATGAGTTTTGGTTAATTACACAAGAAGTTATTGATGAAGAAGCATAAGAAATATGCAAACATGGTGTGTCACACACAGGGATAACAACATTGTCTGGAGAGTGATCCCCTGTTTTTCTACAACCTGACTTGCCACAATCCCTCAATGAAATAAATCACTCCACAGGCAATGTATAATGCAGACTAAAATATGATGGTTCTCACTGTTTGTAATCTAAATTGGATATGCCCTTATTGCCCTCTTTGCCAGAGCTATCAAGAGCTTAATAACTTTCTTGAGCTTGCGTGATTATTTCAAATCACCTTTTCAGGAACTGAGATTTTTACCATGTTATGCTTGATAGCTCTTGAACTTGCAAACATACTATTTAAAAGCTTTACTTTGTTTCTTGGTAACAGATTTCATATATGATTTGCAAAATGAAACACAACATCTTTCTCATTGACCCTGTGACTAATACCTTTTCCCCCATGTTGGCTATCTCCACCTCAAGAATTGTCTCTGCCTCCTCCCTGTCCTGCATTACTTTCACCTCATTCTCTCTTTTTGTTATTTCAGGTATGTGTGAGTAATGGCTACATCTTTCTTTGAACCAGTCCACTGGCTTCCACATTGCTTCTGCTCTTCATTCACAGCGAATGCTCCACCAACTGCACTGTGGTCTCTCAAATCTTCACCCTTCTGGTTAATCCTGCTCCACTGCTGACAGAGGTGATGCGTCTGTGCTATTTGACTGCTCTATCCATCACCTACTTTCATCTTGCTAGTGAGATTTTGTGGTAAAAGCACAACATCTGCCTGATAAATTGCTGAGGTTCTTTTAGTTGGTGAAGTTCAGTGTTACTTGTAAGGGTGGTGAGTGAACCTTGGGAGCTTTAGTGCAGAAATGTGTTAGTCTACTTTCCCCTCTCCCTCTTCACTTAAATTATGTGACTTTCTAATCTCCTTGTGTTTAGTTATTAACTTAGAAATTCCCTGGGCTTACACTGATTTCTCAGTGCAGTTCCTATTTCCGTTTAACTCCTTCAAGGGCTGTTCTGGAGAAGAGCCGATTAAACCAGGTATTGGAATGGTGCCCAGTCCCTGTCTCGTGTCATCCCCCCCTCCCTCCATGACCTGCCTTCAGCCCTCCTGTAGTCTGCCTCCAGCCCATGATGTTTCTCCTGGCTGCTGCATCTTCTCTGGTGAACGGCATGATGGAAGGAAGGGCTTAGCAGGCAATCCCATGTCCACCTAGCCCTCCTTCCACTTCTACTCAGCCTTGGACACAGACATGAGCGTCACCCAAAAAGGGTGCAAAGGCAACGTATAATCCACTCTGGGCTATCTGTTATCCAAAATAATTTGTATTCTAGGACGGCATGGCATTTGACAAGAGGAAACATGAATACACTGACCTGGAAAGAGAACAGAAAATACCTGCTGTTGCTGGTGAAAACCAGTGCTGCTTCTCTCTGGAATAAGTCAGTGAGGGCCGAGACCAAACTCTTTGGGGTTTTAATAGGTGTTTTTAAAATAGCTGAAAAATATCTTCTTGGCTAGCAAATTGAATAATCAAATCTTTGCAAGGCGAGAACCACCTGTATTTGTCTTGAGGTTTTGAAAAACACCTGGCTCTTATACTGGTAGCCCCATCAAGAACAATATTAATTAAAAAAAAAAGGCTGCAGATATGAACCCTCTTCTGACTTTTTCTTATCAATATTCAAGTGCCATAATCCTGACTAGACTCAAACTTTTCTGTTGACATTGGGTTTTGACCCATGGGTCTTGGAGGTGCAGAGATTCGGCACGGTTGCTTGGCAACATGAACACATGAGTTCATTGGGGGTGATGAACATTTTTTAAGGAACATTTTTTAAGGAACATTTTTCCTTTTCTATTGCTGTCTTCTGAGCTCAGACTATGATGCCTGACCTGGGGCTTTGGGGTCCTAATTCAGGGTTTTATGGATGCCTAGTTCTGATTAGCATGGGGGTGCATTTGGACCCAGACTTGACTTTCACTAATCCCAGGGATGGGGTAATTACGTTAAGATGTTCAAGTACTTAAGATTTTGGGTTTTTCTCAGACAAAAATTTTGGGAGAGTCTCTTCCTCTTAAGTCCTTTTTTTTAAACTTTCTATGAAGGCAGAGTGCCTGATTCCAGTCCAGGCAAGGATTTGCAAAGAGGGGAAAAGGGAGGGCACTGCCTTTTGCACAAGGCACAGCTTCTCTGTCTGCTCTGAGGAAGACCAACCCACCAACTGTCCTGTGGTAATTTCTGCTTGTGAAGGGCACAGTAGATGCCATCTTATGTTGCACCAACCCCTGTGCAGCCGGCACCTTTCTACAGCCACTGCATTTCCACTCACTGCATTTCACAAGTCCATGCATACATGTTTCCTGGTCCTTAGGGAGCTTATGGAAAGTCTAAAGCCACATAAGAGGATGATAACCTGCCATTTACCAAGGTTTCAGGCTTGCTAAAGCTTGCCAAAGACCTCCAGTTTCAACAGTAAGGTAACTCAGTCTGTGTGCTTCTTTTTATTAAACGCCTGTTTTGGCACAACTCCCATTTTCAAGAGTTTCTGATCTGGGTGTTCCTCCCTGTATAGTTCTTTTTAATTCTTGTAATTATGATTTTAATTCTATTAAATTTATTATAAATTATTATTATTATAATTCTCTGTGTAATTCTTCCGACTGGGTTTAGTTTATAAGCCTTTGGTAAATTTGCTGCCTTGTTGTGGCAAGAAATTACACAATTTAGTAAATGTATAGGGAGGTAAGTGCACTTACCTCTTGACTTTAAGGACATTTCAGGTAGTGATAAAGGAAACCAAGAGCAGCCAGATTTTGGAAGATCTATATGTGTTTGACATATGCACAGTGCCTTCAGTCTTAACTTAGAATTGATGTAAGCCACAGTAAATTAAACAGCCTCCAGGCTCACTTACATTCTGAATTTAGTCCTATAACATTTTTTCCTCCAAAGCAGCAATCAAGTCATCCATCAGATTGTCAGCAAATTGTCTGTGTGCCATATATTAATCTCACTTTTCATATCGCATATTCTTCTGTTTCAGTGGGAATTCAGTCACAGATGACGGTTATTTAGACACACTATTCTGCAAATAATGTAACCCAAGAAAAAGTTAACTAATGAGAAAAAATGTGGTATCTAAGCTGGGGGTCTGTGAGTACACAGTGCTAAATGAGTGCTGTAGAGAGGACTGTAGCTGGAAACTCTTGCTTTAAAAAACGCGTAGAATTTGACTTGCTTCCTACTAGGTGATGAGCAGCAGGCTTTAAGTTAACAGTGATACCAAATGGTTTATTTAGTTGTCAGTTACAAAGAGAGAATTCATAGTGGAAACAAACAGGCAGCCTACAGTGACATCCTTAAGAGGAGTCTGCTTTCATACAACTGTGAAAGAACAGACTTAACTCCACTAGAAAGCAACAGGAAAAAGTCTCATGGAATATTTTATTCAAGACCCCTGCTTTTGGCTTTTGTTCTAAGTTTCTTGCAGGGAACCGTGACCTGTGTTGCCACTGGAGACTGTGGATTACACACAAAAGCAAAGTAGATTTGAAAAAGAAACCGGAATTTCTGCCATGCCACCTCTCCTTATGTTTGTTTTCACACAGCAATCCATAGAAAACAGACCTTTAATGATACAGTGCATCAGTACAGGCTCATGTCACAGGAATCTTCTCAGCCTGTTTTCCTTTAAAAATGAAATGAAGGAAAATGTGTTTTGAAGCACCATCTTTTTATCTCCTAGAAATGGCCAGTGAGAAAATAACACACTATGGTAAAAGAGAGAAGTTGCTGAGCTGACGTAGGGACAGTTGAATTTCTTCATTCTCTGTCTTTATAGTAGGGCATGTAGCATATCAGGAGTGAAAGCTGTGAGGTGATAAGATTTTTTATTTCCTACATCTTTCAATGGATGGTCCTTCTCTGTAGATGTAGGAATCCCTGATGGGTAAAGAGAATTTAATAAGAATATGCACAAGTTCCCCGCGGGTGAATTTATGTGTGATGCCAGCTGCAGACACACTTATTTGAGTGACTTTTTTATGAATTTATTCTAGAAAATATAGTACTGGTAGCAAAAAGAAAACTATCTTCACCTGTAGAAAAGGATTACTTATCTTGTGGTGGAAACTAAACCCACTCAATGATACTGAAATAACATAAGACATGCTTTTATATTTCTTTGTATGAAGTGAGTAGTCTGAGAGAGAATTCACCTGAGCCACTTCCAGTCTCTGGTCAAAGCTGAGTACTCTGAATCCTGAAGAAGGACCTGATGGCTATATAAGCATTGAGTTGTGGGAGGGCACTGCAGCTTGCCACAAGCTCATGATCTTCTGGCGGGCCATGTTGGGAGCTGGTTACAACTCCTGCCTCCCTGACCATCCTCCTTCCCACCAAGAGCAAGAGAGGTTCTGAGGGTACTGATGCACAACCAGATTTCAGTGCAGGGTTAGGACAAGGACAAGACTTATCCCAAAGCTTGGAATGTTCCAGGGTTGACATACAGTGATATGAGAGGAGTGTGTATTTTTATGGCTATTTAGGGATAGAATATATTTTAATGAGTTTGCCTAATTCTACCCTTTCATTTTAGGGGTCTTGTTAATGCTGGAATAATGGAAAAAGCCATTTAAAAACTCTGAGACAGTAGTTTCCATTAGCCTAAGCTCTTGACAGCTACTAAAGAGAAAAGTAAGATAAGAAGAATGTCATTTTCATTTCTCTCTTGGGTTTTTTTGACATCTACATCTTGTTTGCAAAGCCTATGTCTTTCTCAATGCTTGTACAATTTTCTTGTACAAGGAACTTGCATGAGGATTAAGTGGGAGGGAGATGGTTATTACTGTGAGGCTACTTCATTGTTGTAGGGTCAACGTAGCATTAGGATCTTCAGGTTTAGCTTATAAAAGAATTATTTTTAAAAAACAAAACAAAGCCAGAACAGCCAGTCAGCATAAAAGGACAGGAAAAAATATTTCTCTTTTAAAATAAGGAGAAATAACATAATCTGAGGCTAGAGGAAATAAATCAATAAAAGTAATTTTGTGATATGTGTGAAGGCTTTACAGTCCTAGCTTTCAACTTCCTGTCAATTTTACAGTTTAAATTAACTTAAAGAATTTTAAATTCAACCTGATTTTGTCCAGTCATCTTTTTCTTGGGACAGTTTATCAAATCTGGCTTTGAAATGCATCATCCAAATAAAGCCCACAGTCACTGCCAATGTCATATGGCATGAGAGAACATGCTTAGGGATCCAGAGGAGCACATAATGTGATGCTGGAACTGGAGGCATTGGGGGTATCACCTGAATTGCACCTGTGCATTACAGGTGGATGATGCAGTGGGCAGGGCAATTGCACTTGTGAGTTTGAGCTCTGTATACCCATTTGCTAGGTAAATATTGTGGAAATGTAATCGAGTGGAAGTGAAGCAATGACAAGCATTTTCTTTTTTCATAAGGCATCTGACACCCAAGAATTGAACTCTTGTCACAAGGGACAATGTAAGTTTCATCCAGCATATCTACAGGTGACTCTGCGTCAGACTAAAACCTTTCAAAAACATCTGAAGAAAACTGAAAACAAAAAGAGGACACTTAATAACTTCAAAAGCTAGCTGGCTCAGTGCAAGTGCCATGTTTATACTCTTCAAATCTCAGTACTTGCAATTACACTTGGGATACTGGTGCATGACTTAAAGTCAAGCCATACCCAGCTATTTCCTACTATATTTCCTCCAGGGCTTTGCCATAGCAGCTGAGATTTGCCATATAGCACTGCAAAAGACATTGCAGTGTCCCAGGGACATTTACAATGGCATCTCTGCCTGGCTCATTGCTGCAGCAGGTTTTTATAGGCTGATGAGAGCAATGGCTTTTGTTTAGTGATAATGAATAGGTTCCTTTGGATGTTACCCCTGGGCTACTGAATTTCAGCACCTCGTGCTGTTGCAGGCCTTGCTGAACAAGTTCGGGGGAAGCAAGCCCTCTGCGTGGGCAGCCTTTGCCCAGGGGGACAGAATGTACCCCTGTCTCTACCTGTGGCAGCTTTGCAAACTCGGTGGTGGCCCAAGGACGTCCCAGAGAGGAATCAAACTTCTTTACTTGTACCCTACAAAAAATATTATTTTCAGAGCATGGAGTTTCCAATTCCAGACATTTCACGAACAAATCTGAAGCAGCAGGGTTCTCAAGCCCAAATGGAGATGCCAGTTTACATTTGTCAATAGATTCACAAAAGGGAACTTATGGGAGAAGACAGAAATGGTTTATAAGTCTTTAAATGAAAGAGTATCAGAGATATTGAAAGCAATGGTATTGCTGCTTAAGAAACCAGGTGATTTATCTCTCTTTTTAACTGCTTATCAAGAAAATAAATGTACTAATAAGCATCATCACTAGCTCTAACAGCACTCTCAAACAGTATCAAGATCCACTGAAGGCAAGCAAAACCACCAAAGCTCGTTTGACACCCCACCTCCGCCCCCCTCCAAGCTAAGTAATTAGCGGAGAAATGTTGAAACAACAAGCGGCCCCGGGAGAGTTCCGTCCTGCCGGCGATCTGCTCAGCCTTTCCTCCACCGCTTTCCTCCTCCCGTGGCCACCAGGTGGGGCAGCGAAGCTCCGCTCCCCCCAAAGCCGGACGCGTTTCGTCCTCTCTTCCCCGGACCCTGCACCGGCAGCCCGGGCTGTCACCCCCCTCAGCTGCTAACAGGCAGCCGGGCTGCTGGCGACTTTCTTTAAAAAAAAAGAAAAGAGGCAAACTGCCTGCGTCCTCCTGCAAAGGCTGGAAGCTGAAATACCCGCAGTTTCTTCTTACATGGCAATCGTAAGAAGATAAATCAGTGCAAACCTCTCCGGAAGGGTGTCTTGGTGGAGTTGGTTCCTCGCTGGTGTTTGGCATCAACCTACCCTGCGCCAGAGCCCTACACTTCCTCTGGGGGATTGTAGGTTTGTTACAGCACCTCGAGATCATCTTTATGATTCCTTCGTTTTCATAAGTAAATAAATATAAAAAATGCAGTGTGGCCCACTGGTATAATTGCAGCTAACCTATTCTATAGGGGTTGGAAGACATCATATTTTTTCAAATACCTCAGTGTAAGAAGAAATCTTAAATTAGTTCTCCCTAACCAGAATCACTGGTATGAGGAGCAAGGAGTAGAAAAAGAGGGAAAAAACCCCCAGTATCATATGAAAGTCTGCCTCATAAAGTGAGCAAACTCCTGCCCACATTATTTTGCAGTTTGTTTACTCGTGGCTTCATTAAAATTGCATGCAGATCCAATGACTAGGTTTCGTTAATGGCCCACAGAGGGACAATCATTGCTGAAGCCTGAACACTGTGATCCATTTTCCCTAATTATTACTTTGTAACCGTTTCTAATTTGACAGCTCCTGCTGAACAAGGGTTCATTTGTTTTGTTTCATTGTTTCATATAAGGAAACATCAGATAAGCATAACAGCAGACATTAATAAGGAGACCTGCTAATTTGAAACATACATTAATCGCATTTTAAGAGCACGTAATGGCCTTCACTGGGGTTCCTGGAAGGATTTTTCTTTGTAGAATCCCTTTAAAGTGTATAAATCACAGGGCTCTGTTGCACACTTAAGAAGTTAACAGGAAGAATGTCTAATTCCTTATGGCTTACAATTCAAGAATGGAGGGGGGCAAAGAGTTTAATTTTCCTCCTTGACTCTATTTTGTAAATGTCAAAAAGATGGAACAAAGATGGATACATTTACTCAGGATGAAGTCTTTCCTAAATTTGTCAGTGAGCTTTGCGGGGGGTGTGTGCGTGTGTTAGTTGTTTTCCTCAGAAGAGTAAAAGGGGTGGTCAGGTGTTTCTAAAAATCCAATGTACCTCATGGCTTTTTGAAGGTTTTAACATAAAGTTATGTATGTCTAAAGAAGGAACGTGAGAATGTATGACTGCAAGGGTCAGGAGATCCATTCTCCTCCTAGCTCAGTCTACCATGTCAATATTTCTTTCATGAACTCATGGAGCTCTATCTTGAGTGTATTAGGGTTTTTAATTTTGATCAGTTTTATTCCTGTAACCTAATTTTAGAAGACTATTTCAAAACTTCATTTTATTGACTTGCCTTAAAATTTGTGTCATAGGGAAATTTTATTATCTCACTCTTCTACTTCCCGTTAGCCCCTTCCTTATTCATTTTATGATATAACTCCTCCCAAACTGTAGTCTACAAGTATTTGGTATTTGCATATTTGTTTTCATGTCCCTACCTCTGCTGCTACAGTGGCCAATAGGCTTTTTTTGTGGTATTTACCCCACTTTACGAAAATATGTTCAATTTCAAGCTTCAAGCTTTAGCTTTTGCTAAGCTAAACAGGGCAGGTTGTTTCATTCTCATTTGGTAAGATAGGCTTATTCTTTTCCTGCATTCCAGTTTGTCTTTTTTTTGAGCGTGAATGATTGGAATTATAAATTTTTCTCCAGATGGATTTTTCTCAACACTTTGTACAGTCACATTAACACATCTTTATTTCCCCTGGAAATGCTACACTGATAAATCCTTGGATTTTTTTTTTTTTATTTTTTTTTTCTGTTAAAACACATTGGTAGTTAGTAGCTCTCCTAACAATGTATTGGGTTGCCCAGACATTTTTATCATTTTTAGCTCTCAGCTGATGATGAGTCAGCTTGGAGCAGTCATTTTTGCTGTGTTTTTACTAAGGCATGATTTGCACTTTTGCACATGGCGCTTTTGAATTTAAACTATTTCTATCTTTCCAAACCTCATGATCATTCAGTTATTCCCATAAAATATTCTGATCTTCCTCAGACACTGGAATGCCTCAAAATTCAAGTCATCAGGAAGTTTGTTCACCTCTCACTGTTTTGCATTAGCCAGTTCCTTACTCGCTGCATGATTTAACTAGCTGCTGTCTTCTCCAGTGTGGTCTGCTTTAAATGTCTCACTGAAGTTCACATAGGTTGGTTATATTGTGCCTGCTTACTCTGGACCTCTAATTACTTTGTTCCATACAGGTGTCAAATTGACCTCATTTAGTCTGTTGCATTTTATCTTGTTCCCCCTTTTCTTTCCATTCTTCATTCTTTCCTTCAAAGTTTGATCTAGTGCCTTGTATAACAGAGAGGTCAGACTAATGGGCTTGTGGTTGTCTGAAACACTGCATATTCATAAATACAGCTACTAAATTTGTTATTCTCCAGTTGCACAGCATTGTTTCAATGCCTGTTTAGTGAACAAAATCCATCAGCTATTAAATCCAGCAATACCTGAGTCCTACCTTCACCTGAATTTGTTGTCCTGTCTGTATCTGAGGCCTTTGTATTTTCCCTCTCTCTCTCTGAAAACATTGTACGGTTTTCTACTCAATCCTGTCACTGAACATGCTCAGTCTATACACAAACCCCCGATGAGTAGGACTGCTTGTGTCAACCACTTCACAAATGGGTTTGCACAGTTGGGATGTTGAGTTGTCCGTTCTTATTTTTCTCATTTCTCAAACTGTTGGCACACAGTCCTTAAGAGTATTTGTCTTTTCCCATGTGTTTTAGTTTCTCCATTTTGCTACCAGTGTACCTTCTGGGGGTGTATAATAACTGTATCCTCTTGTGCCCTGTGTTGCCCGATGGCTCAGCTCTGATGTTTCAGGCTCTCACCCGACATCCTGTGGAACAACAGGGGATCTCTCAGGCAACAATGGACTGTTTTTTACCAACTCTGAACTCTGGGTTTAAATTGCAATTGATATTCACTGCCTAAGAAAGGAAGTGGTTCCCATTCAGTCACTACCAGCTCAGAGAAATATGTGCAACGACCAGTCCGGTAGGTGAAGGTTAAGCATCAGCCTAGAAATCAGAGCTCATCTTAGAAGGTACTGTATAATGCACGGTTTGCAACAACAGTCTGATTAGACAAGAAGAGTATTTTTGGCCTCCAACAAAAATTTCAGTGGCTGTTTCATTACACTCAGATCACATTGGAGGGTCACCAACTCTGGGAGGCTGTGTTGCTGCCTCCTTACAGTGGACACAGTATGTGTTGTGCTCACATAGAGGAATAATAGCTGCAGTTATTTGCTGTAGGAAAGCAAAATTCCTTGCTCTCTATCTTCACCCTGGACACTCCTCAATGACAGCGTGATACCAAAATACCAGGCAGTGGTTTCTCACAGAGTGCCCCAGCTTTGCTCTCACTAGCTGTGTCCTGCTGCGTTACTGACACTCGTGCTTCTTTTCTTCTTCTGATTGGCTCCATCCTTCTTGCTCTCCAGTTTTCTTCTAACCAGTGTTGAATCACCTTTTAACTGAATTTCCTCATTATCTTCTGTTAGCAAGTGTCTCCCAAACCTTCTTGCCACGGAGGGTTAAAAGGCAAGTTCATCCTGGGACAGATATCTCACAGTGCAACAGTTTGTAGGTAGTGAGGGGCGCTGCGTGGGCAGCCAGCCTCTAGAGGAGGCAGGGTGGTTAGCAGAGAACTGTCTGCTTTCTCACAACTTTCAGAAAGGAAGGTAGTAGCCCCAAACCCAGTGTATCACCTGCTCTGTAACATTTCTGCCAGGGGAATCCTGGCAAAGGATCTTGCTTTGCAAGAACCATTGCCTGTACACTGCAGGAGTGATACAAAGGAGGAGGAGGAGTAAGTTCATCTCGGTCCACCACTCTCCTTCCTGATGCCACTGTACATGTGTAGTCCCATTATGTTTGATGATCTCCTGCTGGCATTGATTTCAGCCCTCAGCCTGGCTGGTCGGGGTGTGCAGCAGCTCCATCTCCAGTGTGTTCTGCCAGGAGCTTCCTACTTAGCTGTAATAAACCGTACTGAACAGTACTTCCCTGACTGCCTTCATTTTTAAACATGACCCTTTTTCAGGTAATACATTCATCACAGATCATTGATAATTGAGACAAGAAGCAAGTTTTAGACCCAGTTTTCTGTACTCCACTTAGATTTGTATTCTGCTCTTCGCCCCACCACCTTCCTTGGCTATTATTGTAAGTATATTATTACCACAGGTTAGGAATATATTTGTGGATTTAAGGAGAAATTAATCAAGTTAAGCCATAAATATTCTAATTTCATTCTTACCATTTGTTAGTTACGATTTCTGGAAATAGGAATTTCAATACTTGCATTTGTTTCCTTTTTCTATGTATTTTTAGAGTAATTCTTGCCCTTCTTATGTCCTCCTGAGTGGTGACTCACTCTGATTTCCTGATTTATGTTGTTCTAACTTACAGGCACTTTTTTCCTCCCAAATTCACATGAAAGGACTTCCTGCTAATGCCATTTATGAACAGGTTTTATGCCTAGAATATAATTTTAGCTGACTTGAACACCCTTTCCCCCAACTTTTTTTTTTTGCTTCTGAATTTCTTGGGCAAACCTCTTAAAAAGCATTCCAGTTGAACAGAGTGCTGAATTTGTAGGCCATCCATCCTCAAAAGCAGGTACTTTGGGGTGCAAACATCAGTGTGTTTGAGTAACCCACTAATGAAAATGAGTGAGCTCTACATGCAAATGAGCTTGGGTTCCAAGGCTGGCCTCACTCTGTTCTTTGTTCTGTTTTATGTCCCAGACAGCTACTACCCTGCATTACTGTCTATAAAAGTAAAGCTGAGCCCAGCCCAACAAATTTAGAAGCTGTCTGAAAACCCTTTCTCAGCTTTCCATCTCTTGGTTACAAGCTCAATATTAAAATTACCTCCATTCCAAAAATGCTAGTGGTAAATATTTATGTCTTTTTAAATAGATAATTTGCATTTATTAGTTGTTGTTTATTAAAAAATTTGTCGGATCTAGATCTCTTGCAATACTGCGGTGTTTCACAATGCTTAGTTTCTAATAATTACCTTGTTAGATTGACCTGCATTATTTTCCTTATTAATTACTGCTGTTCTTAAAAACAGGTATAGCTTTCAGTTTGTGTTGATTTCTATGTCTTCGATAACCTGCAGCTTATTTAAATTTTTATGGCCTCTTGGGCAGTGTTAGTCTGAAAAAAAATCTCCTGAGAAGCACAATGGTGGGACGAAACTCATGTATTGCATGAGTGACTTGACATCATATCATAAGAACTTCAAATTTAGCTTCCAGAAGTAAATGAGAAGGGAAAAAACCATCCAATCCATAGAAACCCATGTAAAAATTTAATCCTGGTATGTAAATACACATTCTAACACCTCGTGGTTTCACTTTTAATTCTGGAAAGGGAAGATGAGATAATTCTAAATATTATTTCTACAATGAAGATTTTCAGTGGTGTAAGAGAGTAATAACAAGCTGCTGTGCTTAAGAGTCGGGCTATAAAATAAGTGCTTGCAAGCATCTTGTATTTTAACATTCCCCTAAAATGGAAGACGTTTGAGACCTCAGTGTGTTCGAATAAATTTGTACTTAGAAAAGTACTTAGAAACTTAGAAAAAGTACTTAGAAAAGAAAATTTTGTACTTTCTAAGAAGTTTCTACTACGAGTACAAATTATGCCAGAATAAAGTACTTAGGGACAGTTGCCTGCTGGGGAATACTCTGGGTTCCTACTCATAATGTTTACTCTGTATCGCCAGGAACCCCATAAGCAGTCTTTGAAGCAGAGCTATTCTGTTGGAGGTTTTATTTTCCCTTAGCAGAAAAGTTGTTTTCTGTTCTTTTATGGTTAGCAAGAAAACTTTTTGTGGGTTTTTTTGTTTGTTTTGTTTTCTTGCTGGGTTTTGTTATTTGGTTGTGGTTTTGTTTTTGGTTTTGTTTTGTTTTTTAACATAACTGTGTGTTTGGTTTGGTTTTTTGTACTAAGTAAAGAGGTTCCTACTATCAAATCTTCATTTTTAGAAATCAAGTGATTACAATTGACTTCAGGGGAGCTACTTTGCCTTACAAAACCAGATGGTGCAATATGTTATATCATATCATAGACCTTTTTGCTAATAAATTGTAGTGAAGCTAGAAACATGGTGCTGGAAGAGACGGGAAATGACCAAATATCTCTGTAGTTTTTCTGATCTATGTCTGTAAAACCTCTTTCTAAAAATCCTTTGGATCAGGAGAATTGGCAATCTGTGTAGATTTCACGTCCTGCAACTCACAAGATGTCCATTCATGACTAGACAGTTTTCTGCTTGTTCTTTACCTTTTATTAAAGGAGTTTCTCCTGTCCTGTGTGCTCAGGGCATAGAGAACAATTAAACACTCTCTTTTTATTTAAAACAACCTTTTATTTGCTGGCAGGTTGTTATCTTACTGTCTTCTCTCTACCTCTTCTCTTATCATCTCTCACTTGATTTCACTGCCTGGACTAAACGATGTGTACTTGTTTTAATTTAAGATAGTTACTCACTTTCCCATTCAGTAATTAAGCACTAGCTATACTCTATCAATATTTTTAGCAGCTGCTGTGCTTCCACACTGCAGTAATTTCATTTTGACTCTAAATCTTAATTCTGCTTAAGAGTGTGTTAGTTGGGACAAAAGTCAAACCCCCTTCCTAAAGCAGAGTTTTATCATTATTATCATTCATTATCATTATTTATAATAATTTATCATTATTATCTTTATCATTATTAAATTAGAATTTATCATTACTAAGCCAGTTACTGTGCTAAGGCAAAACTAGTTTGACTTGATCTATATTTGATAAATTGGTAGTTGGCCTTTAAAAAAATCTCAGTATTACCTTGTTGTTTCTAAACTGGTTTTGGGTCTTTTAATTGCCTATTTCATTGCTATCTATTTCATTACTGAGACAAACTTCTTTGGGAGCTGCGTTCCAGGTATGCCCTTGTACTCTGAGGTATGCTTACATCAAAAAATGCACTCTGGTTTTGTCTCTCTGTCCTCTATCAGCTACTATAGTACGCAGTATGGTCAATTGCTCATCAAAAATCAGTTTTTCAAAGACTCTGATCTTTCTCACAGAATAAAATCCCATTATAGTTACCCCAATTGCTCATATAAGAACCAAGCTGCCCCATCAAAATAAAAACAAACCAAAATAATTTCTTTAGATATATTTCCTTTCCTTTCTATTACTACTTCTTTTTATTGCATTTTAGTATGAATCTATTTTTTCAGTAGAAAAAGCTTCATAGAACTCTAGAAGAAAAAGCTGCAAGATAGTTCCTGTTGCTATGTAGAAGTCCTGATATCAGAGTTGAATGTTATGCCCTGCTTTTCTTACCTTAAAGTATCATTACTGCTGGTGTGGGACTTAGTGGCTTTAAAGTCATCATCATCTTCCAGCTATATGATTTCTTTAGTTATTTTTATTATTTTGCTATTATTTTTATTATTTTGCTTTTTTAGAAATTAGGCATACTTTGAAATATCATGTAAAAAGGTAGTTGTTTTTTTTCCCAGGAATATGTAACACAGAAGTAAGAACCTGTTGAATTTTAATCTTGATCCCTTATATCTTCTTAAGTAGCTTTTTTTGTACAATTATTGAATACAAATTATTAGATACATTTAGAATCAAATTGGTTTCTGCTTCTAATACACATACAAAATTAAACAATTGTTCTGAATCATTTTTTAGATTTCTTGCAGCAAAAAAAAAATTGAATACATTTTGAATTATCAAATTTTCAGTTGTTCAAAATGTGTATTTTGATTTAAAAATATTTTATCTCATATGCTTTTGCCCATTTTTTGAGAGTACTACATTAAAGTTTATTGCCATCATCTAAATAGTGATTGGAACGAGCAGGTTTTTATTGTCTTTAGATAATTACAATTATCTTTGGATAATGAAAAGATGGAATTTTCAATTTTTCAGTCTACAAAAAATACCCTAAAATGCAGATATTTGAATTGTAAATAAATTGTAAATAAAGATCAACTCTGGCAAAAACTGGAGATGTTTGAATATTCTGGTCTGCACAATGCAGCTCTTTCAGCAACATGAGTACTCTATCTAAATGTGGCTAGCAAACCTTATTTGAGTGCTTTCTCCTCTTTAGCTTACACATAGAGAAGGAAAATGGATTCCAGTGAAGAGTTTGCTGTAATATACAACCACATGCTCTTTCCCATGGAAATCTGTCTTATTCAGTGACGTTCTGGTTGTTTCCTACAGAATGACTCAGATTGATATAATGAATGAGACTCTTGCTGGTAAAGTGCCTACTCCATTCATCTGAGGAGATGTAGTGTAGTGAATGACTGCTGGCAAGAGAAATGCAACCTTGTACCTAATGCTTTTAAAGAACACTCCAGTGGCAACTAAATTGTCTCCTGACCTCTTCCATAAAGTCACATTTTTCACAATAATTTTGTCCTCCTTTCTGGATGCATAATTTGGGATGCCTAGGACCTGTGAAGTGAAGGTGCTAAACACCTCCACAGACTACTGAAAGAAGAGAGACCTTCCACTTGAAGTCCCTCTCTACCCTGATATCCAGTGTGACTTTAGGCATACCAGATATTCTGTCTCCAATTTTATTTTAATTCCCATCTGGAGTCAAAGCAGATTTATCACTGTAAAATTTCCCGCAGACTTGAAAGTACACTAGGACACTCTATGCAGTTCTGCTAACAATCGTTTTTGGACATAGCATTTTTTCAGGGAGTAAGATCGGATATTCTGAACATTTGCTTACTTTTAAATGTATTTTAAGTATATGTTTGTACATAATGCTCTAAAAAGTTGTTGTGTCTTCACAATTTAAAATTTTATCAGAAGAGATTTTAGTCAAAGAATAAATAACTCTTGAATATACATCCTGTATATACATTTTCTCTCAGTGGGACTTTCCTTTAGAAGTGCCCACTGAGTGATTTGAAGCTATTTCTGCTAGATGGCTTCTGCACTTCTTTGAGACCTGTAGCTTAACGACCAGGTCATAACATTATGAGAATATACAGAAGAGCTTAGCTCCATTCAAAAAATAACTAAACATCAGAACTGGATTTTTTTTCACCAGTTCTGAAATAAAACATCTTCTAATGAAATATGAAATTCTTTGTAAAATCCCCATGTCATTTAAAATAAAAATTGTTTTGGTGTCTGGGACGGAAGTGAGAATTTTATTTTATTTTATTTTTTCATCAAAACTTAGAAAACTTTAGAAAACTGAAAAAAGTTCTCATGGGTGTTTTTTTAACTAGAGGAATAATTCTGCTCACTTCAAAGGATATACAGAGGAAAAAGGTAAATTTAAAGGATACTGGGGTTTCTTCCAAATGACCGAAAGAACCTTGCTGCTCAACTTTATACCAAGTATCTTATGCCTGTCTGTCTTTTGACAGTTTTTTTATTTTTCAGAAGCAAAGTGGAGAAAATTATCTGCTACACTATGGTTTCAGATTTCCTTGCCACCTAAGTGTTGCAGCTTGAGGTTTGCTCTAATGAACCCTCCTGCTTTTTTCATATGACTATATTCCTTGGAAGAGGAAAGCTAATACATTCCCATAAAGTAAATAAACCATGCCAGCGTGCTAGAGAATATGCCATTTCATTTTGGGAAAAAAAAAACAGGAAAGCAGAATGTCACCAAAAATGGCCCAATTTATCTACCTATGTATCTGTCAAAGAGGCACTGACACCACAAAAGATTCACAAAGTAGAAAGAACTACCATTCACAGGGATCATCGCCAACATTTTGGGTACCAGGTAGATCAATTTAAAAAAATCCATATTGCCAGGCTGTCTGTTCTCTCTAGCCCTGAAAGTCACTCAAGAAAGGCAACAGACTTTGTGTATGCAGCAACTGATTCCTGGGGGCACAGAGCCCCACACCCCAATGTCAGTAACTGTCTGAAAATGCACATGTTGATTACATTATATTGACTGAGAACGACATGTACTTGGAAGGGAAAATATTAATTTTAAAATACTAAGTGACAGTTTCCTTCATTTTAAAAGGAAAAAGAACCCCTTTGGTTGTGAAAGGATTTTCCTCATGAATATACAAATTGCTTCTCTCCTCTTTGAATACTGAACAATTAAAAAAAATATCAAAATCTATATAGATCATCTTTGTTTTTTACTGTAACTTCTGCATAATTTTTCACATGGCCTTGCATTCTGCCATGCCACATTTTCATAGTGTATGAAAATTTACTTATCTTTTCACTACGATTCAGAAAGTACCATCAAAGAGAACAGAAAGGCTTGCAAGGATAAATGAATGAATGTATAAAAATCAAGAGCCTGTTCCTTGACCTAGTGTAAACCTACATAGTGCCTTTCAGAACCACCATGCCATTTCGCTCCTATGAAAAGTTATCACACTATAGCACTGATGGATGATAATTCAGATTCAGACCTGTGCACACCCTGAGTTTTCTTTTCAGCTCCCTGGGGCTCAGACAGCACATGAATGGGTGGGTTAAAGTTTTCAAAGGCTTGTAAAATACTCAGAAATAATACTAACCTTCAGATCCCAGCTGGGATTTCAACATAAAAAAGAGTTGAGCGAGGTCATAAGAGCTGGTGCTTTTTGCAATATTATCATTTTATAACCAACAGAGAGACAAACACAGTCGAACATAAAGCTGCGTATTTATCTGTGGCTCTTTCTTCATGCAGCGAGTTCTGCTCACTAAGAGAATGGGAAGACTGCAGGACACACAGATTGTCAAAAGATAATTTGTATTTTCTTTGAAAGTTTCTGAAGTCTCTTTTTTCTGCATGTATCTCAGCAACCCACCTTGCTAATTTTAAACAATATTACTTCATTTCCTTGCAATCTAATAGAGAATTTAAACCTTGAATACTGCTGTCAGTTCTCCACCCTCCACTGCGTCCTTCTCCCCCTTCCTCTTATATGTTTTCCACCTACTCTTTTTCCACCTCCTCATCCCTTGATTTCACCATCACCAAATATTGCCTGTGAGCAATTGTTCAAGTGATTAATGTTCATACAGTTATTTATTGTTAGAGCATGAACAGACTGGTAGGACCTTCTCTAGAACAGGAAACATTAACTGTATTTATTTAATTTTTGAAAATATGTAATGTCAAAAGTACTTATATCATAATCTACAACTACAAATGTTATGGACATTTATAAAACCTGTATCTCAGAGGGTGAGATGAGGAGAAAAACTGTTTACTGCCTCTATCAGTATTAAAACGAGAGAATCACATTTAACTAGCAAGAGATGCATTCAGAACCAACAGAAGGATGTGACCTGTGGCACAGCTCATAGTTCAGCTTGGGACTTGCTGCTGCATGACATAAAATGTGTGAGGCTTCAGAAAGAGAACAGAGACATTAATAGAAAAAAAGCCCTTTGAAGCTATTCTACATAAATAACCACCTATGGCACAATCAAAAGTCACTGAAGGCCTGGAGAGTATTGTGGGGAAATGTTGTTTTTGTTTTCATCTTTATACTTATCTCAATATGAGCTGTGATCAATGCTCTTGTGCAATATCAGAGGGAGAATCCTGCTAACTTTCTATGATTCCTTTACATTCTTATAATTTCACAGATTTCCCCGCTCTGTTTTTTGTAGGTTGCTATATTATCAATCTTCTTGCTGATGGTCAAAAACCTACTTTATGGCAGTGTTTGAAGTTCAGTTGCAGGAAGTTGTTTGGTTTAATATTTGGTTAGTGGAAAGCACACTGAAGGCACTAAGCCAATATGCCAGTGTGCACCAACCTTGTATTATGGGTGAGGGATGTAGAATGTGAAAATATTAAAATGTTATAATAATACTTTTTGAAAACAAGAAGTTCCTTTTTTTTATTTTCAGAAAGTCTTTGCAGGGAATATCTATAAAGATTTTTTTAAATTCAGAACTTCTTATAAACAATATGAAAATAAAATATGAAAATTATATTTTGAGTATAGTTAAATGTTTTTGTTTGAGCAAAACAATACTTTATTTTAAATTTTTTTCAGCAACAGAACTGTAAGATCAGTATTTCCCACAGTTCTTTATAAGATCTTAACCAGAACAAACAACTTCAGCATTGAATTTCCACTTTCTATCATACTAACTTAAACAATCAATATAAAAATATATATTTTTTTCCTTAACTGGCATTTTCCTCTACTGCAGATAACTGCCCACAAACTCCATCATGTTTTCTCACTGTGTGTGTCATTCCTTCAGCAATGTTTATTTTAATTCAGAGTGACTCTAACAATTCCATGAATATCAACATCGCTTTGGATTTTCTTTTTTTTTTCTTTTTGTGAAGTAATTCACAAGATAATAATTAACATGCTGTCTGAGAATACAGGATTTTTTCAAAGGTTAGCCAGAAGTTGATGATGGCTGGGACTAGATACATCCATATTTAAAAATAAGGACCTACATTTGGCATCACATTATGGTTACTGTACAATAAGTCCGTTGACCTCAGTGACCATAAACAAGGTGGAATTCAAGAACAAGATGATATACAAGGTAAGCCTCATATATAACCTTTACTTGTAACCTTTATTTCTGAGACATTTTTTCTCAAAACCACTAAAGAACTAGTTTTGTGGATTTGGGGTTTGTTTGTTTGTTTGTTTGTTTGTTTCTGGGTTTTTTTATTAGCTAGTTTGTTTGGTTTGGGGTTTTTTTTGAGTCAGGGAAAAAAATGCTTCTGAAAGTCTTCTTGATTTTTTTTTGGTTTGGGTTTTCTTTAAAAATTCTAAAGAATCCAGAGCAGTAAAATAACATTTTAATAAGTTTCACCTACTTGATCCCTTCCTACAAAAATAGAACTTGAAAAAATAACAGCAAGTCTAGAGAAGAACTTATACTAATGTTAAGTTATGGGTACCTGGAAAGAAGAATTTACAGTAAAAGTTCATTAGAAGGATAAAATCTATATACAATAGCCTGGAAATAAGCTGTAATTGCTGCTAGGGAAGATGACTTGTGGATAGCGTCTGCTGAGAACTCTGGTTATTTCTGGCTCAATTTCTGGTTTCAGTCCCAAATGGGCAGACTCAAAACAAATGTGTCAATTAGATGCTTAGACAAAATTTCAGCTTTGTACTTATGCAAAATTCTGCACTAACCTTGTAAGCAGAAAGAAAACAGAAACTGCACTGTACCTCTCCTTGCATTTGAAGAAGAGGAAGACAGAGATTTATAAAAGTCCTATAGATGCAGCATCTAGCTCTGGTCCCTGGCTCTTACTGAGCTGGCTCATGAAAAATGTCTTTCCGTCTCCCAGTTTCGTTATGAATTGTTTTATGTTTTCTGTTTAGATTGTTTAATGCATTCTTACTTACAGTATGAAAAGCATAGTGTGTCTCAGCATGTCTAGTATGAAAACCATAGCATATTGTAACATGTTCCACTGGATCAAAGTTTTGGATCCTTCATTTTACATTAACTGCAAACTGTCTCTTTTATTGTATTTTGCTTTTAGTCATATTATTTTCAATAATTTATTCAAACATATGTGCTCTCTATTTTTGGAAATGGGCAGCTGGGTTATCTAGGGGTGTCAATTGCTTAATAGTCAAGATATTATAAGCAGTGATTAATTGGGTCTGGTATTAAAAGAAATAGATTAAAGTACAAAGCATTAAAATTAACACGATATTCATTTTCTTACCATCTGTTTGCAATAATAGAGAATATATGTATCATATTTCACAAAAATTGAAGGGACACTGGGAAACATCTATATGACAGATCACAACTCACTTTCATATAGGAAAAAAAAAGAAAGAATGAATGAATGAAGGAATGAATGAAAGAAAAATGAATCTTTCCATGCATACTTGCGTACCCATATTTGTGTGTTTGTGTGCACATATATATCTATGGATATATGGAATATAATAATGGAACAACTTGTTCTGGATGTCATCTCCAAACACATTGAAGATAAAGAAGTTATTGGAAGTGGTCAACACGGATTTACCAATCATGCTCGACCAATCTGATAGACTTCTATGATGTTATAACTAGATGGCTGGATGAGGGGAGACCAGCAGATGTCATCTACCTTGACTTCAGCAAGGCTTTTGACACTGTCTCCCATAACATCCTCATTAGAAAATTAAGGAAGTGTGAGCTAGATGAGGGGGCTGTGTGACAGAACTCAGAGGGTTGTCATTAATGGAGCAGGGTCAAGTTGGAGGCCTGTAACCAGTGGCGACTCCCA
>JAOXNO010000013.1:108877656-108905567 GCA_028565335.1 Limnodromus scolopaceus | reverse complement strand
TTAGAAAAATCCTTTCTTGACTGCACTGCCATTTTCTCCACTGCCTGGATGAAAGCTGAATACCTCTTAGCTAACCGAATACTGACAGCGCAAGATTATGCTTGTGATAGTTACATAGCTAAAGAAAGCAGTGTGATTCAGGAGAGCTGAGTACTTAAAATGATCCAGCACCTGGATTTCAAATTTACCATCTCCGCATTTCCGTCATAGGTCTAGTTAATTTTTAAGTCTATTGTGCCATTTTCTGGAGTATAACAAACAAATTAAATAATACCAGAGCTGTCAAATCTCTTCAGGTGTGAATACTGTTGTAAAAGGTAACCTTTTTAAATCAAATAAATAAATAAAATTATGCATTCATAGAAGAGACACATAAGTATAGAGATAAAATAGCACAAAGCATTACATAAAGTGCAAATTGTCAAAACATATTTCATAACCTTAATATTTTGTAATAACCTTAGCAGCTGCAGTCCTTTTAATCTACTGTTTAAAGCAGACTTTATTATAAGTACAAAAAGATTATTTTTCCCATTAGCATTAAAAATTAGTGAAATTAGACATTTGGATATTTCCTGCACATTTCTTACATGAGCATCAGAAGGAACTATTTTCACTCAAAAGCAGGAAGAGACTAAGGAGCCTAAAATGTCTGTTCTTGTTTCTTTGTCACAGTTACCACATTTTTCCATGTATTACGTACATTTTGCTTCAGAACCTGGCTGTCCCAATTAAACGTAATCACTTTTATGTTTTTGAGCTTTCTTAGTTCTCCAGACCCAGAACTCCAAGAAGAAAGGAAATTTTGAAACTGAGCAATATGAGGAAGCTGGATTTGGGTGATATGGGAAAGGGCAAAAAGGGAATTGGAGTGGCAGAAAGTGAGAAGACCCTAGACAGATTTTAGGAGATCCTGATCAAAAAAAAATATGGAGGGGACAGATAATAACACAAAGACAGCAGTGTCACGATATTGCTGCTCTTGGGCAGCTTTGGTGAGGTTTCCATGCGTGGGTCTGCCTCTTGGTGCTGAGGGTGTGATTGTCCTAGTGTTTGGTAACTGGATAATCTGGATCTCTGCCTCCTGGAGAACATGAGTTTGAAGGCAGAGCCCAGGGAGGTGAGGACTGGACTCCTATGGAAAGGTGGGGTGCTATCGTCCCCTTCCCACCACAGCACTCCCTGGGTTCCCATTCTCATGCCTCCCCAGGGAGTGCGTCCTGTGGGTAGCCAGTGTGCAGGTCAGGAGAGCTTGAAAACTATGGGAAAACATGGGATGTGAATAAGGAAACCTGGTGGCGAATACAAGGACAACGGGGTTTAAATCTGTGGTTTCATTCCTGACCTTCAGAGGGAACTGTTCTATTTAATTAATAAGCTCATGGGATCAGATCCCTTGTAATGCTGCCATTTTTGGAGGTGGTATGACTTGATTCAATCATGGATACAAAAAAAGAGTCGTGGTGTTGTATTTGGATATGTAGGAAATGTCAATGTGGTGTAACATAATGTGGTGTAGGGATTTCAAAAATAGCTTGGCTTGCTGAAGCAATCTTGCTGCCTTCATTTTGTACTCCACACAGGCTGATTTACATTTCTCCTTAGGCACTAAGGGATTTGAAGAGTAAAGTGGAAAACTGAAATACCTGAAAGAAGCATAAGTGATAGGATCAATCTTAGATCCTCCAGTATGGTAGCCAAACACCTCAAAAGTAAATGATGCATTGTTAAACAGACTTGGATTTTTCAGGAAATGCAAAATACCCAGGGCATAAAGAAAGCCATTACCAAAGCAAATATAAGTCAATAAGATGGGTGTCATAAATAATTAGAGGTGGCTGCATTTGAGTTGGAGGTTCTTCTACCCACATATAGTATTAAAGAACAAGTGGAGCTAAATGACACTGAAATCAAATAAATGGCTGAAACCTACGTCCTATTAAAACAACAGCAAAACTTCTCTTGGCTGCAGGGGTAAAAGCTTAGTTACAGAAGGAAATAAGGTGATTTGTCTACCCAGGGAAAACTATATAGACATGGATACTGTATTCACAGGACCACCAAGCTCAGTTGCCTAATAAAGAAAATATTTGGATCAGGGAATAACAGAAACAGAAAACTGTATAAAGGCCAAAACCAGAAGCCCCATAGTGGAGAAAAATATTATCTGTGATGAGGTATGGTCTTTTTTTTAAGAAAACTCAAACATTCAGGGCTCTGAAATGAAAAAGAGAAAGAAAAGATAATTCAATGCAAAAACTGAGGACCAAGAGAAAAGAAGGAAAACTAACTCTTAATTGATACTTCAGAGCCTAAAAGTCTTTTCTGTCCCTCTTTAAAGTAATGTTATAGAAAAACACTGTAGACAGTATTACAGCAACTATATTCCCACCACAAACCTGAAAACCACACTCACAGCAAAGCATCAAGAATCCTTACTGTAAAATAAAGAGGATAAACACTTCCTTCTTATTGCTTTGATGTTCCAAAGGGCTTTGAAGAAACACTATTAAATAAAATTACATTTACCACTACTTCTCTACCTGTATTTGTCCAAAGCCACATATAGTATCTCCTTCCATGAAGTGAAGGGAAAAGAGAAATCCTATATGTGTCTTTCTGAAATGCCATTGAGAAAATTGCTAAAGAAAGGCCATTCTTTCCAAAATTTTATATGCCTTCTTTGTCATGGCAAGCAGTTTCTTTTTTGTCTGAGACCACGTTGCCTACCAGTGTTGGTTTCTGAGACCAGATGTTGTTCTACAGTATTACAGGAAGTCTGTTAAAATCTCAGGAATTATTTTCTCTTAGAGAAACTATTGAAACCTTAGGAAGCTTCACTGCAACCAGATACATTTATTGGGAAAGCATAGTGATTTAACTAATTATAGTACAGGACCTTACTGTCAACAGATATTTCTGAAGATGTCAGACATGGGCTTTGGGGTGTATGCTTGGAAGAAGATGTTTTTCCCCTTCCCAAGTGGAAAGATGACAGCTTTTCTGGTTCAAGAAGGGTGGAAGGAACTACAACAAGGAATCACTTGCTTCACAAGTGCTAACACTGACTTTGGCATTTAGTTTATAGAGTATTTCTGAAGGGGAAAAAAAACGCTTGAAGGATAGCTTCTGCACTCTCCCCTCATGGTCAATAGTACTTTACCTACCAACTTTTCAAAGTAAAACTCATTTCATTGTTAGTTCATTGTTCGAAAAAGGAGACTGGATTAGCCTGTTCTTGCCTAACATGAAATCTGTGCATTAAAAAAAACCAACACAAACAATCAAAAAAGTCAACAGTTTTCATATTGCTAACATTCCTTATTTGTATTTTCTTCATGTGCATCTTGTTTTTCGTTTAGGGAAACTTCATGGACAGTTATTAATACAATCATTACGAGGTAGGAAAATATTATACTTCACTTTCAGATACCAAACTGAGCCATGGGGAATGATAATAACTATTCCAAATCCTAACTGCCAGCCATTGACAGCTTTGGAGTAAATAATTTAATAATCCTGCCTCTTCAACAATCATTAAAATAATTGTCTTGCAATACAGCTAGCATTCAGTTGAACAGTGACTTGCTGAGTGGCTAGGATCATATCTCATAAGTAAATGATAAATAAATGGGTTGTCATTTTTAGTCTGTGAGACTGCAAAATTAAACTACAGCAGATAGCTAATAGCCAATGCAATTATATACAGTGCATAATCCGGGAAAGTCTCTGGATTTAGTTTCTTTCTGAGTGTTGGTGCCTCTGGTTTATTCTTTTAATGTGATGTACTCAATTCCCAATGAGATCCTGTGGCAGGCATTTGAAATTCCCAAGACCATTTCTGATCTACCTAGAGGAATCCCATTTGGGGGTCATGAATATAGGCTCTCTCTGAAGAGGAGCCTTGGCGTGGTTGCTTAGGAACCAGACAAAGGGATTCAAGGGAGAAAGAAGGTGTAATGGTAATGAATGAAAATATAATCTGTGGCAACATCTGACTCACGTGGGTAACTGGAATAGAACTTGTGCCTGTATAGTTGATAAAATTATATTTTCATTTCCATCAATTCATTCTTGTCAGATGAGTCTTAACTCCCTTTATTATTATTTAGCTGTAAATTATGCCTCTATTCACAAAATCTGGTCAGAGTTTGTATGTGTTGTCTGAGGGAACCAGAAATTAAGAAATCCTTTCTGAGAAAAACTGTTCTAACCAGTTAATGAAAATTGAAGCTTTTTTTTAAACTTTGTTTATAGAGCAGCACTTGGGCAATATTTGTCTTGGGATCTCTGATTACAGTCAGGTATGGTAGATTAAGGCTGATGATGATCTCAGAATCACATAAATAAACTTCTGGCATAATTGCTGCACCGAGCTATCCGTGTCTGGAGGATGCTTGTGATTCAGCTCTCCGTTGCCTCTTCGGTGAATGAACACACACCAGCTGTGTGGCAAACGTCAGCGTATGGTGATACAATAGCATAAACTGAAGATACCTCAGACCTTTAAATCTACATACAAATAGGCTAGTGGCACAATGCGCTGTTGTCTGGGTGTATAACAGATGTAACCTGCTGAAGCCCAGGACAAACGGTGGGTGCTGGTGGGCTGCTGAGCTGCCATCTGCCTGCACTTCCCTGCTGCACTGCCAGTGCGCCTGCTCGCCCACTAAAACTGGTACTGGGATTGCGCTTACTTTGGAGACATCCTTCTTACAGCGAACCTCTGCAAGGCCAAAAAGTGAAATAAGGCATACAGCTACAACTGTCACTGACACTCACCCTCCTAGAGGGTCTAACAACACTAATACCTGAGCCTAAAGATACAAACATCCAAAAGTGCAGAAAGTTGATGATTCTTATGTGTATATCTGGCCTCCTCCTGTCAGCAGAAGGCCCAATTTACACATTTACCCTTCAAGTGAATTGTCAGCTGAGTTGCTTTATACTATTAAGTGGGGTTTTTTTCACTTTCCACTTTAAATTGTCCTTCTTTAGTCTGTCAGGCAGAGGTGGCAGAAGGCATTGCCAGGAGTAGGATGGTGACTTAGCTCTTGTCAACTGGACCTGCAGGCGATCGTCTGCTTGATCAGCTGTTAAGTGCAGTGATGAGTGGCCTCAGGTATCCCAGGTGGCCATTTGGACCTTATCAAGGGAAAAACTGAATGGCTAAGTGAAACCAGAACCCAAATGACTGAGTGGGGAATTTCCTTACTTTCCTGGGCTCGGTGCACGTTTGGAGGAGAGCTGGATGTTAGCACCACAAATGTAAACCCAAAAACTCGTTTCACATCAGCCAAAACTGTGTAAGACATTCTAGAGTCTAAAGTCAAAAGAAAAATAAACCAAACCCAGTATGCTGTTTGACTAGGCTGTGTTTAAAATATAGGTTACAGACCTTAAAATAGTGTTGTGACTCTTATATAGTCAGAGGTTCTACCTTCTAAAATATACTTTAAGCTTTTAAAAGTATATTCTACATTCTTAAAGTACATCAATAGTGACGTCTCAGCAAGCTTCAGGTTAAAGGACTGCAAAACTTTTCAGGATGAGTGAGTGTGAGTTTCATATTAAAATAAAAGAAAATTCGGATACAGTGGTGTCTTCTTAAGTCAGTCTTTCCCATTTCCAGAAGTTGTTTTTCATGCCAATACCATTGGCTTAGCAAACCGACAGCAGCAGCCAAGGAAACACAATTGTTTGGGTGGGCTGTTCTCTGCTGGTAATTCTCTTCAGTTCTCTCTTGTGCCTTAATTGTACTATTTCTTTCTATGGCTAAGGTTTGAATGTGATTTTTAAATAGTTTGTTTCTTGCCATTTGACATTGAGGTGCATGCACTGGGTTAACTTTTGATTTGTGATTTCAAATTTTGACAAAAATGCCTAGAGGTGATACCTGGGCATTTGATTTGAGAGGAAAGAGGGAAGGAAAAACTTTTCCATGTGCATTTATCAAGTGTGAACTGCCTGTGGGCGGGGTCAGAGTGGGGAGGAATAAGGAAATATGGTGTGGGAAGGAAAAAGGAGTGCTAGTACAGGGAGCTGGAGGAAGGCCTGGAGGAAGATTTTGGTCCTGCTGTTGTGAGAGATTGGTGTAGATGTAAGGATTGCTGCTGCAGGAGGGAGGGAGGGCAGGAGGGGAGCAGAGCTCCTCTGGGCAGCGTAAGGCTGATTTGCTCAGGACAGGGCAGCTGAACTGCTCCTGGGAGGTTAGCACATCAGGCAGTCTGCCCCATCGACATAGCTCGAGAGTGACAACAACACGTGGTCTGATACAGAACCACCTTCTGTAGACCTGAGCTGATCATTCTTAATACATTTCACTTTTTAAGTGGTTTAATAGTTAATTCTCATGTTATTTCTTCCATTATTTTATCTGGGATCCACTGTGAGACTGATAATCTTACAGTAACTTTCACAGTCTCTCTCATTTTGTAAGAGCATGGTTCAATGGCAGCTTTATTCCAATCTGCCACAATTCCTGCTCTGCTGCAGGACCTGCTGAAATCAAATTCCAATGCTCCAGAGACAGCTCTAGTAACATTTCTAGAAACAAGATGTACCATTGTGATAATTTCAAAATGTCTAACTGATATTTGACATTTTCCCTGGTTACTGCTGTAATGGAGACCACTTCATAATTTGTATAATCTGGCATTTTTCATTAAATAGCAAAAGCAATTATTTATAGGAAAATTTGGATTTTCCACACTATTGCTGACAGTAGTTAATTTCCACTTAGTATAGAGAAAATTTACTTGAAAAGACTTGTCATTACTCTTAACACTCCAAGTGAGAGATTTCTCTTTCAGAATTTTTTATTGCATACTAATTTTCTACAGCTTATAACCTCTGATTAATATACATTGTCGGCTTTTTCAGTCATATACACGTGCACATTTAAAATAAGAGCATCAGTAGAAAGATGGGTAATAACAGTTAAATAAAATGTGTGGAGGAATGAATATGAAAATGCTCTGTACATCTTGGTTGACTACTTCAACCCATTGATCTACTGGTTTTTCTAAACAGTTGGGTTTTTTTCCTGCCTTCTTCTCTTTCCTGGAAATTGCCCCACTCCTCAGTTGCAGTTTGTTTCCATGAAAAGTTCCATTTTTGACTGATTGAAATTTTCAAGTAAAACAATATTTCGGACAGAATTTCCTAACAAGTTCTAATACTAGTAGTCTGATAAGAGAATGGGGGGAAACATCCAGCTTCTCCCCTCTTTCCTTCATACACTTATTAGAAAATGCCCATTTCTCGCTAGTCCAGTCACCAAACATCCCTCATGTCTTGTCATTGGGACAGAATGGGTCTGGATGCAGCAGGAATGCAAAAAAAGTACCAGTTGCCTGATTCAGTCAGATCCATTTTGCTTTGTCTTGACAGCTACCCACAATGTCTCTCAACACCAACACCCACTCTCCTTTTCCCCCTCTGTGGTCAGGATACTTTCTCTCTAGCCCTGCTCTCTTTGCCTCTCCCTGGGTGATTATTTGTTCTTAATGTTGTATTCCTCTTTCTGTTTTCAGCTGGTAGCTTTACTTACTAACTCATCTCTTTTTCTTATTTGAGTTCCCCTTTTTCTGCAACTTTCAGGTGCCCAAATTCTTCAATTCTGGTTGCTTTCTCTCCCCTAGAACCTTTATATATTTTTATTCTTATCTAGGCTTTTATAAATATATCTTTCTCTTTTATAGACTTTTTCTTTTCGGTGAGATATACTTCCACCAGATTCACCTCTAGTTTCCTTACTCAGATTATAATGCAAGCTCTGGTTTGAACCCGCATTACCTGCATCTCTGGCTTTTTCTAAATGAAGTTGTGTTTTATTCACTCAAATGTGTGTTTTTTCACACATTTATTCACACAATTGTAAATTTATTCCTATAATTTTTATTCACTCAAAGATACATTTCACACAGAACAAAATGATAAAAAAAAAAAAAGTTATATATTGCTATCTTTCCTAACTCTTGGTCTTTACTTGCAAGTTTTGGCCCACTTCCATCAGCCATGTTTGCTTTCCTTTCTGGGATTGCAAACAAAGCTACTGTCTACTGTAGTTTCTGTGTCTTCAACTCCCTTCTGAGTTCCTTTCTGTCTTCAGCTGCTGACACTCAGTTCCTCTCACCTCCTTTTCTGAGACTCCTGCATTCATTAATATTTACTATTGCCTTTGATCCTAGGGGTCGTCTGTCAGCTTGAATAAAGCCAGGCAAAAAAAGAAAAAAAATCCATCAATGAATCCTCCCTCACTGTGTTCCCTTATGGAGATCTGACTTTATTGTATTTCCTTTCTCTTAACTGCTTTGGTTCATTTAATTCTGAGAAGCAAACAAGGATAATTTCAAACACCAAGTGAGGAACACTGGAAAGTCATAAACTGGAATCATATCTTCATTCCAAAAGCCAGGCAATTGTAGAAAATATCTGTGCATTTCTGTAAAACAGTTTTAAGCAAAAATAAAACAAATAAACAAAAATGCAATTATTCATGACATTTCATTTCTTGATTTGTTCGTATGTCATTTTACTATTCATGCAGATAAACTTATTTATGCAAGGACACTTAATGATACCCAAGCAGATGTTTGTTGTCTTGCTATAAAACATAAAATTTTTGGTTAGTAATATGTGAAAGTGGAGACAAATTCATAAACATTAATTCTGCAATTTGTGGAGCTTAGGATTTTGCATCAGGCTTGAGGGCGCATGTACAACCCCATTGACTCCACTGAGCACCTAAAAAGCCATGAGACCCCATTTTGCATCCTTTGACAAGAGCTGGATCTTAAGAAATAACATCACCAAGTATCAGATGCACTTTTTTTTTTTTCTGGTATGTTGTCAATGTATTTTGTACAAAATATGTTTTAATGCATGATTTTCTTTGAGAACTTTGTCTGAAATCTGTATCCTCCCAGGAGATAGAAGCTTATAGCATTACTTGTCACATTATGTGTTTACTACAAACAGTTTAAGATTAAAGGCGTATTTATTGTAAGTACTGAAGCAATGAATTAGATGTTGCATGTTTCATCTTTACTTGTCATGATGCTATAGAGCTTGTTAGCAGTCTAGGATTTACAATGATTTAATGCCAGGTTCACATTCAATTTTCTATTTCAGGCTTAGGATTTACAATTATCTTGTCATCGTATTTCAAAACAGCAGAACATTGACTCCTTACAAAAAAAAAAACCAACCCAAACAAAACCCATCCACTTAATGACTTAATAAGTATCTGTGTAAGAAGCAATGATTGTTTGTAAAGCAAAAGCTTTTTTTTGTCGCGTTGTCCTACTCAGATGTCTTCCTTATAAAATAAGCAGCAAATTCATTACCTGAACAAATAGCTGAGTCAAGAGATGTGAATTTGGTCCATGGATTGTATGCCTATGATACACAAACTTTATGTAATTTTAAGTACATTTTCTGACTTATTCTCATTATTAGATCCCCCACCTATGCACTGTAAGAAAGTTACAGACCTTGTATAGTTGCTGTTAATTTTGTAAAGTACTTTTCTTTTCTTGACTGTATTGTGTACAGAAAGGATAGCTAAGTATTGTCATTTTTGTTTGCATTTGCAAGTTAGTTTAGTTATTCTATTCTCATAAATTTTGTAATGCAGATGAAAACATGCAAATCATTCTTCTGCTGCAAGTTAAAACCACACATTTCTATGACTGTAGATTCATAGTTCAACCACTGCTAGCCAGCATTATCATTTTAGAAATTACTATCTATAATAACAAAGTACCCCAATACTGAGCAGCAAAACTCCTCCAAACATGCCCAGTTACCACTGGATACTGGTGGTTCCTGTGATGCTTGTCTTTGAATATTCACTTAAATTTTTAAATAAATTTCTCTAGTAGGACAAACCCCTGACAGCTCTCAGGTTTTACTCTGGATAAGTGAATTTCATGACTGTATGTGTAATCAATATACAAACACAGGAATGATGGCTGAAAGAGGAGGAAGTATTACCAGGCCTTCATTTAGAACAGGTTTTAAATTTCCACCAGCACAACTCTCCTGGATGTTGAAGTGGTATTGGCTCATGAAGGACAGATGAAACAGAAAGAGTGATTAGCAGATTAACTCAGGAGGTGTCACATGAATCTGGGAAGGATGCTAGTTGTAGAAAGGACAGTCCGGTATGGTGCCACTTGTACCAGAAGTGTACAGGTGAGATTGAGAGCAGGCTGTCAGGCCCCAGCTTCCTCAATTCACCCCTGATCCTAATTTTCAGCACCATAGATGACCACAGGAAGAAATATACAACGTAAGAACCATGTCTGTGGTGGAAAACAAGGATGGGGGGCTAATAACAGGAATATGAACAGGAAACTGCAACTACAAAATGTCTATGTCCAGCATAGCTGCCTTTAACCCAGAGAAGACAGCAATCCCATCACCTTTGTGTGGGACTGGGTCAGAAAGTCTTGCCCAGACTGGACGTGAAATGACTCATGGGGGAGAAAAGCGAGGCGTGGGAGACAAGGAATGAACACTGAAGGAGGACCTGTGGACTTTATACTAATTCTGTGTACTATACAGTCTGTGTGCACTGTAATTCACAAGTGTGTTGAAACCTCAAGTAATTTGCCCTTCACTTGTATTCTGGTTTTCACCTGTATTCATACGTCTTATAATTTGCTGCAATGTGTACTGGTGCCATATTGGACAGGGAGATGAAAGGATGAATTAATAAGTATGGGATAATTATGAAGTTCGTGATGTAATCAGTTGCTCTAAATTGGTACTATCTGCATCTTTTTAATAGGAGATAATGATAGGATTTTGTCTTCACTGGCCTTTTTTTCAATTAATTTTACATGAAGGATGCTTCAGGCTCTTTGCTTCTCACACATCTTACATCCTTCATGGTATACTGTGGGGGAGAGAGGAGAAGAACATTATATAAGTTCTGGTGTCCTCTTTTTAAATTGCAAAAGACATACCAGTTCCTCTTTCACACTCAATACTAGCACAATAAGGAGAATAGCATCACTAGAAAAAGTTAGAGTGTGGACCAGACTTACAGTGGAAAGGTCAGCAGGTAGTGGCTTTCGGTTGCAATTGCCAATATATCCCTTTTTTAAAAAAAATGAAACTTCCTCTTTGAGAACCTTTTTACTTGCACAGATGCTTGCACTTTTTGCATGGTAAATAGGAAAACCTGTACATAAACACGAAACAGGTTGGAATTTCTTCTTCCGGTAAAGTTGTTAGTGAAAGAGTCAGTTTGATTTTTGTCTGTGTTTGCTCCCTGTTATTAAGATATATTGTCAATTAGAGCATCTGAATAAAACTGACTCTTTAAATATAATTATATTTGAAATATCTTTTATCATTTTCACAGAAATAAGGGTAAAATAGTCAGATGTCAATAAATGTCAATAGATTTAAACGTTCAAAACAGATTTAAGCAATGAAATGCACTTTCTTAATATGAAATACTTGAAATGAAAAAATAGAAAAATACTTGAAATACTTAAACATTAAATACACTTTTAATGCCTTTTTCAGTGTTCCTGTTCTGCAATGATGACACAACTAGTATGAAGTCTCATTTCATTAATGTTTTACTGTTGGACAAACAGGGCCAGACTGTTGAAGTTTTTCAAGAGGTATGAAATAGAAATGTGATATTTTCGTGACCCATGATAAGGCTGTTTGATACGCACTGGAAAGAGTAAGCTCCCTCAATGGTTACTGGAAGTGCCTGTACACGGTCACTCACCTCTTAGGGTCTTATTTGCAAAGACATACATACGTATGTGAGGAAGAGAAAGCACGAGAGAAAGAGCCCATATTTTCACATCTAGGCTCATGGGGCTGATGCCTGTCCTGGCTGCCTCCCTACTCTTTGCTGGACCAAGCCCCAGGCAGGTATTGACCTACCCCTTCCTCTTTCCCTTTGCCTGAGGAAAGGATGGGAACTGAGATCCCACCCAGGGCTCATTCCTGGTAAACCCAAAAAGGTTTGCTACAATGTGCAGGGTGAGGCAGTCACAATCCTCTGCTCTCTGCAAGCTCCTCACACAGCCCTGCCAAGGAAGGGGCATCCCCTGAGGAGTCAGGGTTACTTTTGTCTTGCAGCGGGGGAAGAGAGCGATCAGGTAAGGCTGTAGGGAAAGAAAAGGAGCATGGTGGTTTTGTCCATGTTTCATTTTTTGATTCTGGATATATATATAAAAAAGACGTGTTTGCTGGTAATTTCTCCCTGTTTAGGTTGTGCTGAAAAGATCAGTAACTGTATCTCTCAAAGGGAGATCTTGGGCTCAAAGGAGTTTTTCTGTGTTATGGGAATATACTTAATTTTCAATTCTGTTTTTATCTCTAACAGACCCTTTAGGATCTTATACTGATAGGCAACTGTTGTTTTACTAAATTAAGGGTACTGGGAAATGGAGTAATCTTCTAGGAAGTCTACAGAGGACTTTCCAAAGCAGATGATTGGGGGTACTCAAAATAAGCATATAGAAGTAAATAAGACAAATAGTAAGGTTATCTTCAAAAACCCAAATACAGTGCTTTGATTCAAACATCAGGAGAATGCGGACTTACTTTAATTTTAACTGGTTTTTGGGTTGAGCTTCAAAAGGAACACAGCTACATTAACAAAAGAACCATTCCACTATTTTTTCTATCTGATTTAGAGAAATATATTTCGTTTATCCTCTGCTAACAATCGCTTTCCTGTCAAATGTAAAACATGAATACTGGCCTTGGGTCAAATATGACTAACTCCTGTTTACAATATTATATAACTGGAGATGTACTTAATATTCTGAATATCCTCAGCTGCTCAAGTGAAAATTGCAACAAGTCTGGATTAGCAGAAGGAAGGTTCCTGAAGTGTCCTCGACAGTAGTGGCAAACATCATCAAGCTTTACTTCCTGCTACTTATGATTGTGTATCAAAAGTGTAAGGGCACATAAGTTACTTTCTTCAAGGTCAAATCATCCTGATTCTTGGATTTAAGTAATTTAGTACAGAGTAATGAATTTCAAAATGTAATTGGGAAGCGATAAATTTCTAATATTGTCCTAATTAAAATCTTTCAACTTGAAAAATAAAATTCTGGTTCTCTCACAAATTAATCTTGAAATAGCAATGTGCAGCCTAGTAAAATGTTTACTTTAATTGTGGATCATCTGGCAAATAAAGAAAATCTTGTTAGAGTCAGCTTTTAAATAAGTGCATAACATTTCTTTGACCATTTTTTAACAGTGGTATAACTGATACTAAATTTGCATTTTGTTTTAAACAGCTCAAAATGTCCTCTGAATGGACATTCTGAAAGCTGCATATAATGACAAAGAAAACTCCTTTACATCGCTGGTTCTGCAATTCACATAAGTAGAGAGGGTCTTTTGGGAGTGTGAGAAGGGCCAGAAGCTCAGGCGGCCTGACTAAGTCTGTGGGAAACAATGCAGTCACTTTGATTAACAATAGTAAAAAATCTCAGGCTATTTCAAAGTAGAAACTTACATTTACTTCCCCCAGAAAGCAGAAGGGAAATTTTGTCTCGAGCAAATGTTTAACTCAAATTTATAGCTCCAGAAGAATTTAATATGCTGTAAAAAGTCTAAAGACAGCTAGTGAAGATGGGAAACATGTTACAGACAGTTGCTCTAAGGGGCATCTTCAGAGAGAATGTGAAAGCAGGGGAAAAAACCCTGCACAAAATTGGGTGATTTTATGCTAATTTTATGTAAACTGTTTGTACTCAAAGAATGGATAATCATTCTAATCATTCAAGGTTTTGTTTTCATGAAATATGTTCACCTGGAGATGGTATACTGTCAAAACTTAACAAAAATATGCAGGCATATTGCTTCTGCTACCTCATTGCAAAAAGTCAAGATCTGAGAGTAGCAGAAGGGAGTACTTGGATGTTTAAGGAGACACAAAGCAATTTTTTTCTTTAAACTTGCTCTTCGTTTTGAAGCTCATGTTCAATCGAGGCTGAAATTTAAGACACTAACTTCTACTGTTACCTCTAATTCTCTGTTATCTTTCAGAGATACTACTAGATCTCTGAAGGATGGGAACTCCAAGTCAGCATTAGAATTAGCACTGACATAAAACTATGTTTTATTTATATCGCTACAATCAAAAATTAATACCATTTGAAATATGGTAATGAGACAAAAGAGAACGGGTAAAATGTGACAGTATCCCTCAATAATTGTCAAATATTCAACTTCAGTCTCCTTTACTTATGTTTTTAGTATCTTGTGAAAGCCTTATATAGTAATTTATAACATACGGTTAATTCTGGATTTGGCAAGAGGTTTGAAATGTTGAATCTTAAATGCTGAGGACCCATTCCTCTACTTCACTGCTCAGCGTTCAGCTTAGTAGACTTGCAAGATGCTGATTTAAAGTGGTCACATCCACATACCTGGGAGGGATACACAAGGTATGGGACGTCTGGAAGATGTCTGTGCTTTGCTTTTGCTTTTCTATGTTATGCCTTCACTGCTTAAAGCTGACCTTGGAAAGACAGCGAATCATTGCTGAGAGTGTTTAAGAAGTAAATTCTCCTCTTTTTTCTGTTTTGGGTTATAGTTTTGGACCTGTTTCATGTGTGTTGGTGTAACATAGCACAATATTTCTACTTCCCTAATTCTGAAGTGAAGTTGGCAAACTTCCCCATTGCATTAATTTTAAAAGTGGAATGAATTCTTATTACTTATCCTTGTTACTGAGAAAAGTGGGCTTTTTCTTTGGCTTTCACTTTTTTATGAGTAAAAACAAGTTGTTGAAGATGTCTTCTATCTCTGTACAATATTTAAATATCTCTAGTATTATTAAAGCTGTGACTGCCATTGACTCCTTGGTTTAAATTGGTTGTATTCACTACTCTAGGGTTCTCATTAGTTGGATGTCATATTACACTTTATTTTCCTAATTTGCTATTTGCGTCAGGCTGCATATTTGAGTCTAATTTGAAGGATTCAAAAGCTCTCAGCAGAGGATTTTTCCAGACCTGCACAGTATCATACTAGCGCAGTCCATCTGTGTAGGACATTGATCCCATGACAGAACTGAATCATTTCTAAACTAAAACTAAAAGTGTTTTCTTCAGGAATGATGACTTCATAGCTTTTCTTTTCCTTCCCTAATACTTCCTGCCTACTGATAGCTGAATAAAAGGCTATAAGATACCTGCGTGAGCAGAACACAAAGAGAAAACTCTTCCTAGCTGCAAGGAAATATGAGGGAATATCATTAGAGTAACCCTGTAGAAGTGTCTCTGGATTTTAGCTGGGTGTGATGAAAATCAGAATCTTGTCCATGCAAAAGGAGACCTCTTCAACGTAAACTCCTCAACTGCCAGCAAACACCTCTTTGTGTATCTGAAGCAGTCTGAAGCTACTGATGAATTTTTAGGGCAACTGGACACCTGTTCAGATCATTTCATAAGGATGAGCAGCCCACAGGTGTGATGGTGAGAGCCAAACTTTTTCACCACTGGTTTCCTAAAAAGACAGATGCCCTCATACCAGTGGTACCTCTGCTACATTGTATAGGAGACTGGAAGGAAAGGACTTCTCTGTTTCACATATAGGACATTTAGACACATTCTATGCAAGTAAAGCAGTGGTCTCATTCTATAGTTAAATCAGTAGTGTCCATCGTGTTGCTATTGGCATTCTGATGAGGTAGCTTAAGGAAATTTAACATCCCACCCAAATATGAAGGTGAGGTGAAGAACCTACTGTTGTGCTATTTGGGTACATGTAGCCCTGCTATAGCACATTTGGTCTAACAGCCATTCAACTTGTGAAAAAGCTGAGATAAAGGTTTAAAGGAGAGGGAGGTGAGACCAGAATGCAAGCAGAAATTCTGTTGAGTTGGGTATTACTACCTCAGCAAAGGACATCCAGTGAGATTTCATATCCTACAGTCTTAGATTAGCCACTGCCAGTTTGTCTTCAATAAAGCGCTTTTTCAATAGTAGCATAACTCTGCTGTGTTTTTTGTGGTTTTATGTAAGTAAACTGGCCTTGGAGGAGATAATTCCAGATCTGGTTCCCTTCTTGCATTCATGAGCATAGAGCAAGTCTTGCAACTCTTAGGGCCTATGTATGTCCTCTGCAACAACAAACACTTAACTTGATTTACTTGTGAATCAGAAAGGTTGAAGGGTTGATGACTGTAGGTACAGAGACACCCAAGCTGGCTTTCTGTGTCCCATAGCAGAGGAGTTACGTTTGAGGGGCACAATGTCTGGCGCAGTAAACACTAAGAGATAAGGCTTACTATATGCAGCACTGTTCTGCTTGGAGGCAGGTGTTCTGCTTCAAGATTTGACATATTATGTCCCCATAGCACTGTAATATAATGTAATTCTAGAATTATATTAGCTTCCTGATGGAGGAAAATGAAACATAAAGATCGTGTAATTTTCCCAAGGCAAGGCAGTGCCAAAGCTAGGAACAGAATAATAATAGGCAACGGTATTGTAGGAATACCACATTTTGGATTGTCCACTATACTGCAGGACGCCAAAATGATTAGATGCTGACACTGTGCATAGTAACACATAACAATGTCAGCCTCATGCCTGTCCTCCTGTTGTCTTACAACTCCCAGAGTGGAGCTGCCCCTGACCAAGAACAAATCAAGAGAGGTAAGAGAGGAGGGCTGAAACAGTGCCTACAGTCTTCTCCTTGCAATTGGTGGTATTTCCCCTTGCCTGGCAATGCGTGGAGCAGAGCCCAGGTGTTTGCACATGTGGGTGCTGGTGGATCCCATATGATGGGCAGATGGGAGAAGGAGGTGTACTGGGCAGTGGATGATGGAATTGGAGGAGATCCCAGGACCATTTTGCTGTTTCCACCCAACTGTGAGTCCCTCAGAGGCTGACAGCAGTGGTCAATGGGATCAGATCATCTTGGGAACCAGACCTGAATGAGAAAAGACTGAGCAAAGTGTAACCTCCCTTGCTGCCAATCCTCTCCTGCACACTTACCTCTCATGAAGGGGATTGAGAAGGCTTGGCTGGCACCTCTGTAATTCTTGTAGGAACTGGTCTGGTGAATGTTCAAATGGCATTGTTTCTCGTTTAAACCAAGTTCAAGTAGGCTAGCACTTTTACCCCTGCTGACACTGTAATTTGGTAAAACACCACATGTGAAATGAGTAAGAAGGCAGTGAGCTGTGTGGGACCACGGAGCCTGCTAGAGATCTGCTCCCCTTCATATACATGCTCTGATCCATCACTCTCCTAGTCATTGGGAAAGAACAGAAGAAAATACTTGGAAGAGTGAAGGGGAGAAGGAAAAATGCAGGGGAGAATAGGTTTTTAAGAGCATTTGGGGTATTTCCTGTCTCAGTTTCAGTCTCAGATCAATTCCTCATATATCCCTGAGACTGTGTGGCCCAATAGCCAGTTGCCCAACTTCCTAGCACATCACAGTTTCTCTTCCACTTCCCAACTTCCTCGGTGCTGATAATATGAGTGTTATGTTGCTACTAGAAAGCATCATGTAATGAAAAGTTACTTTATAGTTGTGGTTGCTAGATGACCACATTCAGTCAGATCAAGGAAAAAGTCTTTCTGAGGTAAAAACATTTCTGAGGAAATTCCTTGTCCCTCATTTTTCACTGTAACCCTGTATGAAAACCAGAAAAATTAGTTTGAGACATCAGTAAGGCCCATTTTCTCCTTGAACAGTAATTACAAGAGATAAAAAAAGGACACATATTTCTGATTCCATTCTTGTGTCATGATACAAACCTTAGTGTTAGTGCCTGGTTTAGAAAACAAAACGCAATTGTCAACACACCATTGTAGTTTTGGTGGTCCCATAAGGGTCATTGCTTCAGATGTGTGTTATTAACTGGCATCCTGTAATCTTCCCCTGACCTTTCGTAAGTGGATAGCACCCGCTGCACACAGCTAAGCAGTTGGCTGTCATTATTCCCACACACCAAAACTAGGTACCAAACTCAGCTGGTGGTTTAACAATAGGTTTTGAAAAGACAGCTCTTTGTCTTGTGTAATAATGAGTGTTTCTGCTGCTTACACAAAGTCAGGGGTTCTAAAATACTCACCAGAAAGGAATAAATAATCATTGCCCTGACCCGAAGTCTGATATGCTGGATGCTACCTAGTTGCCTGGGTTTCAAGTGTCTTTTTAAAACTTTATGTTTTCTTTAGCAATAACAGAGTTTAATTACCATGGTCACTTTTCTTTATGCCTTCTTAAAATTACATATTACATTAAAATGAATGTTCTAGTTAAATTAAGCCAGATTCCACCATCTTTTCTTCTGCTGAATAACCTCTCAAGCTATAACTGATGTCATGTAAATCAAAGGCACAGTTCTTGGAATGAAGAAGTAAATGATGGAGGAAATCATGAAGAAATTTGTTGTTCAGAACTTAATCTTTTGAGTGTAGGTTTTGCAATGACAAATTCCTTAAAGTTTAAGTGTTCTGCTTCTGCTGGTTGTGCCCTATATGTTGTGGTAAGTCATTTGTTGTAAGACAAGCATGAAGACTTTTGCTTGCTCCCAGAATTTTAAGAAAATCTGACAGTGTACCCATAGATTTCCTTTAGAAAATCTGTGTTTCCTGTGTAAAACTATCATCAACACTACGAGAGAATGCTCTAAGGCCATTCTTCACCTTGCCTGAAGAGTTTTATTTAGGGACAGATTTGCCAAATCTGCATCACAAAAAAATCAAGATAACATCCTTGAAATTAACTTATTAAAGTGAGGAATTTGAAGTGTAAATAGAGAAACTGTGGAAAAAAAAATTTTGGCTGACATCTGGGGCAGAGACTAGAAGAATGAAGTGATGAAAAAGGATTCAAGAACAAAACAATCTCATGAAATTATAAAACTTCTGTGATTTAGATATATATATATATATTTGTAGGACATCACTTTTCAGTTTAATCTGCACCCCCCCACCATTTCTAGAGCTGAGATTTTCAGCAGTACAGAGCAACTGTAGGAACAGAATTAAAGCTGTATATGTTATGCATCTTTTTATGATTGTTTAACATTATCTGTGATTGGCTCCAATGCTCAGATCCCCAGCATATTATTGGTCATGAAAAAAATTACAGTGCACAGTCCTTTTGATTTTTATATATGATGTTTCAGCCTCTAGAATATATACAGTTTTCATTTAGCTTTCTTTTAAGCAATGGTACAATAGCAAGGAATACAGTCAGTTTCTTACTAATTACCAAATATTGGTATTACTCAATTAATCTAACCGTTTACTTTTTGTCTAGCACCAGCTGTTGCTGTTTTCTCAGAGCTTGTCTTTAAGCTAAATGCACAAGCCTCAAGCGGGATTACTGCAGGAAATATTTCAGAGACAAGCTTGTTGAGGAGTTGCTGATTCCAAAACATGCAGTAAGCGAATTTGCATAGACGAATTAAATGACCCATATCAACTTCTAGTGCTAACAAATACTATCGTTAAAGTGACAGGAAGCATATTTCTACTCCTTAACCATTAATGAAGCTACACAAGTAAATTAGGTTATGCCACTCCATCTTCATAAATTGCTGATTCAATAAATCACACTTGAGAAACAGCTGAGTAATTACAGGATGATGCTTGAAGCAATAGAGGCCTCATTTGCATATTAACAGACATTTGCTGCAATAATTTCTGTCATGGGCTGGTAAATGTTAGACATGATTAATTCTGTGAGCACTGCAGTTTGACTTCTGCAGCGCACAGGAAGAACTGACATACCAAAGGCTGCAAATGCAGTATGTGTGTGCTCCTCCACAACAGTAGTAAGGCACCCAGGTCTAATTAGCAGCAGGAACTTGGCCAGGTACAGACTCCTTGGAGAATGTTTTTCTTCAGGATCTTATCATGCAAAAGATCTTGTGAAGCAGGCTCAAAAGACTGGAAGAAAGGGAAAAACAAGACCATGAAATCTTTTAAGCACCAAGTAAGGCAGAGTTCCTTCTTTTCAACTGTCTACATAGACACAGAGAGAAGATGAAAAACTTTCCATACAGGTTTTAGGCTGTTTTAATTTTATTTGCAAACTTCTTCACCTAGAAGGCATAGCAGCATAAGTCATGTAAAGTTTCTAATGACCTTTTTACTTAAGGATTTTTCTTGGTTTTGTTTGTTCGCTCTAGTGGTAACAGAGAACTTGGTGGCATTTATACCACTGTGCTTGGTGAATCTGTGGCCATAACATACCTAATTCACCTTAATGAAAGTCAGTTTGGTCTCTAACAATTATCTGTTCTTCCTGTGTACTTAGAATTGCTTAGGAGGAAAACTCAATAGTTCCCTAACCAATCTAACATTGCACCCTTTTGTGCCAATAATAGTCACTTAGGGGACAACAAGAGGTAGAAACGTGTATCAATAGAAAGTGGAAGCTAACTTGCCTCATGGGCCAAAATGATGAAATGTTACCCAACCTCTCCATAAAGGTGTTGCAGCTGAACTGAAATATATGGTTCTCAGAACTGATTGCAAAACCATGTTCTGTTTAATTTCCAGCATATTAAGTGTTTCCCGCATTAGTAAAAAATAACCTAATAGGATTTACTGAGCAATATGACCTAGCAGGCAAAGCTCCTTGTAGGAGAATATTAGCCTATCACTTTTCTTACACCAGCTTCAAGATAGACAAAAAATTTTCCATGGGATATTCACCTTTCATCCTGGAGTTTTATACGCTTGCTTATTCCTCCCCCTCTCCTCCCTATTTATGGTTCCATGTGTCTTGGGAGGTCCACCTCTCTAAGGAGAACAGCCTTTCTATGGCTCTGCTGTGATGGGGTTGGGTGGGGGATCCAGGCATCTCGAGTGTTATATCTCTTCCACTCCTTTCACACAAAGCCAGTCTCCAGACATCAACCACAACAGTAAGCTGTCTATAGAGGTATGATGTGTATCCACACCAGAACTACAAATTGTTACCTGATCTTAAAATTCTTTTTGAGTAAAAGAGAAAAAAAGGAGCCTCATTTTCACAGTGTTGGTTGATCCCATGTCTGTTTATCACCAGAGCATGTATTTAGGTGCCTCCAGCCTGAGAAAGCAGGGTGACTCAAAGCACCTGCAGGACACCCTCAGCCTCCTACTCTCATCAAGAGTTCAGTGCCCCTGAAGTGCGATATACATACTGATTAGAGGCTGCCTTGAGCTAATCAACAGGAATAGTAGGGAGAAGGGCAAGTTTAATCTCTCTCCTTCCTCTGAAACAGGCATCACAGACACAGGTATAAGGAAGTTGGTTCCAAAGAGCAATCCTCATCTAAAGAGGATGTGGAGACTCCTTGAATAAGTCTCTAGTGTTGTTTCTGTGTTACTTAACAGTTCCTTGTTCTGATGGAAAGATAGTGCTTCTGTAGTAAAATCTAAGGATCTAGAATCAGATACCCTCCTAGTGAGGGTGAGGTGTTACATCCTATTAATTCCTAAGCCATAATGTGCTTTGTGGTGTTGTCAACACAAGCTCTCTTCAGCAGCTTCATCCAGAAAAATACAAGACCTTTCATTTGTTAGAGAAATGTGTCCATAGCGTAGGGCTTTACCATCTTCCAAGCAGTAATAACGCAATACATTCTGCAAAAGAGAACAGGGCGAATTGACTTGGGACCTAATTACTGCAAAAAGGGACAATTCCCTTACAGAGCAAAGAATCTTACTAAGATACCTAACACAAGCGTATCATAAATTGGTTGTGCCTGCTTTTTGTGGGCTTTTTTTGTTTTGTTAGTTTGGCTTTTTTGGGGGATGGAGTTTAATATCTTGTCTTTGATAACAAAGATCTAAATGGTTAGGGATATCTGTGTTTTATGTAATCCTAGAACAGTGGGATTCATCAGAGACAGCTGAGTTAGGAATGTCTTGATGAAAAAAATAAAATAAAAACAGAGGAAGAGAATTAAAGAACATTGCATTTTGAGGCAACACCTCACATTTCTCCAAGGGTCTTACCCTGCTCATGAGGATGTTCCTCTGAAGGCACCAGAGATATTAGCAACAGCAGGATCAGAAGTCAAGCTTTTTCCACTATGCATAGTAACAAAAATGTTCTTTTTCTAATGGCTAATGTGACGCCTGTGATTCTCAATATTTATATTTCATTTTAATTCATTTGTTGGCTTATGGACTCAGAGTCACAAATCACAGAGTCCCTGAGCACTGGGCTTCATATTTAACTTTTGGAATTATCTGAAAGATGGATAAAAACTCATTTGGTGAGACAGCTTCGTTTCACTCAAATCATTCATCTAGGGTACATTGTTGAGCTGTCTAGACAAATGACGGAGGTCTTTTTTTTTCTTTTTCTTTTTAATTTTTTTTTTTTCTCTTGGTATATCTTTTTACCAAGACAGAGGTACAAGTTCAAAAATAGACACTAACCAGCATTGGGAAGACTTCTGACAGTCCCTAAAGTGACACAGACTGATGAGTAAAGTGTAGCGAACCAGAAATATTGTGCAAATATCGAGAGCCTAGTATTAATCAAACTGTCACGGACTACTGCTGTTACTGGAGTACTTCTCCAACAGACCTGATTCCACAGGTGATGGCAAGAGTTAAAAAACATGTATTCTTTTAAGCTCCCGACCTTTGAGATATCCCGCATGACAAGCCCACAGATCTGCAAAGATAAAGAGGTATAAAAATATATAAAGACCCCTCCATTCTGGAAATAGGCAGAAGTTCAGAGAGTTCAGACAGTCTCACTTACATTCATTTGAGATTTACAAAATATCTACTTTATTTTTTCTTTTTAATATAGGCAATTAATTTCTAATGTGAGAATTTGCTTCTAGCAAAAAAGGGGCTCCTAAAAAAGGACAGAGTTCTTTCTGTTCCTCTCATTACCACGACTTTAAAAATACAGTCTTTGAAATCTCTCAGACTCCATTTTATTTGCTTCCTTATTTGTTACCATTGTCCAAGGTAATTAAGTAAATCCAATCCTATCACAGAAGTAAATAAAGTAATAGATTAAGTGTTCAAATCAACTGAAGCAGTTTCATGCAGCAGAAGTCATGATAAATGCCCAACTTCTTGTGACACTATTGACTTAAGAAGACAAAAGAACAATACAGGAATAATAAAGTAAATTGAGTTTGGTGGGTATAATTTTTTACTTTTTCAAATTGTATTTAATGTTTTTTACTCAACAGTTAACTATATACTAAACAGCAATAAATTGCTATGTTAGTGCAGGTACTCTCTCCTGCTGCTGAGGATGTTGAGCCTGGTTTTGCCATTTCTTGTGTTTCATGAGTTGCATAATACATTTTATTATGTAGTTCATGCCGTTTCATGTTGTTTCATGAGTTGCGTAATACAGTTTAATACCATGCTTCTTTTTTAAAAGATGTATGTCTTGAGATCCATATTTTGAGTGTTTGTCAGGTCAAGGTACCAAAAACCTATATAAAATATAGCTGCCCCAAACCACAGACAAGGAAAACATTTACTGCTGCTTCATACACCCCCAGGTTGTAAAACACCATGTTGTTGGTATCTGCATCAATTCCCTTTTATATCTGGAACTTTCTGCAAAAAGTGTTTCTATAAGCAATATATATATTCATATATAAGGAACAGACCCAGGCAACAAAGGGGAGGAGGATGATACAGCATCATGGACATAAAATAGAACAGTTCATTAGCTTCTGGTGGGGGCAGTTTCTGTGGCACTGTAATGAGCAAAATGTGTGATTCCCATGTATCAGTGAAGAGCACATCCCTTCCTGTTACCATTTCTGCTTGGTTAGCTGCCTGCAGTGGCTCGGCAGGCAGCCACCCTGAGCGGTGGCAGGGTGCACAGATGTGGGGACTAGGCACCCACCATTAGGCCCAAAAGGCTGTGATGGGCAGGTGGAGCCTTGGTGCAACTGTGTGCAAATCTGAGCAGAAAAATAAGGATAACATAGGAAAATCAGTAACAGAGTTCCTCTCAAATTGGTCATTGTTGTCTTTTTCAGCTTGGTCTCTTTTAGGTTAGGGAGCAAGGGCAGGAGGACTGCTGCTCTGGGATCATTTGTTCTGGGGATGCAAAACCAAATTATTCTGGACTGTGACAGCCTTAGTCATCACAGAGTTACCATCATCTGCTTCCTGCTGACTCCAATCTCTTTCATTTAGCAATATTCTTCAGTTCCCAGGCAGGTGCTGAAGCAGAGGACATTTAGCTGCACTCATATATATTAACTTCCGTTGTTGAACGTAAATTTCATTTCCCCACCCACCTGGGCCGAAACCTTCAGTTCTTCTGTCTTTATTCTTATCCTAATCCTCATTTAAGGAATGTCAAGTCAATGACAAATTGTGCTGTCTTGCAGTCCTCTTCCTTTCTGCCAACCTCTGCAAAAATGCATTCGGCACCATTAATCACAGGATTTTGGACACTCCCAGGTACCTTGCCAATGGATTCACCACAGTTTCCTGACTACTCCTTCACCACTACCAACCTAACAGATGGGGACTCATCATGTCAGAGAGGTCTATCTGCCAGATGCTTCCCAGGGGGATTTCCTCCTCTTTGCAGCAGTGTTACATTTCTACTTCTGTCTCTGAGAAAAGCACTTTCAAGTTCTCCAGAAGACTGATTTGATTTTGCTCAAATTAAAGGCATCAGAAGTATTTTGATGAAGACGTTTAAGAAGGACTATTACCCATCGATCTTTGGATTAGTTCCTGTTTTAGACTCCCAGCTTTTGGCAGGCAGATCCCTGAGCCTGGATGGAGAGACATTAGTATGATTAAGGTCTATACCCACGTGCATTTACCTGAATTTATGTCTTTACATTTTATCTCTTGTAATGCATAAATTAATGGCCACGCATGTATCTCTTCAATTTTTAATAAGATATTAAACTAGATAAATTATCATTTAAAGCCATCATTAAACAACAAATGAACATTTTAATAAGTGCAGCCAGTAATTTATGTTGGTGTGAATTGGCCCAGAGTCTTTATTGCGCCGATAACTCCAGCTATTAACAATTGCAACCTGTCTCATACAGTCTGACATTTTCTGGCAGAAGAGGCCTAACAATAGAAGTCTTGTGTTTCATTCTGCATACATTAAACATTTGAACGAATTGAGACAAAGCAAGACCGTGTGCTTGAAAACGTACGTGAGACTTTTTTGTTTTGAAATACGAATCAAATTCAACAAGAGAGACCATGAAAACCTATCTTCAGAAAGATAGGCGTAGAGGGAGAGGGGAGAAACCTTCGCTGTTTATACCAGACTTCAGAGGATTAACTGCTAAATGTAATACTTGACTCATTAAACTAGCTCTTTCTTATGACATTGTGAAAATGAAAATAACTTAAATTTATTGGTATGCTCCAGCTGTTTTGTGGCAGTCCAGCCATAAATCTATTTTAATACTTAGAAATTGCTAGTGAATCTCAGTTACTCTCCATGCAATACAACTGTTTTGCTGCACAGTTTCTTTAAAGATTTGTGACAAAAATTAAGGAACTTGAAAAGGATTTAGCAGCAATCAGTTCCCTACACACACACACTTTGGTAAGGAAAGTATAGAAGCAAGTGAGTCTTCAAAGCAGAGAAATAAGATTTGGTTTCAGCAGGTCTCTTTTCTGAGGTGGAGCTCATTCCATGACAAAAAGAGGGCTGGAGACCTTTAAACAATAGGCTGAAAGTAGCTCTAGTCATAAGTTGTAGTGATAAAGCTTGTGCTGTTAAGGATGACCACAATACTGCAAATTAAATCTTGGTGGTGAAGAACATTGCTTCCTGCCTTACAAGGCAGAAATTAAAGGTTTTCATGAAATCTCTCTCCAAGCAAAAGGAAACATAATAATCCTGTAAGTCCCAAGGGCTCTCTGCCTATCTCTGAATGGAGAAGAACAGAAGACAAATACATGATATTTCTTTAGACTGAAGTGATAAGTGGGAAAATGAAGTTTGAGTGGCTTGAAAATAATGGAAAGAAAGTCTTGATTTAAGAAGAGTTAGAGGCCTTAGGGAGCCTTATAAAAAGGTTTAAATTTCCAGGACCATCCAACTCAATTAATCTTTCAAGCATGAAGGATTTTAAAGAGCTTCAGGTGCAACTATAATAAAGTTTTTGCAGAACTAATGATCTCCTGTAGAAATTATCTCTGTATGGAGTAAGGTACACACAACAGAGTATCATACAGCTTTACTCCTCTGGGAAACCAAAAACTGTAATTTTATAATGTGACAGATAATTTATCAGTATCCCAGAACACTCTCATACTGAGACCAGGTTGAATATGTACAATACTAAGCTTCTTATGTAATTCTTGGATTAATTTAATTCCAATTCTGCGGGGTTTTCTGCAACTTTGTTTTCCCCTTTATACCAGTGAGGGATCTGAGTACTGAAAACTGATTGTGGCTTTCAGATATTGTGAGTTTATGTGGTTTTTTAAACAATGGAACTCAGTTTGCTCATGTTTTAAGCACTATCAATACATAAATTTAATATATTAATGGTAATCTGATGCCATTTCTTTCCCTCACATAAATTAATATATTTCTGTGAGAAGTCTCTTCATTCTGCTTGGCTCCACTCATAAATTTTAATATGAGATGTGATGGTAAGATGCAGAGATTTATGTGAATTAACTAAGTGCTTTCAGTCTATTTCCAGTGCAAAGTGGGTGTGGCATAAACACAGTTCTAAGTATCCTAAATTTTGACAGACTTTGGGGTTGATCACACTAGGTAAGGCTGATGCACACTTCTTAGGGAAAATATGTGCATTTTCCAGTGCTCTTCCTTGGGAAGACAGGTAAAAGTAACAGGTCAGATAAAAGCAGCTGGTGGAGACAGTACAGAGAGGGCAAGAAAGACCATGCAGCAATAGCATAATGAACTAAATCACCTTTGCTAGCTTATTGAAAAGCTTTTATTCTTTGAAAAAGTTGAAGAAAACTCTAGGGTTATCCACAAAGGGCATAGATCTCCACTGCTTTGGTGAAGGTGGGCGTACGCCAATGCACGAGCCATGTAAAAATCTGCAATTTGTTTTACAAGCCTGAATATCTTTCCAGTCAGAGGAGAATAAGGGCTCCAGTGCTGTAAAAAGCCTAGATTAAATTTTTCTGTCCAGCCAAATTCTTTACTGCTTGAATCATGCTGTCTTGTCTGGTGCCTGTCATAGTTACAAAACTTTTTTCTGAGGAATAAATAAAAGACTTCTGTCTCACCTTTTAGAGGACCAGAAGTCTTCCTTTAAACTATTTATGTCTTCTTCTTGCTCTGCAGTCTGCTGAGCAACAGAGCAGACACATATAAATTTTAAAGAACATTTCACAAATACCTCACAACTTTTCAAAATTATATTGTAAAAGCCTGACATTTTTTAGCTGTTGACTTTACAAACACTTTTGTTTAACCGTTGTTCCTCAGGATGGTGGCAAATGTCCTAGCTATCCTAGTCTTATTCCAAGAACAGATAATAGAATTTCTTGCTACTATTTACATCTTCAATTCCTTAGGGATTTTCAAAGAAACGGGGTTGAGTATCATGTTATCGTAAGCACATCCTGTCTTTATTCACTCTACAAGATATTCTGCCTTTCTGCATGATAACTTATCTTTCCAGAAAAAGGACAGCATGGTAGATGTTACTGGTATGACACTCAGCACAAGGAAAACTTGCAGTTCTTTCACTGAATTTCACTGAAATTTTTTAGAGGTGGAAGGGACCATAGGGATCATCTAGTCCAACTCCCCTGCTGGAGCAGGATTGCCCAGAGCTAGAGCATGTTACTCAGGACTGCACCCAGGGGGGTCTTGAAAATCTCCAAAGACAAAGACGGGGACTCCACAACCTCCCTGGGCAGCCTGTTCCAGGGCTCTGTCACCCTCACTGTGAAGAAGTTTTTTCTCATATT
>JAOXNO010000013.1:108838790-108873618 GCA_028565335.1 Limnodromus scolopaceus | reverse complement strand
GATTCTGTGATTCTGTGAAAGGTTTCTTGAAGGTGAATTCTGGTGTGAATGAGTTCTTCCAAAAACTTACACAAAAACATTAATATTTCTCTGTTGCTCTGGAAAATACCTTACTTCGCACTCTAAGATTCCAATCAGGATTTTTGCAGAGCCTTCAGAGCATGGGTCAAAGTTATTCTATTGTCCACAAATCCACTGAGCTTTATTTCTTCCCCTTTTACTTCCAGTGAATGATTGCCCAACTTAATGGCAAAACTTTCCAGTTCACAAGTGTAAATATCTGCACCTGGAATAGACACTGGAAGAAGGATTAAAGGAAACTGAGGTGTCTAAGGTTCATGGCTATGAACAATTTTCTCAACTTCTAACTTTAGTGACCTCCAATCCCAAGGGTATCTTCTTCCTCAGTGCATTTTAGTGGCTGTCAAAATCAGATTCACGATCTGCCCAGGTAGGGAACTAGGAAGTGAACTCGCAAGCACAACATGCAGATGCTCTCCAGAGCCATTGATCTGCCCCGCTACAGTTCCCAGCTGGCTTTCCATGAAGTCTCCTGAAGATATTATGGCATGTAAATTGTACATTGTTGGTGAACTCCAGGAATCAGAGTACACTGTTCCTAGGACCATCCTGCAGAAGGGATTTAGACATAACTATTAGAGGCCCCTTTGTGTTTGGCACTGAGAGGGGTGTTTGGAGATGTTGGCACTGTGAGCAGCTACTTTCCTTTCAAAAACCAATGAAGCACCTCTTGAGATGCTGCTGACGACAGTAATTAGGCCTGCATGTCACCTCACTCATATGTACTGTGGGAACATCTGAAGTTCTTGCTGTTCAGTACTTCATGCCTCGAATGCCAGAATGAGAAAACCTACCTCCAGCTTAAAGCCTCTCAAAATTCAAAAATTAAGTCTTGCTCTGAAACCCAAAATGATCAAAAACCTAAAGAGTCTTGATACAGTTATATTGCAAACACAGAGTAACAGGACCAAAATATAAGATAGAAGATATTGCAATTTTCTTTGAATAAAGCTGATGATTAAATCTACAAATTGTCCTCAGACGCTCAAGCACTAGGAAACAATCCATGTTTCCTATCAATTTAAACAGAAGCAACTCCACAGATGATGAATATTTTTTGTGAAATGCAAATGAACAATCTCCATTATTATTTATATCATGTCTATATTTTGCCGTCTCCTAGCATCACTTGGCAAGGTTTATAGTTCTGCTCTACAACACCTATGCTACATATTAGGGTAAGCATATTATTCATTGTGGATCATTCTTTCAACTCTGATAATCCTATTGATGTGCATGACTCTGACTTAACTCATTTGGTATGGGTCTTTGAAATAGCACAGACCAAGTGTATATATATTAAAGAAGAAGGGAAGAAAGGGAAAGGGAGATTAAGGATAAAGAGGAGAGAGATAGTAGAGCTTAAAGATCAAGCTACGGCTGATAGCATTTAGTGAGCATTACAGAAAAATAAATGTGCACTGGACTAAAAGTCACTAACCACACACAGGTAATGAATACTTGCTTGCAAAATATTGCCGTTACAGGTTTTGGTTAACTGCAATATTATTATCTAAATGCACAACGGTATTGTTGACACATTTTTTCTGTTGCTGTTGTTAATGCTACTCAGTATTAATGTCTCAAACAACTTTTGAAAGTGCTGGGTATAATTGCAAGTCTGAAATAATAACAAAGCCAGTAATTGTATGACTTTTAAAATAGCAATGTATTGAGGAAAAGATAAAAGGAAATAACATTTTTTTTCTTCCATGAGGAGACTAGAAGCAGACAAGGTGTGTCACAGGTGTCAGCTTAGTTCCTGTGCCTATGTCCATAGACAGCTGTAAAAGTCCTATATGCATATTGCACTGATAAAGAGTAATTCAGTGACTGCTTATTGGCACTGAAGAAGGAAGAACACAAGCAAAGTTTGCAATCACTATGGAAACTGCCTCTCTGGTTGCTGTGTTGGCAATGGCACATCTGTCAGGGACAGCAGCTGTTCTAGAGGATTCCTTTCAACAAAGCTCTTCTTGAGACTTGTCTCTGGGACTGGGCCCAGGGCTGCAGGGTTTATTTCAACAAGAATCTGACAGCCTACACAAGCATGATTTTATTCTTCATTCTGCCCTTCTGTATTTTATTTTCAATATTTGAAGAACTTGCAGAGTAAAACACCTGGAGGGGTGACATGCAAATCTTTTCTACTATGTGGTTCACAGCCTAGATATTATGGTAAATGAAGAAAGAGTCCAGCTTTTGGAGAGCTTGGCGTTTCTTCAGCTTTGTATGTGGTCTGTCAAAAACCTATTACTCCTGAATTTAGTGGTTTTTTCTTTTATGCTGCTTTATGCATGAGATGTCACTTTGTTTTCTTCATCAGTGCTCCAACACAGATTCATCAGTGCAGTGTGCCTGCTATATACACCAGCATATCAAAGTATTTTCTGGCATCAGGTTCAGCAGAACTGTTCCATGAAACAGAACAGTTTTCCCCTCTAAAAGCGGAGGGCAGGGTGTCTGGGGATGGCACGATGCTAAGGGAAACCAGCCACCAGCAAAGGCATAGAGCCATTTATGGCTTACATGTGAAGGCAGCCTGGAATTTTCATGAACCAGGGACTCTTGTTAAGATAGTATTTGTCTTTAAATACCCCAGTCAAATTGAATTTTATTTTGTTTAATTTGAAATATATTACCTTAAATTAATTAGTCTTTAGAGCAATGAATAGACATATTGAAAGAAAAGTACATTCTCAGGTATAATTTTCCAGTGCCAATGACATCCATGGGGCTTCTGAAAAAAATGGTGAAATCTCATGAGACCCTGCTTACTCAGTAGATAGTAGCTCAATTTTTTTTTCTTGGAAACCTTTCAAAATCTGGCCATGGTCTTTGTTTCCAGTGAAAGTGGGCCTGGTATGTTTGTATCATACAAACTCTTCGCTGTTTGTAGTGTCTTTCAAAAGAAAACCTTTTAAAAGAATATCTTGGGGGTGAAGGTAGGGTGCATAACATCCCTGTAGCAATGCAGCAATTGCTCATTATAGAACGTAAGACTACAAAAAACTTTAAATTTAAGCTGGTGCAAACCAGCTGTCTTGACTGATACAGTTAAAATTTAACGTAATTAGTAGGTGAAAACAAGAGGAAAGAAGACTCATGTAACCAACTTATTCATCACAGACTTCCACAAAATACTCTGTAGTTTCCCTTTCAAGAACTGGTGTTATATTACAATCTCTTCCATTATTTATCTATTAGGAATGCATATTTTCTTTTCTTGAGGAAGTATGTGCCTCACTTTCTTAAATAAAGAGTCACATGCAGGAAAGCAGATTGTTGTATTTTCTGATCCTTTCAGAAGTGTACTTTCATAATTGTACTCTGAGTTAATATTGCAATATCTGGTTGGAAATAAATTTCTAAGCCTTCGCTTTTATGATTTATATTGCACCAGAACCCCCACTCTGCTATAACAAACAGTTACTCGTTACTTTTGTTTATATATAATTGACTTCAGAGAGAAGACATTATTAATTTTTCAGCTAACAGTTTATGTAATTAATGGTGCGTTTATATCAATGTACATACAAACAGTAGTGTTCTCATATTTAATCACTGAAAGCTACCAGGGTGGCACGTTTTGCAGGGGTTAGAAAGAATTTAGGCATGAAGATCATTGAAATGTTGTTTGATAGTTAAATCTTTTTAAATGTTTTATCACATTTATTAGTGCTCTGAATTCAAATGGAAAGCCTGTTTCTTTGGGAAATCACTGGCAAGAAAAAATAGGAGGTGGAAAAAGGTACCTTCTTATCTGCCAGAATACAACTTTTGTTATGGAAGAAAGGAAAAAGACAGAAGGTATGTTGTGTTTTGCTGAACATTTTAATTTGCAAATGTTAAAATAAAATAAGTCCTTTTTGATGATATTTTGCCACTGCTATGGGGGCTATTCAGATGACAAACTTCATGAAGAAAGACTGTTTCTGTTAAATGAAGTTAGACTGAAAAGATCTTAACAAGTTTAATTACCGTGTTCAGTACCTGTAGGTTGCCCTAGTGTAAGTGGAATCATTGGTTGGCAAGACCTTAATGTTAAAATTCCATTTCCCCATAGTCCTGGATCTGCATTCTGTATTCCACATACAAATGGATGTGGAACAAGACACTCAGCAAACACGGTGCTGGGCTGGAGCACAGACACACACAAAGGTAGTTCTGATGAGTTTATTTAGCAGTGGAATGACACCAAGATTCGAGCTGCTGCAGGGCATGGTCATGCTTTCACTCTCAGGAGCAAGTACTGCCAAAGGAGGTTCAAAGAGCCATGTTTACAACCATGAAACAAGCTCCCTACTGATTTCAGTACCTGACATTACACAGATATACAAACTCAGTGCAAATTTTCCCATCTGTCCCTCCTCCTTGCTATCTGTAGTAGCAGCACAAGTACCGTACTCTCTTCTCCCAACATGCTAGCAGTCCTGCTGTATGACAGCAGTGAGGACAATGCAGGGACAGGGGAGGATCTTAAACTTTCTTACTTATCACAATATACTGTGGTAGTACTGGAGTGCGCAATTGTTCCCTGATGTGAATTGCCTCAGGTAGACACAGATGAAAGTGAGAGAGACTAGTTTGTCTTCCCAAAGCTACACAAACAAGTGAATGTTGCAGGTGTGGGTTTAACTCAGGAGATCCCGGACTCCATGTGTCTTGTGGACAGTATTGTGCTCTTCTGTATGCTGGCAGGTACAGCTGGTTTCAATTGTTATTTTACTATTCTGCAAAAATGTTATTTTACTGTTGTGCAATATTACAATCAATCAAAAGGTTTGGAATGTGTTTCCAGCTCAGCAGGCTTTTTACAGAAGGTGAAATTAGCCACTGGAGTTAGGTCTCTCTAAACACTCACTGCTGGAGAACCGAAGCACTGTAAAGGGTGTTGTATTCTTTCTGATACCAGCATTTTCTGGAAGTGCTACTCAGAGAAATGAAAATGTCCCAAAGCGCAGAAGTACATTTCTTCAGAAAGACTGGAAGTAATTTGGTTGCAGAATTTCAGAGATGCTGCAGGAGTTAGGCTGCCCAGAAGGATTTGACTTATCAGATTTTGCAGACCCTTGGGAAAACAGGAAATTAGCTTTCACCCAATTGAATTATCATGTTATACCATCCCCTTTCCTTCATTCAGTTTACCTTCAGGACTCCTCAGAATCACTATAATATTCATTTTCTGATTAGTTTGATTACAGTCTAAAACCTGTCATTATTACAAACACAAAAATCCTTTCCTTTGGACTGTTTGCTCAGTTTCTCCGTTGCTGAACCACTGTGTAACTATGGCAAGTCTTACCAGCACATTATCACACCCAGCACTGCCTTTATATCCATACTTTTCAACAAGCTGTATTTCAGATTTAGCATTCCACTTTGACTCCATGGACTGACATCTTACCCTGAAACCCGCTTTGTTCTGGCCCCTTATTATGATATCTTTTATTACATATGTGTAGCTTACCAGATCTACTGCTTTTGTTATAACAGGTTTCCCTCTGTGTTAAACACACTGGTGTTCCCGGGTTTCTCATCAGTAAGACTGTTCCTGTCAGGTAGATCTTTACTCTGATTTTATTCCTGATTTTTCCCTTCAAGTTTCATATTTCTCCACACCAGGTATCTTTGGGCACTGATTTAGAATGGATAATGAACTGTGCTTTTCTCCCTGCTGAGGGTTGTATAAACCTTAGCCTTCGTGACATCTGCCAGTTAGAAAATGTTTAATGGAGTTTTTTTCTCAATAGCACTTAGACTGTAAAGTACCAGCAAAGACATTAACTTACAGCTACTGATAGCAATGAAAACAGTAAAAGGGTACTGTGTCCAGCTTCGTGTCAACAATTCAGCAGCATTGTTAACAAGCTGCAGAAGATTCAGATAAAAGATGTAAGAATAAATAAAGGGCTGAAAGCTATGCTTTATGGAAAAGGGTGTGAGATGTTCAATTTGCATAGACAGCAAAGAAAGTTGGAGTATACGCTGAATTTAGGGCCAACAGGAACAATTAACTCAGGCTGTTTGATTTATGTTTTCAGAATAAATTCAAGTTGCCCAGCTTCCTTAAATCAAGTTCAAAGACCTTTTCCTAGCTAAGCCAGATAGCTCACTCTTCAAAAGGTGTTTCTTACAGATAGTGAATAAATGAGTCTAATTTATGACCAATGCCTCTGCAATGGTAAGTAAATGATCAGATAACTTAAAACAAGATGATTCCAATAGGTAAGCCATATCTTCTGGTGCACCAGAAGGCCAAGGAATATAATAAATGAACCTCATGCTGCTTCACCATGACAAGAAGAGAAAGTGCTGTCCAACTTGTTAGACTCGAGTATGTGAGGAGACACACCAATGACACAAATTTTCTTCAGAACAGTGGCCTAAATGCTCTATTTTTCGGTCCAGATGTTGCCAACCACTGATGATTCAGAGGAAGATGAGAAAACAAATAAACAAAAACAGCAGGAAATTTCTTCCTGACCCCCCGTAAGTAGCTAATTGAAACCCTTAAGCTCTGATTAACATAATTAGGTTAAAGCTTAAGCATTATGAAAGTATTGAGATAATAGAAGGTATCCTGAAGCCAGGTTAAAAAAAAAAAGAAGTGGGATGAAGAGACAGAAATGGAATGAGATTTCTTAGTTCATAAAGAAGAGGATGAAACTTGGATTTACTGACAGTTAGAAAGAACAACTACGTAGACACACTCTCATTAAGCCAAAAATATCTCTGTGAAGTTGCATACAAAGTCCACATTTAAAAACACATAGACTACACCCCTCAAAACTCTTTACTGACAAGCATTTTCACTTTATTTTAGAGTTGAATTTTTCTGAATTTTACTGCTAGACACTGACTCTTGCAATACCAATAATGACAATGTTGCAAAATGTCTTTTATCCAGCATTTGCAGCCTATATCTCAAGAAGATTCATCAAGTTTCTCAACCCGTTTTTAATGCACAGAATAAAACAAACTCCTTCAACAACACCGTGAGCTCAACAAGGCTGATTTTCAAGCTCTGTGACCACATTTGTGGCTTTTCATTTTAAATCCTCTCTTTGTATGTTTACAAGTTTCAAGTTGTGGTTACCAGAGCTGGATATAGTTACCAACTATGATTTAATCGAAGGCTTCATTTGCCCATGCTGGGATAAGACATTTTTTTATCAGCTGCTGCCAGTCTACCATGTAAGGGTGTAATGAGGATCACAGAGCTGCAGAAGTAGGGAAAATCATACTAGGTGTTTGCTAAGAATGACGGTATTTAAGAATTGCAACAATTTAGTTCATGTTGTAATAAGTTCTTGATCAGCAAAAATATTGCAGTCAAGGTTGAATGTGTCTCTTGATAGTGCACTCTAGTTCTAACTGTACTATGGAGGAGGTCAACCCAGAGCAGATAGCAGTGGACTTTTCTGGCTTTATGACCTGCAAGGCAAAACCTACAGGACTCTGTACCACTCTGCACTGATGGCAGCCCTGCAGCACAGAAGCACAACTAATCTCTCAGCCTGTGGTTGACAAAGGCAGCTGAGCTGCCCTTCTAGATGGAGGGCAGTCCCCCTCCTCTTCTGCTTTCTTGTAGGCATATTTTCAACATTTTTATCTGTGGGTCTGCAAAATTCAGTAAAAATGGGTCATAGCTGGGCCTGTGTAAGCGAGGCAAAGACCTAGCTCTGTATTTTTATGCAGGTGTCCTGACTGATCTATCATCACCGTGGGCACTGCAGATGAAGAATCAAATGAGTTGTTATCAAGAAATAAAAAGGAAACTAGAAGACAGACTACTTAGTGTTTCGCAGAAAGTTTGTTGATGTGATGAATACAAATGAAAGCTATTAGCTTTAAAGTAAATTATGTTCCAACTGCAATCTATGTGCTTTCTTTGGACGTCACTGTAGCCAGAGCTGTCAGCCAAGCTTACTGGTAGATAGGATCATTTTGAAACCTTTTTTGCTTGAATAGGAATCTGATTCATTTAAGGGAGACAAAGAGCTGACATAATAAGAAGTGCTGTGGTGAGATATTAATTTCTCATGGGCAACAGGGGCTTACAAACCTTGTGAAGATACATGCTTCAGAGAGGCCCAGATGTTTGGACACTCCTTTTTTGTCTCCTTGAAGATATACAACAGGCATATTTACCTCTCTATTCTCTTCCATTTCTAAACCAAAAATATTTTTTTTTTCCTAGTGCTCTCAATTCCACATACTCTTTCCTCCCAAGAACATGGTAAATGAGATTCCCTGTCCCACATGGGTGTTATTTTCTTCGGTTATCTGGACAGTGCATACCCCGTGGTGGCCCCCTCTATGCTCCTCATAACCAGTCATGTACCTTTCTCTCTATTCTGCACAGAATCAAACTCCTTAGAAAACCACTTTCATACAAACATCCTTCCTTTAGGATTGGCCCTGGGTGATTTGATGCAGTCCTTGTTTCCCTCTGTGTTTTCTGAGTGCTGACTCTGCTAACATGTTGGATCACTCCAGGGTTACAATCTGTAGCAAACCGAGTAGCCACCTTGCAATAGAAGAGGCACTAGAGAGAGGGTCTTCTGTTCCCAAAGGCTTGTGCAGGTAGGAGACCACAAGCACTTGTGTCCCTTACTCAGGAAACTCCTTCACTTATTTCTCAGTTGTTTGGCTGAATCAATAGGCAATGGGTTTGGGGTGTTGGTTTTTTTGTTGATCAAAGCCTGCTTTGCCCCCACTTAGGAGGTTTTCTTTGAATACCATAGTAGGAAGCCACGGAGGCCTGGCATAACTGAGTCAGGCTTTCCACGTATGTTAATTCAGTAAGTTTGGAAGATTTGTGATAATAGGAAATGAGACAGAGATGCATGTGGATCATTGTTATAAAGTTGAATATTACATATTTTGACTTATTTAAATTTAATGAACCCCAGAAAGCACTTTTAGTGTTTACTTTTTCCTCGTTTGATTCTAATTAACCTTTCCCATGATTCAGATGTCTGACAAATGTGGAGGGCTGCAGGGCTAAGTGCTTTTTCCCATGATTGACTTTAATTAAGCTTGCTCTGGGCTTGAGACCCTTGTAAAGTTAGAGAACTTTATTTTAATTGCCTTCTGCCAGATTTACTTATGCTAGACAAATATTATAAATCAAATACTAACCCTATTAGAAGAACGAAGAACTGACTTACAAAGCAGTAGTGTGCCATGGTGAAATGCATTACACTCTAAACCTGAATAGAAGGTGCTACGGTGGGAGAAAAATGACTGATTTCATAAAGGCAATTTTTGGAGCATTAACAGTTTTTCCTTTTCTGATGGGTAGATACGTTAAAACACCAACTATCAAACTAGTGTTATTCTTCTCCAGTTTCAGCGGTAATAAGTCATATTAATTCATACTAGAAATTTCTAAGTGGATACTCCAAGAACTTATTCCATGCTTTGGACTGCTCACCACGTCTCTGTTGCAGCTGGTGGAATGAGTCAGTTCAATCTTAATTAGGGGACTTTGTCACCTAAATCACATGGCATTTCTACTCCCTACGAGTCTGTTCTAAAAGAATCTTCAGGAGAACCAGACAAACAGAAAGACACCAATATTTGTACAAATAAAAGTAGTGATTTTATTATTCAAAACATTGCAAGCAGACACGTGTTCCAGCAGGTTTTTGCAGAAATAAATAAAAGATCGCCCATAACTTTTAAGTGATACGAAGGTTTTACCCAAACAAATGTTTGTAAGGTGGGATTTTTTTAGTGTTTCCTGTAAAATGATAGAATTTTAAGTTAAAATTCTGTCATCTTGTGGATTGAGGACATCCCCACTGTGGAAAAGGACAGCAAATCTTATTTTTGTTCTATATTGTATTGCTATAAACTGAACTGTGAGTTGTAGATAGGTATCCTGAGTTGCACATAGGCAATCTACTGCAAGTTTTTGTCCTTTTCCATCATACAGTATGTTCTGAAGGATCAACTGAACTGTATTTACTTAGTTACACTTCTCCTATACAATCTCCTTATGCTTGATGGGAATGGTGTCATTCTCATGCCAGAGTGCCATCCTGAGAAAATCTTCTGCACTTGCTTTGGCTGAAAGTGCTTCTCCTTAACAGAAATGGTTCTGGGGTGCTTTTGCTGGAAAGAAGCCTAACAAGACCACCTTTGTGCTTAGTTACAGTATAGCAGTGGTCTTGAAATAAGGGTCAACTTTTTCCTTCAGTAATCAACATCCTGAAAACAGATGTCAACAGAGGTTAACCATGGTGTCTCACTTTTGATGGCTTTGGGTTTCCTTCAATTTTTTTCTCCCTTTTCTAACACAATGCAGAATACTCTAAATTATAATCAAAATTATTATGACTGTGGCTTAGATCAAGTTAATTCCCAAAACAATATCCTTGCATGTGGGCCTACAAACAGTGCAAAGAAATGCCTAAATATTTAATCATGTTATATTAACGTTATTAATACATACATAAATATACATATGCAGCTATATATTTATGTATGCAACTATTTAAAACAACTATTTTATCTGAATACAGATCCTGCACAAAGTAGTAGACGGATGGCTCTGTTAGCTCTATTTATCCAGCTAATGTGTATTGCCAAAGCTGCTGCAGCAAAAGGGTCTCCATGGGGATCACCTTTGGCTTAGAAAGAATAATTATGTTTCTGTACCCTGTTGATACTCAACTTCCAAGAGTGCTAATAAAAACACTGTATCAAGGTGGCAACTTTCAATCCCCAGCACAGGAAGCCAACCTAAAATCAGGTGCCAGAGCCTACATAAAGCTGTTAAACCAGGACAGCTGTTAGCTTCCATGGAGCCTGCAAGGACAGTGGTTTAATTCCCAAGTTTGACTTATTTAACAATCCTGCTGGAGGACTTCAGAGCATTTTCAAGGTAAGCAAAGATACATGACGAGAGACGCACAGTGTGGAATTCCACACCTGGGGCAAAAAGCCATTTGTTTTAAAAATACTCAAAGCCCTCTAAATAGCAGAGTATTATTTTTAAAATGGAGATATAAAAATATTTGACATACTGTGACTTTTTTATGCTTGTGTGTCTTTGTTTAGTCACAATCACAATTATTCATGGGAAAAAATCTACAGCCATTTCCTAGTTTTAATTAATTCTATTTTACATCCTGACACTTTAACTTGCACTTGATCAGCTTCTAAGTGATCTGTTTGACATGTCTATCTTTAATTCAGAGTAATTGCCAAATCAGTTTGCAATTTATCAGAAATGTGAAGAATAACTCCAGCCAGAAAGAGCTATTTTTCTTTGAGAGTGAAAGTAAGCTATTAGACAGGGCCTTGGAGATTTAAGAAAAATGGTAATGCCATCTGAAATTTCTGAGTGGGAGACCCCCTTCAGATTTCTAGCAAGAATTTTAAGTAATTTCTGCATTCCATAAACATTACAATGACCTGACTTGAATGAAAAATTTAGACTAAGTTGAAAGCCCTGCAATCTATTACAATCTTTCATACGTGCTTGTTTAGTGGAGAAGTTTTCGATGCGATGCTTTTACTGAGTGAGAGTGTTAACAATTGGAATTGCTCTTCAATGACACTTCTAATTATAAATTAGAAGATCTGCCTCAAAATTTCCTTTTCATATATTTCTTAAAACCTCTGTATAACAATTAGAATAACTGAAAAAAGAGCTTATTTTCTCAGCTCGTTCACTGTATACAAAATCCCAGATAGGGTCACTTTTCCTCCCTATTGAGTCATTGTTATTTGTGTGTAACTCTTTTGCCAGCTGCCAGCAGTGGGAAAAAGGACCCTAAGCAGAAAGGTCCTTCTCTAAAACCTATTAGACTATGACCTATACACATTTATGTTTCTTCTTCTGGCTCTGGGATATTAAACTAGAACTGCAGCTGGGCCAAACATTTTAATAATTTGTAAGTATACAAAAAAAAAAAGGCAGATTAGGACAATTTTGCAACTTGGTGAAGCTGGGTCAAAATTGGTATGAAGTTTTGTTACAGAAGAAATGGAGGAAATACTTTCTAAGAGCCATTTTATTCCAAAATGTGCACCATGTATTGTTGTGGCTTTTCACACAAAAATAATTTTTTCAATTTGAAACTCAATGATTTCTTTAAGATTATTTTTTTTAATAAAATAAATATTAATAAAATCTTAAATAATTTAAGATTATTTTTTTAAAAGCACAAAACCAGAATAAAACAACTGTGGCATGAAAACATGACACTGAAGATTTCTCCAAAATACATTTTCCTTCACATTTTGGTTGGGACACTGAGCAGAAAATCGATTAGTCACACAGAAGCTCTCTCGTGGGCAGGATTTGGTTATTTTCAGAGTCATGAGCACTGCTTAAACCATGCAACCAGAAAGTCTGCCCAGTGAGAGCACATAAGGGATGAAGCTATGTATATTGGTATTTTTAAAGACTGAGCAGAGCAAAGTATGTAGGGACTATGACCAATGGCACAGCCACAACGTATTCATTACCCAGCTGGTAGGCACCAAGAATATAGATAGAGAGTGACTCCCTGTGGCACTCACAGTTTGACTTACTGATAATTAGAGGTGATGGGGACTGGTGCCACTTCCCTCAACTCCAGTGAGGACCATGCTTCCTCCTCTAACATGGGCTATCCCTTCTTCTTTTCTATGCTGCCACTACAATCCCTTTTTAATCCTTGCTGCAAAGTCTGCAGTACCCTGCTTACACCTTCCACCAGCACCCCATTGCTTATCAGAGCACAGCACAATTTGGTCTACAACATGCACTACTTGAAAAAGCCAGACAAGATGCAGTAAGAATTATAGGGCACAGGGGCACAATAGTGTTTCTGTGGAGAAGAGAGATGAAAATCAATCCCTTGTGTCCCAAGACCTCACATTTGTCTTTCATTTGTGTTGCACATGGCTAGATTGTTCCTTCCTTTCCAGGAAAAAAAAACACACAACAAACAAACAAAAAAAAAAAGAAGGTAGAAAACACACTGAAAATAATGAAGGAGTATACAAGAAAACCTACTGAAGGGGGACATGGTGTCCACATCGCTTTTGGTTAGATGGGGTGGGGTTTTTCTAAAATTTCCTCCTGAAAGCAGCAATAATTTGACAAAGTGCAAAAAAGTGTTTTCGTTTAAAGCATTTCCTTGTTAAAAGAATACTGGTTGTTGCTATGATTTGGCTCATATCAAACTTACCTTCATAAAGTAACTTGCCATATTGCTGCAGCTGGCTGGATAATGTCTGTTCCTGTGTTTGCCATTACCAAGCAAGGAGACCTGCCAAATTATTCAACAGTGTATTGCATTCCCAGCACCTCTTATTATTCCTTGCACTCCTTGCTCCCATTTTTTTCATGTTGTTCTGGTACACAGGGATGTAATGAAGAAGTTACATAACTAATTAAAGCAGATGTATTTTTAATACAGACTTTGGGATTGATTTTTTTTTTTTTTTTGAGAATTAACAAATTAAATTCTCAAGTGTTTTAATTTATTTGTTTTGGCTTTGAGGAGGGCTGTTCTCATTCAAATTTTCCCAAAGACTTAAGGTCTTTTCTTGGGTTACTCACACTCAATACAGACAACCCATGACTATTTAAGCATGCTGTCAGATCAGAAGCAAAGGTGTAACTAATGTAGCAATCAAAGGATCTCAAAAACTGACAGACTGCCTCTGAAGGATTTTATAATTTGTTTTATTCATAACTTTATTAAGATGTACGTATAGCTTCATTTTTATCACAAAGTGTATAAATTTAGTGGTTGCTAGCCAAAAATGGGGCATTGAAATCATTGAAAAGACTCATGCTGGCTCCACTGATCATGGATGAGTATTAAAGTTCACATAGACATCCTATTGTGATTAGTTGTTTTAATTTAAAAGTTTGTAGTTAACAGCTGAAGATTTATAACATGTACAGGGAAGAAGGATTAAGAAAACTAGGAAAAAATATTTGTGATGTAAATCAAGAAGAAAGAAAGAGTTGAATTTTTTTTTTTTTTTTTACCAGAAATCCTGAGTAAAAAACCTTCAATTTCTGATTATTCTTCAGGATGGATGGATGGTGGTTTCTTTGCCACTCTTCATATTTCCTTCCTTTCTTCTTCTTGATTTCTTTTCTCTGTCTTCTTGGATGAGTTCGGAAGGAAATAATAAAGACAACAAAGAAAAGGTAAGTTATATTTTGGGACCAGATTTCACAACCAAAGAGAAAGCGTAATAAATTTTTTCACCCATGGAAACATTTGTGAAGGGAGAAATGACAAAGAATTCCATAACCATTACCTAAGTAAAAAAATCATTATCATTAATAGCAGTGGAAGCAGTCTCTCTCCCTAGTCACTTGTTAGAAGATAAATCTCTACAAAATCTCAAAGGCCAAATTCAAAGAATAGTGAATATGCTTATTTTTGAGCCACCGTGTTCAGAGCAAGAGTTCTCTTGCTTTTTTATGTATTCAAAATGTTCATCTGAATTGGAAATCTTGGACTCAAGTTGCTACTTTGCCATGAAATACACATTTTAGATTGCACATTTTCAGACTTGGCAGACTGACCCCAGGATGAACTTCTTCTCCCTTCTTTTAAACCCATGAATACTGCTCTGCATGTTCCTTTTGTCTGGAGCACTGGGTCTCTTGCTCACAAATGACTAGTCACAGGGAAAAAGTTGGGATGAGATTAATCTCGCAAGACTCTACCTCAACCTTGGGCTGTTCAGTAGTGACTGGTGATGTATGTGGCGACTCAAACACTCTTTTTCTCTATACAAATGATGTTGACAGTGGTCAGCAAGGATTTCCACTTTTTGATCATGGAGTTGTCTTTTCTGTGGTTTGTGGTTGTCTAAACCAAGTGACTGAGTGATGAGCAATGGGGGTGCTGTAACCAGTCTCTGTGTACAGATATGTATATGTGCATACCTCCCACACAGAGACACAGAAGAAGAAACCCTGAAGTTTCAGGTACTTTTTTCTTGTGAAATAGCTGCAGGGTGACTGAGATGAATCAAATGGCTTGAAAGAACAAAACTTCAGGGAAATAGTTTCAGCAGTAAGCACAGTGATTTATGAGCAATGTGAAGGATTTACCACATTCTTGCATCAGTTCACATGATAAATTTGCTTTGGTCACTGCCTTCTGACTCACCATGAGAACTAATTTGCAAACCTGAGGTATCTGAATTGTAAATTATTCTGTTTATTATTCATGATGAATAGAAAATCATTGTATTAACATTCACATTTTTTTCATTTAAGATTTGAGATTGATTGAGAATGAAAGTTGTTAAGGTAAGACTTCGAGTTGTACAAACCTTGGCACGTATAATTTTCTTCTGCTCACTATACCTGACATTATCTTTCAGCCTTCCCTCATTTGAACTGTTCTCTTTTTCCCAGCTCTTCAAATATGCAACAGTCTGATTTCCAAAACAGAGAAACACTTTGAATTCTTGTAAAATCTGAAGTTTCTCTGCCTGGCTACAACTGCAGTTTCTTCATAGTTTATGTAGCTAAATATTGCTTCTTTTTTTTTTTTTTTTTTTTCCTGTTCCCATGCTTCCACCTTTGCTCTCTGCTATTCCTTGAACAGTGAAAGGTGTGCTGATTAGCACCAAGACAGGAAAAAATGTGCAGGGAAATGATTCAGAAAGGCCATTCAGATTTCTCTGAAATGTTTTGGGAAGTCTGTAGCAAGAACACGTATGTCACCTTCTGCCATATGTATAAATTGCTTCAGCTCTTTTCCTAGTTGCAGTGTGAGTTGTATTTCTAAGGAGTGGGTTTTAATTTTTAGTTATTATTTTAAAGGTCAGCCAGCCCAGACAAGCAGCATACCAATGACATGAGTTAATCATTTAGCCATCAGAAGATAACAGTGTTAACTCACATGAAATACAGGGACAGCATCACACTGGCAATCATTTTCCTTGGGAAAACAGTATTAAATTTTCATGTGGGTCCGGCTATGGTAATCAAGAAGTTGAGTGGAATGTGAACTTGCAAGCATGTAAGGTACTCCCCAGTAATTTCATGTGCATCCCATGATATTTCACACATTTGTGGTAAATGCAAAGTACTTTGCACATCCTTCATTAAGTGACAGCAGCCTTTTGTTTACAAGTGCATAATGGAGAATTGTAGCAGCAACTTCACAACTCAGCTTTGCTCCTGATTACTTGCTATTTCACTTGTATTCTAAGACAGGCAGAAATATCTCAATAACCCCCACCATCTGGGAGGACAGGATTGAGTAGACACTGACATTTTGTGAATGCGTGGACAAAAGTGAGTAGAACCTCCTAAATCCCATAGGTCTTGCAAAAGTAATTATGAATTACTTATTTTTGTGTTCTTTCTACTTCAGGAGCCAGTCTAAAAAACCGGGAATATACATCTTTATGCATTAATAGCACACTGCCTTTTTGATAAATCAAAGCTGCTTTGGTCAAGATTTTAAAAATTGACTAAGCCACCTTTTCAGAAAGTACCAAGTACTGACTCTGAAAAATAGGCCAAACAGGGTATTTGAAACAGTAGATGTCCAGAATGAGACACAGGCAATTCCTGATCACCTCTGAAAAACTTGGCTAGTTTTCTGGATCCACCTCAGAAAGCTATGTGGCAAACAGGAGATTTGATTTTTGTGATACAGGGTATCACACAGTTCCTACTCATTTGCCTGTCTGCTGCCCGCTGCTCCAAAAGTGAAACTCATTCCTCGGACAGGGCAGGCAGCAATATTGACATTGTTCCCTGCTAAAATAACAGCTTTAAAATCTAGCTGAGGTTTCTCAGGAGTCCATTGAGCTTCCTGGCATTTACATTCCTAGCCAGTCTTGGCAATACTAAAGCCATTTCTCTTCTCTGGGGCAATATAATCACTTTGTTTGCAATTCAGACAAATGAATTGATGGTCTACAATTGAGATGCCCAGAGGAAGGGCATAAGGATCATGACAGAAAAATTGCCAGAACTGACACAAACCCTTGCACGAGCGATGATCTTAAGGAAACGCATTTGGCAGGGAAATTGAGACTACGGTGAGAAGGGAATATGGTGCTAAGAAAGTGAAAAAGGAATCCAGAACACTGCATGACAACTGAGGTCTGTGCAAAAGGCACCAGTGAATAATTACATGTGTAAACTGATATTGAGCAAGCACAAAATGGAACACTAGAGCTTTTTCTTTAAGGATGTGCTTTCGTGTATGATTGGAAAGGCTTTGTTTCGTGTTTGTCCTTTAGTGATCACCTATTCACCAAAAGACTTGGTCAAAATCCATTTCCCCATCTGGACTGGTGCAACAGTTTAACCACAGGCAATAGCGTGTGCAGTGAAAGCTACAGTGAATAGAGCTCCTCATGTTTCCCACCAAAGAGCACTCTGCTGATTCACCTTGAACTTCTGTCTGGGGCCCATGGGGAACAGTAACTCCTCTGTGATTTCTTCCAGTGAGAGTGATAGCTTTACTATACCGTAATCTTCCACACCAGCAAGGAGGCTCATCTGTGGTGGAAACAGTGGCCTAAAGGAACAGAGAAGGAGAGACTTTGTCTCAGGAAAATATGAACCTGCTGTGAAGGTAAGTGTTTAAAAAGTGCAGAAGGACACCATCAAATTACTAAGACTTGTTATTGTATCTATTATAAAACTGTAATAATACAGAGGGGACTTCTGTCTGCTAAAAAAATTACTCTCTATATTGCTTATAATTAAGGAAAAATAAAAACCATATAACAACCTAGGCAATTCAAGCATCTTATAAGCTTTGAAAAACAGCTTCTGTAGAGCTCGTGGAAACACAGATTAACTTTGAAAATGTTATTCTCCCCAGTGGACAAATGTTCAACTGCTGAAGTCAAGAGACAATCAAGGATAGCAGATTGCATGCTGAGTGCTACTGAAGGGTTGTGAGTGAAGATGCACATGATAACGTGTTGATGACATCAAATAACTCTCCCTGACTCAGTGCTAGAAACCTTTTTGACAAAGCTTCATTGCATCTGGAGAAACAGCGAGGAAGTACCTTACCCAGTCAGTCTCTCCTGGGACATGGTATGTTCATGGGAGGACACACAGTTTGGACATTGGTCACAGCTTGAACTTAACTTGATGTTACCTTGATGGTTTCTGTAGCTTTAGTCACTCAGTACAACAAAAGACTCACTAAAAATTTGGGTCCTTAATGTCAGGCTATCCTTTTCTTTCTCAAACTGTACTGTTGCAGAGAACAACCCTACAGCCACAGGATTTCTGTAGTCCAGGGAAAATGTTCAGTCCAGCGACCAATTTAGGGACCAAAAGCCACTTCTCTGTTGTAGTGGAAAAGCTTATATCTTTCCTATATGCTTAATATTATGATGTGGATCTGATAGTACTCATTCCTTGATATATGGTAGACTAAAATATCTATAGGAATAATTAAAGTTTCAGTTACTTCTCCTAGTATATGCTTTTGCACATTTTTAGTTTTGGGAGCTGGAAATAGTTAAGTCAGCTCCCACCTTAATTTCCAGCCTTGTCTGTGTGCTCTGCGGTAGGCACCGAGGCTGACAAACAGCTCTGAAAAAGGGGAGGAGGAGCTTAATTTGCTAATGATTATTTTAAAAATACGTATGTATTGGGATAGATGGGAAAAGAAGTCATGAATATATGTCTTGGTATGGCTGAAACCCTCTCTTAATAAACCCTAGATTTTATGCAATGTTAATCTGTTAACATCCTTGCAAATGCTGTGGAAAAAAAAAAGTTAAAACTTTACTACTGGTTCAAATTCTTCAATGTGATGCATTATTAGCGGGAACTGGGGAACAATGAAAAACTGAGCCCCAGAAGGTGATGAATATTTCTATGAGAAGTGCTAAGCAATTGGAATAAATCATTATGAAAAGTGGGCAACGTGTGAAATTGGCAACAAATAACTGGAGGGCGCTTTGCTAGTGGTCAGTGTGAAGTCTGTTTGTAACCATGGCAACTAGGAGTCCAAATTTACAACATTGCTATCAACAGATATTGAAGGGTAACTTGCGGCACTTTTCTCATTCAAGCGATATTACCTGCTTTCTCCACTGTGCCCTACGGACACGTCCTCTGACTCCAGACTTCTTCCTTCACAGGGACAATCTGCAATAGGGCCAGTTAAGCCCTGCAAGTATGCATTCCTTCTCCTTCATGTCGAGAAGACTGGCACGCATCATACATTGTCTCTTTGGCTATTTGTTTTTATATTTTATCCCAAATTTGTGTGGCAAATAATAAAACTTACTTCAGGCAGTAAGATGAAATCTCTTCCGAATTCTGAGATCAAGCAGAGTTTTGTCTGAGACATTTTGCATCTTCTGGCTTATGCCCTGGTCACAAACAGAAGTCCACCAGAAGAATGCTGCTCAAGAACTACTAGAAAATTAGTGTTGCTTTTCAACTGAAACTCTCTGAATCCATTTATGAATAATCTCTGTTGAAAAGTAAATATGCAATCACCAAATTAATTTACCTGCATATGAAAAGTCAATATGCCTTGGTTTTCCTCTCCTAATTAAATTGTAAGAAACAAACAAATTGCTCTGGACATAGAACACGTAGAGACGGGATTCAGTAAAGGTCTTATTTTGCCTGGACTAAATGCTAATCCACAATGTATTTTTCTTCTTAAGTAATTATTTTTCTTGATTACAGAAGTCCCTGAAGTATTTCCCTACCTTTTAAATATATGAGCTGTCTGTAACTTAAAAGATTCTCTGCTCTAAAATGTTCTACAACCACATATATTCATTTTTATTGGGAGCTTAATTAAATAACTTAATTACAGCTAGATATGTACTTAAGTGTTTCCTTATGTTAACTTGTTAAATCAGGACTTCAACCTTTTCTAATTATTTAGAATACCAATGCTGTCTGGACAGGCTTAATTATTCTTACGGTATTACCCAAACCTAAGCAAAGACAATATTTTCCTAGTTCCTATTTGATTCTATGATGCAAAGAAACTAAATTGCTTAAAGCTAAAGCCTGATTTATTCCTGCTCTTTGTCATACTGCAGTTTATGTACATGTAAATTTTAGTTTTTATCAGTGCATTTCATTTTTCTCATTATTTATTCCTTTTTCAGTGATCATTTTCAAGCGTTCCAAGGTGGTCCAGCTGTCCCACAGGGGACAGGAAGATAACTCTGACTTACCAAAGAAGCACTGACATCTAGAAGTGTAATAAACAGTGCAATAATAAAAGGTTAAATGATGCACTGAAATGTTTATGCATACCTACTTTCAGTCACAGTACCAAAGCATTCGAACAAATATTCTGGAATAAACATAAGAAAAATTTAGTGTCTTCTTTTCTTTCTTTGTCCATAGATTCCTGAAGTGCCATATGCACCTGTATCTTAAGTGAAACCATTACAGGTACTCTGCCTGTAAATTTACATTCTCTGAAGCACATGGGTTCCTTTTAAATTTAACATAAATTCTGAACTCCGTATTTTTCCGTTGTTTTGTTTTGGTTGTTGTTGAGTTTTTTCCTTCTTGGCCTATAATACTATTTATATCAGAAACTGTTACCTGTTTTCATCAAACAACTCTCCAACTGACAAAGCTATGAACAGCAACCAAGTCCCTGGTAATCTGCATTCAGAAGTCTCAGTTACTGGACTGGGAGTAGTAATGTGTTTTCATGATAATATGTATCTTGCAGCCAAATGATGAACTCAGCAAATAAATGCACCATGCCAGACATATTTGCCACAGGAACTTTATTTCTCTTTATAGTGATGAAGAGAAAAAGAGAAAGAAAGAATTTTTTATAGGCTAATAAGTTTTCTGTATTATTGAGATTTTAACACTATGTTTTGAAAATTATAGGACATATAAAGGATCATCACTGGATTTTTTTTTCTAGCATAGTACATTGAAAATACCTATATTTGAGTCATTGTGAAGCCAAAAAAGCAAATTAGCACTCAAACAATTGCTGCTTACTACTATCACTTAATCTGCATAATGAATTTTTAATCTTGCTACTGCACCGATTGTTATAAACACTAAATCCTCCAGCCAGATGGAAATTTGCTGTATAGCAGGAGTGAGTTTTTCGTGGAATGTAATGGTAAAAAGGAAAAACAATTATCCACTAACATTCATTGATAACTGTAATACTTCCTTAGAGATCCGGTGCCTAGTACCTGCCCTGCATAGGTTCTCAACACTCATAACTCTGTACCTATGTTTGCCTCTATAGTACAGAATCTACTCCTAAATTTTATGAGAGAAAAGAAACATTTCATCATAGTTTAACAGCTATCAAATTCAAGACCTTTTGTGGGGGTTTTGTGACCTGAATGCCAAACAGATTCCATAAGCTCATTCCATCCGCTTGTTCTTGTCCTCTAGAAGTTTCCTCAACATCATCAAATGCCCAGATGTAGTATGAAAAGGAATTTATTAGCTAAAATAGAATTTAAAAAAATCTTATTTTAAAGAGAAATTGCTTGGAGTTTGGAGGTGCTTGCTTCAGCAGTTGTCAATTCCATCCTCAAAGTCAAATATACTAGTTTAAAATGTGCTAAATATTGTTTCAGTCTCTAAATGCTGATTTGATAAAAACAACATGAAAGAAGAAACTGTGATTTTACTTTTCAAGGAGCTGAGGCCTCTCAGATGGTGTGGAATTAATTTAAAATGCTGAGCTTTCACTATTTTGGGGGTCTGGGTTGTGCAGTTTTCTATAATTGACCTGAGGAACAATTACCTAGAGCTAAAGACAGTAAAATACTTGAAGAAAAGGAACGAACCCAAGCTAATGTCAAAATCATTGAATCCACAGCTGGGAGGAATAAACCCTCTCTTCCAGTTTCTGGGAGATACTCGAAATGAGGAACTAGACCTTTGTCATGACAATAGTTATGAAGGAGAAATGCAAACTATATAGGCCCTGAAATGTTTGGGTTTAGGGCATATCCATATTTGACATGGTGGGTTTTTTCTTATTATAGGATACCTGCTAAATGGCCTGAGAGACATGCATGCTGGGAGACACCCTTATGGCTTTATCCCAAGCACTGTCTACATCCCAATATTCTCTACAGGTGCTTTTTGCCACATTCTTCAGGGAGTCCCTTTGAAAGCACAACTTTTGTATGACCAAAACACCATTTTTATGGAACTGCTTTCTATTATCTCTACTAGGGAGAAACAGATGAGTTCCAGTGTGTGAAAAATTGAAGAATATCAGCAGACCTGTACCATACTCCAGCCCCATTTACTCTAAAAGGTCATTTTTTTCTCCAGATAAGTGAAAAATAAAGAAGGAGTAAATAGTTTTTCTTGCTTCTGGCCTTGCAAATTTCCCAACAGGATACCAATATAATTTATTTATGATACCTTTTTGGTAGCCTGAATAAATGCATTAGAAGAGAAAAATGTAAAAGACAGTGCAGAGATTCAGCAGGGGGGTTTTTTCCAAAACTTTGATAGAAGGTGTAAGACAGAACGACATAGATTCACCACAGACCCTTCTTCCCACAGCAAAATGTCCTGGGACATCTTGGTGGTGAGAGTGGGAGGGAACTGTGGAAGACTCTAGCTTCCGCTGCCAGACCCCACCTCTTGCCTTCTCCACTCACGGTGTGCTGCTGAGACCAGGCCAAGTTGCTGTAACTTCCTCTGGTGGACACAGAACCAGAAAAGGAGAAGGCTCCCTCAGGCACACTTTTTCTTACAGACCTGGAAGGCGATCTCCCTAGCCATTGAACAAGTTACTTCTCAGCACCAAGGACAGTCTCCCAACTGAGTTCTTCAGGAGCCTGTGCTGTCATCATTCACGTGTAGCAGTGTCTCTGGAGCAAAGAGAAACACATCTGACAATGACTACAAAACTTCTTTTCACAATTGGCACCTATCAGATACTCAGCTGCAGAACAACATCATGACTGGGGACATGATGATATTTTGCCCTTGCAATGTCCCTTCCCTCCAAAAGTATAGAAAACCCCTAAAGGTGGCATGCTTTGGGACAGATTGGCCACTGAAGAAAACAACAGTAGCTATCAAAATATTTCAAAGCATTCTGTCCCTCTCTTCTGTCATTCTCAGAGTGCCCCATCCTATGTGTGTGTTATACTCATAGGTTATGAATGGATGCAACTTCAGCATACATCAAGAAGGATAAAACAGTTTTATATACACAGCCACTGACTTTCATCTCCATATTTGACATACTGGATGACAGAATTTTCTTTCATTTATTCACAGAATCACAGAATGTTAGAGGTTGAGAGGGACCTTCGGAGGTCCAACCCCCCATCTAGTCCAGCCCCTCACTAAAGTAGGTTCACCTAGAGTAGGTTGCATGGGATTGTGTCCTGGCAGGTTTTGAATATCTCCCAAAAAGGAGACTGCACAATCTCTCTGGGAGAGTCCATTGTCTTTCTTGACTCTCATGAGTCTCTCTCTCAAGTCCATTGTCTTTCTTGAACTAGGGGGGCCCAGAACTGGACACAGTACTTCAGATGTGGCTTCACCAGGGCAGAGCAGAGGGGGAGGATGACTTCCCTCAACGTGCTGGCCATGTTCTTTTTAATGCACCCCAGAATACCATTGGTTTTCTTGGCTATAGGGGCACATTGTTGGCTCATAGTCAACTTGTTGTCCACCAGAACTCCCAGGACTCTCTCTGCAGAGCTGCTTTCCAGCAGGTCAGCCCTTAATCTGTACTGGCTCATGGAGTTATTCCTCCTGAGGTGCAAGACCCTACACTTGCCCTTGTTGTACTTTAGTAGGTTTCTCTTTGCCCAACTCTCTAGCCCATATAGCATATATATGTATCATAATATGGAATATTCAGTGAACTAGTATCAGCTTTTTTTAAATAAAAAAACCCCAAAACCACTTACAGGTATGTTCTTCATTCTTTTTCTTGGGTGTCTTTTTGTCAATCTAGTTAAACTACCAGTGCTCTGACAGACCCTTCTGGCACTACTTCAGGTGTCTTGAAAACCAAGAAACAAACACTTCTGAGTGATTTCCAAGAAGTGCAACTAAGCCCAAAGTAGCTGTAGGAATTGCCTGAGGTAAGGTGGAGAAGCAAAGTCTTGTTGGGAGCTTGCAACAATGTGAAGTAGCTGTTTTTAAAGGGCAGTGAAATGGTACGGTTGTGCAAAAGGACTACCTCATTTGATACTGTGTGCGGAGACCCCGATTCTACCTGTTCTTCAAAAGCAAGCATAACATGAAGTACATTCATAGGATTAGAATGTTTGTTGAATCAAGACCCTGCACTACTAAATTAAAAAAAATACATTTTTTCCTTCCAAATACTGCTGCTTTGGTTCCTATCTGTGAGCCCAGTGCATAGAATGAAACTCTCCCTTTATTTATGTCCTGGAGGCTGACACCTTTTCATATAATTTTTCTTTGACTGTTTCTGAATGGGAGCAGGCCAGAGTATTGTGTAAAGACATTTGTGTCTCCCAGCTCCCTGTCTCATACAACTGAAGCAATCAGTTCCGCACAGTATGATGGAGAAAGGGCAGATTGAACAGATGAATCAGAGGTGAGGACAAAAGTATTTTTGAATTTGGGGTGTGTGTGTGTGTGTGTGCTTGAGTTAACTTTTATGAAGCTTTCATGAATAATAAACTTTTTTCTTGTTTTCAAACTCAGCTTGCTTTCCTGAGCATGAATGATTCACTGGAAAATTTGTTTGCAGCTATTTTAATAGTTAGCAATAACAATACATTATATCAATTCCTCTCAGTTGCTAGTTTTTCTCAAAGATGTCAGATAGTTTAGTTGAACACATGCTATGTAGCTGTTGGTTTGGTTCATTTAAAAATATTTAGTATATTCTTTACCAAAACAGTATGGAAAACACAGCTTTGACTCAGCAGAGATTTTAGTAGTAAACAGCTCAGTGTAATTACTTAAGACAGGTTTTAATCTGCGTAGTCATGAAATATTCATGATCATACCTAAGAATAAATGTCAGTACTGTAACAGCTTCTTATGATATCTAGGACATTATCTGTGAATTGTTTGAGCAAGTATTTACTTGGGCATAATTAAGTAACCTTTCTGCCTGGAGTAACATGCTAAGCAGCTTCGTGTGTGGTGCTATCCTGCTCATTCCTGTAGCAAAAATCCTCTTGACTGAGATTATGCTAGATCTCATCGCTGAATTTTGGAAAACCAAGGCTAATGCTTATTTGTGAGTAAGGATTTGACATTTGAGCCCTGTAAAAAATTACTTGATATTCAACATCTTGCACTTGCACGTAAACCTAGCACAACACAAAACTCCCTCTTGTTTTAAAGGCAAAGCCTATTACACAGACCTCATATTCTTTCACTAAAAGCTTCTAGAAGTTTCATGAAAAAAGACTTTAAAAGGCTGGATAGGTGTCAGAAATGTATTAATTCTAGATGATCCCTTTTGTTCAATTGTATATGCAATATTAAATCACATGTTTACAGCCAGATGTAAGTAGTGCACTCAGGAGGCAGTGAGGTTTCACGTAGGGAGCATGGAGATCTGCCGTGGGCTGCTTAGCAATAGTGGGCCAGTTCCCAGCTGGAATAAGCAGGAGTACCTCCTACTGAGCTTTACATCTACCGCATGTGTCCTAGTGATTACACAGGTCCAGGGATTAGTGTCTGGCCAGACACAGGCCAGTGTCTGGGAGAGGGTATGAGGGTAAATGGACCTTTGGTCTGAGTCAGTGCAGCCATTTGTATGTGAATGGTAAATTTTACTATTTTCCACTGTTATTTATGGTGAATTGTTATTATTGTTGTTATTATTTATTTATGCAAAAGCCTAGGTAGACAAAGCCTAGGTACACATTCTGCCCGACAGGTCAGCTTCTGCCAGGTGATGAGGTATCACAGCAGCACTAGGGCTGGGCTCAGTAAGTCCACCACAGCTTTCCCCTGCACACATGCATCATTGGAGCTGTGCTTGTGGCATCCTCACACTTTAGAGTACCAGTGAGTGGTTGGTGAGATTCCTCAGGTACCTCATTGTTGGTGCTGGAAATGACTTGATGCTGTTCTGGTGGGCTCCACCTGAACCTGCTGTAGGTAAAGTACACACCAGCTACAACGGCACGTGAATTTGCAGGTATGACCCTCACCTGAAGGCTCTATGTGAATAATGCAAAGTGCTGGATCACATCCCGCTCACCTTCCCTCTGGTCATCAGCTGGTGAAACAGGCATCAGAATGGGGTTCACTGTTTCTAAATGGAGTCTGTTCATTTACTGCCTCAGCTAACTGTGAGCCTTTGTTTACGAACACGATCAGAGTAGCAATGGGGAAGTAAGTTATCATCATCTCAACCTTAAATATCAATCAGAGTCTGGTCTCCTAACTCTGATAAGAGATACCTTTATCCACCAGTGGTTTTGTTTGAATTCAGAGGGTTTATTTTAGGTACAGCATAAATCATATATAGTGTTACTCCATACAAGTAAGGATATCAGAATCTGACCCAGGATTTGCTAATGATCTGTTGATAATGAAATAGGAAAACACTTCTTTCAGAACTACAATGAATTGTCTTTTTTGGGTAAGACCAACTGGCCACTTATTTGTATAATGCTAAAGTCTCATGGGAGTCTAAATACATATTTTGTTAAAAGTTTCTACCATATGCCAGAGATTTGTGCTTATTAATTAGCATCCTGAGAAGACTATTTCAAAAACATGTGTAGGAGTGGTCTGGTTAATTAGGGAATATCAGAAATCTTATATCAACATAGTTTGGATGTACATTAATTTTTTGATGTCTATTATTTCATCCAGACACAACATTTACTGTAATACTTGGCCTAGTTCTAAACTTCAGAAGCTAAGGCTACAGAGCCTCTTCATATCTCAGCCAATTTACTGATGAGTTGGATGTTACATAGTTTTCAAGAACATCAACAGTAAAAATAGAAAAATAAATAGAAGTATCAGGGGAACGTTATGTTCAAGCAGATTGATCAGCAGCATTACATTTCCATCATAAATAGGCAAATTAATACAAAGAAAAGTGGATCACTAATACTGACCACAGATTATTTTTTTTTACTGTTTTAATTACATGGTTAATTTTTTTTACGTTAATTCATTGGCTACAGTTATTCCTTTTGCTGGCAGTGAAGAATAGGTGAGCAACTGCTAAATTTTAGAGTGTAATAGCACCCTGGCACAAATCTTCTATATTTCCTGTCTTTCTCCAGAAAAGAGAATTGTTCATACAGTGAATTCTAGCAGATAGAAAGGTATCATAAATGAGATTGTATATTTCTTATGTTAGATCTACCAAGATCATAGTGATCTAGTTCTTATGTTAGTGTCTCACAAAATGGCCTCAGAGATATATCACCCCATGTATTTATGGAAACTTTTAGTGTTATGAAGGAATTTGCCCTTTTTATTTAACAATCTTTTTATTGTTCTCCTTCATTGCTTCCTAAGGTACAAAGTACCCAGGACTTCCTTCCTGATCCCCTTAGCCACTCATGGAGTGTCATATTCTTCTTCTATGCAATCATTTAAATTGAAGCAGGAAAATATAGACTATTCACCATTATAATTTCCTGTTATCTTTTATAAGTAATAAAAGGAATTCAATAGTAGAATGGATTAGATACATGAGCAGGAAACCAGTAGAAGCAAGCCCAGGCATTTTAGTATAGCATCAGCACTCTTATAATAACCTCCCTGCTCCTGCAATAGCCCCCTGCCTCTAATGTTCCCTGTTTCTGTCTCCAGTGTTATCTTGGTTTTTCTCAGCTACAGTTAAATTCATTGTCAGGGAATGGTACTTCTGAAGGAGGATGGATTATGTGATGTGCAGTTTATATGTGTGAAAGCATGTCATTTTAAAAGCATTCCCCCTAGTGAATATCAGGAAGTGATCTTTGAACCTATGGGCAGTCCCACACAAGAACTTAAGGGAATAGAGAGACCAGGAGGCAACATCAGATGGATCAGGCAGGGCAAGAGGAGACTAGAGTGGAAGGGAAAGAAGATACATAAAAAGGAGGTGGAACTAATTTCTGGCTTCCCTATTCTAACATCCCCAAGGCAAAGGCTTTACTCTCTCTGTGACCTACTGTATGCAACATTTTAGAATTCTGTGTTTCTCTAATATTAAAACTCATGTGAAAACCAAAACTGAAAAAAAAAGAACTGCCCCACTGTCCAGGTTCTCCAATTCTTGACACTGGTGCTCACAGTTTCCTATAGGAATTTTATTCTTACGTGAGGTATTGATACAGGAAAATCTTTCTAGAAACCACAAACGTAGATCTTTAATGTATACTTCAAATCAGAAAATACTGGTCAAATACTTTTTGTTTCCCTTATCTATTGTTTAAATTAATATTGTTATTGTAGAAAGCATTTTCTAATTAGTACAGTTTTTAGTTTGTCAAGATACCACATCTGAGGGCATTTAAGGAATCCTGCTTCCGTCCTTTTGTCAGTTAGAAGCACTGTAAACTGACCAAAAGAGATTTCTTTGCAGTCCGGCTGTGCACAATGATTTTTCATGAACACATTTTTTTCCAAGCATCAGGTTCAGACTTTTAAGGGAACAGTTTCATTCCCAGTAAGAAGTCAAAGACTTAACAGCCTGTTGACTTTGAAAAATTCTGAGAATTAATCAAATGGATTATAGGATGGACTTGAACCAAGAACAAACTGTTTTTGACTCAAAGTCCAACCATTTCTGTTCACACCAGTTAGTTGTTTTTAAATTATTTCCTCCAGTGAGTTTGTAGAAGCCTATGAAAGATTAGTTAACTTTACAGGTTTCTGTGGGGTGATGTATTAACCTAGGCTTTCAGCATGTCATTAGAACAAAAAAGTAAGAAAAGATTTCATAACTTCAAGACATGGTAGAATCATAGAATCACTTATCTTGGAAAAGACCTTTAAGATCATTGAGTCCAACTGTAAACCTAACACTGCCAAAACCACTGCAAGATGGATTCTAAAAAAGCTTGGAAATGTGAAATATAGCATTGATAAACTAAATATGAAAACTGTGGATAAAACAAAATAAGTATGAGCATATACATAACAGGCTACTAAAGCATTAATTACATAGGACAGGAAAAAATATTTATGTGCCCATCTCTATTCCTACTTAAATAAACATTGTAATCTCTTATGTGGAATTCTATAAACACAAATTTTATAGGAAAAAAGGCTTAATAACATAGAGAAATTGTTTTTTGCTTAATTTCAAATGCTTCCATAGTCTAAAGATAATACATAAAATATGGAAATCAGGCTAAGGAAACAACAAAGAGATACAAAAGGATAAATCCCCAGTGTGAATGCATGCTAGAGAAATATTTATTTTAGAATAGGTCACCATTGAATCACTTCATTGACAAATGTTGCCATTATTGTTATGATAGTGCCTAAGAATATCGACTCAGAACTGAAGCACATGAGCAGCTTTTCAGAAACATAATAAAAAAGCCTGTCCCTTACTCAAGGTACTTACTATCCATCTGCCAGACAGCATGAAAAGTAAACAGACAAGTAGGATGGGAATAAATAAGAGAATGAGATGACAATATCAAGAGAGTTTAGCGGAAAAGGGGTGTTTCAATGCTTACTTCACTTTAGTACTAATACATATCAAGTATAGCTCTGTTCATGTTTGGTGGGTAGTACTCGGAAGGAACACAGCCCCTGTTTTCTGCTGCCACATCTTCATTCTATATTCCAGTAAAAGCTATTAAATTTCCATTCTAATTGGTATAGCAAGTATTTCAAAATTTTTTGAATCTCATATCAGCCTAGAAATATATGTTGGTAAAAATAAGATTTTTGGAAGAGGTTCCTGTCCTGCAGTTGGAAGGTATGGTACCATATAGAGTGTCCAGCTGGTGGTACACATAGTGTGAGCACAGAAGTTTATGGGATAGCGTCCGATCTAGCAAGGCACTGGATAATATATTGTATTATTATGTATTAATATATGCAGTAATACATGTAGTAGCATATGTATCATTATAGTATATACTATAGATCAATCACAAGAAAGAGCATTCCAGTTGAATATAATCCTTTGCAAGTACCCTCAGGGTGACACAGGCACTTTGAAAAGAGCTCTCACACAATGGTCCACTGCAGAATATGAAGGAAAAGGTATAAAAGGTGTGCAACATTGCTATAGATTATCTTATAGATAGTTTGAGTGTTGGTAACTGCAAGGTTATCCCATTGAAACAATATCTGTAATCATATTCTAGACCTAGACACAATTAGAAGTCGTCTGTTTGACCTATAACCCATTTGATGAATGAAAAGAGGCACCTAACATTATACTCTAAATATCCTCACTGAAAGTTGTTGACATGTAGGTTTTTTGCAAGACTTTTTTTCTTCCCCTTAACGTGATGAAGTAGAAAGCATTTTTATGGGAGAACATTTTTTTCCTGCTGAGTTATTACCTCTTCTTCCGAGCAGCAGTAATCTTCTTACTGATTACTCTCTGAAAAGAATGACCTGTTGTATGCCTGCATGCTTGGAATTAGACAAAGGACACCTAGGACAAGAAATGGCAATGCATTCTGGCTGTCTATGCCTCTGAATCAAAGCAAGTAAAAGTGTAGCTTGTATTGTCCCCATTTAATAACTGCCATGTAATAACTAAGGATCTAATGTTTGAAATCATTAACATAAATTCCTGTCATGACGAGATGAAGGTAAGAGGTATTTTAGCTTGATATGCCTGTGCCTAATACACAGTAGAAGACAACTATTTTTTGCTGCCACTTGTCTTTGAACTGAACATGGTCCTATTTGCGCATTCCTGAAGAGTTCAATGCAACAGACTATTCTTCGTGCCGCATATGCTTTCCTTGGTCTAACCTGAACTAGTGACTTTTTCCCTCTCCTGGCAACTGTGAGACAAATGTTTTGTCCAGACACTTAAGATTTTATATCTTTAAAAATCGTTACTTGGTCCAAGATCAACAGAAAGCTAATAAAAAAGTGTCACCATCCACCTTCTTAACAGATCCTTATTACAACTAGGAGAAAATACTTCTTCTACTTTAAATGAGACAACACATCTTCTTGGAGTAGTCTATCTCAATAGCCCACTGACTGGGCATGACTAAGAAACTCACTTTAGAAACAGAGTAGATTACATCTTTTATCAAAGGAGAATAAAGACAGTGATTGAACCAATAAAGGAGCAAGCACACAACATGATTTATGTCCGGAGAGGGGAGAAGGATGTCCCTTGATTCCAGATACACATGTCCTTATGCAGAGGGTGAGAAGTGAGTCTGAGGGGTAAAAGACAACCATAGTTTCTATTTCCTCCGGCCATTAACTGGTAAGGGTAAAGTATGAGGGAGCTCATGGGCTCTAGAAGTTCTTCTGAGGTAGGTGGTGCGTAAACCCTAGCATGGCTCATGAGATATATGACCCTGTAACATCTGAAGGATTTGAACCTTCACTGTGTTTCTTCATCTGTCCTCTCATTTCTCCTCATAGCAAGAAGAGTTGAATTCATCATCAGGATGATTCATACACTGACTGTCAGGGGGTTCATTGCATGGCAAAAGTTCACTTAGATGCCTGCGTGAGAAAACTAAGTATTTCAGGGAGATTTCTCTTCGTCACATCAACACTAACAAAAGTCATCACCCACCTCTATGGATGAAGTTCTGTAATGTTTTTTTTGTTTTCTTGGATGTTGCCATCAGTGATTCTGTACTAAAAGCATGTCTTCAGAATATAGGCTACATTAATAATATTCTATTCTGAAGTGACCGAGCATGGAAAACTAAAACTAGAATAAATACTTCAGAATATAACTGAAGTCTTCTCTGAAACACTGTGGACCAAATGCTGTTTTGATTTGGGAATTCAAGACAAACACGTCAGGTTCTACTGAAGCTTTGGGGTGCACAAATAAAATGACAATTGCATAGTATCCAGACTACCCTGCATGCCTGTATGCCTTGGCTAGTAGATAATCCTATCAACTTCACATGTACAAAGTATTAAAAACAGTACTGGAAGTACTACAAAAGTGAAAGTGTCCTTGGATCTTTTTGACAGTTGCCAAAGGATGTTTGACATAATCTTCATAACTTCTGGTCCAGTGTCTGGTCCAGTGAGATGGACCAAGTGCATTAGGATGCATCTTGAGTAACAAAGACTAGTACTCTAGGCTTATCTAGAGTACACCTGAATCCCAACAATGAAATCTTGTTAAAACAAAGTTTTATGAACCTTTGGTCTCCATCCAAAGACAGACATTTTTCAGGTGGTTCTGAGCAAGTAAAAGCCTGTGAGTTAAATTTGAAGCTGATTTATAATGTTTTCTGCACCGGTTAATGTAGACATGTCCACTATTAACATAATGACTCTGTTTCATACTTCACTATATGTATTGGGTGGAATAAGGTGTTAGACATGTAGGTTTCAAAAAGAGAAATACATTTTTTATTCAAAAAGGCTCCATGCCCTTCGAAATTTAAGCATTTTTCAAAGCTTTAATTACCACATCAAGTCAATTGGTAAGAGGAGAGGATGGCAGGTGTAAAGAACTAGATAACTCAAAGCAAAGGAATCAGTTATTAAGAAGATGAATTCTCTAATGAATCTACTTGCTATTCTGCAGGAAGAGAGCATCTGGATACTTGCAGAAATAAAACATATGGTAATGTATTTGTAAGATATTGATATACATATTCTCTTAAATATGTTGAAAAATATGGCAGCTAATATACACTTTTTTATAAACGTCTATAAATATTTATCAATGAAATGTATTAAAACATATACTTGTCAAGTATATGTTTTCTCTTTAAAAAGAGAATTCATAATGTGGAATGCTTGGTAATCTTCCTAGATGACTCAGAGAAGCAAGTTTTCTGAGCAGAATGATAAGTGTATGACTTCTGTTGACTTCAACAAGAGATGGATTTTCATTTTAGAAGTACGGAAGTAATACTGCATTGTTTCTGTAATTCGCATTGAAAAACATCATCAGTTAGTCACCCTTATGCTGGTACTCTTGATTATATCCGGAACTGCAGTAACTATCCAGACAGACAAAAAGTCTCTTTTCAAATATCCTGGCAGAGAGGAAATTTTCTTCTTTATGAAGCTAAGACTACGGTCCTCCCAGTCAGTTCTGACTGATAGGTCCCTTTTCTTTTGAGAAAGAGTCAGTTTATCTTCCTCCCTACCCAAAAATAGAGAAGACAGTGGCAAGATGAAAGGAGGATGAAGAGGTGATTATTTACTAATTTGCTACTGTAGTGGGGAAGTGTTTGTCTGTGGGATACTGACTGTCAGTGTGATTTGTAGATGAAGCTAAAATTAATGAGTCTATCCTTGATCTCTGTAGAGACTGTTTAGAAATAAATGGCTCCTCCTTTTCACTCAAAACAAGCTAAGTAAAGATGTACCTCTGTTTGTGATTACCTAGGGCTGAATGTAAGAAAAAGATTGCCAGATTGTCTTGTCCCACATCAAAACAATAACCTTTAGGGTATTCTGAGGTAACTGCCCCTTAGTTACTCTTTCTGTCTGGATAGGAGAGATTCGAATCAGAAACACAACCCACTATATTAAAATCTCCTAATTCTCATGACCCAAATTGAATTTCTGAAATGGAGGTGTCTGTATGTGAGGTATTCATTAGACTTTTACTCAGTAAGTAGTGGGAAATGGGCACTGTTAACTCTTGATCTATCCCTTTCTAAGATACTTAGACATCCAACAGTATCCAGAGATACCAGTCTCCATCCACTGGGTTATGTCATTTTTCATGGGTAAGACTGATAATATTAATAATCAGGAAGTAAGTCAATAAAACTGTTGGACATCTATAAATTAGTTAAACACCTTGTAGCAGGGGTAGCCAGGGGAAAATCCACTAGGAAATATATATTTCTATTTTTTAAGCTATAGAAAAAGGAGAACAAGTTGAAAATAATCCAAGGATTAAAAGCGCTTTTGTGAAAAATAGTTGATCCACTGTGTGTACCAAAGTATATTCAGATAGATTCATCATCCACCATGGTAGCTGGTGGAGACAGCTTCAACAAGTCACCTAGAAGGTTTTTGTTAATTATCTCCTTCACTTTGATATAATGTGGGGGGAGAGATATGGACATGCAAATCATGACTGACTTGCTTTCTATTGCTAGAAATGAAAGGGACATTTCTGCATCCAAGCACTTTTAGGTAATAGGCTCTACATAGCAATGGAAGCCACTGGGAAATATCCTTAACATGAAGAAGAAAGAAACCTTCTAAGTTATCAGACTTTCCCCTTTTGCACACTCTCCTTTTATTTTTATTCAGCTTTAACAAAAAAAATTTAGTGTTTGTACTGGTTTTGAATCGGATATTTTTCTTCATAGTAGCTCATGTGTGGTGCTATGTTTTGGATTTGTGACCAAAACAGTGTTAATGTTTTAGCTGTTGCTGAGCAGCACTCACACAGCATCAAGGTCTTCTCTGTTTCCCACCCTGCCCTGCCAGCAAGTAGGCTGGAGGTGCACAAGAAGATTGTCGGTACTGGGACCAGTACTATTCAACATCTTTGTTGGGGACATGGACAGTGGGATAGAGTGCACCCTCAGCAAGTTTGCTGATGACACCAAACTCGGCGGCGCAGTTGACACGCTGGAGAGAAGGGATGCCATCCAGAGGGACCTGGACAGGCTTGAGAGGTGGGCTCGTGCAAATTGCATGAAGTTCAACCAAGCC
>JAOXNO010000013.1:108826135-108838690 GCA_028565335.1 Limnodromus scolopaceus | reverse complement strand
GGGGCTTTGAGCAACCTGCTCTAGTGGGAGGTGTCCCTGCCCATGGCAGGGGGGTTGGAACTCGATGATCTTTAGGGGCCCTTCCAACCCTAATGATTCTATGATTCTATGATTGGAGGGGACACAACCAGGACAGCTGATCCCAATTGATCAGAAGGGTATCTCATGCCATATGACATCATACTCAGCAACAAAAGCTGAGGGAAAGAGGGAGGAAGGAGGGAACATTCAGAGTGATGGTCTTTGTCTTCCCAAGTCACTGTTACTCATGATGGAGCCCTGCTTTCCTGGAGATGGCTGAACACCTGCAAGCCAATGGGCAGTAGTGAATGAATTCCTTGTTTTGCTTTGCTTGCTGCACATATTTTTCTTATTAAACTGTCCTTATCTCAATCACGATTTTTCTCATTTTTACCCTTCCGATTCTGACCCTGCCCCACTACAGGGGAGTGAGTGAGCAGCTGCATGAGGCTTAGCTGCCTGCCAGGGTTTAACCCACAACAGTCTTATGTTAATCAGACCATTTTGGACTGTGATTTGACTATGTACAAAATTTCTAAATTTTTCTGTTGTTATTTAATGAAAATAGCTCCCTTGGAAACTAAATTGTTCTCTGTGATTATACTACTTTCCAGAATTTTAAAAATTATGAAAATTGCATACAAAAGTATTGTTTATGTTCAGCAGTTAATTTTGAACTTCATTATCTTGACAGATTTAATTTTCAAATATAATTGATTAGTCACTTTCCAAAGACAGATTTTTGGTTTAAAGTCATTAGGAATCTGAAAAATGTTTCCAAAGCCAATAGAGTATAATAATTGATCTTACTTCTATATGTCAGTTAAAATCCACACTTAAAGAAAAACTTGATTGGGGAAAAGAAATTACTTCCTGGCTAGAACCACATGTCCCCACTAAAAAGTTTCTGAATTAATTATATAACCTTTTAAAAGTAATCATAGAAATGCTGATAGGAGTCAAGCGCACAAAACCTAAGCGAGTGGTGCTGCAATTCTCAAAAAGCAAAAAAGTGGCCTTTGCTTCCCTACATGTCACTGTTAGCCGATGGTCACAGCTGTCATGTGGGGAGCAGAGTGCCACACAACACATAGGAGCCCCATCAGAGAGCCATAACTCGTGGCACCGGTATCTGTGCAAATGTGGAGAAACAGGACTGGTCCTACCTGGGAAAGCACTGATATATGAGATGTTAAAAAGCAGTTGGAGGAATGCATAGCAATGGCTGACAATATCGATTGCTAACTGACATAAAAGACACTCTATTTCCTATTCTGTATCAGGTCATTTTAGGTGACAGACTCCACAAACCAGCAGGAGCCAGAAGGAAAACAAGTAGGAGAAAGGAAGAAAGTGGGAGAAAACATGGCCAAAGGAGTGGATTATGAAGGTACCATTTCCAGCCATGTTCAAAATGGATAACAGCCAAATCAGATTACATTTCTCAAGGCAAGAAAAGTACATTTCTGTAATTGAAAAGTGAGCCGGCAAAGTGCACACAAATTTCAGTAGCGTGGGTGGCTAGAAAAAAAGCATATTTGAGGCTAGAGTTACATTGCAATTACTAGTAGGGCAGTGCAATTTAGTTTACTGGAAAGTTTAAACCACCTACACCTTAACCAGCTCACTGAAGTGCAAGCGGTAACCTAGTGGCAGCACAGCAATCAGCATGTGTGGACTGTACAAGTATTTGCTTGTATTTGCTTCACATGACACATTGCAATTAGACTTGGCTACTCTGAGGCGAAAATTTGGGTCTCTATATTGGGCTAACGCAGTAAAAATGAAATCAGGATATTATTCTGCCACTGGTATTTTCTGAATCTGTTTCCTTTTCTTTTGCAATGCCAAAAGAGGGGATTCTACTACATCTGTACTTCAAGCCATCTGCTTAGTAAATTAAAGGGTAAGTGGAAGAGCTGGTGGGCTCATGATTCCTCTTCATTCACAGGAAAAAACACAGATCAGTGGCTGTGCACAGTGATAATATACTTATTAAGGGACTGCTTCAAAATAATTCCATCCCTCAGGACAAACCAGGATTGCTCCAGCTCTGAGATGGTAAGTAAAAAATGTGTGTTTCTAATTACTGCCATCAGATTACAAACATGATAGCAAGCACTGGAAAGTATGCGGACTTGCACATTTTTAAATGAGGTAAAGTTGGGGTTAGGTGAAAGTGGGGCGTGGCCATGAGGATTAACAATTTTTCGTCTTCCAAGCTGTGTGAAGAACAAGAGTCATACTGGTAGGTGCAGTAGTGGGAGGTTTGTTCACAGAGATGTGGTCAAACAGCCCCTGCTCCCTCTTTTGCTTTGGCAGGTCACTGACGGATGAAGAGATCCTAGGGGCATGGACGTTGCAGGCTCATTTCCAGAGTTTTTCACCTGTGTTAACCTGAGCCCTCAACCACCTCAGTGACAACTGAGTAGGTAACAATACTACAGAAATGTTCAGGAGCATGGGAAACTTTTTGATCCCTCCTGTTGCATATTTTTAAAGTCAGCTTGGACTCCCCCTCTGCTACAGCACAGACAGCTATTGCACCTTCTGATACATTGCATTTCATGACAGCTTTGCACTATGCCTGAGGATACAGCAGTGTTAAAGTATTTCTTTATTCCTGTGGCAGTGGGTTGTAATGCCTTCCTGGATATCCTATGGGCTATTGAGCACTATAATATAGCTTGACAACGATCAAAAAATACAGCTTAGTTGTTCATGACTGTGTCATGTGGCTCAACACAAATCCTTACTTTTATTTTTGATAAGATCTTAAAACCAGACAGGTAATATAACCAGGATCCCAGCCCAACAACTTATCCGAACGTGGAGGATGCAAACCCAGCTTCCTGTAACTTACTTCTTTTTGATGGCTGCTTGGCTGCTTGTATGCATGTTTTCATTCCTCTGATGTCTCCTGTGTGCTCTTAATTTTTTATTTGCAGGTAAAAAATCTCTTTTAGTGTGTTACATACAAACTGTGGAGATAGAGCTGTCTTACCAGGCCAACATTGTGCTGAGATGTGCAGAATGAAGGATCAGAAGGCCTTGAGATAGTTTATGCATACAGCTTTTGCATTTTATCGGTTTGCTGTTAATGAGGTACTATTGAAGAATTTGGAAGCGTGGCCTTGAGGATCATTTAACATGATGAATCATCCAAATTTAACCTAGTTATAGAAACACATGAAGAAAATGAAGAAGTTCTCTGTTGAACTGCAGAAAGTACTTTGTAGTGTTTAACACAAGGTGAAATGTTCACAGGTGCTTAACAAAGAAAGTGACTCAGAGAGTCAACAGGAGAAAAGTTAAGCTGCATTCCAAAAAGTGGTTACCCATTAATGATGTCAGTTTTAACTATTTTCTGAAAATTTCCAAACAAGTTAATAGAATTATTTTATTTATGATATATGAAAAATTATTTAAGATGATGTTTCATTCATGTTCATGGACAGGTATGTGGCAGTGGATGGGGCAGAGTGATTTAACTCTGCAGTATAATTCAGCTCTTTTACATCATTTTGGGAGGACAAACTAAGCCTTAAAAAAGCTCAATTAAATCTCTAATAATTATATCTTCAGGAGGAGAAACTTTATTATGAGTGTGTAGCAATAACCTCCAAGGCCTCTTCCCTAGATACTAGCCCCTTGGTGAGGAGCCAAAACTATTGCCTGTCTCTACTTTCGGTGTGGGGTTTTTTGGGGGGTTTGTTTGGTTGGTTGGTTTGGTTTGGTTTGGTTTTTTTTCCTGCTGGTTGGACTAGATGATCTTAAAAGGTCCCTTCCAACCTAGGTGATTCTGTGATTCTGTGAAGGTCTACTGCAACAACCTGAAGCAGCTCCAGGGACCTTAGCCAGAGCCTCAGGGAAAGGAGGATGGCAGAGTAGGGGAAAGGGAGCCCAAACAATGCTTGATTTAAAAGCATAAATACGATAAATACAATACATCGTGATGTGTAAACAGGAGTGTCACGTATTGGATATTTGAATCCTTGCATAAAGGTAATGGCTCAGCTGTAGCCTTGTCTGATTTTCAGCACTGTCATTCAAAATAATCATGATATCGTGCAAACACTCCAAAAGAGAATCACCTAAAGTGTTATGAGTTTCTAAAGTAAAAGACTTATATAGTTTAGAATTAGACTAAAATAGAACACATAGTAGTCTTCAAATTTATAAATGGCTGCTGCAAAAAGGGAAACAATCCATTCTCCAGTGTCCATGGGGAATAGAATAAGAAGCAATGGACTTAATAAGGTACTTTTCTAATTTAAAGGAAAATTAAGTCCTGGGAAACATTAAGGCAAATCTTCCATAAAAGAAGGGTTTTTAGTATCGGCCATTTATCAGGCAATAGATGGTCCCTCTGGATGGATTTTATAACATTCTTTCCAGCACTACAATTCACTATTCACCATCTTAGAAGACAGTCTTGGATGCTTCTTTTGTAATTCTCTCTGATTCCAATGATTCCTATGATTCCAATGAGAAAGGAGGAGCTTCTGGATTTACTTTTTTTCCAGTTGTACAAACAAGTGTTTTATATTTAAATAAGAGTTGAGTCTTTCTGTGACAGAGTCAGGGGGTAAGAATTGGCAAGACTCTCTCAGTATTTCAGGAATACTCAAATTGCTTAGCTCCATGCAGAAGCCTTCTGGGGTATGCTGTCAAGTCTGGAGGGGACAATTTTAAGTTTCTGAAGACACACTCCTTTAAAGCTAAAATAAATGTCATGGAGAAATCATAACAGTTAGTTTGTGACTTAACAGAGCGTATGACAGTTGACTCAGCTGTTGCAGAAAAATCCACGAAGGGGGAGATGCTGTTATTTTCCAGAAACATCAGCAACATCTTAAAATGAAGTAAACCACATCAAGAGATAAATATTTCCATATTACGAATGTTTCCTGTGAATAATATGTATATCTTCCCCCAGGAGTGCACAGTGATTACCTGTAAAACGTTGTACTATGTGATAATGCCGAAGTGGCAGAAAAATATTAAAGGCAGCTCAGGCAAAACAGTGAGTCATGTGTTCGCCTTAACTGAAAATTCTGGATCTTTGAAAGTGGCCATGAATATTTAATAGCACAGTAATAAGATTCTATTTTCCTGCACATTTAAATGAGCAATATTTTGAACGCTTAGCTTTGAACTTGGGGACCTTCTACTTTACAAATAAGTGTGCTGCTGTATGCCTTGGGTTCAAGGCATCAGAAGATGGTGGGTGGGTGTGTAAGGGCTTCATTCCATGGCTGCTTTTTTCTGCTGCTTTGGACTCTGTCACCTCTCTATTAGGACATAGGCTGCTAGTAGTTACAGTTGCTCACCACTCAGACTTACAACTTTGGTAACACAACTATGGTTACTGGAGAACTTGCAATTTCCTCACTTATTAGTCCCCTGATTTTGGTGGAAGTTCAGTTTCAGTGTTCGTTAATAGATCTGATTCAAAGCCTAAGCAAGGAACACACAAAAAATTGTATATATCTTTCCTTTTCTTTATTTTGCCAGCAATCTTAGTTTTGTGAAGGCAGAGCAATGCAAATGTCTTTAGGAAAAAGCAATTAGGAAGACATCCCAAATGTACTAGGGTTTTTGTTTGGTTTTGTTTCGGGTTTTTTTTTATTATTTTTTAGCCTTCTGCATTAGCACGTTAACATAATCTTTTCTCACAGGTGAACAAGGGAAGTGGCCAGCGAAAGCTTATTGTGGTCTAAATGGCTGGAACCAAGACATACTTAACAGTAAGAAACAAACCAGTGTCTTCTCATCCAGTATTTATTGCTGGTTTCTTTGTGACCTCATGTCTCAGGAATAGCATCGTGTCTGAGGTACAATTCTTCTAAACATTAGAAGTGAATGTATTTAACCTTCTCTACTACTGTATTTTTGATTGTAGCTATATGACACAGAATTTCTCCTTGAGTACAGGAATAAGTAATCTTAAACTGTTTTTGTGTTTGAGAAACAGCAAAAGAATGGAACTCAGACTGCAGCTTGTGTTTAAGTTCCAGTGTTAAAGAAAATCCACCTGCACTAAACCTTTTTTGTTTTGGAACTAAATATTGTTGGAGGAATGAAAACTTTCAATCCCGTAAATCAAGAATTTATGACTGCAAACAAACATTTCTTAGGTTTATTCTTCAGGTTTTGGGGGATTTTGTGCTTTCTCTGAAGGTGAGTATTTAGACATAAAAAAAAGGAAACAGGAGCTACAAGCTGAGAACAAAATCCTTGTGGCAGAAGAAGCAGCTGATCAACGTTCAGCTACAAGAGTCCTTGAGTTCAGTGAGTGTCCTGCAGCAGATATGTTTCTAATAAAGATCTCTGGTTAAAGCAGCAGATAATGAGACTAATGGCACTTGTATCTCAGGGATTTATGGGTCTGCCTTTTTGACAATAAAGAGATTCTTCAGTAGAACAAAGCTGAGAAATCAGTGATAAGGCAAATCTGTTTGTCACACAAAGTAAATAACCTGTAACAGACTCAAGAGCCAAGAAGGTTGTGCATGATTTAATTAAATAACATCCAGGAAAATAAAATAAAATCATGACCTGTGGAATAAAACATTTTACAGTAAGAGTTAAATGAAGAACTAGCTTTGGCTTAATTTCTTGTTCATCTTGTAACTGATTTAAATAAAATACTATATGAGAAAAGATTATGGGGTGGAGGCAGAAAGGGGGCATGGACTTCTGCGAAGAAGGATATTTAAACCATTTTCTAGTCTGTTCCTGAACCCCCAGTGGTTTTCCCAGCCCATTACTGCTCCCTGACACTAGCATCTGTAGCAGAGGAACTGGAAGAAGGCTGTGGCTTTGCACTAGTCCTTAAATACTAGAGGTACTAGCGCTCTGCTTGGGGAGAAGGAGAGAGGGCTAAAATAAAAGTGAGACTGAAGAGTATCCTTGGTTTCCTCAGACCTCTAAATTCTAGCCTCAAAGCCCAGCCTAAAATCAAACATGTGGAAGCTGAAGGAGTTTGGATTGGGCATGTAGAGGCTACCCACTTTATCCTCCACAACTAGGTCCTGCATTCACTCAGAAGCACAGCTCTGGGAATGAATCTCCCTCCTGTTAGTGGTTTTTGATTCACATTGCTGAGCAGTCTTGGAGTATACACATGGGATGCCTTTTGGATGTAAGCTGAACGCACATTGGGAGTACACTTAACAGGATCAATGAGAGTTGGTTTGAAATAACTCTCTGGAATGTTGTAGTTGAACCATCATCTTGTACAGGAACCCACCAAAGTTGGGAGTTTTAGTTGTGGTTGAAGACTTCAGAATAACCGCTTGGATTTAGGTCTAGTTCATGGGGAAAGTTGGCATTTGGGTCAGATTTGATCTAAAGCCATGATAAAAATTAATGCTTTAGGCAATGCAGTTTCCTGGCATGCCTAGTTTATTGTAGTACATTGTATATGTAAATATATACTATACACATATTCTGAGTTACTATTTTATTATGGTTCTGATTCTGATTCTTCAAAATAACTGCTTATGCCTGAAAACAAAATGAGCCTGCATTTCAGCTAAAAGCATCAAACATTTGAGGAATGAATTATTTTTCATAATAGAGACTTGAGATTGTAAGGAAACATTAACAAGCCATCTTGAAGAGTCTAATAGTGACTCAATTTCATAAAAAGAAATATTAGTTATTTTTCGTCTCAACGAAATTTCTGCTTTGTGGTTTGACTTACAAAATTGATATTTGAAACCAACTTTATGTTCATTTTGTAATGATCCTCTAAATAATCATTAAGAAATTATCTTTAAAACTCTCTGCTGTTGGGGAGTTAATTGGATATGATGAAATCTATTTACGTTATTAGGATTTGAAGCTTTAACACACAAAAAGTAAAAAAAGATGTGACAAAAGCAAGTTATTCTAACAATATACATTATTCTATTAATTTATCATTACTGTGAGATTAGAAGTAAACAGTATTAAAACTCTAAAGTTGTCCAACTAAACACTAAAGATTTTTATTTTGAATATTTTCCACTCATATAATTATCCCTGTGGTTTCTCTCTCTCAGACATTATCTTCAGCTCTCAGATGCAAAGAAAGCACAGAACTAAATTCTGGGAACTACAAATGGGCTCCCATCTTTAGAAAATATTAAGGTATCCGACAGTTTGGCTCATAGAAAACATAACCCTAATGGCAAAGTGGTATACCATTATGAGGCAAACCACAGTAAGTATAAAATGCCCTTACAATATCCAAATTAAAAGACTAAATAGCTCAGTCTAGACTTCTCCACTACTCTGTAAGGGATCTATCTCCAGAACCTCACTGAGATGGTCCTATTTTCCCATGTGTCAATCTATTTCACTAATGACATTGATGCAAGCTGTGTTTTACTGCTTGCATCTCCCCCACCTAATCTAATCATTAAAACAGTTGCATGGCAAAACTTTAGGTTTAGTTTTTCATTCACTGCTCAGATGCACATTATTTGCACTTAGCAGAAACCAAATTGGTTTACATGTCCAGCAGAGATTTTCCTGGTATACAGAATATTCCTGAGTTATTTGTCTGTTTCTTTTGTCTGCGTAAGGACACATCAGGAGGACAACAGCCTTGGTCAAGCTATGTCTCATTTTATAACAGCAGTCTTGCACACAAGTGGGGATCCTTTGAAAGACTGCACCTTGCATCTACCCCTGTTTTCTCAAAAACAACTGTAGGCGTGGGAGGGACAGGGTCCAGATCCACAAGCTGAGGAAAAGAACAAGGCTAATCTATAGCACAACAGGGAATAAGTGCTTGTAAACTAGTGTGTTTATCAAAGGACACATAGTCTGAAGGCCTAGTGTATATGAAGCAAACTATAAAAACAATTTTGCAATAAATCATTTTGGTACTTTGCATAAGCATGAGGATGGTACACTGGCATTTCTACATGAACAAGGATAAGATAACAGATTTTTTATTCAAGAGGGACCTGCATAAAGTAGCTTTACATTCCTGGAGATTTGGATCTGGCTCTTTGTCTAGCTGAGTTTTCTGTTTCACTGAAGTTTATCTTGCTGATAGTTACTCAGTTCAGTGGCATTTGAAGTGTATTGGAGATTATCTCAAGAAAGTCTGTGTATGAAACTTCCTTGCAATGAATACAATCCTTGCTTCTCTCTGTAGCGCACTTGCTATACAACGGGACACTCTTCTGGTACTTGTCAGTAATGTAACTTTTCAAAGAGCAAGGAGACCACCTTGACCCTTAACTTGAACATTGATTCATGAATATGAAACTCATGGGAAAAGGATGGCATTGAGCTTTGCCACAAGTACACCACTGAATGATGGTGTGAACTTTCCGTTTTATAAAAATGCCCTTGAAAAACTACTGCTGTGTATTTGGCGAAGGTGCACATTTTGGCTTACTGCTTTGTTAAATACCTTCTTTTTTTCTTAGATACAAAAGAAGAATCTACAGATGAGATTTAATGATGTATGGTAAAAACCTTTCCTCTCCTATACTTTAAGCAAGACTATGTAAAGGTCACACATTGTATAAGGGTTTTTTAAATATAAATGCCTAATGTAGACTCTGTGGGTGGAATTTATCTCACTAACTGACTAAAAGTTAAACATCTTGACTTTCTTTGTAGTCAATGGTGAAAGGCAGGCACTTTTAAAGTGTGACTCATTTTGTCTAGAAAAGTAGGATAAATTGTCCCCTGAAGATCCTCAGCACTCTCCATTGACTTCAGAAGAAGCTTAAGAGATAGCTTAGTTGATCTAACTTTTAGATGGCTAAAATAAAGCAAGATAAATCTAAGGTCAGGGCTATCCAAAGCATCTTAGTCAGCAGGAGCAGGCCCTTCATGTGCTTTAACAAATACACAAGTTTTTAATGCCATACTGTCTAAATGAGGAATCTGGTAGCCTGAAAGCCCTCTAGAGATGGAAGCACAATGTAAAACCACTTCCATGGCCCTGGTTAATGGGACCAGGCCAGTCAAGAAAAAAATTAATATGATTTATCTCACTGATTATTACAGTGAGCAGCAGTATTCAGGATTAACTTGGGCACACCTCAGTCTTCTTTTTCCCAGCTGTATATCAAGCCCTTTTTCTCAGTGTTGAGGCATCTTCCTCAGTTTATTATTACTCACCAAACAAACCTACTTCCTTGGGAGAAGGAAGAAATTGAGACATGCACTGTAGGGTGCATGCTTTAATCTAATGGCTAGAATATTCACTTTGAAAATTTTCTCCTCCTTTAAGAGTTATCTTAAATGTATCTGCTTTTCTCCTGGATGAGTTTCAAAGTGCTTTCTAAGCTTTGCTGCAGTCATAAAGTTCTTTCCTATGGAGTCTGAATGTTAATTAACCCACTGACATGGAGTACATGAAACAGCGCTAGGAACAGAAGACATTTCTGCCTCAGTCTTATTGCTAAGGAAAGGGCTGTGAATCCTGATGATTGCCAAACTATAGGCACCATAACCAGAAGGGCACAATTAGAAAGGCAATAGATCCCTTCTCAGAAAATACCATAGAGTTCTCCAGTAGCCGGAGCTATTCAGTTCAGGAGCTAGGTGCTCCAAATGAAAATTTTGCAATCACAATTTTTAACAGTAAGCCCATATCTGCACAGAACAGATATTTATACCAAGCTCTGGAGCATCTGACAGGTTTTATTGTCAAGATTTGCATAAACTTTTTTCACCTTTGAGCCTGCAGCATGTTTGAAAATATTTTCATGATAATTAGCAACTTTATATGTGTCCCAAATTATGCCCTAATTCTAATTAGATGTGTCATTAGAGAATCCAAATCTGCTAAATTATCTTTTTGAGTTGATTAACTTTCCCCTTCATATACCTGATTTAAAGTGGGAATCTAATTATCATCTCTTTCCTGATTCAAAGCTCTGAAATATTATATGTTCTTAAATTACTCACCAGGGAACGTGCACAGTGATGGTGCTGACTGGCATATTTCACAAGTGTTATACTTGCCATATAAATTATTATTAAATTATATTCCCTGGAGTGCTTGCGGTGACATCTGGGGTTCCTTCAGGCGTTTGGAGTTCCATGTCTGTTACCAGATCACTATGGTTTCAGGCAGCTAGAGTAATACCATCTGTAAATTAATAAATGTCACCCTTCTGTGCTACTTCCTTTCAATCCACACTCATATCACGGCTTTCATAGTTTGATCTGCTTTCTGCAAAATTATCATATAAATACGTAAAAATGCACTGTTTTCCTGTTGTGTTTTTTTTTAGATGTACAAATGTCATTAAAAGAATTTAAAGTTCTGTTCACAATAATATGCAGTTATAAAAAGCTATTTTATTCTGTCTTTTTTAATAATATGGGGATTTTCTCATTTGTATCAAATTCCAAAACAAGCTGTAAGCTGCTGATTGCCTGATGATTCACAGATAGTGTTGCCTGCCTGGAAATAAGAGAATTGACTACCTTTTTGATAGGAATGAGGGTTTCACAAGTACTTTCCTTAGCAAATGAGATTTTTTAAGGAGAAAAATGGCAGGAAAATAACCAGTTTCTTTGTGTAAATCTGACTGAAGGGAAATCCTGCTTCATGTTTTGGAGGAGAACTGTGTTGTTCCTTTAGAGAATGCATATTAGCACGCATTTTAATGAACCTTTAAAGTATGTAGCTTCATATTTAAAATGTAATTTTAGCACAGTCAAGATGAAATTCAGTCTTTATGTAGAACATAACAGAGAACCAGCTTAATGCTGTAATACACGCACTAGGGAAAATCCACCCCATGCAAAAGCTTGTAACCACACTCTTGTACAGTCTCTCTGTGTGCCCTATCTGTACTGCACCTGGGCAAATTCAAGGCATCATTTCTGCTTGTGGTGGAAGCTGCCACGTGTCCACATTATATGCTGAGGTTAAGTTATGGTCTGGATGAGCTTCAGGAACCCCAAAGGGCAGAAAGTTCAGGCCCAAGCTATTCCATAGTGCAGACCAAAGCACACAGCTCCCTGTAGGGTTGTCATTTTCCCTTACTTAGCTATAGGGTTGCCTCAGTATGTTTCACTTCCTGGAGGTGCATCATGTAGTCAGAACGCCCCCCCAGAGAAGACACTACCACCTTCAGAAGTGATGTGAAGTCCCATGGCTGAGGTCCCATTGCACCCCTCTGGGCTTGAGGTGTAAATTGAGGGGAAGTTAGGACAGCATAACCACAAAGTCCTACTCTGTGCTGTTTGCCCTCATGTCTTCAAAAAAGACTTATATAGAGATATAAGTTATACAGAAAATACAAAAAAAAATATTTAATAATACTGGGATATCACAGGTTGTGTTGGGTGTCGGTGGCAAGACATTGGCAGTAGGAGACTACAAGTGGCCTCTGAGAGCTCAGGACACAGCTGACCCTCTCAGCCAGGCTAGTGGTACTTCTAGGAAAACATATTCAAGAAAGAGAAAAATGCTGCACAAGCAGAAGAATCACAGAATCACAGAATCACAGAATCTTCTAGGTTGGAAGGGACCTTAAAGATCATCTTGTCCAACCGTCA
>JAOXNO010000013.1:108789399-108806120 GCA_028565335.1 Limnodromus scolopaceus | reverse complement strand
GTTACAGGCCTCCAGCTTGAACCTGCTCCATTAATTGTTACCCTTTGGGTCCTGTCACACAGCCAGTTCTCAATCCATATGTTAAATAATATGCAGTTAACATCAGAATCTTGATTAAATTTCTTTAAGCATCCCCAAAAAAGTGTGGCTTGTTATTGCAAACAATAGAAAGTCTAGAGATGAGCTGCTAAAGGATCCAGTCAACGCTTCACTGCCATATAATCCTTCATGCCTCATTAACCCCAATATAATTTACATAAACTACTGAACCTTAATGTTGCCACCAATAAAATTTGCAAAAATACATGTAAAGGTCAAGATAACAAATTAGAAGACTATAAAATAAATTTCTTATTCAAAGGATACTTTGCCAATAATCTCATGGTAATTTGCTTGCCATGGGAGAAGAAAAATATGACATGAATAAAATTACTCTGTCCCTTAATTGTTCATTTACAGATTTTCATGCACTGTATTTTTGTAGCAGAGAAATGTTCTGTATAAGCTAGCATACATTTTCTAGGCGTTGTGTGTCTCCATTACGACTTAACTTCAGTGTTATGTACTCTCTGATGGAGTATGCCACTTCCTCGGTGAGAAATGAAACGAGGCACGTTATGAGCAAGTACTATGAATTGTTTGGGTTGGAGTAACACCCAGTTAGTGATGTTCATGCCAGAGTTCAGCTACTGGGAATACATTAATGTAAATATTTTTTTAGTAACATAGCTGAAAATGAAGTCTTCCAGGTTTTTATACTGCATTATCATCTACATGGGATCTGAAACAAAAGACCAAACTCAAACCCAAGATTTTTTGGTAGATTATGTACCTCTCAATATGATTCTTACTGTAACTGATTTCAAAATCCAATCTCTGTCAGATGCATACACAAAAGTAAATGTCAAGTTATCTTTAGAACTTTTCTAAAACATTCTGGGACCAGGAAAGTGAATGTTTTTCAGGCTCCAGATTTAACAAACATCAGAAGTTAAATTTTCACTAAGGTAATGACCTACTGTTTAGTCCATATGTTTGTTGTTTAAAATTGTTGAAAAATAGGATTACATAATGAAAATTTTAGACACCACTGTCTAGTCTAGCTGTTTATTTGAACTGATATTTTGAGACAGTTTCTTAGGGACCAGCCTCCTGTTGATTCCGGTTTGCATGCAGTATGACTCAGTCTTCATGCCAACTTGAAGCTTTTCTACTTAATTTGGAAAGTTCCAGAACAAGACTGCTTTTTTGAAAAGGTTGTATGTACCTTATATGCAGCAGTGCTTGCTTTATTTTTGAGTTAGCACAAAAGAAACAAGTGCCAAACCGGTTGCTGCTGCAGTTGCACATACCTGAGGCACCCCTCTGTCACCATTCAACAGATTTACTTCCACCTCCACTAACGGGATCTGGGTGGTTTGGCTGGGTGGATGGTAGAGTGCCTGAAAAGTCATACCCTTTCCTGCCAGGAAAAGTGGTCAATAGTTCACTAAGTATCCAGACCTGCCTGACTTCCTCAAGATATCAGGACTGAAGAACCATGCAAGTATGGACATCACGGAAATAAGTGATCTAAATTCCCACTAATGATGAAGGGTTAATAGACATGTGATTCAAATATTACTTGGTGTTTTCTGAGCATGACATACCTCCCAAGCACTTAATAAAAGGGAAGGATATTACTCTTGTCTCTGGAAGCCATCCAGTCCATTTTTGTCTGCAGAAAAGCTACTGTATTAAAAAATCTGAAAAAGAGAATGGAAGTAAAGGACGTGCCTCAGGAAGCAATCTATACTGCCCACAAGTCTTGGAGAGATGAATCTTTCCCAGGCAGCACAGTTACATATCTGTGCCTCATCTCTAATTACGTCCAGCTACAAGCTTAAGGCACAGCGGACTTTGGCATGTCCATCACTTCTCACTCCAGCCAGGACATAGCTCAGAACTTTGCAAATCGCCTGTGCTCCCAGATGCTACAGTGTAGAGACAGCTTGTCTTCGCAGCCTTAACCTGGAAGTTCACAAGCCTTACACAAAACCTTTGTCAGCATTCAGGACATGTGGATTTCATGTGGATTGTTGGTGCCTAAAGATATTATAATGTCTGCATATCAGAGAGCTCACCAAGGCCTCAGATCACCTTGCTTCAGTGAGGTAGTTGTCTTCTATACTTCTTTCATTCTGCCAAGTACGGCTGAAGAGAGCCAAAGGGTTGGAAACATATGGCGCAAAGGTAGAAGCGAGACAGACTGACAGACATAGTTATACAGGGATCACTATTTTGTAGAAGGCATGTGTCTAAAAGAGGTAATTTAAAAAATGACTGAAGTAAAAGCAGGGCAAGGTAAGTAGAAGTGGGATAAGGCAGCAAGAAAACCGTGGTGCTTTGCCTGTTTTGAAGGGGGAAAAAAGTCAGGTTGTGCTAAAGTGTGATTTATTAAAAAATATTGTGAAAAAGTTTTACATTAAATGAAGTGTTCATTTGTTTTGCAGAGAGAACTTTTTTAATTTGAATTTTTTTAAACGTGTTTAAGTAAATAAAAGTTTCAAATTAAAGAAGACAGTTATTTTACTTAAGGATTTTTTTGAGTGAATTTTTTTTTTCTGAATTTTGGTGGTTTTATTCTGAAGCCTTTGTGGTGAAATTACAGTAATTCATGGGGAAAAGGCTTACAACAGATCTGAATTTCCAGGTACATCCAAATCGGCCCCTCACCATAAAAAAATATCAGAAAGGAACTGCATATCACTATTCTGGTCCCTGGTGGGACACTGTCTCATTCTGGAAGCAACCACCTGTTAAACTACCTTTACTGATGATAGAATTAGAGATAGTGTCCTCACAAGCCTGCGTTTTTGGTCGATTAAAAAAATCAATTTTAAATGGCTTCTCTTTTCTTTGTGTTATTTACCCAACACTGTCCTGCAATGGAACATGATACAGTCAGTTACAGGTGGAACTCTAAATATATCTCTTCAAGCCTCTCTAAGGTTTCTTTTATTAAACAAAGTTCATAAAGTCAGCATCAACGGAGATACTGCTATCCCCCACTACATTTGCCTATTCTCATAGATCCTCTCTACTTCTGATTATAACTTACACTTTTCTTACTATCCATCAAAATTTTCTTTTTAACTCTGCAAGAACAGAGGGTTTTTTCTTGTTTTTATGGAGAAGCTAGCTTCATCATTGCATCATGAATATAGCAGGACTGAGACTTTAAAAATATATTTATGTATTAACATTTTCCAGTAAAATGTTTCCACTTTTAAAATGTTTTCTTTGTTTTTTTAGCTGGAGAAAAATGCTTGCACGTATGTCTCCTGGACACAACTGAAAGCTGAACTTGTTAGAATTACAAAAGCTTGGGATGCTCTTGCCTCCTTGTCTGCTCTATATTAGAGCACTATCCTGCAAATGAATTCCTCTCTTCCTTCTGCTCGTTTGTAGCTCTCTGAGCTCTGTTATTGTCACCTCATTACCTTCACTGACAAGCAGAGCTTGGAAGCATGGTATAATACGTTTTGCTATTGATGAGCTATTTGGTGAGGTAGAGAGGATTACATATATAAGGAGAACTATGTTTTACAGCCCTTGTTTAATTTCCTTCCATACAATGAAGTTGATGTTTTCTAGGATTAAACATAAGCCTCAGGTGGCCCTATAAGTATAAGAAATAGCCTACAAATGAGCAATCTAAATAGAAATAAATTAGATTCAAAGGAGTGTACCCACATCTAATTCAGACCATACATCCTTTAACCTTCTCATATATCTCAGATATGTGAGTCATTAATTTTATCTCAAAATTTTAATATGATATACTATAAACCCATACCCAGAACCAAAGCTATTTCTTTAGTGTAGTTCCTTAGTAGTTCTGATTTTGGAAAGACAAAGGTGGAAATGATGAGATCATCTCTAATTAGAGCTTATTGAACTATTGTCTGCTGTGAGTGCGTGGCCTAAGTAGCTGAGCAGTGTTTTCTGTCCATTTTGTGCTTGCAGATAACATACACCTTAGTGAGCAGGCCATAGGAACCTTTCAGTAGGCTTATAAAGAGATTAGTTAAAAAAATAGAAAGAACATTGTCTTATTTTTGCACTGTTAATTTCACTCTTGATTAGAGAGAAAAGGCTGTAAATCAGCATTGAAGACAATCAGAGCTTGCTTTCATTGCAGTCATTTCACAGTGTTTTTAACTCTTCTTTAGTCTCCAAGGTAAGCAGGAAACAATGAGGCTAAAATATTTTTTGGTTTGTTTTATTATTATTTTTTTCTGTGTGAGAACATAATGTTCTTTCCATTTCTATCAGCTGTTGTGATAACCAGGGATTAATTAAAGTCACTTGTTGCTTCTTCTTATATTCCAAATAGCTTTAATCCCTGAAGTTCCAAAGTAATAAAGACAGCAATATCATGCTGCACACACGGGACAAGAAGAACAGTCCACCTTTGGTCTCATGTCATGCTAAACCACAGAAAATAATCAACCCATAACTTACATAATTCCCTTGCGAGCAGTACGGAGAAATGCTGGGGATTCTCGTTTTCCATAGCTTCTCCACAGGTCTCTCTGGCTGTGGAGTGTCAACGCTTCACTGTCCAAATAGTTTGTCTTGGAAGGAAGTCACATTTATTTCAGCCAGCAAAAAGAATGCATGGCTAAAACAAATTTAAAACAAAACAAAACAACAAAAAAACCCCAAAACACAGAAACACAGGACAAACAAAGCAAATAAACCAAAACCCCAAGGAACCTACTGAAAGTTTTTTAAAATGTAGATTTCTGAATTGTGGATGAGAACATTTGACAGACTGGCAGTCCAATATTTTCATTATGGCCATTTACTGCACAACGTGTAAACTTCTTTTTTCGTCCTATTATCATGAAGAAACCATGATAAGAAGAAACAGGACAACTCAGACCATGACTGAGGTGTCTCAAGAGTTATTCTAACCCCCTAAATTCAGATACATGCATTGGGTCTAGCTAGGTTGGGATCAGATCCTAGTGCATGGCTTATAGTATTCCCGCATGCTCTGAGTCATAGGATTAAGAGCCCAGCAAACAAGTTAGAAAGAAAGCTTTGACACTCTGAGTCCAATTCCCTGATCTAGAACCTGGGTTGCTGAATCTCCATAGAGCATGTCAAAGTACAGCTGCATGCATTTTGATTTAGATGTATCCTAAGACTTCAGGTCCCAGAGTTTCTTAACTTGCAGTCTAGAGACTACTGAAAAGGCTGTGATGATCTACCAACTACAAGACATTAAGCAGAAGGAAGGGGAAGAAGTTAAAATTCCTCAAACAGATCCTCTTTCCAGTGGTTTAGAAGCAACTCACAAGACCCTGGAGAATCCTGCGTGTGCAGAGTTGACCTCCTTCAGATATGATAACACATTATTGCAGAGTGCTGTGTAGGCAAATCCTAAGCACCAAACTGGAAATAACAGAACAGGGAAGCAAGCTAAATGAAGGGGGTTAATTTGGTGTCTGAGGTATTATTATGCCAAGAACTCATGAGGCTTTTCCAGTTACGTAATCAGCAGCAATTTAAATTACTTAGGTTCATGGCTTTGAGAATGCTTTTGCTAGTCAACCCTTCAAAACATCAGCAGAGGAGTTATTGATGAAGATACTTTATACAAAATACTTCCCATCGTCTTCACTCATTTTAAGTCAGGAGGAAATGTTTTTGATCATGACTGGAAGTGGCATGTACTGGCTTAATTTCCTATGCTATTCACTGCTCATTGATCAAGTGTTTTAACATGGTGATTGGCACAAAAAATCCCTCTCCAGAAATAGTCAAGAACCCGATGTCTGGGAAAGATGATGATATTAAAGAAAGAGAAGAACATCGTGAATCCTCTTAATCTTCTTCCTATCTGGTACACAGTCTTGCTTGTAAACAGAATAATGGAAAGAGTCAATATCATTTGGCAAAAAAAATGTCTCCTAAACGCATTAGACCAGGAAGGTTCTTGGCCAAATTCTCTGTACATATAAATGGACCACACACTATTGCAATTGGGGGGAGAGTGGAAGTTTGGCTGTCCCTAGAATTGTATCTGTTATAAAAAAGTAGAACCCAGCATCAGCTTATGTAAACCAAACCAAGGACAGAATGTGGGAAGGTCTTCTAGACACTCTCAGTCATCAATCTATATTTGTAAAATTCCAGTAAAACCAAAAACAAAGTTGAAGAGGATTCTCAAAAATGGTTTCGAAATGTCTCTGAAGTCATTTCTGTTTACCAGAGGATGCAGCAGCATTCAGAAAGAGGCAAATTCATCTCCTTTCAATTTAGTGGTGAAGCTTTCCAGTGTACTAGGGTTGTCATCCAGTCTTTTGGTAGCATGAGATGTGTTGATGAGTTTGCTGGCTTAGGATTTATGTTTGTCTTCCTAGCAGGTAATGTATGAGACAGTCACTTCTAGATGTACCTGAACAATACTTTCTATAGAAATATTTGTATTAATGACTTCTGAGCTCTTTCATCATACTGCATACCCAAAAGGAGACCTGGCAGGACAGAACATTTAGATTAAATAATGTCAGTTTGAAGAGTCAGACCAAGAGGGTTGAAACCACTGCTGCCTAAACTATTACTTTTGCAGAATGATAATATCTTATTTTTAGAACATTGAAGCATGTCTCGCCCTGGAGCTCAAACAGTGCTCTAATAGTTATTAATGGCAGCTGTCAGGTATGCATCTATTGACCAAGAATGAGTCACACTGGCCATACTAGAAGCTCCAGTTAGCTGGAAAGCTGGGGATTTTTTTCTTATTTTCTCTCTCTCTATTTTTTTTTTTATTAGCTCATTCTTCTGTAGGCAGTATGATAATGAAATATCAGAGTGTTTATCTGCAGTAGCCATTAGGCCAAACTAATGAACTTGTTCTGGAGATACAAGCAGGTCATCACCTGCTTTGTCAGTAAATAATACTGTTAAGGAGGCAATTTCCATCACTGTAGGTACTCACAAGTTAATTTAGAAACTACCAGCTTTTAATTAGTGGTGCAGCCAGCATACTGTGTGGCGAAATCTTGCAGAAAGTCCTTCAATTTATTAGGAAGTTAGAGAAATACATTAAAAGTACTCTCTCCACTTCTAAAGCATGATTTGAAGGTCTCCAATACCAACATGATTGACATTAATGGTTAAAAGGAAATAATTTAAAATTTTATATTTCTTTGTCTTCCAAAATTAAATGGCTTTCAGACACATTTCATTTTTATCAGTCTGCACTATTTGCAAATTTAATTTCAAAGCATAATTTTTATGTGCATAGGTTTGACAAATCAGCTGCTGCGGCTGTCTTACAGTAATTAATATAGGCATTTAATTCATGCTTTCCAAAACAAATAAGGCAACTACAAATAGTATAAAATCTGCAGCAACAGTGCCTGTGAACCCTCAAGATCAAGCAAAGTCTGCTGTTAAGTTTATATGCAGGAAAGGTCTGCAAGGGCACGAAAACCACACAGAAAATCCAGCATATAGCTGACTGCCTGTTAAACAAAGAGACAGATACAGTGGAGGTCTGCATCCTTCATTTCAGAATGCAATTAAAAATCCTGGCCCTTGCCTAAGATCTGTCAGAGAGAAACTGCTCCAAAGAGATAATGACACTGACAGAGCCAAGGGGAGATGTCTCAGGAGACCAAGCTGAAGCACAGAGGGAGCAGCTTTTTGAGACTGAAGAACCCCTGTTCTTGTAAGACTCTTCTAACATTCCGGTTTTCAGGTCACTACTTAGTGGCCATGTATTTGCAAATGCCTTTGCAGTAATGAAATGGCACTTTAATGAGTGAAAAAAAGTGAGGAAAGAGGAGAAAAAATGGCAGTAGAAGAAAGGAGAGAGAGAGAGGACACAGAGAGAGAAATCATTAAATGAGTTTGAAGTCCCTTTGTTCAGTATTGTACCACCCTTAGCATGTATCCACTACCAAGATGATCTGATAGATTGTATATGCCTAAATTCATTAGACGAGAAAATAAAAGGTGTACCTGAGCCGCAAAGCAACACATATTCACCATTATTTAACTGTGCCAGACAGTGTCCGGTAAAGTGCAAATAAAATGCATACTAGGACCTCTGGACATGAGGATATGCACTGCTGTCTCCTGGCAAATGAGCTGATGTCTTGATTAGCCTTACTCTTCTGAATGATCAGATTGGCTTCTGCTCCTGGCCTGTCCTCTCCACTGCTCCAGCAATGATTGCTCTTGAGCCAGCTCCTTCTTTGAACATGGTGTGGTGCAAGGCAAAGCCATCTCTCTCCTTCAGTCTCTGCTTCTACCTGCTAAAAGCCAGCAGTCCCAGATGGGATCGACTTTTCCCACCTGGAAGCTGTGGAAAACATAAGCATTTACATTTTTGTTCTTCTACTTGTGGACTTTGCTGTTGTCTACATGTGTGTCCCAGTCTGATTTCCAGATCTCAGCTTTTTGGCTCTCTGGAAGCTTCTTGGCACTCCATGTCCGGAGAAATGGCTGGTGTATGCACTTCTGACCTCCGTCCCCTCTTTCTGTGATATTATGACAGTTAATATGAAAAGTAGTCCTGCTACCTTGGAACAGTCTTTGATGAATCACTAGTAATAACCCAACATTTAATCCTAAAAATTGGGCTACCTGTCAAGTTCGTCTGCAAAGCAATTTCTTTAATTTCCACTGATGGTCCTCTTCTAACAGGGTCATCTCCCTCAGATCAATATCAGCTGAAATGTGATTTGGCTTTGTGATCTCTAGGGGCATTAGCCTGTCCACTTGCTGTGCTCAAGATATTCCATCTTTTTCTAATGCTGCAGCTGAACACAAAGCAGTAACGACTTGTCCAGGGTGGATGTTATTACTGCCTTGCTTCCTAAGCTGCACGCTGGATTGAATCTGTTGAGCATTAGTGCACAGGCGATCCTATCTTGAATAACTTGTTCTTAGTCTTTCCAATGAGTCCATGGTGTACCATTCTCATATTTTTCAGCAAAAGTTCCTTGCCCTTGGTACATTTCTAGGCCATGTATCTCTTCCTGCCATTCTGTAATTCAGTTGTCTTTCCCCAGGTATATGTGTTTGCAAAATTTCTCCTGTAAGCAAAGATGTGTCCGAAATGTTTTGGTAAACGAGGCCACAAAGCTCATTCCTACCTCTGCACTGTGTGGGATTGTCTTCTGTTTTGTCACAAAGCCCTGTACGGGCTCTAAACCTAAGAGGAAATGCTTATTTTCTGTGTGTAAATTCCACTTTTTAAATGTAGGATAGTTTCTCCACTACAGCTGTTACAGACTCTGGAGTTTCTGACTGAGACAAATAGGAGATGTGTTTTGTTCTTAGGTTTATGTCAGGGGCTTGAATTTGGTCTCTGTGCATTTAGTTATTCCTCCAAGAGCTTTTCTTATGTATATGGCTTATGGTCAGATAACAAAAAGAAAGGTTTTTCCTTCTGCTATTAATTTATATTGTCAGTTCTGTGGGCCATTTATTCATTTATTTTTGTAACAGTCTCTAACTCTAGCTGAGGTTGCTCACAAATACGAGTTCTTAATCATGGTGCAGTAGCTGTCTTGCCATGTCATGGCTGTTTGCTCCTAGAGGTCCCCAGATTGCTTTGAGATGCCTTTCCTGCCCTGAGAAATCCCATTGGGTTTCTTGGCTGCAAGTCAAGGGCTTTTTTTCCTTGCCTGTTTTCTAGTATGAACAATCCAACCATGCACATTTGGAGCTCCTGCTCTTCGATGAAGATGTTATGAGGCAAAAAATGAGCACTGACCATATATAAACCTACTTCTAACTCATCTAACTCTAGTCCAGAAGGCAAAAGAGCTGTGTCACCACCGCACTTAGCCCAATCTCTGCTGAGACCCAGTAAGCCATAGGCACTGTTGTCGCATAACCAGGGCTGTACTGTGCATGGGATGCCACTAAGGTCTCTGCATGGTGTTACATCACAGAGTTAGACAGGCTGGTTTACCAGGAAGGATGCAGGGAGGGTTCAAATTTGAATGCATAGCTCTCATTCTCTCATTAAGAATATATCCTAGGTGCACTGTGACAGCTTCAAAGAGCAGAGTTGCAACGTTTCCTAGATGATGCTGGTTAAATACCTCAGAAGCATAGGACATATTCCTTACATGCATCAGGAATTCCTGATTCATTCCTTCCATATAATATATGGGAAAACATTCCAAAAATCATGACATTGAATTTCAGGGAAAGTCAGCAAGTTATGTTAAACCTCAAGCATGAAGATACAGAATTCAGCATAATATTTATTGATAGGTAAATGTGTGGAGAGGGAAAGAATATCTTCACCACAAGAAAGTTGGGGTTTCAAATTGTCTTGAAAATTTAAGAGATGAGAACGGCTTTAGTTTAATGGCTTAAAGAGAGTAACAGTTCCATTTCATGACAATATTTGATTTTCCAAGATCCTCTTTTCATTCCATTGTTGAAGTTCTGTAGTGCTTTTATGGAGGTGGGATTGTGTTAGACTACCCTGAGATCCAAAGCTGTACTTCAAAAATATTTTGAAAAAGCTTATGAAACTTCAAACCCTTTTGTCTTGGGAGTTTTCAAAGTGATTAGGTTGTCAACTAAATTGTCATGATCCTGGCTGGGACCTCTTGACTCCTTCCTTCAGTGCTGAGCATCTCCTTGCAGTTCTCTCTGACATGGACAAAGTGAAGCGAAAGCTGCAACTTGCAATGCTTGTAGCTCTAAAAATGTGAACTATTCGCTCATGCTGTTCCTTTCTGAATTAAGAATCTGGACTAAAAACAATTCCTGTTAAAAACATCCTTTTCAACTCTTATACTTCCGTGAAATGTTTTGGCCTCAGCACCATGAAATCATATGAAAAATGTTTCAATCAGATCTTTTCGTAGGCTTTATAATGTAGTCTTTAATTATACACATTCTTTTTCTGTTCCCCAGAGCTCCAGCCCATTTTGAAATAATTTGTATTTTATTCATATTTTTATTGTTAAAATGCTTTCCAGGCTGGAAAGCAGCTTTTTAAAGAAAAACAAAATAAATAAAGGGAAATGGCTGTTCTTTGTTTAATGTATTTTACATAATAACGATTGGTATGTTTTTAAATAAAAATAAAATACTGGTATTTTTCATACCCACAGAATTACAGGAAAGTTGTGGTGTTTATAGGCTCACATTTGTTACATTTAATAAAATTCACCCTTTTCCTTTTCTTTTGTACAGGTATAGGAGCATAATATATCAAAAGTAATGTTACAGGATTATAAGCATTTCTAGCAACCATCCCATTCATCTGAAAGCTAATGGATTTTTACCTTGTTGTAGGTATTTCTGTTGTGACTATATATATCAATAGTTAGGTACTATTATTTGAGTAGATATGAAGCTTTAGTCTACTTTGTATTGTGTACATAAATATGCATATGGGAACATGCACGGGCATTTGCAGTATTTAGGATAAAAATTAATCTACATGCCCACCTACATATATACTTATACATTTATACTTAAAATCCACCCTGCATACACACAAGTATATTTATGCAATCATACCTCCAACCAAGATGCAAAAAAATAATGCCTTATTTGACTTTTAATGATAGTAAAAAGACGATAAGCAAGATGTAGCTTTTAATGTAATTTTAAACTCACATACCTTTTCTTATAAAGCCTCATTGCTGGACAGGATTCTGCTAATGCCAAGGCTTTTACCATTTCAGGACATATATTTGGTATTTGTTATCAAAGTCTGTACATTGTCCTTTATCGTCTGGTAGCAATAAATGCAGCTTCACACTGACAACCCCAGTTGAGTTGATGGGACATGCTCTCAGATCCATGCATTTGGTGGCCTGTTAGGGTGAGGGGATCCAGACAGGGAGATCCCGTATTTCATGACTGGATGGGAAAAATCCAGGGACGTGCTGGAGCTACAAATACAGAGGCCTGGATTCATCTGTCCAAAATGGTTCAACACCAGGACTGAGGGATGTTAGAACCAACTGTCCACTTGCAGGGGAAAGAGACACCAGAGATGAGGTTGGTAGAGCAGGCCAAAGAAACTGGGGATACCTCTTATTTTCCCAATTCCTCTGGCTCCCCACACTGGAATTGTGCAAGTTCTGATAGAACATCCCCCATCCTGCCAGCCACCACTGCTCTGCTCACCTTTGTTCTTCTGCTTCAGTGCCTCTGACCAGTCCATATGCAATAGATTTGTGTAGCTTTGTGTTGATGGGCTTTTCCATGCCAGTTGGGTGCAAAAGCCTCTGCTTCTCATAGTGCCAAGTCACTGATATTTAAGTTATCAAACCCATGATATAAAGAGTTTCTCTATGCATATATTATATGTGAGGTCAAGATTTCCTGAGATCTTCTGGAAGTGGTACCATTGTTACAGCAAAGAATACAGAAATCTCTAGATGCCCAAGTCTAGAGAACTGAAGTGCTGCAGGAGGCTGGGTCTACTGCTAACAACACCAAGTGAGAGGGTGGTCTTGGCTATAGAGAGCTTGCAAACTCAATAGAGAAGACAACTCTTATGATAAGTGTGCATCCCAGGCATAGGTGGCCTATGGGACCTTGAGAGGTCATACATGAAATGTGGCAGAAGCAGGAACTAGATTCTGACTACCCCAGTGCTCTTTAATGTCAAGCCAGCACTCCTTGCTTGCCCTTTGCAGTCAGAATACTTTTTTTATTTTATTTTATTTGCAAAATATTTTATGATGCAAAAAGACAGAAAGGGATGAAACTGAGAAAGAAACAAGAATTCGAGAATAAATAAATCAGGAAGAAGATACTTTGAAGGACCCTGAGGAAAGGATACCTTTTCTCTCCTTCCTTGCCCTTTACTGTCAGAAAAATCATGATTTCATAAATGCCTTCATGCTGATCTTCCCTGCAAACTCTCATGTTATATTGTGTGCTCTGAGAGTAATGCACCTGCAGCCTGGGACCAATGATCCCTTTGAACTCACTTGAAACACGAGAAAACAAATGGAGAAACAGATTTTAATCTTGGCATCTTGGCAGTAGATGATGACGGGTATTCGAAAATAAAGCATGAACTGTGAAAATGAGAATCATGTTTTCTTTTGTCTGGAGCTCCTTGGTCCCCAAATTATTCATATTCTGAGGCTGATTCATCATCTTCCTCCTTTAGTTTAATTTTCTTCTCGCTGTCTGAATCCAATGGGAAAGAGAAAGAACACATTTAAGAATTTCCTTCCTTGATTAATTCTAACTTTTAACGGGATATAACGAATAAACCAGTTTTCCCAGATGCCCTTATTTTGCATTCTTTCCCCGGGAGCAAAGCCACACTGATAATAGTTGGGCAATTTTTTCAGAATGAAACTGGCAGGTGTTGTGTGTGAGATTTTGGTCTCTGCTGCGACTGGTCATCAGTGCCTTAAAATCGTTCCCTTGATAGCACTTGATCATGCTACAGTTTTGACCATAGTAACATGTCCTTGAAAATACTAAGGGAGTAATGCAAAAAGTGTTGTGTCCCAAAGGTTTCTACAGGAGAGAATGTCAGATCTGCTTAGAACTAACCCTGCAATACCCTCCACATGCTCTCCTACTACAGTTTGCACTTTCCTTGAACTGACCATTTCTACCATAATTTTGTCAACACTCCCATTTCACAAAATTCTAAAATCCAGGTTATTTGAAGTGTGACTTATTGCCTTCTTATCAGCCACAAGGAAGAACCAAGGGGTGACCACCACCCTCATCATTTCATTTGCGTCTCATTCACTCTAAAGCTGGTTAAAAGCTGCCTAAATTAAACCACATCTCCTATGGTTTACCTCTACTTATTAGAAAAACAGCATCTCTGTAGAGCAGATTCCCTTCACTTTTTTGAAAGATCAATAAGTATCTTGTTTTTATATGTATGTGTGTTTACAAATGTATTCTTTGTGCCCTCTGCTCTTATCTTTTTCTGTTTTCTTTATCTGTAAGTGCACTGTATAGAGTGGCTTGGATATATTCTGCAGACAGGGTGCTATCCTATATAATACACCTGTCAGAAAAAAAATACTTATTTACTTTTTCACAGGTTTCTGAAGTGGATGATACCAATGGTAGATATTGTTATCTGTTTTGGGACAAGCAGGATAGTGGAAATGAGTACACATCGAAGTAATGCAAGTAAAAATTTCTAAGCTGTTCCTCATGGTATTATGTACTGTTAAAAGTTGTGACAAATTCACGGCAACGGTTATTAGGAAAACACAAAGAGAAAGAACCTGGGAACAACCCAAGCTACAGTGTGCTCTCAGATTTCTTGACTGGATATTGTGTGGGGTGTTTTTTGCCGCTATATATCTGTGGGTGACTTATAGGGGAAAACTTTACAGAGGATTGACAGAAAACTTGCAAAGATTTTTAATGTTTTACTACATCTTTTCTCATGGAAACTCTAGACAGTTCTGTTATGAGGATATCCAAAATGCTAACCTTGATCCTCCCACGTCTCTGCCTTTCATCACGCTCATTAGGATTGTTCTGCCTGTTTCTGCCACTGAGTTGATGATGTTTCAGTGTGCAAAGTTCCTCATTAGTACGGGCATGGGAGAAAAATGCAGCAGATAAATATCTGAAGTTCATTTATGTCTGTGATGTTTTAGCTAACTGAAAACATTTTCACTAGTGTGTGAAGCTGGACTGAATGTTTATGATTCCAGATTTTGTATGCTCAAGGTATTGTATACTGGTTGCTGATCTACTCAGTGCATGTCACCAGAGCTTTTCAGTGAAAAGTTTAGAAGTGAAAAACTAATCTTCTTCTCAATTACCAGCATGTTAGGGTGTTTTAAGCATATGAAAATAATCTAAATTAAGTCAACAGCTTTTCTTGAGATTTAACGTGCACAGTTAAGCAGTTGCACTTTAACAGTTGAAAAGATGATTTGACCAATGGCAATCAGGTTTTTTTTCTTCATTTGAATAAAATTAATAGGAACTTTTATACATAAACTGTTTAAATTCAGCGAGGAAAGAAATTTTCTCTGTGGCTTTATATTTGTAGGTATAACTCACCATTACATGCTTCAATTTTACATTTCAAAAGTCATACATTTTCTTTACATACAATATTTTTGGGCAATACATTAGAACTTTTAGATTTCGACAATTAGGAACTTAACACCTGCTGCACCTCCCATACCGGTCCTAGTATCTCTTCTTTTGTGGCCTTCCAAAACTGCCTTGGAAATTGGTACCTACTCTTCTACAAACTCTCTGTGCACTCAAAACATTTTGTGTGGCTTTTTTTGGTAAGTCTAATTTTAAGTCTTCTGATCTTTGATGGATGTACAAATTCATTTAATCAGTCAGTTATCCTGCAATACAGGCATCTGAGTCATATGCTCTCCACCAGCTTTTGCTTGGTTAAACACCAGATGGATGAAACAGCTGTATAAATCTTTAATCTCTGTGACAGCCTTTCCTTCATTTATTCTTTGACTTATGTGGTTAGTTTCACTTGTGTGTTCTTCCAATTAGGGAGTTAACCAATCTCTGTCATTCAGATCTATTTAACACGCTTTGCTTGTCTTTAGCTTAGGGAATTTTACTTTTACATTGATTTTTCAACATATACATTAAATATTTAGCCTGTGTTTGAAGTAATATTGATGTCTCTGATATCTTTGTTCATTATCTGTTAATCTATCAACATTGCTGGTATAATTAAAAACACACATTATCATGACACTTTGTAGTTACAGTCTCTTTCTTTGTAATAGTAAGATAATCTCTCCTCCAAAACTGTGAATTTTATAATCATCAATGGCTTTTTTTCACACTGTTCTGGCTGGCAGTTGCACTATTTCTGCAATCTCACTATTTTGATAAAATAATGTAAGTCCAAACTGAAAGACAATGGCAGATCTATCCGTTGAAGTGTACATACTTTTAATGGGTTCAAATTACCTTTTTTCAAAATTGTTGTCTTTTATGAACAGAAATTTTGGAACTCATTTGAGCTCTGTCTAGAAGAAACCAGACTTAACAGAAGACTCTGTCACCATGATTAAAGGAGCTGATTGTAAGAAAGTATATGTGGTACTAAACCTTGAGGAGATCCTCCCAGATCAGATGATACCAAGAGTGTTTGCAAGTCCAGAAGTACTGTGCCCAAATACCTTAAAATGATCTGGGATAAGACTTTGATAGAGACACATAATACATGCATTGGTTTTAGAGACTGCAACATGGGAAATTTTGTGCAAAGGCAGAGAATTGTTTAATACATTTGAATATTGGGAACTCTTATAGGAGGAGGGAGTAAACTCCTCCAACCATACAACTCAGAGAAAGGGTGAAGAATGATTTAATTTTTTTTAGGAATAAAGCATGTTCAGCCAGTTGGTCTGGTTAGAGTCAAGACTAGTTTATTTCCCTTCCCTGTTCCCAAAAGAACAATTTGTTTTGGTCAGGATCATGATAACACTATAATCACTTCGGTACTTAAGCAAAAGGGGAATGAGAGGCAAGTGGTGAATGCTGATACTGAGTTAGGAAAGTCTCTTGTGGCACCATTGCTCTATAGGGTGCACCAGCAATGTTTTATTTGCCGATTTTACCACTCCACCTAGAAATGTCACAGATTCATGGATTCACAGCTTTGACAGAGTTGGAAGGGACCTCTAGAGATCATCTAGTCCAACTCCCCTGCCAAAGCAGGATTGCCTATAGCACAT
>JAOXNO010000013.1:108777428-108789299 GCA_028565335.1 Limnodromus scolopaceus | reverse complement strand
TGGGAGTCGCCACTGGTTACAGGCCTCCAACTTGACCCTGCTCCATTAATGACAACCCTCTGAGTTCTGTCACACAGAACTGAGTCATTTCTGAGTTACGAAAAAATTGTACCCAGACCATCAAGGGCACAACCTAAGAAGTCCTGAGGCTTTGCAACTGGAAAAGAAATTTACATATGGAAAAGAGTGAGAATAAAAGGCAATAGAAAAGCAAAAGCTTTAATGTCTTATATGGAGAACATGCCTCTGGCATATATAAAATAAATCTAAAAATCTAGCTTGTCACTAGACATGCTGAGATTCCAGAGACTCTAGAAGCTCTGATGCCCCTGGAAGGTTTTAATGCTACTAGGTTCTAAGAGATGTTTGAAACTATTTCATTTTTAAATATGTTATTCTTTATGTTTGTTCTTTTTTGTGTGTGTATGTTTAAAGTCTGTGGAATAGAATAGGAATTGAGAACAACCTTTCTTAACTAGCCCTCTTCTGCGTGTGAATAATACACTATCTAAAGGAAGTAAAGGAAGTGCTGGTGTAAGGACACCTGAGGTTTCTCCCTTCTCCTTAGTATTTCAAGGATATCATTTAGAATAGACCCATCCTTTCAAGTTTGGCAGCTGACTAAGTTCATGCTCTCTTTCTATTTTCTTTTCAACTCTGTATGCTTTGGTTACTATGTTTCATATACACGCACACTGGGACTTTTATCAAGGTAAAAGAAATCGGAGTGACCATAGCATAAAGTAATTTTGTTCAGAGTAGAGACTTTCAGTTATTTCTTCCTTGCACGGTAGCACAAAATGCAGAGTGGTTCATATCCCTGTACAGAAATACAATCTCACAGTAACCAGTGCTTTGATGTGTTTGATGTGTTTCAAGCATTTCTGAAGTATTTCTAAGCATATTAGCTATGAAATATGAATGCATTCTTAATATAGGGAAATAACCTTGAACTTCAACTATATTTCTCCAAGAAAAGATCTATTCCTCCTTCCAAGTTGTGTATAAGAGTTAAGTAAGGAATTTTTCTCATTTCAGCTCTGTGGGAACGTAAATTGTTCATGCCTGTATAGAAATATCCCTTTGAACTTCCAGCTTGATATCAATATCTATTTTGCTTGCAGTGTGATGCTGGTTACATGTCCTTTGTTTATTTTCCTCTCTATCTGCATGCAAAAAAGTCCTTCCTGTCAATATCAGTTACCCACATGTGGCCAGAAGAGATTGGATCTCACCCCATTCCAGCAGCATTTTTCAAACTGCTATAGCTATGAGATGAAATCTCATTTATTTTATAGCCACAAATTCCAACAGGGAACAGGAATAACATCTTCATGGAAAGAATTTTTAAGCCTTTGAGACCATCCAACACTGCCTTTCTCAAGGAAGTTAGCTTAGAATTTTCTTAAAGAAGTTAACTTATTAAAGAAAGAGTTTTAAGTGACTGACTTATGAAACTGAATATATGGTTGATGGTAGAGCTTAGCATGTCTGGTCCTCTGTTGCTATGGAACTAGGAAGAATCTGCAGTTTCCCTTTACTCGATTTCACTGATTTAAGACAGTGGCATACGGGAACACGCTTTCTGCATTAAGATTCCTAGAATTTTCCTCATCTTTTACCTGTGCAGTTTGAACTGATCACTGTCTTACTGTTGTTTTAGCATAGACAGGAGAATGAAGTATTTCGTGAGATTTGGGAAATCCTCATTAAGCAAGGCAGAGTGCAGTAATTCTACTCCATACATGAAGTTGTACTTGAAATTCAGTAATACATTCCCTACATATTTTCTGCTTTTAAATTTTATAGCTTTTGAAATCATTACAGAGGAATCAACATTAAATACATTTTCAATAAGTCCATTGTGGTTGTCTTTGGGCAACATAACTAATGCAGCAAACATATTTCATTCAAGATTTTTATACTCTAAAGGATTGACAGGTTTCTTTCCAAGAAAACCAAACCCCAAAACTCTGATATTATACCCAGACAGACAGGAGACTTCAATCTAATTTGTTTAGGGTTACGTTTTGCAGGAGTCAATCATGTTTATTATTACCTACAAGACAGTGGCAGGACTCCAGCAACTGCAGTCGGTACTTTTTTTAGTATATATGTATATGCATACTAATGTATACACACACATATATATATGGTGTATGCATGTGCAAGATATTGCTGATTCATAAAGGTCTCAGAGCAAGCCTCTAAGACACAGGCATTTCAATACACCACAGCTGGAAGAATTGTTTCCATAGACATTCAGCATTAAGATAAAACAACTTTATTCCGTGGATGGAATAAAGCATTGTACTGCAAAATAATACCTTGGAGAGACACTTCATATCTTAGTTCCAAGGAAGTAATTTTGAAGACAACAGCACATCTTATTTGGTGATCATCTTGTGAGTCTTGCCTGTGAATCTGAGAGCACTGCAGTTCAGTAGTGGGACAGCAACTGTTTCATTTGCCATGAAATAGGAGGAAAATTCCACACTAGGAAAAAAAAAACCAGAAGTTTCAGTTTTAGTCCTGTCCTGAAGTTCTTGCTGTAACTGAGAGGAGCTTACAATGACACACCTTAAGAGTCAGAGTCTAGGGCAGCCTAGCCACAGCATATTACCTGATTGTCTTCAACTACCTCTTAGCAGAAAAATCACATATTTATACGTTGAACTAAACTTGTGCTTTAAGTGAGTATAACCGGGTGAAGGTCTGTCATCTTTTACTTGCTCTGTTTCACGGTCTCATGATCCACAAATCTAAGTCACTTAAGTTCCACTTGCTACATCAAAGGACTTAGGCCCCTAAATTTCATGTTGCAAATGTACAGATATTAATGTCTACCTATGCAAAATACCTCTCATACAACTATTGATTGCCCTGCTACAGGAAGACTATGTGATAAGTATGACTGTTTACCTATGAAAAACACTATTTACCTGTGAAATTAGTTGTCAGTACAGTTAATTAGTTGACACAGGTGTAAACGGGAGCAAATTATTAGATGATCAACTATCCCCATTTGTTGCTTATTTTCTGAGTTACTTAACATTTCCTTCTATAACTAGCCTAAAACATGTAACTTGCATCAACTTGAGTAGAAATTATGAGCAAAGACTTGATATTGTTATTTTCATGACAGAAATTGTATTTTAACATAACAGTTAACTGTTATCATGCAGGAACAATTTAGCTAGAACCACTCATGTGACGTAAGTGCATAAAACACACAGAAGAGTGGTGGCAAACACCCCTGAAGTCCATCCATGATACAGGAAGGACTACAGATCATTGTGAGATCACCCCACAGAGACAGAAAATCCATCTGAAGATCAGTATGACTAGACAATATATAGTAATGGAAATATTATCCACACTTTCTTTACTATAACCACCAACATCTTTACGCAGAGACTATATTTGCTCTAGTCCACGGTGGGCTTGCCCATGTTATGATAAGCCTGCCTGACTTTTCCCTCTGACTGTGAAGATGTTTCAGTGATGATAAGGAAATTAGCAAAACTGAGAACAATATTCAAAAAAAGAAAAACATCTGAAACATCTTTTAAAGAATTAATATTCTTAGCTATGGTGGTCAGACTCCTCTTTCAGAAATATCTCAGTCTGAGTAACAGTTCCTCAGACCTGCTGAGTCACTGCAGACAAATCCCCTCCAATAATAAGGATTTCATGAAAATAAGGTAATGATGTTAATTTGGTTTGAAAGGTATTTTGTGATCTTCTGATGAAATGTATTCTGTAATAATCAGAGAGATTATTACTCAGAATAATATTCTTTCAATCTAGCAATATTCTTGAAAATAAAAAAATCTTTCAAGACATGTCTCTCTGCAAGTCAGGAACAGAGAGTGTTTCTCCTTTCCCTTGTTTTATCTTGCGTTTTTGAGCCTGTAAGAATCAAAACAGAAAACAGGGTAGACCATGGTATCCACAGATGCTGAAAGGCCATTCACACAGGAAGAAGCATGATGAAGAGGGGAGGCAAAAGGACTCCTGAGAAAGCAAAGTGAAAAGTCAAAGTTAGTGCTGCTCATTCCAGCTAAATAAATAGTAGCAATACGTATGACAGATGACACCAGCCTGGACGAAACAAAGAGTGGCATTTTTTCACACCTTGTTTTTTTTAAAACTCACTTCTCAGCCAAAGCATATAACACTCCAACTGAGAAAAACTGATTGCTGAGAGTCTTGACAATATGGAGAGGGGATTCTACATAGAGAAATTCCTGGCAGAATCTCTTATTTCCCCTTAAGGCACATTACGGGGGTCTAGGCTGAGATGATATGGGTGAGGGAAAGACAATGAACATTAGATGGTAAGAGGTAAAGGGAGAAGCAAAAATAAAAGTAAAAAATTCCAAAGGGATTTCAGTATTACTTATGTATTTGTAATTTTGCAGATTGTCTGCCTTGTAAATAATACATATAGACTAAATTAACTTTCTGGGCAAATGCAAAACTAATACTGATCTGCACTTTACCAGAAAAGTTCTTGTCCATGCTTGTCCATTTTTAAAAGTGGAGGAAGTCTGCAAAGTCTTTAGGTCACAGACTGGTCTCTCTCTGCCCTAGCTGCTGAGAGCCACACGCATCCTAAGCGATATTTACTGTGATAAAAATGAATTCTCTGAATGATACTGAAGAAGCTGTTCGCTCAAAAAGAAGCAAGAAATTCATATACAGGATTATTGTGTTATTGCCATTTGGGCTTTAATTCAGCAATGTGTGTGCTTTAAAGCCATTAATCGTTGTTAATTAGCTGAGACTCTCCTTGTAACACTGACAGCTTACCTTTGAAGACATACTATTCAAATTTACCACAATGTACAATGAATAAGATTTTTTTCATGGGCTTCATTTTCCTGTCTTCTCTGGCTTTTCTTTTTTCATGCGCAGAGTAAGGACTGTTGCAGTATACATTCACAAGCTTAGAGGTAGAAGGACTCTCTAACCTGAACCCTTTAGCAATCGCCTTCCGTTTTATTGTTGAATTTGTGATTTTCAGTCCTGTGAAGTGCCTGGGCTGGGCTGAAATTAATTGTGACTGAAAGAATGGCATTTTCAAAGTTGTTATGACAATCTGCTTCCTTCATTGAGATGCATAAGACCTAGATATTCCATTTTTTTCCAAGGCCACTTGCGTAATTCTTAGAAAATATATTGGCTATGTGGTGGATGACTCAATTGTCCTGGAATAAAATACTGCTTTGATAAATCTACTCGTACTTCTGAGTGTCACTGGGTAAGTGATATTCATTCTTAGAGCAGGCAAATCCCCAATTGAAATTATTAGTTATAGTTAATAAAACAGTCCTATGGGGCTTAATTACCATTCTCCATTCTCAAGCCTCCTTTTTAAAAAGACTTTGAGTTAAAAGATCAATTGTCCGTATTCCAGAGCACCTATGCCTGGTAGGTCAGATTAACAAACAGGTCAAAAGTTTCAAGTTCTGAAAGAAATACAGCTCTTTCAAAGACAAGCTTTTCATTTTGTTCTTTTGTTTCCTTTATTCTTTGAGGGAAAAGGGCCCGAAGAAACTCTGTTAATGATCTTTGTCACCCCAGTTTGAGCACATGCAAACTGGAAACTTATACTTGAAGCATTCACAGTGAACAAAAAGGAACTTGCACCATTCCTCAGTGCTATTTATTAAAATACAGCCTTGATTTGTGCAAGCTGCAGCCTTTGTGTGAGCATAGGCCTGTTCTTGTCCTCTTTTCCTCCAAAGCAGGCATATTACAGTAATTTCGTAAGCACTGTGTTTCTTCTAAAGACAGAAAAGAATGCTTCAATAGGTAATGTGAAAATATAAGGCTACTGTCTATCTTCTTTGACTTGCTTTTCCTTTTTTAATTTTTCCTTTTTGTTTTTAATTATTCTTCAGAAAAGTCATCTTTTCCAGCCAATAGAATAGATGTAGATATATTTGGATTAATGGTGCCTGTATGTACTGTCTTAAATACCAGTCAGCTCTGGATCCATTGTTAGAGCCTATAGAAAGAGTGAGAAGAATGGAGAGTTTCAGTAGACTGCATAAGCCAAGTGAAAGAGTTGTAGTCAGCCTGAGAGAACAGAGGAGACTGGCAGCAGGGATTTTGGGGTAGGATGAACAAGAATAGCCAGATATGGGCCATGCCAAAGCAGGGCCACAGTGGAATGAACGAGGGTCAGGACTGCAGAAATGTGGAGAACTTGAAATTCTCACGTCGTTGAGCGGGTCAAATCAGAAAAACATGGAGATTTCGTGAGGGCTTGGAAGGAGTCAAGGAGTGGAGCTTGAGAGGCTGAGCCTTCAAAGATAACTGAGGGCTTAGAAGGGAAGGGATTTGGCACTGAGTGAAAGATTTCTTGTCAGGATAAGTCCAAAAAAGAAAGAAAAGCAGGATGAGAAAGCTCTAACAGGGAACAACTTGAAAAGCCTGTGTTTTGCCTGCTAGCCAGTTTTATTAGCTCTCCTACAATATGACGGCAACTGCTACCAAAACCATAATATAACAGGATCACAGTTGTCTTTGAAGATATACAAGCATAACCCTGACAAGACTGAGGTAAGAGATTTAATGTTGGATGGCTTGGTAAGCAGGTGTAACCATGGAATGGAAAATGTGGGGCCTCTTTTTATGGTTTAAAACCAAATGATAACACAGTTTCTAACTGGAATTGGATATCAAAACACTTTAATCACAGATAAATGCAATTTTAAAAATTATCGGATTTATCTGCTCCGCAGGTGGAACAACATTGTCCAGAAGAGAAGTTGGTTGACTTAGGCTAGATTCTAGCAATACCATGCATGCATAGACATTATTCAGGGCTTGGGGGTCTTTGGGTCCTCTCCTGATGATAACCTGGCATCATCAGTTATTAGATTTGGTAGAGAAAATCAGATTCTTGGTTGTCTCATTGAAATTCATGCAGTGCCCAATGACTGTCACCATTGCTTGGTGCTCATAATCTGCTTGTCTCAAAAATTATGTATCAAGCATTAAGTTACTCACACTGGCATTACTCTGTTCTTAAAACTAAGTTGACTAAGCTGCTCCCTTAACCCATGGAGTTAACTGAAGTTCATATGTTACTACTATTGTCAACTAAACCTAACTTATGTTAACTGCTACACAGCCCACCCCCTTATCATATAGACATTCCTATAAATTTCCATACAGAATAGTTCTATGTATTGCCATTTGTGAGATTACATATACACATTGGGACATTCTCCAGATCTTAACATGCAAATTAATTGTTAATGCCACTAATAAGAAAATTTGTTCAAGTAAAATTACTCACTATATATGTGGCATTATTCACATATCTAATTGTTCAGTTACCTGTAACATGCTTACCATTATTGGTGCTGATATGTACTAAACTCAAGATTTGGTCTTTTGTGGAAGTCATGGCTTGCCATCTAGTGCCTTGCCCATAGGTTGTTATACACGTATTGTTGCACTCCTGCCCTAGTGCAAATCTCCCCAACTACTCATTTTCCAGCAGTCTGTTGTGAGAGTCATGGTAGCAGAAGTCTTTGTGGGTGGATGGCATATGCTGGCACTAGATGTAGCACATAGCAGTCCTCTAAGCATAACTAAACAGATTTGGTATGTCATGATGTCTTTTTTGACCTTGATGGCCCAGATGGGTTACCCAAATATTTCCATCTGCATTTTTTCCATTGTTTCACCCATCCCCACACAGTACTGGCTGCTGTCCAGGAGTTGATATGGGCATCCTCTGCAGTACTAGAAACTGGGGCACTAACTTAAGAGCTTATTCTGTTACTAGTATTTCAGATGCTTCTGGACTCCAGCACAGGTGTTGCAGATCTCTTCCTCTAGAGCTGTGTGGCCAGCTTCTCATCCCCAGTATCTGTGACTTCAAAATCCCAGTGATTGGCCTCAGATTTCATCAGGGTCCTTTCACCACATGTTCTGGGAGACTCCACCTGAGAAAATGTGCAGGATACATTGTACTCTACCAGCAGCTCAGGTACATCAGAGTCACTGCTATGCTGCAACTTGTTTCATTTGTTGAAAGACTTACAGCTATTTGTGTGCCCCCACAACCTTGATTTTGTGCATGGGTCACAGTGGTTCCAGAAGCTAGCTACACCCGGAAACTTACACCCACCAGAACCCTGCCATTCCAGAAAAGGCTTCTGGAGGAAGACTAGATGTCACTTGCTTCTGTGCTCCAGTTCCCAGTGAGGAGCACTTGCTACCATGGTTTTAGAGATTGAGATCTCAACCCTTTTGATCATCGGCACAACTGTCCTGCATTTTGACAATCTAAATCCGCTGCTGCTTTGCTCTGCGTTTTGCTGTACTATATCCCTGTCCTCCTGGGCACTTATCAGGGCTTCTCTTGCCTGCCCATTGCTGTGCTCTAGTGTGCTTGCTTTGTTTTCCAGAACATCTTTCTCTTCCTCCAATTTCCATACCTCTTCCAACAAAACCCAGTATACAAAGGCACAACTTCACTTTAAAGCAATGTTTATTTCCCCATTCCCCTCATACATGTTAAACCCTTTTCGTATTGGTTTCCCAATACCCCAGGAATCTCCGTCTTCATCTTCAGATAATCCCTGACAAATGGCAAGATACCATCAGGTCAAGCACTGTGCATTCATCCCATTCATCCTCCCTCCAAGGACCAGGGATTCCTCTTGATTTTATAGTTAAACATTTTACAAAATTTTGTCCACACACACAATCACATCGACTCACATCTCAGCTTGGTAAAAAGCGTGGGTTTACTCCAGTCATCCTGACCTCTAGAAAATGCTGTAATGCATACAATCTGCACTGTGCTGACCCCACCACCGGAGCAAGGTCTTGCCACAACTTCACATCCAGGGCCCTATCTGCTTATCTATTCCCTCATCACAGATATCTGCAATTCCCATAGTCAGTATCCCAGTACTGGCAGCACCAGACGTCAGTGTGGATATTAACTGGACTCACTTTAATCACAGGTACATGTAACTTTATGAATTACACGACTCACCTGTTCTGTAGGAGTGCTGAGATGGGCAGTGGTTCCCAGTGTGCCAGGCATAGTCCTGGTGGAGTGCTGGGCATCTCTGGTCCTCTCCCCAGGCAGTCCTGGGCACTGTTTGTTATAGGACTAGGGAGAGAATACCCTATTCTTTATTGTCTTTCTTAAATTGAAAGGTGTTCAGCACCTTCACAACTCCCACACTAGCACCTTTCACAGTCATTAACAGGATGTTTAAGCTCAAGGTGATCCTCTGCTGTTACTCCTTTGCCCTATGGGTTTAGCTAAAGTCCATATCCTAACAATTTTCACCTGTGCTTAATTTACTTAACTGCTGTTCCCCAAGGTTGAAAGCAAGAGGAATTTTCAGCTGTGTGCAAGGCTGAGGATTCTTAAGCCATATGTAAAGCAGAGAGAGGGTTTTGAGTCCAGAGAAGATGGTTAGATCAGACACGGTGCCTCTAAACTTTTACTTTCAGGAGTCTGATTTCAGGAAAGTGATGCAAAGAGTTCTCCACCTCCCTTACTCCACAGTGTACAAGAGGACTGAAACATCTCTTTTCCTTTATCCTTTTTAACACATAAATACAACCCTTGAAATACAACAGCCTAATGACAATTAAGATTTGCTAGTAATACATTGTACATCCTTTCCATAGAAAGTATTCTTGCAGTTGAAACTGATTAGAGATCATATGAGCATCATATATGGGTACCAGAAACCTCAAGCAAAAAAGTAGAGCTACTTTGCAACACCCACAGAGTATGTTAGAACAAAGCTAAAGAAGTTCTATCAGTGAGTAACCATAATTGAAGTTTTGAAAGAGGGAAAAACTGAAAAAATACTGTTTTCATCAGTTTAAATGCAAAAGACGTTTTGCCTGGTGAATTGCAAACATGTAGTTAAAGAAAAATTTTGGCTCCAGTACTTCCTCAGATCCTCATCGGAATTCTTCTCTGCAGACCACACTTTATTGCAAATATAGAGTCATGCAAGCCATTATTAGACTGTAGAAAACCAGAAAGTTTTGCTCTTTAATAAAACAAGTGACAATTTCGATTAGATTTTTGAGGCGTTTTTTCCCAGACTCATAGAATTGTAGTAAGAAAAGATTGAACAGTTTATTGGATTCTGCTGCCCTATAGTGTTCAGTGTGTCAGTCTAGATTTTTAAAAGGCACAAAATAGAGAAAACCTGATGAGAAAATAGTGAAACTTTCTATATTAATCCTTGACATTGTACTGAACTCGTAGATTTGCCATATGTTCACTATAACTTAGTTTAAAATGTGAAATTGTCCCCCTGTGTGTAAGACTGATCAATTTATCATTGACTAAAGACAAGGTTTTTTCGATTCACTGTAGCAAACAAAATGTTGTCATTCCATATTTAAACTATCAGGCGCCATTTCAGTGTAACAATATCTTCACACAGAGTCCTTGTAAATTATACAGTTTCTTCATATGTTGAACCACTGAAAGGAATATTCTTAAAAGCAGGTTGATGATCTACTTTGACCAGTAATTAATGCCACTTCCTAGTGGCCTTCAGCAAGGGCACCAATGGTGGCAGGTGACAATTCTTAGAGTTGCTGTGGAAAAAAATGCAACTTTTTAAAATTCATTATCAAATAAACAACTGCTTTGTAACTGTAAAGGCCTGCTTGTTCCCATCAGACAAATTTTGGCTTCTGAGAAGTGATGATAATTTGTACTCTGAGGAATTGCTGGTGCCATGAAGAAGGTGCTGCATTCTCAGATCTCCACTGGTGCCCACACTGTTTTCCTGGAAGTCCAGTTTGGTCTCATAGGTGAGAGACACCAGACATTTTGCTTATTCTGGTGAGGAAATGTCTTTATGGCAGGCACTATAACAAGATTAATGGAGACAAATTGAATCCACTGGCAGCCAGCTTCTTCCTCATTACATGCACGTTATGTTACAGGACTGCCCATGTTCAAACTGGGAAGAGTCTCGGGCACCAATGCACATTGGGTGTGTGAGATGACCAAGGGTTCACAAACAGCCCTCTGCAAAACATATCATCTGCACCTCTCTGCAAATCTCTGTCTGAGTGCATTGAGCAACCACTAAAAATGTGGTTGGTTTATGCTGTTTTCTCTAGAAGACGCTCTAATACTTCCTCCTTGCTCTTTAAGCCATTAAATAGCAAAAATATTCGAGATGGATCTGTAAGTTCTTATTAACATTTTGTATTTATATACCTGCATTTTTATAATCTCATATTGTCTTTGGTATAGAGTATATCTTCCGCATTATTTACAGTTTCTGTGGTCAAAAAATACGCTGCCTTCAGAGCAGTGTGTGAACCAATGTGTTGGTATGACACTGATGGAGGACGTTCATGCCTGTAGTGCATAAAAGCGCACCAAAACTCCTTTCAGTGAACAATTGATTTTATTCAGTGATAGGTCTTTACAAAGGGAAAATCAGCCTTGGTTTATTATAACTGAAATTAAAAGCTACTAAATGTCCCATAAGAATAGAGTCGGAAATTAAGGACATTTCTCTTCCACAAGAACAAATGTTCTTCAAAACTATTTGCACTAACTAATCTATCCAAACTGAGTGTATTGTTTTTATAAGCATTTTACAGGGGTGTAGTGATTAATGCGTTTTAGACTGTGAGACTGATGAAGACTATGGAGCATAAATCTTATGAAGAGCGGTTGAAGGAGCTGGGACTGTTTAGTTTGAGGAAGAGGGGAGACCTCATCACTCTCTACAACTACTTGAAAGGACACTGTAGAGAGAATCATAGAATCATAGAATCATTTAGGTTGGAAAAGACCCTTGGGATCATCGAGTCCAACCATCTACCCTACTC